>CM021109.1:82562641-82804696 GCA_007115665.2 Sequoiadendron giganteum
AGAGAGGGAGTGTGTGTGTGTGAGAGAGAGAGAGAGGGGGGATGGAGATACCCGAGAGAGAGTGAGAGAGAGAGGGAGAGAGATAGAGTGAGTGAGAGATAGGAAATGGGAGAGATAGAGGGAGTGAGTGAGTGAAAAACTTAAGAGAGGGAGAGGGGGTAGGAGGGAGATACTTGAGAGAAAGATAACAACCTAAGAGAGGGAGATGGAGTGAGAGAGATAAAATACCAAAGAGGGAGAGTGAGAAAGGGGTTTGGAGTGAGATAGATTTATTTAGGTACCTATGTGGGAGGGAAAGAGACCTGGGAGAGGGGATTGGACTGAGAGAGTAGTCTAGGTCACGTGGGAGGGAGTGAGACCTAAGATATAGAGACTTCAAAGGGATAAAGAGTTATCCAGTAATGGTAATGGGTTAGAGAAGGTATGAAAGGTAAAACCTTGACTATCCATCTACGATCATAAACTATGCACTCTTATATTCATTCGTGCTCCCCATCTCATTTGCATGTTTTTCAATGCAAGTTTATAAAAAAAACATGATAACGCTAACCTCTCTCTTACCTATCTAAATATATAATTCTTTTTTCATTTTGATTTAGTTAAGGTTTTGATCCATGGCTTTTGTTGTAAATGCCTTCGTTTTTGGTCAAAAACCAACATGTGCTAGGTTTAGGATAAATTTTTACATCTTCATCTAAACGTGGAACAAATTACATTTTTTGAAACTAGACTCCATTCTACACATCATGAAAAAAAAATCAATTTTCGATTAGTTTGCAAAAACATTGGGGGGGAGCACGCTCAAATTTTAGCTTTTCAGGATGTATCCACTTTGAAGATTCATAAAATATTAAATATTCATTAAAAAAATTATCTGAAAGAAGGAGGATAAACTAAATGGTGTTAGCAAATTTCTCACCATTGGGATTTTTGAAATTCTAAAAAAAAATTAATCAAAAAAGGGGGAGCCCTCAGGCACTATGCTATTTTTTTAATTAAAAACAGGACTTGTTTCTTTTGTCTCTTCTCCCCACCCCCTTTTGGAGACCCTTTAATCTTCATTAATTTAAAAAAAAAATAGTATGCTAGAAACTAGACTCGGAGCACTTCAACTTTTGTTGTTGCCGCATCTTGAAATTTTGAGCGTAACTATCTTCATTTTATCGTGCAAATCAAATTTTGTTGATTTTTCCCCATGAGGAAGAATATAGGGTTAAGGATTGTCAGTGCATGGAAAATTCTACAATAACCTCTTTAAATATTTTTTTCCATGCACAGTAGTTTTAGGAATTTTTGAAGGGTCTAAGTTTGCCAGTACATGGACATTCTCAGGAATTCCCTTTTTGAAAGCATTGCTTTCTTTCCATGTACAGTAGTGTAGGGTCCTTTCATCTTCACCCTCCATGCTCCATCTTTCATTTTCCATCTCCTTCATCTATTATTTTCCTCCATCTTCCATTCCCTCCATTTTTCATGTCCTTTCATGTCTTGGTCTACTCTCCTAGTTGCATGTTGGATTCTTGTAGCGATTTGTGAAATCAATCATCCCCAACAAGAGCCACTGTTAGAATCCAAAATTTATGTGGAAAACCCTAGGGTTTTTTCCCATTTTGAACATAATGTTTTCACTATTTTCTCATAAAATATCATTCACCCCCTTTTACAATGCTACAATAGTTTTTACCCTTGTACCGTTGCCTTATTTTTGGCCTATATAGCCTTCACATTCCCCCCCCCCTTTTAATTCCATAATATTTTCATGTTTTCATGAAAAAAAAAAAATTGTCTCATTTCCCACCTAAAATCCCAATCAATTCATACCACCACCGCTCTCATTATTCACTTTTTATATCACCTACCACTTTACCATGGCTTCTTACAGACTACCCTGCGGTATAGCGGTGGCAGTGAGTGGTAGTCAAAGTAACCCTTACCGCTACACCACAGAGGGTCATCTCAGGGCCCACGGTGTTGCGGTAGAGGGTTAGTGGACGATGAAGGTAACAGTTAGCAGGTAGCGATGGGTAGTGAGTTAAAAAGTTAAGGCATGGCAGTTAAGGTGGCTACCGTAGTATCACTAGCGGTCATGCTGGCGACCACGGTAGTGCGGTGAACAGTCAGGCGGCAGCGTGGCGGTCGGTAAGCGATTACTGCTATACCGCAACTAGCTAGAATGAAGACAACGGTAGCACGGGTAACGGTGGAGATAGCAATGAATGTTAGTCATCGCGGAACTGCCAGAGATAGAAATTAAGGGCACGGTGGAGCAGTAATGACAAAGAGTAGACTGTGACAAGTCAAGATCACCGTAGTACTGCGGTTTGAAAAGTTAGAGGGTGTGGTTGATCAATGGGAGATGACCAGTGAAGAGCAATCACTGCTCTACCTTGGCCGGTCAAACAGTTGACCGTGACCACGGTAGAGCGATAAACGTCATAAAGGCCACGGGGACAAGAAATGTAAAGTATGAGAAAATGTAAAGTAAAATGAAAAGGCGGGAAAGGAATTAAATTGAAATCAAATGAAGAAATTTATAAAATATTTAATTTGTCGATAAAGGCAACTTAATTAAATATTTTAATTTCTGACTAACAAATATCAGACGGTTGCATAGGAAATTGAAGGGTCACGACCCTTGGACTGTAAAGTATAAGTATTTGAAAAAATCAATTAGGGAGTAGTGAGAACAGAGACAAAAAAATTCAAAAACAATAACCGAGCTAGGATGATGAACAATTTTTCTTGAAACAGATTGTAATGGAGAAAACATTAATAAATTGATGACATCTTTTCCGATTTCAGTTGTTTAGATGCTAAAATTTCTATATTTCCTATCTAGTTGTCTCCAATTAGAAATTTTTAAGTCATTTAAATCAATATATCAAGTATATTCCTAATTATCATAGTGTATTTTTCACTTTGTGTGATTTGATTAACTGGTGTCTGCAAGACATAACTGAATTCTTATAAACAAATCACAGTGACTTTAAGATTTTTGTTGGATGGTTGAAGAAGAACTTGGTAGGAAGACATTCTAGCTTAATCTATGCAAGTCATAAATTTGATGAAATAATATGCCAGTCATAAAATTTCATATTTCAAAGGTGCCTAACAACTTGAACTAGGTCAAAAAGGGGAACACCTAGAATTCTGGATAATTTTGACTTTATTGCTCATGTGGATAGAAAACACTGGTCAGTCATAACCCAGAAGATAAAGTTCATTTAAAATAACATTTTCAAATCCTTTCCTTTATGTAGTAGGAATAAGTGTAGTGATTTTGTCTATTCACTTCCAATTGCCATTGTGGGTAGATTGTTTAGTAGGAAATGTATCTCAAATTTGTAGCATACACGTAGGCGCACCCGCCTAGGTCTAGCAGAACCTAAAGAGAAGAAGGTACAATTGTATCAATTGGCCTTGTACGTTGGCCAAAAGTGTTGTAAGATCTTGGCAAACTCTTCTGGTTACAACCTGCATTTTTGAGACCCAACACCCTCAACCCCCATACCCTCTTAATCCCTCATCCCTCAACCCTTAAACCCTAATCCCTCAACCCCTATACCCTCTTAATCCCTCAACTCTCAACCCTTAAACCCTAATCCCTCAACCCTCATACCCTCTTGATCCCTCAACCCTTAAACCCTAATCCCTCAACCCCTATACCCTCTGAACCCTTAACCCTTAAACCCTAATCCCTCAACCCTCAACCCTCTACCCTTAAACCCTAATCCCTCAACCCCTATACCCTCTTAATCACTCAACACCTCTACTCTCTACCCTTAAACCCTAATCCCTCAACCCCTATACCCTCTTTATCCCTCAACCCTCAACCCTTAACCTTAAACCCCAATCCCTCAACCCCCATACCCTCTTAATCCCTCAACCCTCAACCCTCAACCCCTATACCATCTTAATCCCTCAACCCTCAACCCTTAAACCCTAATCCTTCAACTCCTATACCCTCTTAATCCCTCTACCCCTCAACCCTCAACCCTTAAACCTTAATCCCTCAACCCCTCTACAATCTTAATCCCTCGACCCTTAACCCTCAACCCTTAACCCTAATCCCCCAGCCCCTATACCCTCTTAATCCCTCAACCCCTCAACCCTCAACCCTTAAACCCTAATCTGTCAACTCCTCTACAATCTTAATCCCTCGACCCTTAACCTAAGAGAGAGGGAGAGAGGGTGGGAGGGAGACAAAGTGGGAGAGATGGGGTGGGAAAGAGGGACCTAATAGAGTAGGAGAAAGAGGGATGGGAGAGATATAAGGAGTGAGATAGAGAGACTTGAGAGATGGAGAGGGCATGGGAGGGAGAGGGAGTACTTGGGATAGAGGGATTTGAGAGAGATGGAGGGGGTGGGGGGAGATACTTGAGATAGAGGGAGAGAGAGAGTGGGAGGGGGTGGGAAGGATATATCTTAGAGAGAGGGAGAGAGATAGAGGGAGTGAGAGAGATAGAGAGGGAGAGAGAGAGGGAGTGAGATAGAGGGAGAGAGAGAGGGAGTGAGATAGAGAGGATGTGGGAGAGAGATAGAGGGAGTGAGTGAGAGAGACAAAGAGAGGCCTGAAAGAGGAAGAGGGTGTAGAAGGGAGAGACTTGAGAGACAAAGATGGAGGGAGAGTGGGTGGGAGGGAGATACTTGAGAGAGAGAGAGGGAGAGAGAGAGTGGGAGAGAGATAGAGGGCATGAGAGAGAGAGGGACTTGAGAGAGAGAGGGAGAGGTGGTGGGAGGGAGATACTTGAGAGAGATGGAGAGGTAGAGGGAGACAAATAGAGGGAGTGAGATAGGGATGGATTGGAAGAGAGATAGAGGGAGTGACTGTAAGAGGGAGAGGGGGTAGAAGGGGGAGACTTGACAAAGAGAGAGAGGGAGAGGGGGTAGAAGGGGGAGACTTGACAAAGAGAGAGAGGGAGAGGGGGTAGGAGGGGGAGACTTGACAAAGAGAGAGAGGGAGAGGGGGTAGGAGGGGGAGACTTGACAAAGAGAGAGAGGAGGGGGTAGGACAAAGATACTTGAGAGAGAGAGGAGGAGAGGGGGTGGAGGAGAGAGTGAGAGGGAGAGAGGAGAGAGAGAGAGAGAGAGAGGAGAGAGAGAGAGAGAGGGAGAGAGAGAGAGAGAGAGAGAGAGAGAGAGAGAGAGGGAGAGAGAGAGAGAGAGAGAGAGAGAGAGAGGGAATGGGAGAGAGATAGAGGGAGTGAGTGAGTGAAAAACCTAAGAGAGGGAGACGGGGTAGGAGGGAGAGACTTGAGAGAGAGTGACAAAGAGAGAAAGATAACAACCTAAGAGAGGGAGATGGATTGGGAGAGACAAAAAGACCAAAGAGGGAGAGAGAGAGAGGGAGAGTGAGATAGATTTATTTAGGTACCTATGTGGGAGGGAAAGAGACCTAAGAGAGGGGATTGGACTAAGAGAGTAGTCTAGGTCGCGTGGGAGGGAGTGAGACCTAAGAGATATAGACTTCAAAGTGATAAAAAATAATCTAGTTACAGTAATGAGTTAAAGAAGGTATGAAAGATAAAACCTCGACTATCCATCTACGATCATAAACTATGCACCCTAAGCATTATCAAAGTTCTTCACCAAAGAGGGAAAATTCTAGTTTTGTGCAAAGTAGGCCATTTCGCTCTCGCCAAATGACTCATCACATTTGGTGCACGCCAAATTTGATGCTCGTCAAATGTGATGAGTCTTTGGTGAGCGCCAAATGGCCTGCTTTGGACATGTTAATTGACAGGATTTGCCAAATTTTCTCATATTTTTGTTCGTGCTCCCCGTCTCATTTGCACATCTTTCAATACAAGTTTATAAAAAAAATTGTGATAGCATTAACCTCTCTCTTAGCTATCTAAATATATAAATAAAAATTCATTTTGATTTAGTTAAGGTTTTGATCCATGGCTTCTACTATAAATGCCTCTTTTTTGGTCAAAAACCAACATGTGCTAGTTTTCAGATAGATTTTTACCCATTCATTGAAACGTGAAATAAATTACATTTTTTGAAACTAGACTCCATTCTACACATGTTGAAAAAAAAAGAATCAATTTTTGATTAGTTTGCAAAAAAAATTTGGAAGGAGCACGCTCAAATTTCAACTTTTCAAGATGTGTCCACTTTGAAAATTCATAAAATATTATATATTCATTAAAAAAATTATTTGAAAAAAAGAGGATAAACTACATGGTGTTAGCTAATTTATCCCTTCTGGGATTTTTGAAATTCTAAAAAAAATTCAATCAAAAAGGGGGGAGCTCTCAAGCACTATGTTATTTTTTTTTTAATAAAAACAGGACTTGTTTTGCCCCCTCCCCCCCTCCCCCTTTTTTAGACCCTTAATCTTCACTAATTTCAAAAAAAATGCAGCTTAGAAACTAGACTCGAAGCCCTTAAAATTTTGTTCTTGCCACATCTTGAAATTTTGAGCATAACTATCTTCATTTTCTTGTGCAAATCAATTTTTTCTAATTTCAGAAAAAAAGAAAAAAGAAAAAAAGTGGCATCTTAAGAGCCAAAATTGTCTCACAGATTAGTGCACTTACCCAGTTCTTGAATTTAACTTGGTTCTTAACTAATTCAATATTGTTGGATAGGATAATTGAGAGAGGGCGTGAATCAGTTGTCACAAAATTAAATCTTTAATTCAATCACCAAAACCAATCCTTAACACTGCTTAAATGATTAAACATTAAGTGCAACTGCAGAAACTGAAAACTATCACACAAACACAAAAATGCCAGATTTACGTGGAAAGCTCAATGAGGGAAAAATGAAAGTGAGGATTAACTCACACTATAGAGAACATCAAAACTAATTATAAGAGGCTCATTTCCTGAGAAACAAGGCTCACTGCCAAAACAAGGACCCACTGTCTGCAACAGGACTCACTGTCCAACAGGGATAACAACCTAGAGGACTCACTGCCACATAGATACAAAGAAGATAAAAGATATATGTTAAAAAGAGATGACAATCTCAATGCAACAGATAAATCCACCACAATTTTCTCAACCACTCGCAAAAATGCATGAATGATAGAGTACACCTTCTACTCACTACATCTAAAAAATCATCATGTAGGCTTCACACTAATATGCCACACTCATATCACCCATACTCACTGATTAGCATCAATCTTGCATCTATCTGCTCTTTTTCTTTTCACTTATCTCTCTTCTTCACTCTTTCCTTCAACACTTACTCTTCCTATATTTATACCATCTTCAACTTTGACATATATCCAAAGTTGGCCATCAACATTAAATTCAAATTAGGTTGGTGCCAAAACATCCTAGGGTGGAATTAGAATAAGGGCGACCCAAACACACGCTTCATGAGGACCAAAATAGATCCAACACACTTCATTAACTTCAAAGATAGTGTTCAACACAAGGTCGGCCAATCCAATGTAAAACACATAGAACAATTAAGCATGAACCTTCCAAATACTAATATTAGCTTCATGATGATTAAAACAACTCAACTCTCAAACCACAAGTCATAATACTTTAACAAAGAGAAATATAGACCAGAAAAATTTCTCCCATACCTCAACCAGAACCTTAAATAACCAAAGTTCACAATTGGTGAACATAACTCGCATTGTACAATGAATCATTAGTAAAATATATGGATATAGAAACTTTCAACAATCATGATCAACATATTTTAACCACACAAACATAGGAGCAAAACCCAGAGCAACCACTGAACACTTGCAATATTTTTTCAATGCAATTTTCTCAATATCCTCGACATATACAGTCAATAACCTACAACCATGACATTAATGACAACAACAACTAGTTGATAGCCAATTGACTAGTTGACATCAATTACAACACCTTCATGCTTTTCATTCCTGCAATAATCTCCCCCTTTGTCATAGATGCAAACACATAATGTGAAAACCCATCAAAGACAACATACTAGCTCTGAATAAACTTCTCAAGGTTTTTCTTTATTTTTCTCCCCTTTAGTAGATAATCTCTTTTCACATTCTTCCTTTCCTCTTTTTCACATTCTTCCTTTCCTCTCCCCCTTTGACATTAATAGCAAAGGCAAAAGATATTTACACTGATCTCCCCTTTGACAAAAAAATACTCACAATGAGAACACCTAACACTACCTACTCCCCCTAAGAGGTAGCCACCAGACATCAGTGTAGAAGAAAGATAGATCCATAGATCCACCAGACTGATGCATATCCATATGCATCTAGTTCAAGAAAGGATGGGAAATGACCCCTAACTTCTCCCGAAGATACTCAAAAGTATCCTTAGGAAGAGCCTTCGTAAATATATCAACAATTCGGTCCTTCATCAAAACATACTCAAGCTTTACTTCATTCTCCACAACCTTCTCTCTCAAGAAATGATACTTGGTAGATATATGCTTTGTCCTCAAGTGCATCATTGGATTCTTTCAAATGTTAATTGCACTTGTGTTATCGCAGAAGATAGAAATAGGATCATCAAACACCACTGTGATATCTTTCAATATCTATTTCATCAATATAACTTGTGTACAACAAGATGCAGCAACAATATACTCAGCTTCAGCAGTAGACAAGGAAAGTGGATCTTGCTTTTTACTCAACCATGCATCCAATCTGCAACCAAGAAATAATGCACCACCACTTGTGCTCTTTCTGTCATCTACACATCCAACCCAATATGCATCTATATAAGCATTTAGTGTAAAATTAGTATCCATGGGATACCATAAGCCATAATCTGAAGTGCCATTCAAGTATCTGAATATTATTTTAACAACAACATTTGTTTCCTTAGGATCTTCTTGAAATCTATCCACAAGACAGACACTTTGCATAATGTATGGTCTAGTAGCAGTCAAATACAGTAATCCACCAATCATAGATCTATACTTTCTTTGATCAACCTTAGGTGAATCATTATCCTTACCCAATTTTCAACCACTCACCATAGGAGTACATACCAGTTTGGAACCATCCATCCCAAACATCTTCAATATCTCTTTCACATACTTAGACTGTGAAATAAAAATTCCTTTCTCTGTTTGATTAATTTTCTGCCCAAGAAATAAATTCATCTCTCCAAAAATAGACATTTCAAATTCTTTCTTCATCTCTTTCGCAAACATCTTGCACATAGTTTCATTTTCCTCCAAAAATAATGTCATCAACATATACAACCACAATCAAGATTTTTTCATTTTCAATTTTAAAATATAGATTACTATATGTCGTACCTTTGTTGAAACCTTGTTGAATCAAATACTTATTAAACTCACATACCAAGCTTCAATCCATATAAATATTTCTTCAACCTATACACCATATCTGGTTGCTTTGACAACTAAAATCCTTTTAGTTGTTCCACGTAGACCTCTTATTCTAGCTCACCATTCAAAAAAATTGACTTGACATCCATTTGATAGACCATGAAATATTTATGAGAAACAAATGCTAAGAGCATCCTTATAGCTTCCTTTCTTGCTACTAGAGAAAAAAGTATCCTAAAAATATATGCCTTCTATTTGTGAGTAACCTTTATGTTGGAAAAACAAGTGTAGACAACTAAGAGGGAGGGTGAATCAGATGTCACATAATTTAAAACTTATTTAACCTTATTAACCTTTAATCTCAGATCTGATAAATAACAATGAAAGCATGAATCAACAACACATTAGAAACACACATAACACCAAGATTTTTGTGTGGCAACCCTGTTAGGGGAAAAACCATAGTGGAGGTTAATCGACAAGTTATACCTTGTTAAAAGTATAAGAAAAATGAATAAGGAATGCACATGCATTCAAGAACACTACCTATCTAGCTCACTGCTCAAAAAAGACACACTGTCTTACATAAAACTTTCAGATTAAATCCATCTGAAGAGGTTGAACTGAGAAATTAGCTTCTTCAAAAGCTTGATGATAGTTCTAGTTAGGCTCATAAACACTTCTTCACACTTCGCTCAAACTTATTCACACTCTACTCTGCAATCGAATGATCTTATCTTTACTCACACATTTTGCATACACACTTCTCACACATATATCACGCACACTTCAAAATGAAGAAACACTCGCTCTTATATATCTGCTTCATGGAATTACATCAACTTTGTCGGCCAAATATAAAAGAATAAATGAATTCTAAACTGTCGGCCCAATTCATGAACAAATTTCAATGCACACCAACTGAATTCGGTCACAACATAATGAAGACCTAAACCAACATCCTCGAACATGCCAAACATTAAAAGATTAATCCGTGAGGATTTGCAACACGCTACAACCACCATGTTGGCAAAGAACATGAAAAGTCGAACACACAAAGGAAAAATCTATGATCACGATCACACCGATCAATGTGGACATGCAACAAGGATAGAGCATGATCTAGAAACAACAACGAACATCATAGGAGCATACACAACAACTAAAATTACTAGAATTACATTTTCTTCTTCCAAAAACACTAGCTACAGTAATAGAATAACTGTAGGAAAATAGAAACTCATAACTCGCTCCAATCTTGATCCGCACCTCTGAAACTTTTGGACTATAAACTAGATAGGCTCATAAACAAACCCTTTAAAGCACAACTTCTTAATACCAACATACTAAATTTTCCACCACACTCAACTTCATAGCTTCACAGAAAGTCTTCAACATATTTAACATAATTTTCTCAACATCTTTGACATATACAACATTCAAAACATCAATGCTAATATTGTTGACATCAGTGATAACCACATACAAGAAACATAACCAAAACATCCAACAATATCCCCCTTTGGCATTGATGGCAACACATGATGTGAAAAATACCATCAACACAACTAAATCTTTACACATTACCCTTCTCCCCCTTTGTTCTACACAACTAACTCTTTACACATTACTCTTCTCCCCCTTTGTTCTACTCTTCTCCCCCTTAGTTTTACAAGTTTTTTCATGTTACACCTCTCCCCCTTTGACATCAATGGAAAAGGTACACATGCTTTGAACCACATATCTGAATCATCCGACTACTCCCCCTAAGTAGCAGCCACCACACCATCAATCTAGATCAAGATATGACTATGAATGCATAGACTGATGCAAAGACTTGCATCTTAGTTCTTATTAGGAGGGAAAATCACCCCTAAGTTCCCTCTAAGATACTCAAAATTATCCTTAGGCAATGGATTAGTAAAGATGTCTGCAATCTATTCCTTAGTAGGCACATACTCCAGTTTGACTTCTTTATCACTCACTTTGTCTCTCAAAAAGTGATATTTGATAGATATATGTTTTGTCTTTGAATGCAGCACTAGATTCTTAGAAATTTTTATGGCACTTGAATTATCACAAAATATAGCAACATGCTCATCATACTCAATTCTAATATCTCTCAGCATCTGCTTCATTCATATTACTTGAGTACAATTGTTTGCAACAACAATATATTTTGCCTTAACAGTAGATAAGGAAATGGATTTTTTCTTTTTACTTAACCGACACACCAACTTGTTCCCCAAGAAGAAGGCACCACCAGTAGTACTTTTCCTATCATCCACATCTCCTTCCCAATTTGCATCAGTAAAGGTGCTCAAGGTAAGATCATCATCTTTAGGATACCAAAGACCAAAATCTACTATCCCTTTCAAGTACCTAAAAAATTCTCTTTACAGTAGTCACACGAGATTCCTTCGGATCAGCTTGATATCTAGCAACCATACATATAGCATTCATGATTTTTAGTCTGGTCTGAGTCAAATAAATTAATCCACCGATCATTGACATGTATCTTGTTTAATTTTCCTTAGGAGAATCATCATTTTGTGTTAACTTGCATCCGGTTACCATGGGTGTACCAACTGGCTTTGAGTCTTCCATGCCAAAAAATTTCAATAACTCTCTTACATATTTGGACTGAGATATAAAGATTCCATTATCTAACTGAGTAATTTACAATCCCAAAAATAATTTCAGCTCTCCAATCATTGACATCTCAAACTCACTTTTCATTTCATCAACAAACTTCATACATTTAAGTCATCATCACCTTAAAAAATGATGTCATCAACAAAGACTTCAATAATCAACTCTTTATCCTGATCCATCTTAAAATATAGATTACTGTCAGCAGTACCTTTATTGAATCCAAGCTTCAACAATTATTTATCCAATCTAGCATACTAGGCTCTAGGGGCTTGCTTGAGTTCATACAGTGCTTTCTTCAATCAGAAAACCATGTATCCTTTATCAGTTAGTTGAAATCCATCTGGTTGCTCAACATATACTTCTTCTTCTAGCTCACCATTTAGAAATGTTGACGTTACATCCATTTGATAGACTTTATAATTCTTAAAAGCAGCATAAGCAAGAAGCAATCTTACAGCTTCAATTCTAGCAATTGGGGCAAAGGTTTCTTCAAAATCAATACCTTCCATCTGTGAGTACCCTTTACATACCAGTCTTGCTTTATTCCTAATCACTTCACCTTGTTCATTCAGCTTATTCTAAAAGACCCATTTGGTTCCAATCATATTTTTATCCTGAGGTCTGGGAACAAGAATCCATGTATCATTTTTCTCTATTTGCATCAGTTCTTCCTTCATTGCTTCCATCCAATATTCATCTTTACATGCTTCATTGACATTGTTGGGATCAGTCTTGGAAATCATAAAATACTTTTCTGCAATTCTTCTTCTAGTCTACACACCTTTGTTCTTATCTCCTATAATCTGATTTTTAGAATGATTTAGCTTTACATACCTCAAAACTTTGGGATTCTCCTAAACTTTCGGTTCTTCTATTATTTGTTTTTCACTTCCACTGGCTTCTCCTTCTTGATTCTCTTGACTCACCGAAACAATTTGAACTTGATTATATGTTTGAGAATTCTTTCCATTATCAGTACTATCATGTTGGTCATATGAATCATATCCACAGTATCTAGATGATCTAGCAATATCCTCATCAACTCTGACATTTTCACTTTCAACCATTTTCCTTAATCTTTTATTATAGCACCAGCAGGCCTTGCTCTTAGTAGAATAATCTAGAAAGATTCCTTCATCACTCCTAGCATCAAACTTGCCTATATCTTCATCTCTCTTGATATAATATCTACTTTCAAAGATTTTGAAATATTTAATAGTAGGCTTATAACCAAACCACAACTCAAAAGGAGTCTTACCAGAATTGCCATTGACATTTACCCGATTAATAGTATATACAACAATGCTTACAACTTCTCTTCAATAGATATGAGGAACATTACCTTCCAACATCATAGTTCTACCAGCATCTAGAATTTTTATGTTCTTTCTCTCAACAAATTTGTTTTGTTGAGGAGTCTGAGGAGCAGATAACTATCTTTTGATTCCATGCTCTTCACAGAAAGAATTGAACTCATGGGAAGTGAATTCACCACCTCTGTCTGACCTTAATCATTTAATCTTCAAACTTGTCTCATTCTCAACCATAGCTTTGAAACTTTTTAAAATTTCTAATGCTTCATGTCTTTCTCTCAAGAAAGCGACCCATATCATCCTAGAGTAATCATCAATAAGCAACATAAAGCACCTTTCTCCTTGTAGACTTTTGATTCTGGAGGGACCACATAGATCAGTATGCACCAACTCCAATACTCCATTAGAATGATGTTGTTTGCTCCAAAAAGAAATTCTAGTTTTTTTCCCATCTGACATTCCTTGCATATGGTTTTAGTAGGCTTTACTATCTTAGGAAGATCTCTAACTACTTGAGTGGAGCTTACTTTGACAATGTTATCAAAATTCACATGACACAGCCTCCTATGCCATAACTAGCTTACATCAACTTGAGAAATTAAACAACTTTCGATAGAAGAACTCAAATGAAAAATGTTACCTCTTGTCTTTGTACCTGAAGCAATTATATTTCCAGAACTTCCCAGTATCTTGAATTTTCCATCTTTGAACTGAAGATTGTATCCGTTGTTGACCATTTGTCCAACACTCAATAGATTATGCTTCAATCCTTCAACATAAAAGACATCATCAGTATTATATTTACCACCAAGAGAAATAGTGCCTCTGCCACAAATCACACTAGCATTGTTATCTCCAAATCTTACAACACCACCGTCATATTTCTCCAAACTTATAAACTTTCTTTTTTCACCAGTCATATGATGTGAGCATCCGTTGTTAATCACCCACTCATCCTTTTCTTCAATTCTGGCTACAAAATCTTTCTCAATATTCTTATCACTAGCAGTTTCAGTGGACACCAGACCATTTTCCTTGATAGCAATAAATACCCATCCACCTTCATTTCCATTTTTTTATCAGATTCATCATCAGTAACACCTTCTTCGACATAATAACATTTCTTTTGAAATCTAGGCTTGTCTGGTTTGAACCTAGGAACTCTTTCAAGACACCTTGATGCAAAATGGCCTATCTTATTGCAAGAGAAACATTTAATAGACAACTTTCCTTTATACTTACCTTTTCCTTTGGCTTCTCTTTTCACTATTAATGCTTCTAGCTCTTCTAACTCTCTTTCTTCCTCTTCAATATGTTTCATCTCATCTTCATACTAGTATTTCTTTCTGGAACTTTCTCCTAGATGATCATATCTCTGTTGGTTTCTTCCAGATATAGTAGTTTTAAATGCAGATTTTGTCTTAGGGGTAGAATCACCAAATTCACTCAATTCAAAGGCAGCAAGCTTACCAATTAGCATATCTCTTTTCACATTTGTTACTATCTTGAGCTCTTCAATAGCATGAGCTTTCATTTTGTAAGAAGTAGGCAATGATCTAAGCACTTTAGCTACAATTTGTTCTTCATCCAAGATTCTACCCACACATCTAATACCCATCACTAGTTCATTTACTTTTTGCATGAAAGAAATAATGTTTTCATCTTTACTCATTTTCAAGTTTTCCCACTTTCCTTTCAGACTTTGTAGCTTAACAAATTTCACTTGTGCATCTCCTTCATACAATGTTTCCAGCTTCTTCCAGATCTCATATTTTGTTTTTAGACCCATCACATTTGTCATCTTTGAATCAGTCGAAGAACTCAATAATGCTTCTATAGCCCTGATATTTGTTTCAGATTCTTTGATCTCATCAGGAGTAGAGGGACCATTCTAAGGAATAACATATATGTTCTTTGTAATCTTCCAGAAGGGGTCACCAATGCACTTCAAATGACACTCCATTAGCCTTCCATAGAGAGTAGTTTGTTCCATCGAATATAGGACTATCCTTCTTGTATGATACCATCTCGGATCACCTCAAGCTATTCAAATTCTTCAGAGGAACCTGCTCTGTTACCAATTATTGGCAAAACAATAATAGACAACTGAGAGGGGGGGTGAATTAGTTGTCATAAAATTTAAAACTTATTTAACCTTATTAACCTTTAATCTCAAATCTGATAAATAAAAGTGAAAGCATGAATCAACAACACATTAGAAATACACATAACACCAATATTTTTGTGTGGAAACCTTGTTAGGGGAAAAACCATAGTGGAGGTTAATCCACAAGTTATACCCTATTAAAAGTATAAGAAAAATGAATAAGGAATCCACATGCATTCAGGCACACTGCCTAGAGCTCACTGCTCAAAGAAGACACACTGTCTTACATAAAAATTTCAGATTAAATCCATCTGAAGAGGTTGAACTAAGAAATTAACTTCTTCAAAAGCCTGATGACAATTTTGATTAGGCTCAGAAACACTTCTTCACACTTCGCTCAAAATTCTTCACACTTTGCTCTGTAATCAAATGATCTTATCTTTACTCACAAATTTCACATACACACTTCTCACACATACATCATGCACACTTCAAAATGAAGAAACAATCGTTCTTATATATCCACTTCATGGAATTACATCAACAACTTTGTCAGACAAAAATAAAAGAATAAATGAATTACAAATTATTGGCCCAATTCATGAACAAATCTCAATGCGCACCAACCAAATTCGGTCACAACATAATGAATACCTACACCAACATCCTTGAACATTCCAAACTGAGGATCCACAACACGCTACAACCACCATGTCGGCCAAGAACATGAAAACTCAAACACACAAGTGAAAAATCTCTTATCACGATCGCATCGATCAACGCGAGCATACAACAAGGACAGAGCATAATTTAGAAACATCAACGAACATCACAAGAGCATACACAACAACTCAAATTACCAGAATTACATTTTCTTCTTCTAGAAACACCAGCTATAGTAACATAATAACTCTAGGAACACAGAAACTCAAATCTTGATCCAATCTTGATGTGCACCTCTAAAACTTTCAGAGTATAAACTAGATAGGCTCATAAACAAACCCTTTAAAGTGGAACTTTTGAATACCAACATAGTGAATTTTCCACCACACTGAACTTCACAACTTCACAGATAGTCTTCAACATATTTAACATAATTTTCTCAATATCCTCAACATATACAACCTTCAAAACATCAATGATAATAGTGTTGACATTAATGACAACCACAACATCCAACACTTTACACACAATCATCGCTTTGTTTCTAACTACTTTTCCATTCTCATTCAACTTATTTTTTAATACCCACTTTGATCCAATAATGTTTTTATCTATAGGTCTTGGGACCAATTCCCAAGTTTGATTCTTCTCAATTTGCATAAGTTCTTCTTTCATAGCTTTCATCCAATGTTCATCTTTGCATGCTTCACTTACAGTCTTTGGTTCAATCTCAAAAATTAAACACGTATTTACTTTAGCAGCAACTCTTCTTCTTGTCAATACACCTTTTATCTTGTCTCCAATGATTTCACTTTCTAAATGATCCTTCTACACATATCTAGGTGTCTTAGGGGGGACCACTAGAGCTTATTTTTCTCTTTCATCATGTTCATTTTGCTTCTCTTGCTCATCCTTTTCCTGTTCTTCCACAATTTCTTTAATTCTTACACAATCAAGTTCATCTGATACATATCTAGATCAATGCCAATTGAATTCTTCATTGTCTCATCAACCTTTGCATTTGCACTTGCTACAATATTTCTCAGTCTTTTATTGAAACATTTGTAAGCTTTACTTTTAGTAGAATATCCAAGAAAAATGCCTTCATCACTTCTTACATCAAACTTTCCCAAAGTTTCTTCATCTCTTCTGATATAACATTTGCTTCCAAATACCTTGAAATAATTAACACTAGGAATTCTTCCATGCCATATCTCATAGGGAGTCTTTGTACGATTTTCTCTCACTTTAACATGATTGAATACATAAACAACAGTATGAATAGCTTCTCTCCAGTAAACTTTAAGTAAACCAACCTCAGTAATCATCGATCTAGTGACCTCTTGAACTGTTCTATTCTTTCTTTCAACAACTCCATTATGTTGAGGAGTTCTCAAAGCAGATAATTGTCTCTTTATTCCATGCACTTCCAAAACATATTAAACTTATGGGAGGTGAATAATCCAACTCTGTCAGACCTTAAGCATTCTATCCTCAAATTCACTTCATTTTCAACCATAACTTTCTTTGAATGTCTTGAATCTATCTAATCCATCTGATTTCTCTCTAAGAAATGTAACCCATGTATATCTAGAATAAGCATCAATTAAAATCATAACTTACCTTTCACCTTGTAGACTTACCACTCTTGTAGGACCATAGATATTTGTATGAATTAAATCCAATAGTCCAATAGTAGATTATTCCTTTTATCTATAATGGTTTCTTGCTTACTTTCCAAACTAACAATTCTTGCAAATAGCATTAACAAGCTTTGTAATCCTTGGTAAATCTCTCATGGCCTCAACAACACTAATCCTTTCCAAGCTATCAAAATTCATGTGACACATTTTCTAATTCCATAACCAACTATCATTAATTTGATTCATAAAGCATCATCCATCAACACCCTTAAGTTGGTATATATTTCCTTCATATTTATTTCCAGCAACAATCAATGTTCCAGATCCTTTTTGGATCTCACACCTCTCATCCTTAAACACAAGATTATATCCCTTATTGCACATCTATCCAACACTCAAATGATTATGCATTAGACCCTTAACATAGTAGACATCATTAGTATTATTCTTGCCATCAAAACTTACTGAACCTATCCCACAAATTTTAGCACCAATATCATCTCCAAACATAACCAAGCCTCCATCATATTTTTCAAGTTTAACAAACTTACTCTTATCACCAGTCATGTGATGTTATTTTCAACCACTGTCAACAAACCAATAGTTATTTTCTTGTTTAGCATGTAGGGCAGAGATAACAGTAACTTCATTTTTATGCTTCTTCGAAGGGCATTCCTTCACCTATTTTTCAGAATTAGTAGAAGTAGGTTCATCCTTTATTGCCAAGAACAAGCATTCATTGTCATTAGGATCCTCGTAATCAGAATCCTTATCAAATATACTAGCATTCTCATTCACATAATATGCTTTGTTGATCTTCTTTCCTTTCTTTTCTTTCTCATATCTTTATTTATTCCTCTTAGCTCTTTTTGAACACTTTGCAACATAATGACCTATTTCTCCACAACTAAAACATTTAAAGGGTAACTTAGATTCATACTTGTTGGAGCCTTTCCTCATATTTCTCACAAAGTTAGCTTCTATTTCATCAAGATTTTCATCATCCAAATCTTCAACTTTTGTACCCTTAAAAGTAGTCTTTGATTTGCATCCATCTCTCAGATTCGGCTTCCTCATCTCATAAGACGTCCAAAATCCCAACAATAGATCTTTAGTGTAGGTCTTATAATATATACTTTTCTCAATAGCACACACCTTCTCATTATAAGCATTAGGGAGATTTCTAAGAATATTCTTTACAATTTTGGTTTCATCTATAGTAGCACCAAGTCTTCGCATTCCAGCTACTATCTCATCCAATCTTTGTCCATAAGCTTTAGTACTCTCATCTTCAGACATATGTATAAGCTCAAACTATGTCTCCAAATTCTGCAATTTTGTCTCTTTAACTCTTTCATCACCTTCATGTGCCCTTTCCAAAGCATCCCAAACTTCCTTAGCAATATTTAGATTCTAAACCTTAATCAACTCTGAATGTACAAGACTGTTCTTCAAAATGTACTTCGCCTTATTGTTTGCTTCATGTGCTTCAATCTCATTAGTCATACTTAGACCATTAGCAGGAGGAGTGTAAGGATTCTTGTAAGCTTTCTCCACATCATATCCATAATAATCCATATATTCTTCCATCAATATTTTCCAAATAGCATAATTAGTTCCATGTCGAACCTCAGATAATCATAAACCATTTTTTCAACCATCCCAAACCTTCCTCAAGCGGTTAAGCTCTTCACCAAGGAACCAAGCTCTGATACCAATTTTTGAATAGGACAACTAAGAGAGGGGGTGAATCATTTGTCACATAATTAAACCTTTAATTCAATCACCAAATCTAATCCTTAACACTGCTTAAATGATTAAATATTAAGTGCACGTGTAGAAACTGGAAACCATCACACAAAAACAACACCATATATACGTGGAAAACCCAATGATGGAAAAAACACAGTGAGGATTAACTCACACTATAGAGAATATCAAAACTGATTACAAGAGGCTCACTACCTAAGAAAAAAGGCTCACTTCCAAAACAAGGGTTCACTGTTCGAAACAGGACTCGCTATCCAATAGGGATAAAAACCTAGAAGACTCACTGCCACAAAGATACAAAGAAGATAAAAGAGATATGTTACAAAGAGAGGAAAATATTAATGCAACAAATAAATCCACCATAATTTTCTCAACCCCTCGTAGACATGCATGAATGATAGAGTACACCTTCTACTCACTACATCCAAAAACTTAGCGTTTAGGTTTTGCACCGATCTACCACACTCACATCATCCAAACTCACTAATTAACATCAATCTCGCATCTATATGTTATTTTACTTTTCACTTATCTCTCTTCTTTGCTCTTTCCTTCACCACTAACTCATCATATATTTATACCATCTTCAACTTTGAAACATATCCAAAGTCGGCCATCAACATTAAATTCAAATTATGTTAGTGCCAAAACATCCTATGGTAGAATTAGAATGAGGGTGACCCAAACACACGCTTCATGAGGACCCAAAAACATCCTGAACAATAGGAAAATGGGTGCTTTATAACCTAGGCCATAGAACACCTCTTTTCTCTTATGGTCATTCAATAATCTCCTAGGAACGCTAATCGGATTGACTATCAACCTCACAAGGTGAGTCAATTCATAATTAGGAGGACCTAGAAGGGGGGTTCTTTTCAGATTTAAGGGGTTCACCACCAAGAAAATGATTAGAAAAGACACTATTTGAAAAGACACTATGATATGCAAAACACTTAAAATGAGCTAAATGAAGCTTAAAATACTAAAAATGAACAACTCCAAGTTAGGGTAAGTGTACTTGGGAAACCTGGAGATGAAAATAGGATTCTAGAAATGAAAATAGACTGTCAAAATATGCCTTGGAGGACTAAGACACCCTTACTATCGTCATAGTCCCACTGCTATTTTTTCGGGGTAAACATAGAATCTTTTGATGATGAAACAGAGTCTTGAAGAATTTTTGAAATATTCCACTTGGAGGACTAAGACACCTTTGCTTCCGTATTAGTCCCGATCTAAATTTTTGAAAAGTGTGAATGTGGTTCTGAGCTCCCATATTTGTAATTGCTTCTCCTTGGATCTCAGGTTTTGAAACAACCCGATCTAACCTGTAGGTGAGTTTTCGTGAAGATGACAACTCTGCAGTGCAACTTTGAAAACTTTTCACTCCAAGTGATCTTCGAGTCTTCAACCTAGATCTACAAATACAAATGGACAATATGGAAAAACTTGTTGATTGTTAGTGAATGGGGGTTTACCTTGGTCAAACCCCTTGTACGTAATTAAACCAAATGATGAAATGAAACATGAAACATGAAATATGTAAATGATATCACCTTGTATGATGTCTTGTGAAGCAAATCTAAAATCTACCATGTAGTGGCCATGAATAATGTAGATCTTGGATCCTTGGATTTGATGTGAACAATGGTCGTAGATAGTTCTTTAATGCTACGTCCACAATCTTGGCTCAACAACATGAATGGATGCACTAAACCCTTGACATGATGCTTGAATCTTGATGATGGCTCTAAATACTTGATGAATTGCTCTTGAATGCTCTTGTGAACTCAATTTGACTATAATGAATTCTCTCACAAAAGACTTGGATTGAAATGACTGAATGAACCTTGTATTTATACTTATTGATGCCTAATTTTCCGAAATTACACCACAATAAGCCGACATATGGAATCATTAATAAAAGGAGGAAAAATTCCCACCCGAATATGAAATTGGGCCTCAAAAATAAGCCAATGAGGACTAAGACATCCTTGGTGGTGTCTTAGTCTCGAGGCTCAATTTTTGGGTCACATACTCCAAAAAGGGACCTAATTGAGAGGTTTCAAAATAAGGGTCCCAAGACCCATGGAGGACAAAGACACCCTAGGTGGCGTCTTAGTCCCAGTCCATAAATCAAGGACACACAAATAGAAACACTAGATGATCATTTATCTTTTGATGTTTTTCACGATTTTCCATAAAAATATATAGTTCATAGGGCTTGTGGATACAAAATAGGACCAATTAAGCCATAAATGAGCATAAATAAAGCAAGGTGGGCCCAAACAAGTGTGAAAATGCAAGGGTGTGCATTTTACTACACTACAAATCCAACACGCTTCATTAACTCCAAAGATAGTGTTCAACACAAGGTCGACCAAACTAGTGTAAAACACATAGAACAATTAAGCAGGAACCTTCCAGATACCAATATTAGCTTCATCATGATCATAGCAACTCAACTCTCGAACCACAAGTCATAAGACTTTAACAAAGAGAAATCTAGACCAGCAACATTTCTCCCAGACCTCAACCAGAACCTCGGATAACCACAGTTCACAACTAGTGAACATAACTCACATTGTACAATAAATCAGCAGGCAAAAATCTAGATATAGAAACTTCCAACAATCATGATCAACATATCTGAACCACACAAAAATAGGAGTAAAACCTAGAGAAAAACCAAGAGCAAAACCCGGAGCAACCACTGAACACCTACAATCTTTCTTCAATATAATTTTCTCAATATCCTTCACATATATAGTCAATAACCTACAACCATGGCATTAATGACAACATCAACTAGATGATAACCAATTGACCAGTTGACATCAATGACAATACCTTCATGCTTCTCATTCTTGCAACAAATATTTGTCATGAATATATTTAATTTTTACATGTTTAAGGATGAATAGGGTGGCATTTCGATTATTGCCTAGATAAGATAATAAAAATATGTGGAATAATGAATACAACATTTGTAAGTTTGTATAATTCATATTATCTATAATACATTGAGAGAAAATAATTATAAGTTGATGTTAGGTTTCACTTATAAAAGGTTAAGGTTCATTATTATAGGTCATTATTAATAGGTTAGGGTTGATTGTTATTGGTTATTGTTAAAAGGTTTGGGTTTATTGTCATATTTCATTACTAATAGGTCTAGCTTTAAAATAGGTCAAGTTTCACTATTATAAATGATATCCCACGTTTATAGAGCATATATATCACTACTATGAATGATAGGATGTCTTTTGTAACAATCATTATTATAATTGGCAGGTCACTAAAATATAGAAGATAGGTTAAAGTTCAAATTTATTGTTTTAAAATATAGGTTGCTATTGTTAGCATGTTTCAAACACTTTTGTAATGCATCCCACACTTGAAATATATTTTAATAATTTTCTATTTCGGATAGTTGGAAATTTATTCTAGCTAGCAATTCAAATGAATGAAATCCATATTTTGAAGTAGATCTAGAATAATATTTCTTAGCACATGTTATTGTTTATTATTATATAAGCATCATTTACAGGGTGTTGAACCTTTAACACGGCAAGCCCAAAGGGCCAAAAAGGAACTAAACCATCAAAACATCAAAAAAGAATTTCAGTAACAATAGTAGAAAGACACAGACATGGCCTAGTAACAGTAGAGAAACAACACAACACAGACCCAACTGCTAATTTTCCACACTTTCCCATTTATGGATGAGAAGGTTTAGCACATCATCCCCGATCCAATTGGGGCCTTCATCTATGGTGTTCTTGTCCATTTCCTCCTTGACAACGTCCGAGAGAGTGACAATCGACCTGTGTATCATTTTGATAGAGAACCGAGCTAGGTAATTAAATTTGCATTCCAATTTAGTAACCCTCTCCAGCAGTACATCAAGCTCATCCTCCTTTCCTTTATTGCTTTGGATCTCTGCATCAACACCAGACCTAGTATCTGAGGAATTGGAAGAGTCTTCCTTAACAATTTTGTTCAAATCGGAGAAATTACTAGGGTCTTCTATAAGACCTTGATCCTCCACCTTCTCAGTAACTTTTATGTTGTTAACGATCATATGGTTGATATTTTCATACTATGTAATTGAATTTGAGTTAATTTCTCATTGTGGAGAACCACTAATGAAAAATAATTTTGGAATTATTATTATAATTCGTAAACTATCAATTTATTGATATCATTAATAAACTACCAACCTAAGCTCATACATAATGTTTAAAATTATTAGCATCATTTATAAACTATAAATCTAAATTTACACATAAACATACACATAAAAAAAATAAACAAACAAAAACAATTACTAGGGTTTCCTTTTATTTTCAAATAAAAAATATAGCATTGAGAAAATATAATTAATTTTAACATTAAACATTGACTATTGTGTCAAATTTGTTGGGGATAATTTGATCCCCTTTGGTTAGAATGCTTTTGGATACATTTGAGAGCTCTAGTGCTTCACCTCCTCATATACCCCAACCAATGTATTTTATTTCTCCTAAAGAACTTTAGACATTTTTTTCTTGACACTCTTGTATAGAATTTTTGTATGCATTAGAAACATCCAAGAGAACATAGGTATTCTCTAACTTTTCATATGTTGAGATCTTAATGACACCATCTCTTTGGTCATTTATTATAGGTCAATAACATTTTTTTGTATTAGAGGTAAATAGATTTTGAAGGGGCCCTGAAACCCTTTACAAAAAGGAATAGTTGAAGTGAAAGATAATTAAATAGAGTAGACAACAACCAAAACATAGCAAACCATCAACATGACAACAACCAAAATGGAAGGACAAAAAATAGCAACACTACATATTTTTCAATATATCAGTAGCTTTTATGTCGCTTGCCATAGTCTTTTAAAAATAATCCTCGACTTCAAATATATCTTTAGCAGGGACCCCAACCTGCAACTTGGTCTTATTACGCATTCTAGCACTAGGCCCAACCACATTTACCTCACTAATCAAATTAGTTTGTGACCCAATAGCCTTGTCACTAGAAACCTCCCCCTCCACATGTCTTTCACCAACACCAACATCCTCACTAGGAGAAATTTCCATTTCTTTCTTAGCCATACCAATCGGAGATGACATACCCATGGACTCAAACTTCATAGCAGATTTAGTCCCATACCCGAACTTCTCCAGTTTCACATTAATCCTTTCCATTTGGTCTTCGAGGGTCAGAATACATTATTCAAACATCTACTTCATCTTCAACGTTTCCTCAGCCACAATCTTTAAGGAATCGAACAGTTCATGAATTTGATTATGAACCGAAGATTCACCCACTTTACTCACCGCACCCCTAACCCTAACATTAGTCAAATTGAGCTCATGAAACACCCATTGAAATAGTTTAAATAGAGAAATGGACCCTTCCATAGCCATCCCAAAAACATGAGGAAAATCTTCACACTCAAAGTTAAAAACATCCTTACCCACAACATCATCCTCCTGGGAAGAACTAACCCTATCTTGGCTAACACAAGCCTCCTTACCTTTACCACCAACCACCGACATCTGAATCTTACAAATAGAGTTAGCAATGTCCTCAGCAACATACCTCTTTCTCTTCTACATCTCTAAGTTCACACCTAGAGAATCTAGAGCACCCTGCCCACCATGCAACTTCATGGGAGAAGCAACTTGTAGATCCATCACCTGGCTAGTAGACCTAAAAGCCAGTTTCTTATTGTTTCCTTCCTTCAAATCCTTCTTTCTCATGGTCTCCAAGACAAGGGACGACAAAGACACATCTTCAACAATTTCAATCCTATCCTTCAAAATAGTAGAGGGAGCGATAGGCTTGGTTTTACTTAGCTTACCAGTAGCCTCATCTTCACTATAGGTCTCATAACCCTTCTGGTTATGGACCGAATCCCCTTTACCAGGCTTACCCACATCATGAGGTTGTGAAATCACTTCCATGGAGGCTTGAGAATCCAAGACATAATCCTCATCATCCTCCATATCAAACTCCTCTAGGACTTTTTTCTTCATTTTCCCTTTAATACTCCTAGAATCCTCTTCTGAAATAGTTTCATATTCCACAGTCAGCTTTTGTTGCTTACCCTTGGGAGTGATAGCAAGCAACTTAGAGGCCTCAAAATATTTAGCACAATATGAGATTAACAGAGTGATCCCAACATGCAACACTAGATTCTTTGGGTTCCTTTTATGATCCTTCAAACCATACTCTAGAGAAGACAAGAGATAAAAAAGGAAAGGAAATCTTCTTCTTATGGTGAAAATGATTCAAGAGGACAAAATGATAAGCATTAACCATAGAAAATTGGCCTTCAAGATTAATGAACCTCAATAATTCCTCAGCAACATCCCCCCAAAGTTCTTTGATGGAGCTACGCTGGTACCCGCCACTCTTGGTTGGCTTTAGAGCTCATGTTCTTGCCTTTCGTAGGGAGACTGGTAATCTTAGCAATGAACTCCTCATTCACATAAAATTTGGAGGGGGTCATCCACATCCCACTCCCTAGAACCACTAATGCCTAGGTTAGCAAAAACATTAGCTAAGCCATTACCTTCCCTAAGAATATGAGAGATATAACATTCATCAAAGGATTTTAGGATTTCAACAACATCCATGATAATGGATTCAAAACTCCATGAAGGGAAAAAATATTTCTTTAGATTATTAATAATATTAAGAGAGTCTCCTTCATGCCAAACCTTCTTATAACCTTTAGATTGATCCATCCTCAAGCCATGATAGGCTACAGGTCAATAACATGTTATTTGAGACTAGATTTTAGTTAAACTATATGATCTTTTTAAAAATAAAGCTCTCTTCTAAGAGCTTCATTTAGTTTAACTTCATTGCAATTTTTTTGATCGAGCCTTTTTCTATTTTCTAAGAGTTCCTACAAAATATTTACCTCTATCTACATTTTCTCTTCCATTTGTTTCTTTTGTACAATAATGCACAACGTTTGAATTTGAGACATATGTGATTCCACCATTCCACCAATGTGGCCTGTAGAAATCATTGAGGTCATACCTTAAGTAGATTAAGGTGCATGTTCATTGACATGGTTAATTTTAGACCTTTTATTCTTTTTTCTTCCTCCTTTTTGAATTGGCACCAACTCTACTTTAGAATAGCGTCTGTAATGTGAAGATAATCATTGTAAATTTATAATTTGATATTTATGATTTTATGAAAAGGACTTTATTACAAGAAGAAAAAATTAATTAATTTTTACATGATAATCAATATATTATGTTATTACATCAATAATGAAGATATAACACATACACACACAATAAAATAGTCTTAAAGAACTAGTAAGTTTATCTTTGTCCATAACTTCTATAAAAAATTAAGTGAACAAAAAAAACCTTAGATGATTTTTTATTACAATATTTGAATCCTTCCATAGAGTATAAAATTATATGAAATTATGTAAATTAACCTACTTATATAATTAACACCACTACCATTCACCATTGCTATTTACCATCACCTCCAAATTGTTAGGAATTACAGGTGGGAAATAGAGGGATCAAATTACCAGTTATATACAGATTTGATTAAACATAAATATAATAGAACATAAGAATGAAATAATTTATAAAAAATAAAAGAGGTGAGACAATAAGAGTTTTAATGTGGTTCATCCTTATTCTTGGGTTGTGTCCACAAAACAGGGATCTATTTATTAATTAACTTCTAATAAACAGATATTACTTATAACCTACAACATCTACAACATGCAATAATCGATTCAAATAATTTTTGTTGCTCTGCCCTCCCATGCATAGTGTTATATTCCCCCAATGAAAAACCTATGTAATCTCTATTTGTCACTTCCTACAACCTACAACTCAACTTTTGCATTTTTTCCTTGTTGTAGGTATCATATGTCGCAGCTATTCAATTCTCACACGACCCCTTAGAATTCAAACCACAGTAACAAGGCAAAAATGTTCATTCCAAGAAGTTATACAATTGTTTTTAACATAATTTCAAATATAATTATGTAGCGAATAAATCCTTTATAAAATATTTCCCCATTAATTGATTTTGGGGGAAACACAATGGGTAAAGAGGGAAAAATATAAACATCAAGTTGGATCAAGCTCCACAAATCAACACAGATACATATATTAAATTTCCTAGTTAATTATCCAAATCTCATAGTTGATAGACGTAAGTTTAATTGCCTTTTCCTAGACTAATAATAGATTATGTATTAAAAATAAATAAGATGACATGAACAAACAACAATCAATGTCTAAATTTGACAATCAACCTTATCTGTCAACCAAAATTATATGATGGTATTCATTTGAAAGTATATTTCAAATATTAAGACATACCTTGATATAAATAAAATTAAATTCATATATCAGTACACTTTTATATATTTTGGCAATCTATCTAAAATCTCTCTTTTCATATAATTATATGTTATAATTAATCAATAGGCTACATATAATGGGAAGTTTCAGCCCAAAACTTGTCTCACGTCGTCAAACTACTAAAATTTCCCTCAAAATAGGTAATGGTTTCAGGAAAATGCAAAATTCAATGACAGATAAGCCAACTTTTTCTCTGAATTGAAGGTTGAAAACTCACACCATCAAACTATGCCATTAAACTATGTTGGCTATCAATTGGCAATCAAATCAGAGTAAATCAAATCTCTAAATTAAATGAAATAAAATCTTGAAAAATCAAATCTTCTAATTGTAAAATATCTATCATCTAGATTGTACTACTTATTTTTCCCAGGAGGAGAGAATATGTTATCCCTTCTTTTATCACTGCAAACTCTGCACAATTTTTCTCATCGACATCATTGACAACACGACACAATTTGCACAAAATCTCGAGGTAAGTCACTTGATCATTCTTGTCCTTATCTTTAGCACCATTGTTATTCACCAACTGTAGGAGACTACCACCCATTTGTTGTTATAAATAAGATTATATTGAAGTTGTTAAATAGTGAAAACTTGCTAAGGAATATAGGAAAATAGCACTGTGAAAGGTTTCTATGGAAGCTTGGAAAAGAGTCCTGAAGGAATACATTAAGGATTTTGAGCTACAGAAATGAATTTACACAAATTCATTCATGTCCCAACTTTCCTAGAGGTTGGGACCTTCTATATCTATGGGATCTATTATTCAGGCGACATGGGACCCAAGACAATCGTATCCATGTTTGAATGTGATGAAGGTAGCCCCATATTTTTCTTTTATAGACTATTGATAAATGCCAGTGACACTTTGGCTATCCATGAGAGCACATAGTAGAAAAAGGGTGGTATCTTTATACAACTTGACAAGATTTAAAATCTAACAAAAAGTGATTGCAATGCATACTATTGGTCAACATAAGAAAATTGATGTTATGTGTGATAGAAAGCATAAACCTACAGGAAGAATAGGATGGCCATGGTTTGGCTAAGCTGCTAAAGGGTTGAAAAAAATAAAGGGAGGCTTTTGAGTATAATTCAAAGGCTAATGAAAAAAATTGTTACCTTCATCCCAGATTTTTCATAGAAAAAGATTTTGTATTAGTTAATTTTTGGAGTGCCCTCCTCCTTAATCTCGATCTTTGGTCTGTAGAGAGCCTTGCAGGTGAAATCCCTTGGAGTGGGAGAGGAAAGCCATTTGAGTACAGTGGAGGCTCAAATAATTGCAAAATCTACCAATCTTTCTCACCTCGACCTTCCTTTCCACAGAATTAGTGTTGGATGTTATGGTTGTGTTGCTGATATGTGGTTGTCATTAATGTCAACACTATTAGCATTAATGATTCTGAAGGTTGTATATGTTGAGGATGTTGAGAAAATTATAATAAATATGTTGCAAGCAGTCTATGAAGTTGTGAAGATTAGAATGGTGGAAAGCTTTGTAAGTCGGTATTCAGATGTCGTGCATTAAAGGGTTTTTTGTTGATCCTATCTAGTATGTTCTTTGGAAGTTTCAAAGGTGTGCATCAAGATTGGAGCAAGTTATGAGTTTTTGAGTTCCTAGAGTTATGTTGTAACTGTAGCAGGTGTTTTTGGAATAAGAGAATGCAATTCTAGTAAATTAAATTGTTGTGTATGATCTTGTGATGTTCAGTGATGGTTCTAGATCGTACTCTATCATTGTTGTATGTTTGCATTGATCGGTGTGCTCGTGATCAAATATTTTTCCTTGGTGTGTTCAATTTTTCATGTTCTTAGCCAACATGATGGTGGTAGTGTGTTGCGGATCCTTATGGATTAATTTTTGAAATGCTTGGCATGTTCGAGGATTTTTTTTAGGTCTTAATTATGTTGTGACTAACTTAGGTTGGTACGCATTGATATTTTCTCATGAATTGGGCCGACAGTTTGTAATTCATTTATTCCTTATTTGTGGACGATAGAGTTGTTGATGTAAATTCATGTAGCAAATATATAAGAGCGATTATTTCCTCATTTTGGAACATGCTCGGTGAATGTATGCAAAGTGTGTGCAAGATATGTGTGAATAAAGATCAAATCATTTGATTGTAATGCAGACTGTGAAGAACTTTGAGTGAAGTGTGAAGAAGTATTTATATGCCTGATCAGAACTATCATCAGGCTTTTGAAGAAAATAATTTCTCAATTCAACCTTATCAAATGGATTTAATCTGATTATTTTATGTAAGGCAATGAGCCTTCCCTTTTGAGTAGTGAGCTCTAGGCAGTGTGCTTGAATGCATGTGCATTCCTTATTCATTTTTCATTATACTTCTAACAGGGTATAATCTTGTGGATTAACCTCTACTGTGGTTTTTCCCTAACAGGGTTTCCACGTATAAAATCTTGGTGTTCATGTGTTTTTGATGTGTTTTCGATTCATGCTTTCACTGTTAATTATCAGATCTAGGATTATAGGTTGATAAAGGTTAAATAAGTTTAAATTCTATAACAACTGATTCACCTCCGCCCCCCCCCCCTCTCAGTTGTCTATTCTTGTTTTTCCAACAATTGGTATATGAGTAGGTTCCTTTGAAAAAAAATTTAATAGCTTGAGGTGATTTGAAATGGCATCATACAAGAAGGATAGTCCCAGATTCGATGGTACAAATTACTCTATGTGGAAGGTCAGAATGGAGTGTCATTTGAAGTGCATTGGTGAACCTTTCTAGAAGATTACAAAGAACATATATAATATTCATCAGAATGGTCCCTCTACTCTTGATGAGATCAAAGAAGTTGAAACTAATATCAAGGCTATAGAAGCATTACTAAGTGCTTTGAAAGATTCAAAGATGACAAATGTGATAGGTCTGAAGACAACACATGAGATCTGGAAGAAATTGGAAACATTGTATGAAGGAGATGTACAAGAGAAGACTGCTAAGTTAACAAGTCTGAAAGGCAAGTCGGAGAACTTGAAGATGAGTGAAGATGAAAACATTGTTTCTTTCATGCAGAAGGTAAATGAACTAGTGATGGGTATTAGGTGTGTCGGTGGAATTATGGAAGGAGATGAGATTGTGGCTAAATTGCTCAGATCAGTGCCTACTTCTTACAAAATGAAAGCTCATTCTATTGAAGAACTCAGAATAGTAATAAATGTGATAAGAGACATGCTGATTGGTAAACTTGTTGCCTTTGAATTGAGTGAATTTGGTGAATCTACTCCTAAGACATAATCTGCATTCAAAGCTAGTGTATTCAGAAGAAACAAACAGAGATATGATCTGAGAGAAAGTTCCAGAAAAACATTCAAATATGAAGATGAGATGAAACATATTGAAGATGAAGAAAGAGAGCTAGAGAGCTGGAAGCATTGATTGTGAAAAGAGAAGCTAGAGGACAAGGTAAGTATAAAGGAAAGTTGCCTATTAAATGTTTCTCTTGCAGTAAGATAGGTCATTTTGCATGAAGGTGTCCTGAAAGAATCTCTAAGTATAAACCTACCAAGTCTAGATTTCAAAATAAATGTTATTATGTTGAAGAAGGTGTTACTGATGATGAATTTGATAAAGAAATTGAAAATGAAGATGGATTGGTATTCATTGCTATCAAGGAAAACGGTATGGTGTCCACTGAATCTTCTAGTGATAAGAATATTGAGAAAGCTCTTGTAGATAGAATTGATGAAAAGGATGAGTGGGTGATTGACAATGGATTCTCACATCATATGAATGGTGACAAAAGAAAGTTCACAAGCTTGGAAAAATATGATGGCAGTGTTGTAAGATTTGGAGATAACAATGTTGGTGTGATTTGTGGAAGAGGCACTATTTCTCTTTGGTGGTAAATATAATATTGATGATGTCCTTTATGTTGAAGGATTGAAGCATAACTTGTTGAGTGTTGGATAGATGGTAGACAAGGGATGCAATATTTAGTTCAAGGATGGTAAGTGCAGAATATTGGGAAGTTCTAGAAATGTAATTGCTTCAGGTACAAAGACAAGAGGTAACATTTTTCACCTAAGTGTTGCTAGTAAAAGTTGTTTAATTGCTCAAGTTGATGTAAGTTGGTTATGGCATAGGAGTCTATGTCATGTTAATTTTGATAATATTGTCAAAGTAAGTTCCACTCAAGCAGTCAATGATCTACCTAAGTTAGTGAAGCCTACTAACACTATATGCAAGGAATGTCAGATGGGAAAGCAGACAAGAATTTCCTTTTGAAGGAAACATCATTCTAATGGAGTACTAGAGTTGGTACATACTGATCTATGTGGTCCATCCATAATCAGAAGTCTACAAGGAGAAAGGTACTTTATGTTGCTTATTGATGATTACTCTAGGATGATATGGGTTGCTTTCTTGAGAGAAAAACATGAAGCACTAGAAAAGTTCAAATGTTTCAAAGCTATGGCAGAAAATGAGACAAGTTTGAAAGTTAAATGCTTAAGATCGGCTAGAGGTGGTGAGTTCACTTACCAGGATTTTAATTCATTCTATGAAGAGCATGAAATCAAAATACAATTATATGCTCCTCAGACCCCTCAACAGAACAAAGTTGTTGAGAGAAATAACAAAAAAATTCTAGATGTTGCTAGAACTATGATGTTGGAAGGTAATGTTCCTCGTATCTATTGGAGAGAAGTTGTAAGCACTGTTGTATACACTATCAACCGAGTAAATGTTAATGGTAATTCTGGTAAGACTCCTTTTGAGTTGTGGTTTGGTTATAAGCCTACTGTTAAATATTTCAAAAAAATTGGAAGTAGATGTTATATCAAAAGAGATGAAGATATTGGCAAGTTTGATGCTAGAGGTGATGAAGGTATCTTTTTGGTTTACTCTACTAAGAGCAAAGCTTATCGGTGCTATAATAGAAGATTGAAGAAAATGGTTGAAAGTGCAAATGTCAGAGTTGATGATGATATTGACAGATCATCCAAATATTGTGGATATGACTCAGATGATCAACAAGATAGTATAGATAATGGAAAGAATGTGCAGACACAAAATCAAGTTCAAATTGTTATGATGAATCAAGAGAATTGTGAAGGAGAAGCTAGTGGAAGTGCAGAAGAGAGAATAGAAGAACCATAAGTTAGAGAGAATCCCAAATTTTTGAGGTATGTAAAGCTAAATCATTCTAAAAATAAAATTATAGGAGACAAGAACAAAGGTGTGCATACTAGAAGAAGAATTGTAGAAGAATATTGCCTAATTTCCAAAATTGAGCCTAGCAATGTCAATGAAGTATGTAAAGATGAATATTAGACGGAAGTAATGAAGGAAGAACTAATGCAGATAGAGAAAAATCATACATGGATTCTTGTTCCCAGACCTCAGGATAAAAATGTGATTGGAACCAAATGGGTCTTTCGGAATAAGCTGAATGAAGAAGGTGAAGTGGTCAGAAATAAAGCAAGATTGGTATGTAAAGGGTACTCACAGATGGAAGGTATTAATTTTGAAGAAACCTTTGCCCATGTTGCTAGAATTGAACCTATAAGGTTTTTTCTTTCTTATGCTACTTTCAAGAATTATAAAGTCTATCAAATGGATGTGAAGTCAACATTTCTGAATGGTGAGTTAGAAGAAGAAGTTTATGTTGAGCAACCAGATGAATTTCAATTGACTGATAAAAAAGACATGGCTTGTCGATTGAAGAAAGAACTGTATAGACTCAAACAAGCCCCTAGAGCCTGGTATGCAAAGACAAAACATATATCTATCAAGTATCACTTTTTGAGAGACAAAGTGAGTGATAAAGAAGTCAGACTAGAGTATGTACCCACTAAGGAACAAATTGCAGATATATTCACTAAACCATTGCCTAAGGATACTTTTGAGTATCTCAGAGGCAAGTTAGGGGTGATTTCCCCTCCTAATCTGAACTAAGATGCAAGTCTTTGCATCAATCCATGTACTCATACTCATATCTTGTTTCGGATTGATGTTGTGGTGGCTGCTACTCAGGGGGAGTAGTTAGATAATTTAGATATGTGGTTAAGATCTTGTGTACCTTTGCCATTGATGTCAAAGGGGGAGAAGAGTAATGTGAAAAACCTTTGAGGAAGAAAAGGGGAGAAGAGTAATGTAAAAGGGAGAAGAACTGTTTGAGAAGAGTTAGTTGTGTTGATGGTATTTTTCACATCATCTATTGTCGTCAATGCCAAAGGGGGAGATTGTGTGACGTTGTGGTTGTGTTGCTGATATGTGGTTGTCATTGATGTCAACACTATTAGAATTGATGATTCTGAAGGATGTATATGTCGAGGATATTGAGAAAATTATAATAAATATGTTGTAGGCAGTTTATGAAGTTGTGAAAATCAGAATGGTGGAAAGTTCTATAAGTTGGTATTCAGATGTCAAATATTAAAGGGTTTGTTGTTTATCCTATCTAGTATTTTCCCTAGAAGTTTCAGAGGTGAGCATCAAGATTGGAGCGAGTTATGAGTTTTTGAGTTCCTACAGTTATTTTGTTACTGTAGCATGTGTTTTTGAAAGAAGAGAATGCAATTCTTGTAAATTAAGTTGTTGTGTATGATCCTATGATGTTCAACGATGGTTCTAGATCGTACTCTATCATTGTTGCACATTTGCATTGATCGATGTGCTGGTGATCATGGTGGTAGCATGTTGTGGTTCCTTATGGATTAATTTTTGAAATGTTTGGCATGTTTGAGGATGTTGATTTAGGTCTTCATTATGTTGTGACCGACTTAGGTTGGTACACATTGATATTTTCTCATGAATTTGGTCGATAGTTTGTAATTCATTTATTCCTTATTTGTGGCCGACAAAGTTGTTGATGTAAATTCATGTAGCGGATATATAAGAGCGATTATTTCCTCATTTTGGAACATGCTCAGTGAATATATGTGAAGTGTGTGCAAGATATGTGTGAATAAAGATCAAATCATTCGACTGCAGTGTAAAGTGTGAAGAAGTTTGAGCGAAGTGTAAAGAAGTAATTATGTGCCTAACCAGAACTATCCTCAGGCTTTTGAAGAAGCTAATTTCTCAGTTCAACCTCATCAGATGGACTTAATTTGATTGTTTCATGTAAGGAAATGAGCCTTCCCTTTTGAGCAGTGAGCTCTAGGCAGTGTATCTGAATGCATGTGCATTCCTTATTCATTTTTCATTATACTTCTAATAGGGTATAATCTTGTGGATTAACCTCCACCATGTTTTTTCCCCTAACAGGGTTTCCACGTATAAAATCTTGGTGTTCATGTGTTGTTGATTCATGCTTTCACTATTAATTATCAGATCTGGGATTAAAGGTTGATAAAGGTTAAATAAGTTTAAATTTTGTAACAACTAATTCATCCCCCCTCATAGTTTTTTATTCTTGTTTTTCCAATAATTAGATATCTCCAACGTAACTGTAATAACCCCAATGTTCTACTCAGTAAAATTTCTAATGTTTTCACCTCAAGTGAATAAACCATGATGTCATAACATAGCAATAAAAAAATTTATTTCCATAATGTAAATTACATGCACTTTTTAAATAACACCATTACTAAACTTCCATTTCTTTCCATTTTAATTTCATAAGTATTTTCATAACATATATGTCATATTGAGTGAACTCGAGTATACCATTTGTGATTACATCCTTCCATAATGGGTACATGATACATCCATAGCTCTTCTGAGCTTCATCTAGCAATAGGTATACAAACTAGTCTTGATGTCACTGCAATGGCACATACATTATGGAATTCCTCGCTCCCTTGTGTATACACTCCATCTATCCCTAATGCTATCACAAACATCCACAAACCTCAGTGGCCAATTGATGAGGAGAAGCATCACTCAATATCTTTTTTTCCAACCACAAACTCAAATGCGGTCCCCCACACATTTGTCACACATGACAAGATGGCCCTTCCCTTCAACAAAGAGGTTGGTTGGTAAAACCCATAACAATAGCCTATTGGAGCTTAGTGTTGTGTCCTACAAACCATAACCTAATCATATAGTAGCTACACCTACAAGTATGAAAATACTAAACTAGAATGCATATAAGGAACACAATGAATTGATAGTGTAAACAGTGGCAACTTACACTACTTTGGCCAAAGTATTCTCACCTAGTACTTTGAGTGACAGTCATCCCATTCACATACACTACCATATTTGGGTTTGGATTATGACCATTCATATACTATGCTTAGATAATTTCCTCCAATGGGTAATCTTTAACCCTAGAAATAACCTACTCCCCTTTTACCCAAAAGACTATGGTATCTCTACCAATTAAACCTAAGCACAAGTTACCCCTTCAATGGGCATTCTTTTCCTAGGTATAACATATGAGCTTTTCTAGTTTACACAATAAATTTACATAAACAATCTATTCACTTCAAAATAAAATATAGTCCCAAGTATAACTTTATAATCTAGAGTATGGCTACCTAACCCTCATCATAATCATAGATTAAATATTCATATGTAAATGACTCCTTTCAGTAATATATCACATCAATAAGTGATTCTCACCAAGAGTATTATCACATTAATGAATGACCTCAATCAAAGAATAATCATATCAATAGATGAATCCATTTGAGAGTGTATTCTCCTTAATTAAAAGGGTTTAAACAAATTCTACTCTTGTCAATACTATAACTATGTATTAAGAGTGTAATGCAACTAATCAAGTACCAATTCTAACTCAATAGGTAATCCCACTTATGTCTCCATACATATAGTGTCTAATAAGCTCAAGTGATTTACTTAATCACATAGGAGAGTCTTCAACCTCAGTATATCCTAATCTTAGGATAAAGTCATCAACCAATGACTAGTCTAATTATATAGGTTAATCTAACCCTATATGTCCCAAACAAGATTAAATGTACAACCCAACCAAATAAGTTATTCCCAGCCTATAGGTATCAACGATTAGTCAAGTACATATCCCAACCTAGTAGGTAAATCTTAACCTAAGATTTCACTCTTTAATCAAATGAACTTCTCATCACAAATAGGTTATCCTAAACCTAGGGTTTCATTCAAGAGTATAGTATGATCAAGTGATCATTCAAGTAAAGATATTAGATGTGGTTTGCATAACGTCACATCATATCTTTCATACCATCTCTATGGCTATATAGCTAAACCTTATCATCCCCAAGGTTTTTCTAGCATAATTAGATAATAGTGCCAAGTTGCTTCATGACATTGACATTTCTCACACTATACACGTAATCTAAACTATCTATGTATAGATCATCAATAGATTCTTCCCATATAGGGAAAAAAGGAGTAATAAGACACTTTATTTAAGCTAATACTATTTATTTATTCTTGGTATATAATACCAATGATAAACAAGCATTACTATTATGGAGTATATGCAATCATATCCATAGAAAAGCATGAAATAACTTATATTCCTTTTCATAAGAAAATATTATGATTCACTATTGCAAGCATTATCATGAAATTCCAATCAAAGCAATCAAGCTCATTCTTTCATAATAAAAGACAAATAATAGAAGATGAGATCCCCATGCCTGTAATATGCTTAACCAATTGACTGGCTTGATGCACAACCTTCCAATAGCAGCTTCCTAGCTTCACTTAGCTCTCTCAAAACAATACTTCACTTTGACTTCTCTCACAAGTTGATGATGTTGGAAATAGGATTCCATTTAATTGCAATCCTAAACATTATTTATTTTATGTATCTCCTAAGTCCTTGGAATGTGCTCAACAACACTAGGATTAGGAAGAGAATAATATTTGATGAAATAATCATGTTAATTGACATTTGTAATTAGTTCTAAATGTTAAAAGCATGCGGGGATGCCTTGGAGCTATCTCCTACAAAATAGGAGCACATGGGCGTACACATGGGAGGTGGGATCCACCTTGGTTCAGTTAACTTGTTGGTGAATTGAGTACACTTCATATATGCATCCTAGGTTCCTACAAAATAGGGATTTTGATTTATGCATGTTGAGTACCTATAAAATAGGGTTTGAAGTTCAATTGAAATTCAGTTGAAGTTTAGTTCAATTCAGTTCAATTCAATTTAGTTTAGTTTAGTTCAGTTCAATTCAGTTCAGTTCAGTTCATTTATGGTTCAATTATCTTCAGTTAGTTTTAGTTGAATTCTAGTTGACTTATGTTAACTTGGAATGCATGGCTAATGAATTCAAGTGCATGACAGATAACAGGGACTACCTTCAATTAACAGGGGATAACCATTCTTGCATGAATGGTGTTGAGAAATGTTTCAGTTAACAAGAATTAACTTGGACCCATCTTGGGTGCCCAAGTTGGCTTCTTGGAATTAACTCCTTTGCATGTTGAGATATTTCAGAAGGCCGAGTTAAGTGGGCCCTCTTTTGGGTGCCAACTTTGAGGATAAGCTTTGAAGATATCTTCAGAATAAAGGTTGAGTTATCACTTCAGTTTGGGATGCCCAAATGGATGAAGGAGAGGATTTGACATTGTTCTTCATGACATAACTCTACTTGCAAGAGATAAGCATACCTTTTAGGGATAGGGTTTGAGCATTGTAATTGTAACTCAATTTGAGCTTACAAAGTTGATCAAAGTCTATTTATCTCAAGCAAGTTGAAGAGAGTGATTATCAGTTTTAATGCAGGTTGTGAAGAAGTTTTGGTGAAGGAAAAAGAGGCATTCTCAAGCAAGAATTGGAGCTATTGTAATCTACTTCAAAGATTGAATAATATATTAATTCTTGGTGGAGTTTTTTACCCGAAACGGTTTTCTCCACGTTATATGCTTGTGTAATCTTTCTAATATCATGTCTACTTCTTCTATCAACTTTTGTCTACATTCTACAAATAGTAAAATGAATTAATCAGATAATCACCCACAAAGAATCTGTAACAAAGGAAAAGCATATTTAGATCAGCAGTATTAAAGTTTTACAAGGTATTCAGCTAAGAAAACACCTCAATTTTCAATAGATGATATGCTCTCACAAATGAAACTCTCAAAAGATACAACTTATCACAAATACTCAAGGCTCTCACAAAATGTACAACAGAATATAATTGTAGAATAATGTAGATTAGTGCATCCCAAATGAGAGTATAAGCCTCTCTATTTATATAGCAAAAATGAGACTTTGCAGCCTATAGAAAAGGCATGCAAAATGATAGAAAACCCCATGTAGGTAAACTCACTCAACTCAACTAAAAGGTGGAAATAATTTAAAGAGTATACTTAGCGTATAATGCCACAAATTGGCCTCTATGGTTGACAGCAACAGAAGACTAGTCCAATTTGCACATGATCAAATGGTGACAATTGAATTGTTTCCAAAATGTAATTCTACAACATTTAGAACTCCATATCCTGGCACCAAGTTTGCAGCCATTCTCCCTATTGTTTGGTGCAGCTTTACTCATTGAAATAGTCTTCATTCAAAATAAAACACTTGCACAAGGTTGAATAAGTCTAAGCTTGCAACAAACAGAGGAATGATGAGTCACTTTGGCATATAAATATACTTTGACCAATTCCTTGCCTTGTTGTCATTTCCTATTCTCATGCATTTCACTTTATTTGTTGTTGGTAATTATTCCATCATTTTATGATAAAGTGTCTAATGTTAAGTAAATCAATGTTTACTAAGTCAAAGATGCCATTCCATAGCATCAACTAAATTTTATATGTTATACTAACTTAATTGCAGCGCTATACATTACATATAATGCAATCTTTATTCAATGCCAATATATATATATATATATTCGGCCTTTAAATGCTTTGTATAAGTTATATACAAATCGGCATATGTTTATGTAAATAAATTGGCCTCTAAGCATTACAAATATATATATATATATATATATATGCACATATACATATATACATATACATATACATATATGTACGAATGAAATACAAAAGAGTTAATATTCACATAATAATAATATATATTATATATACACACTCCTCTACATAAGCATTAATGCTCATGTGTGTATATGTATATATATAATATGTCCAATCACATATATATTCATATCATTTAAAGAAAATAAGCAATAATCCATTCGATAATCAAACGATTATGACTAAGTGATATATTCAAAATAATAACACGTGTGTATATACATGCATGTACATATATATATATATATTATATACTATAATGACAGAAAAAAGGTCCCCTTAACTTGTCCTTGATTTAGTGTTGCAATATGCTTAACATATTCACATTAGGTATTGGGCCCTTGTAAACTAAATGGATTTAAATGGTACCTTACTCAAGTGTTGTGAAGTGTTGTAACTCACTTTCACACTTTTCTAAGGTCCTCATAAGTAATTACACCTGAATAACCTTTGTTTATCATTAATCTTGCCTTATTTTGAAGTGTTGTAAAGTATTGTAACACACTTTCACACTCTTCTAGGCTTATCATCAATAATTGGGCTTTATTATGTTTTAATTGGCCCCATTGTGCATCCAAAAGCCTTATTTATGTGTATTTTCAAGGATAATCCTGACAAAAGCATTTAAAACTCCAAAATCTAAAAAACCTACCTCAAATTCCCAATGTGGGACTCATTTTCCATTCTAGGTGAATGAGTCCCCTTAGGTGGGACCCATTCGCCCAAGGTGGCAAATGAATCCCATTTAACTCAAAATCAAATTTAATTTAAATCTTTGGTCTAGGATTTTATTCTCCAAGATCCAATGTCGGCTTGTAGTGTTGTAATTTCAGGAATTCTTGCATAATTGAGTATAAATACAAGGTTTTTTCATTCATTTCTCACCTAGCAAGTTGAATAAGCATCCTTATAGAAAACTTGAGTTCACAAGAGTATTCAAGAGCATTCAAGGGTAGATTATTCAACATTTTAGAGAATTCTTCAAGCAACAATCATCATGTCAAAGATCTCTTGCATCATGTTTGCTATTGTGCTAACAATTGTGGTGTAGGGTTTTGTGATTCAAGCAAGCACTGCATTCAAGATATATCTCCTTCAAGCTAGAGTCAAGAACCACATCCATTGTAGCCATTTCAAGCATAATTCCAGCACCTTATTGGTACGGTTTGGTGAGTTGTATCATCTTATTTTTTCATTCATCATTCTCCTTTCATATTTCATTATATTTCAAGGATTGATTTCCAACAAGGGGTTTGACCAAGGAAAACACCTATTCACTAACCCCCCAACATTTTCCCCTCTCCTTTGTGTGTGATTTACAAGGATAGGTTTCAGATTTCATAGGGAGCAAGATTGGAGAAGTGATGCAAATCATTCCAATTTGGCAAGATTGTCATCAAATGTTAAAGAGTCTTGGAGATCACCTCCAGGTCACAAATTGTTGTTTCAGATCTTGAAACCAATTAGGAAGAGCAGAGAAGACTGCGGAGCATAGAATCAAATTTTTAAGTTATAGGAAAGTTAAACTAGACTGATTCGCCACTTTTGGCGAATGAGTCCTAGTACTAATCAAATTTCACGACTTTACAAATTTTGATACCCATTTGTTCAAAACCTATTTTGACACATTTTCCCAAAAAATGGATTGATTTGTCCAGCTTGGTGAATGAGTCCCAATCAGTTGTGACAACATATTTTCCAACAATTAAGACCTCCATTTAGCCTTCTTTAGATTCCTAGGTGTACACTTTCTGTTTTACACATTTTTTGTTTCATTTCAAGAATTTTCTAGGCCATCTAGTGTTAGTTTTCATTCAATTAGGGTTTTACATTTCATCTTGCATTTCATTATCTTTTCCAAGTCAAAACTTGGTGGTGAACCCCTCAATAGATCAAATTTATCCCCTAGGACAGCCCTTAGCAAGATCTCTTTCTCCTTTGCAAAGAGATATCAAGGGTTACCTTTGAATGAAATTGGAAAAGTGTGGGTATGCTCTATGTCTAAAACCATATGATAGCATATTTCCCCAAACAGTTTTTCTTCATTTCATTTTGGTGAACCTACATTTAGAACACTAAATTTTTGATTTGGAGTGCATCTTCATGCTAGATTTTTCTTGCATGCATTAGTTAATTTGCATTCTAGGGTTTCAAATTTTGCATTAGTGAAAGTTCATGTAGCTTGCATTTTTGCATCTAAATTCACTGAAAATCATTTAAATTATGTATTTACATCTTAGATCTAGATCAAAAAACATAAAAAGTGTAAAATTCAATTAAAATGTTTTGAAAATTTTGAAAAAAAATCATCCCTGGGACTCATTCGCCACCCTAGGCGAATTAGTCCCTCTGCATATTTTGCATTGCATTTTCTGGCATTTAGAATTTAGTTTCTGAGTTTTTGTTTGTTATTATTATCGTGATGTTTATGTTTCTAGAATTTATGTTACAAGCATTTCATTGTTTTTAGCCTATATTGCATTTTCATTCACATTGCATTTAGTATCCCTTCAATGAGTATTTGGTGTCCTATTGCTAATACTATTGTGAGACAAAGTTCAAGACTCGTGTCATCTCGCGATAGCACAATCGTTGTAGATCTTGGGTTGTCAAGCTCTTTCGCTCCTACTATTGATATTAGTACACTAGGTATGGACAACACCCTTAGCAACTCTTTGCCTTCAAGTAGCATGCAATTTGAACCAAGGAATGATAGTGTCCCACAAGAAAATATAATTCAAATCCATGAGGACCTAGCAAACTTACAACATCAAATGAAAAATGACAACATCTCAACTAATGCCATTCTAACTATAGATAACATCCACTACATGCTTGAAAGTAAAGATGGGCTTGACCTTTTGAAGAACATAGTTCAAAGATTTGGAAAAAATATCACTCCAACCACTAGTTGTCCTTTTCCAACAAACAATGTCATAATCCAAGGAGGAACTCAAATTCCTCCTCCCTCAACAATTGCATCAATACCTACCTATACAACTCCTCAAGTCACAATTCCTTCCCTTATTATTCTTGCTAGCATCCCTCGTTCCTATGTGGCATCGCAAGTCATATCTCCTACCACCTTACCACCTATAAGCATTCCATTTACTTGTCCCTAAAAAACATGCACTCCTTCACCACTTTCACTTCCTCTCATAACACAAGTAATGATCCTCTCATATCTCAACTTTTCCAAACTGTATCATCCCTCCTAAAAAAATTCCACCATCAACCAAATCAAAATGGTCCACCTACATATTATGTCAAAAGTAGTCCATTGTCCATGGAGATATTGCGAACGTTGATGCCACAAGGTATAGAGGTGCCTAGATTTGAGAAATATGGGGGGAAGGAAGATCCTTCTAACCATGTAAATTCCTATATTGCCTTATGTAGTGACTTTATCCTAGATGATAAACTCTTGGCAAAGATTTTTCCTTGATCCTTGAAAGACACCACCTTGGAATGGTTCTCCTCTTTACCGAACAACTCAATTCGTTCATTCAATGAAATTTTTGAGGCATTTTTCAATCATTTCCAAGTGCATATGACTCCTACAATGACCTTGGCTAATTTGATGAGATGTAAGCAAAGAGAAGAAGAAAAGATAATTGATTTTATCTTATGCTATCAATTGCTTTATTCCCAAATAGATGCCAAGGTTCTCAACCCTCACCTTCAAAATATGTTCATAGAAAATCTGCAAAGAAAGATTCAAGACAAGCTCACCATGATGAATTTCCCTCCTTCATGCACTTGTGTACCGCCCTCCATGATTATCATAATTCAGTTAGTAGTCAAGATACAAAATCCACTTCTAGCCGAACTGAGAAATCTAAGCCCACAAACCAGAACAATTCCCAACCATTTAGAAGACAAAATAAAGGGTTCCTTCAATTTAATCCCCCTCAACAAATAACTCAAAATGTCAATAACCAGGTAGTTGTTGTCAAATCCACCATACCCTTTAGCTATGGGGACCCCAAAAGATAATTCAACCCCTTACCCGATACCCTTCATAACACAATGTCCCAACTTTTAGAACAACAAATGATTACCTTGCCTCCCATAAAAACACCTAACCCTAATAAGACTTTACCCTCGAGATTTAGATCAAATGTGTATGTCATTACCATTGACAAAATGGACATGACATGAAACATTGTGAGCGTCTTAAACATTTGGTGCAAGACGTCATTAATTTTGGTTGTCTTTTCGTTGAAGGTGTTAGTGATAAAGAAAATAAGTTTGTTGCCCCTCCTAACCATAACTTGCAAATCTTTACTAACCACATGCCAAAACCTAATATTTCATTTCTCAAAGCTAGCGAAACTAAAAAGAATGGTGTGATGAATGTTGATATAGATGGTGATAGCAATGATTCCATTCAAAATTATCCTATAGAAAATGTCATCCCTCATAAGGGTTGACCTAAAAATCCCCTTAACATTGCTTTCTCCTCTAAAAACATAGCTAATCATATACCTCATGGTCCTCTTTACATATCTGGTCATATCCATGACAAGTCCATTAATGGGATACTCATAGATATCACCTGTGGAGAGAATGTGATCACTGAGGAATCCTTAGTCTTGCATGAGCTCTATCAAGATAGATACAATAAACCAAAAGCATGGATCAAGACACATAATGGTTTTGCTTGCCCTGTGATTGGATTGATCACCTCACAATTGCAAATAGGACCAAAAATAGTAGAAACATCATTCTCCATCATTCCACAGTCGAACTGATTTCATGTGAAGCTAGGATATCCATGGCTTTTCTCCATGAAATTTTTCCCTTCGATCGTGCATAAATGCATAAAGATTCCCTTTGACAATGAAGTATTTACTATCCACCATAGTGTCTTTAACCCTTTGTCCTCTAAAGGTAAATTTTCCTTGGATTCCTTTTGGCCCAAGCCTATGGAACCTATAAACCACATGAAGACTTATTTTTCTTGTCCTATCAAAAGTTCAAGGCAAAGAAGATAGCATAACTATCCCTTACAAACATGTCCCCACCCACCATCGAGCCTACCATTCTTGACAAGACCAAGCTTGAACCTAAACAATTCCCAAATGACCAAGACCAACCTAAGATGAAACCTTCACCTACCTCCTACAAAAGACCAAGAGAAAATAAAAACAATCCTGACACACCTCCTAAAATCAAACAAGTTTACAAGGTCAAAGAGAAAGTGGTAGAACAACCTCATGAGGTTTCTTCCATTCCTCCCCTTAGGAAAGAAAAGAAACCTACGACTGATCAACCTGCTCCTACACAAGTGAAACTTCAAAACATGAATAAAATAAACAAAGGTGCGAGAGAGTGTAGGCGTAGACATTGTGCTATTTCTTGCAAGTTAAATGAAGAGCTAAACAATCAAAATCAAAATCCAAACTTGACTGAAGCAATACATGACCAACCTCCCTCTTCACTCAATCAAGACAATCCAATACAACCTTCACAACAAGATTTGAAATCTTCCATGGACATTATCATACAACCTCCTATTGTGATCAACTTGGATGATGATGACGAGGTTGCTAAAATTGACGAAGACGTGCATAACGAATTGAATATATTGTTTTCATCTTCCATGAGCTTAGATGACAAATCTAGTGCTTCTCCTAGTTCGACACTTGCTCTTGTCCCTTTGGCTAGTTTCCTGCCTTCAGTATACAATGAACATGATTGGGAGGTGGATGACCTACTCATAGGTTGACTCGCTTATGCCTTACTAGTCTTTTGCATTTATTTTTCCTTCGTTTGATTGCTTGTGCGTGATGTGATCCCCCGTAATGCTTTTTTTTATGTTCTCTCTCTTTGTGACATTCCTCTATTTGTACCTTCATTCCTCTCTATGTCATCAATCTTTTACTTTTCTCTTTTCATCTTTCTTTTTTGTCTTGTGTTTTCCTTCTGGAGATGACACAAGGCGTCAAGACATTTATGTCTCTTCCATGTTGACCCAAAAGATTTTCTTTCATTTTTTATTGTGTTTTCCTTTTGGGGATGGTGCAAGGTGTCAAGACATTCATGTTTCTTCCATGTTGACCCAAAATGTTGTTCTATGTTTTTGCTTTCTTTGTGTCATTCTTCCAGTTCTATGTATATTTGGGGAATGATGACAATTCCAAATCTCTAAAAATAATTGCAGCAAGAACATACTGACCTCAAATCCATATATCCCTTATGTGTTTGGTGTTTTCATTTTGGGGACAACCCTGTCTTTTCCTTTTCTTTCTCATGACGTAGCTTTACTCGAAAATGGTGTAGGGCACCATAGGTCTTAATGTAAAAAGTTGATAAGTGTTAGTATTTTGGTTTAATTGAGTCATTTTTCATATAATAAGATCTTGAAGACCATTTCCTATGTGTGTGAGGTGTCTTGAGTCATTTTGGAGTCCATTTTGTAAATATTGTAAAAGTTGCAAAAAGTTGTCAAGCAACTTTTGCATTTTTGTATTTTTGGGGAAGTTGAACAGTTAGGTTTTTGTTTTTGGTGGAAAAATAGTTGGCTATGCTTGGGTATGATTTAAAATCAGTTGTGTACATTGGAACAGAGGTTAGAAGTTGTAAAATTTGAATTTTGAATAACAAGGTGTCATGTTTTTGCATTTTTGAAGCCTAATTTGCTGCTACAGAGACTCAAGTACGACCCTGTACGACTTATGAGTGATCAAAAATTGATTGGAATTCATGTTACATTGAATCCTTTTTCTTTTTCATTTGGTTTCATTTGATTCTATCAATTTTGAAGCAAGTTAGGGCAGATTTATTGAAAGTTACTTGAAACCCTCATTAGTGTGTGTTTTGATTGAAAATCATGAGTTTCTTCCCATTCTACCAATGAACAAGCCTTAAAATCCATGGAATGGGTGTAGATGTGTTGTTTTTTGTGTTCTTAATGTTTCAAGAGAAGGGGATGAAGATAGGTGCACATTTTTTGATGCCCTAGGCAAAAAACCTCATATTTTGGGCATGGAAGTTGAATAAGACTTAGGGTTTGTAGAAAATCTCTTGGGAAATTGTTTGAAGGGGTTGGAAATGTTAAGTTAGAATATTTTTGACATGTTTGGGCTAGTGGTATGAAGTTTTTAGGTTTGGGTTGTGAAAACCTAGTTGTGTACTAGTGGAATAAGCCTAATTAGGCCTAACTGTAGCGTAGCAATCAAAATTTGAAGGTTGTGTTCCAAAGTAACCCCACCTGAAAATTGGGTATGTTTTCAAATGGCCAAAAGGGTATTTGTAATGGTTATTATATTGTGGGTTTGAGGTCTTCCCTGTAAGTTATTCCAGACAAATCTAATTTGTTGTCATGCAAGGCCTAGTGGCAGTTTGTGAAGAAAGTCATTTTGTTTGAGGTGTTAAGACTTTGGAAAATAGTTGGTTGAGTGAGTTTTGACCTTTGATGCCCCGATCTTCATAAAATTGGTATCAGAGCATAGGTAGCTCTACAAAAATGGAAAGTGTGAAATAAGAGAGAAAGGTTGAAGTGAAAAAGAGAACAAGATACCTCCAAAGGGTAACCCTATGGCTAGGGAAATGAATGAGATTAAATAAAAGAGTGCAAACGAGATTAGAAGATTGAAGGAACTACAAGATATGGTGGTAGAAAGGCTTCAGGTTGTTGAAACCAGTCGGAGAAGAGGTATGGTTCTAGGTGATGTGAGTGACCCCGAAGAAGAAGGGGAAGAGGAGAATGAAGAAGAAGAAGAGGAAGAGTTGGATCCTAATGAGCAGATGATGGCCAAGATACTGAGAGCAGTCAAGGTAGATAAACACAAGATAAATATATTTATTTACCTATGTATGGAGGGAACTTGAATGAGGAATATATTTTGGATTGGATTGCAGCACTTGATAATTACTTTGAATATGAAGATAAACCTGAGGAACAAAGGGTCAAGATAGAAAAAACAAAATTGAAGGGCCATGCCCTACTTTGGTGGGATTATGAGAAAATTGAAAGGAGGAAGAAAGGAAAATCAAAAATTGTCTCTTGGGACAAAATGGTGGCCAAGCTTAAGGGTAAGTTCTTACAGACTGATTAGGCAATTCAATTGTACAAGAAACTTCAAGGTCTAAAACAAAGAGATATGGATGTTAAAGCCTACACTGATGAATTCTATAAGTTGATCATAAGAGCATGTCACATGGAGGATTATGTGGAGAAGGTGGCTAGGTATCTTAGTGGGTTAAGATTTAACATTCAAGATGAGTTGAGTTTGGAAAACCCAAGAACGATTGAGGAATGCTTTCAATTGGAAATTAGGGTTGAAGAAAAGCTAAAGAGAAGGCAAGAAATGTCAAACAGGGGCAAAGGCAGAAATTATAGAGGAAGACGGTCATTTTCTAATGCAAGGCAGTCACATGAGAGCCAAGAAGATACAAGCAAAGTCCAAGAACAAGTTGCAGATGCAAGAGGTGGATTTAGAGGAGGTAGATCAAATTTTAGAGGTAGATTTGGAGGTCAAGGAAAAGGATCTAGTGGGTTCACAGGGAGGTGTTACCAATGCAACAAGTTTGGACATAAAGCATGGCAATGCAATGAAATTCAGGTGACTACTTCAGTTGGAGTAGAAAGGATAAATGGAGATGATTTTGAAAGTGTGAACTCTCCATCACAACATGTTGAGCCAAAAGTTGGTGAATCACTCATGGTAAGAAGAACTCTCATCAAAGCATCAGTAAAGAAGAAGCCACCACAAAGGAAGACTCTCTTCAAGAAAATGTGTAAGTGCTTGGGTAAGGTTTGTAAATTTGTAACTGATTCAGGAAGTACAAATAATATGGTTTCAGTTGAGATGGTTGAAAAACTTAAGTTGCCTAGGATACCACATACTACCCCTTACAAAGTCTCTTGGTTGAATGAGGATCAATATATTTTGGTGAATGAACAAAGTTGGGTGGAATTTAACATAGGATGGTATAAGGACAAAATTTTATGTGACATACTACCCATGGATGTGTGTCATTTGCTGCTAGGGAGGCCTTGGAAATTTGATAGGCATGCTATGTATGATAGAAGGAGGAATAATTAAGAGATAGAAAAAGATGGGGTCTCTTTTACCTTGACACGATTGAAAGAAGAGGACAAAGGAAAAACTAAGGGAGCTAATGTGATGATGGTAGGTAGGAAGGAGTTCATAAAAGTAAAAGAAGAGGAGGACATGGACCTTGCAGCCACCCCTAGACCTAGAGACATGAAGAATGACTTGATTTTGGAGGGAAATGATATTGAGTTGGTGTCAAAATCAGTTAAGCTAAAGGTCAAGGATGCATTAATTTTGGAGATTCAATATTGGCTTAAGAAGTATGTTGTTATGATGATAGGAGGAGTTCTCCATTCATTGCTTTCCAAAGGGGATAGTGGTCATTCTATTTCTTTCATACTAGAGGCTAGTATGCATGATCAAGCAGCAGTTATAGGGACAAAACATCAAATGGAAGAGATGGGAAACGAATGTGAAAAGGTCAAAGGGTAAACTACAAGGGAAAGTGGACAAGTCCAAGCACACAGTTGAAGTGAAGATGAAGGAATCTCAGTACAAGGATGGAGGAGGTATGGTTGCAGGTGATGATGTAGGTTCAACAACATTTTTTTAGGTGAAGGATTCAAAGATCATCCAACAAATAGGTCTCTACATTTGAAGCATATCCTAGGTGCCAAAGCATTCAAAAAGATAAGGGATAATGCCTATATCCAGTATTTGGTCCATTAGAAGGTATTTCCAGATGGAGATGTCACTTGGGGGTCAGAGAATGACATAATCAATCATGAATCTATTGTTGCAACACTTTCCTCAAAGGGACTTGAGTATATTTTGCCCGGGGAGTATGGTGCAAGGCACCATAGGTCTTAATGTAAAAAGTTGCTAAGTGTTATTATTTTGGTTAGTTGAGTCATTTTGCATATAATAAGGTCTTGAAGACCATTTCTTATGTGTGTGAGGTGTCTTGAGTCATTTTGGAGTCCATTTTTGTAAATATTGTAAAAGTTACAAAAAGTGCAAAAAGTTGTCAAGCAACTTTTGTATTTTTGCATTTTTGGGAAAGTTGAATGGTTAGGTTTTGGTTTTTGGTGGTAAAATGATTGGTTATGCTTGGGTATGATTTAAAAGCACTTATGTACATTGGAACAGAGGTTAGAAGTTGTAAAATTTAAATTTTGAATAACAAGGTGTCATGTTTCTACGTTTTTGAAGCCTAATTTTTTGCTACAGAAACTTGTACGGCCTGGGAGTGATCAAACATTGATTGGAATTTATGGTGCATTGAACCCTTGCTCTTTTTCATTTGTTTTCATTTTATTTTATCAATTTTGAAGCATGTTAGGGCAGATTTACTAAAAGTTGTTTGAAACCCTCATTAGGGTGTGTTTTGATTGAAAATCATGAGCTTCTTCCCATTCCACCAATGAACATGCCTTAAAGTCGATGGAATGGGTGTAGATATGTTTTTTTTTGTGTTCTTAATGTTTCAGGAGAAGGGGATGAAGATAGGTGCACATTTTTTGATGCCCTAGGTAGAAAACCTCATATTTTGGGCATGGAAGTTGCATAAGACTTAGGGTTTGTAGAAAAGCTATTGGGAAATTTTTTGAAGGGGTTGGAAATGTTAAGGAAGACTATTTGTGACATTTTTTGGCTAGTGGTATGAAGGTTTGAGGTATGGGTTGTGAAAACCTAGTTGCACGTCATAGTAGAATAAGCCTAATTGGGCCTAATTAGAGTATAGCAATCAAAATTTCAAGGTTGTGTTTCGAAGTAACCCCACGTAAAAAAAATTTATGTTTTCAAATGGCCAAAAGGGTATTTTTAATGGTGATTAGATTGTGTATTTGGGGTATTCCCTACAAGTTATGCCAAAAAAAGCTAATTTGTTGTCCTATAAGGCCTAGTGGTAGTTTGTGAAGAAAGTCACTTTGTTTGAGGTGTTAAGACTTTGGAAAATAGTTGGTTGAGTTATTTTTGATCTTTAATACCCTACTCTACATCAAAAAACATATGAATTGGCATAGGGATTTCCAGGTTAGCTCTCATGTCTTCTTTGTTTGCATTTATCATTTGCTATTTTAAAGTAATTGCTCACAACATGGTGTTTAGCAATTCCTTTAAAGTGGGGGCATACGTTGGCATTATTCTTTTGAATTTATCATGGTTCATGGTGCAATCTTCTTACTTTGTACGATGCATTTTTTCTCTTTTTTTATGACATTGAGTGTGATGTCCTTCATGAGCATGATCTCTCTTAGCATATTACATTCCTCTTAGTGGCTTGTTGTGACCCACTGCATCCACTAAATTACAAATTTTCTATTTTTTGATTGGTCCTCTCTTGTAGACATTAGGCACAATGTTCCCTAAGTTAAAGACCTTGCATGAACTAAGAAAGACTCCTTTGAATATTCCTTATTGTTGCATTTGTATTTATATGCCCACCTTGCATAACACAACATGCATGCCTGTAGAGCCATCTTGTTTGTTCATGAGCTCCAAGCATACAAATTTTTTCTTGACTCATGAAGCTCAAAAAATATTTTTTGTGTGGCGCCTTATCAAAGTTATTAGGAGGTATAACTTTGGTATGGTTTGAGCGAGAAGCCCAATCGAGGCATGACTTCCCCATAGCCACTTGCATGTGTGTGAGAGTGCATACCAACCATGAGTGTATGTGTCTCACCTTTTTAGGCCTTCTCATTCGATGGATAGTCTGAAGTTCCATCACCTTAGAGTGAGTATGCATTTTTGCAGACAAACAACCTAGATCTGATCCATATTGTGATGGAAAAATAGTCAAAGCTTGATCCGATCTTTTTATTTCACTTTTCCTTTCATCTTTGGCAATGCATGCTTATGCCTTTCTTTTTTTCTCTTTATCATTCTCATGTGTGTTCATCTATGCTTATGTTGGTTTTCCATAGGAACTTGGTCTTGGAGGCTTGTGCCCCCCCTTGGTCATAGTTGTCATATCTCACTAACATTGGTACATTTGAACCCCCCCTTGATCGTTATGACATCTGAGATACTTTAATGTGAGTTGGAAGCAATCTCCTCCTCTCGCTAAAGTGGGGGCTAGATTAATGATAGAAAAAGGTCCCCTTAACTTAGCCTTGATTTAGTGTTGCAATATGCCTAGCATATTCACATTAGGTCTTGGGCCCTTGTGAACTAAATGAATTTAAATGGTACCTTACTCAAGTCTTGTGAAGTGTTGTAACTCACTTTCACACTTTTCTAAGGTCTTCATAAGTAATTACACCTAAATAACCTCTTTTAATCATTAATCTTGTCTTATTTTGAAATGTTGTAAAGTGTTGTAACACACTTTCACACTCTTCTAGGATTATCATCAAAATTGGGCTTTATTATGCTTTTAATTGGACCCATTTTGCATCCACAAGCCTTATTTATGTGTATTTTTTAGGATAATCCTGACAAAAGTATTTAAAACTCCAAAATCCCAAAAACCCCCCTCGAATTCCTAAGGTGGGACTCATTCACCATTCTAGGCGAATGAGTTTCCTTAGGTGGGACTCATTCGCCCAGGGTGGCGAATGAGTCCCATTTAACTCAAAATCAAATTTAATTTGAATCTTTGGTGAGATTTTATTCTCCAAGATCCATTGTCAGTTTGTAGTGTTGTAATTTCAGGAATTCTTACATAATTAAGTATAAATACAAGGTTCTTTCATTCATTTCTCACCTAGCAAGTTGAATAAGCATCCTTATAGAAAATTTGATTTCACAAGAGTATTCAAGAGAATTCAAGGGTAGATTATTCAACATTTTAGAGCATTCTTCAAGCATCAATTGAATCATGTCAAAGATCTCTTGCATCATGTTTGTTATTGTGCTAACAATTGTGGTGTAGGGTTTTGTGATTCAAGCAAGCATTGCATTCAAGATATATCTCCTTCAAGCTAAAGTCAAGAACCACATCCATTGGAGTCATTTCAAGCATAATTGTAACACCTTATTGCTAGGGTTTGGTGAGTTGTAGCATCTTATTTTGTTCATTCATCATTCTCATTTCATATTTCATTATATTTCAAGGATTGATTTCCAAAAAGGGGTTTGACCAAGGAAAACCCCTATCCACTAACCCCCCAACATTTTTACCTCCCTTTGTGTGTGATTTGTAGGGCTAGGTTGCAAATTTCATAGGGAGCAAGATTGGAGAAGTGTTGCAAATAATTCCAAGTTGTCAAGATTGGCATCAAGTGTTGAAGAGTCTTGGAGATCACCTACAAGTCACAAATTGTTGTTTCAAATCCTAAAACCAATCAGGAAGAGTAGAACAAATTGAGGAGCACAAAATCAACTTTTGAAATTGTAGAAAATTCAAACTGGACTGATTCACCACTTCTGGTGAATGAGTCCCAGTACCAGTCAAATTTTAGGACTTTGCAAATTCTGATACCCATTTGTCTGAAACTTGTTCCAACACATTTTCCCATAAATAGGATTGATTCAACCAGTTTGACAAATGAGTCCCAGACAACTATGATAGTAGAGTTTCCAGCAATTCAAACCTCCATTCAACCTTTTCTAGATTCCCAAGTGCACACTTTCTATTTTACACATTTTTTGTTTCATTTCAAGAATTTTCTAGGTCATCTAGTGTTAGTTTGCATTCAATTAGGGTTTTAAATTTCATTGTCTTTTCCAAGTCAATACTTGGTGGTGAACCCCTCAATAGATCAAATTCAGCCCCTAGGACAACCCTTAGCAAGATCTCTTTCTCCTTTGCAAAGAGATCTCAAGGGTTACCCTTCAATGAAATTGGAAAAGTGTAGGTATACTCTATGTCTAAAACCATATGATAGCATATTTCCCAAACCACTTTTTGGTCATTTCATATACACTTCTCTAATAAGCATTAACACTTATGCATGCATATATATATACACACACATGACATATATATATATATATATTAAAGCGATTAATAGTCAAATAATCCATACGATATCCAAAATGATTATGACTATGTGACTATATTCATCATAACATATTTATACACATATATGCATATCTATACATATGTTGTCATACTCATATGGACATCCCATTATATCCAACATGTGTGTATGTCAACATATATATATCCCAAATACTCATTAACCATACAATCAAACATAATAATATAAGGAAGGACTTATAAGTTCCAAACATATAAACATCACCCAAGCATACATTCAACAGTAATTATGCCCCTTAGTAATGCAAACACTTCATACTAAGGATGGCTTACCATTTCCCAAACACAATAACTTGACTCAACCCTTCTACTATGAGTGTGTGTAAGCTCATATAGATTTCATTTAGGGTTGTTCGACCAATCACTTCTCCCGAGTGATACTTCCCATCCACTTGGAGGAATGAGCATGTCCTTGCAACTAACTCAACACATTTACAATGGTAGTTAGATGTTCATAATAAATTTATATGCATCATAAAACTTAAACTTATTCATATAGCAATCATGTAAACATATTTACTCTTTCAAAGCCATATTAATCATTTATTGATACTTTCACATAATACCTATTTCAGTATTCCATTCTTTAGCAAGCATATCAAACTCATGATTGCATTTAACATCCTATTTACCCGTCAAGGTAAAAGTGAATAAGTAACAACAAGATGGGGTGTGATAGCAACTACATAAAAAACACACTAAGATGCCATTTCCTTCTATGGAATATTAATGGAACAAACACACTATTGTGTCTGTTATGATTAAAAAGAAGAATCACACAAAAGAACCCCAATTTGGCCTGCAACACTCTTGGTACACAACCAAGAAATACACTTTTTCTACCACATCTCATGTACATGTAAAGTTGTCACACATAGTTTATGCTACAATTTATTTAAAATGGGACTCTTTTTATTCAAAGCTTGCAACAACTATTAAGGGATATGACACCCATTAAGTGCTTGTATTTGTAAAATAAACTAAAATATATATATTGGGATTCCATAGAGATAGAACTGAAAGTTGTGTGGATGCTAAGAAAATGTGAAATAAACTTTATTGAATATTGGGAGTGATGTAAATTTGAGATGTGTCATCAACCAGCAACAGGTTTTGAGTTAGGGTTTTTTTTTCAAAAATAAAAAAAGATTTATGTTGGGAACAAAATATGAGTAGGGTTTTTTGTAGAGTGGAAAGATTAAAAAATCTTATGGGCTTTGTGTGAGGGCGTCCAATATGAGGAAATAGATGGTCGTGTGTTGCCATTAAATCACTACTCCAAATTCCATTAAGAAGCACAAACAAACTATTTGCTATTTACGCCTTATGGATCCACTATCGGATAATTGTCCTTAATCTATTATTATTGTGTACTCTCTCCAACCATGTCATTTACTGGTCTTTCAAAAGGGAAATCATGAATATTCATCTCGATTATATGTGTTATTTCCTATAAAAATTAGTGTGTAGCTTAGTATCGACTTAAAGTTTTATTAATTAAGTAAAGTTAAAATTTTAAATTTAAATAAATATAATATGGAGCATTAAATTAATGTATGATATAATTTGAGGGAAAGTTTTTAAGTTTATTATTTTTTATATTATTTATGTGAAGTGTTGTAAGAAAATAAATGCTAATTTATTTTCTTTAATAAAAATTTATTAATTAAGTAGAACTAAAAAAAAAATCATTCAACTCAGAAGACATCAAGAAAACTATGTAGAGTCCTAAATCTACATTTGTATAATGATCAATAAAGTAAATTTTGTCTATTTATTTTCATTAACATCGTTAACACTCGAGAGTACTGAAACATTCCTCTCCTCACACCTGCAAACAAATTTTGACTTGCAACTAATATTTTCATATAAAAGCTACAAAATTCTACAATTGCACTCAAGAATCTGTTAACTCTAAAAAATTGATATTTCTCTATCGAACCATTGCACCCATCATGATATAAGTTTTAGTAAAAATACTCATATGCACCCATATGACCATCAAATTTCGACATACTGAAAGATGAAAATGAAGAGTCTAGCCCTCTCTCAGAGATTGCTAGTTACGTCGTAAGGCGTTCCACTGCAGCGGCAGTTTTCCATGTACATCAAAACTCAGAATGTCATTTTTTAATGTATACGAAAACGGTGGAGGCAGTGTGAATATTTGTTCTCATTATGATTCGCGACAACTATCCTTTTACATTAATTGAACGGATCACACGTCTGAAGGTGAAGTCCAAAGAAGAAGCCAACAAGCATTTTACCAGTTATGACATCTATGTTGCTCGAATCTATTGAATCTTGACGATTGCCATGGAAGAGCTCGGTGGGTTGTGTTTTGGATTGCTCGATTGCCTTTGAAGTTGGAGGAGAGGTTTTCAGTTTGAAACCAGGTGGAGACTAACCAAACTCGAAACTTGTATCTTGTTGAACCAGGCCAAAGGAGGGTAGCCATTGGGAAGAGGTGAAGAGAAGTTTCAAAGAAGGAATGACACAAATGCCCATGTAGAACCTTGGTAAACACTATTGCTTCCGTCCATGATACCAAAACTTAGAAAAATATTTTGTTTCCTTTGTCTATGATTCATACTTCCACATATTACATCAACTTGCAATTTTTTTTTGGCTTTTTCAACAAACCCCACTTTATAACTATTTTTCAATCACTGTAATGATTTTTTCGTAGGTGTAAGATCTTTTCATGGAGTCTTTTTTACAGATTTATTTGGAGTTTCAAATATTATGCACCTTGGTGCAACTAATTTGCTTCTAGATGTAGTATTCATCCCCTTTGACAAAGCTAGGTTACTTCTGAAGGGTTCTCGTTTAACAGAGTGATTCTTTTTAACCCCGGGCAGTGGCTTCTTCACAGGTATGTTGCAGACGCTAGGGTTTATCCACAAGCATACGATAATATAATCGGAGGCAAAAACATTGATTTTGTGTGTTTATTATATTTTCTCAATGTTAATGAATCTGAGCTGGAGTAGCAAGGGTTTGGGGTTTAGGTGACATATATATAAGCGAAGGGAGGTGAAATCTTATCCACTCCTTATACAAATGTTTTAGCCCCCTTTTTTCCATGGGTATGTACTTTTTTCTCTTGAATCTTTTGTTGATTGCGCACACATCATGAAAAATAATGAGATAATGGAATGTTTTATTTTGGGACCTTTATAAAATTATGTTATTAAAGTGGAAGGGTGCTCTGCTATTAGGTCAAATTCCAGGTCTTTGTCACAAGATTCTTCTAAGTGTATCGTGTCCAGCTTTGTGGGGACTTCAGTCTTGGCCCTTGACTCCTCAAACTCCTTTCACACTATATTTTTGGTATTTTGGACACAATAAATCAAAAAACTAAACAATCTTGAATACATTCAAAGCATTGACAGACAAATTCTTCGCAGGCTGCTGCTATATACTCACACCTTCCTCCTCCTTTCCACACAACTCATTCCCAATTTTTGTTTTCCTACGTAGATCAAATGCCTTCTTCAAAAGCTAATTTTATTCGTCATAATGGAAGCCATATTCCCAAGATCCCTTGTTGACTCCATCAAGTCTCCATTTAGATTCCAGTCTACTCACTGCCTCTTGACACCACATCTTAGTATTTCTTCTTGTCCACTATCATGTTGTGTTATAGATCATTTTCATGGTGGTTTCAAATCAAATATAATGGCAGAGTGTTCAAATTTGTGTTAGCTAAATGAGGGCAGTAATTGATGGAACTTGATAGCTATCTTTATTCCAACATATTTCAAGTTTGTTGCTGATGTGGTTGTGAAGAATTTACAAAAGAGCTGGGAAGAACCTTAACAAAGAGGTGGGTCCAAGAACAAAATTAGCCTTAAGGCTGCTTTGTGAACTCAGGTATCTTTGCCTCATTTCTACATTCAAATTTACATTATTGTATTTTTACTTTTTATATTATTGTGAGTGACACACTTCTGCTTTGATGCACTCCATTTTGACCTCTTACTTCATGATACAAAGAGGTTTTGGTGCCCTATTTTCTTGGCTACACTTTTGTTTTGGTGCTCTTGTGAATTTTCATTTAACGTTCTCACTGTTTTCTTGGCTTTCTTTTGTTCCCAATGGTTGCTGCAAATTGTATTTTAACTTCAGGTGCTAATTGTTAGAGTAAAGGTTTTAACTTAATTATGTTGATTAAGTTACCTTTATTCCCTTCTTAAGATTTCACGTTACTTTGCATAAAGTGTTAAATGTTTTCCTATTAGGGCTTCTATTAGGGTTTTTCCTATTAGGCTTTTATTAGGGTTTGCATGATCTCCTTTTTATAAGGATTGATACCATTGTATTTCATATCAATTCATTCTCTCATTCTCTCTGATATATACATTTTCAGTTTTCAGAAAACCCTTGCTTGTTTGTCTCCATCTCTTCTTTTGTGATAGGTTATTTGCATGCAAGTGATCTTCGGGGTTTGTGAAGTTGTATTTTCTCAACTCCTACATGGTATCAGAGCTCCACGCCTGCTGCTTCTTGTTCTTGTTTTGAAGATTTTTGGAGCTTCAAGGGTTTGGGGTTTGTTTTCTTGATCTAGGGCATACCTGCAATTTCAAAGCATTTTCAGCTCAAATGGACCTTGCCATTGCATCTGCAGTGGTCCAAAACCCTTAAATCGACTATTCATTCATCCATTTTGGACAAAGTTGAAATTTGGGGCAAATTTTTTTTGCAAATACAGTTATACGACCGTCGTCTGCACGGGGATCCGTGAAAATACCTGGTAAATTTTTTTTATTTTTTTGGCATATTGTTCATCCGCATTTTTTGAAAAAAAAATTAAAATATTTTGTAATGTTATTTATATTTTTTTTTATCAAAAAAAAGCAAAGTTTTAAAGCCTTTTAACGGCTTGCTTAGGCCACACCACACGCAGGTGGGTACCCTGCACAGGGTATTGTGCAGGTCCATACCTACACAGGCCTGCACCCTCATATGGTGCAGTGGGGGTGGGCCCACGTGCCTCCCCCACCAAACTTTTTTTTTCAAATTTTTTTTAGCAAAAAAAAAATTTGCAATATTTTTTTTATTTAAAAAAAAACAATTTTTTCATGTATAAGCTCAATCGCACTTTTATGGTGACGGTTGTTTGGCCATAAAATTTAAGCCAATATTTTTGCTGCGACGATCGTATGACTGTCAAATTTAACTCACCGCTGGTTTTTTCCCTTTTTGGACCTAATTTCTTCCAGAGGCCGTAACTTGGGCATACGATATCATTTTTTGGCAAACAAGATATCGTCAGAAAGCTTGTTTTCTCATCTTTCCAATGGTGTGGGTCTCATCACTTCTTTTTTCCATTGGTGCATTCTACAGCCAGTTGAAGACAAATGGGCTATTTTCAATCCCAAGCTCATAACTTTTGATCAGATTCTCCATTTTTCGCAATCTCAATGGCATTGGAACCGTATTTCAAAGCTCTTCAGTTTCATCTATGCAATTTTTCCAGATTTCACTCCAGGTATATTTTATTCAGTTATTTTTGTTTTCACACTCTGGTGGATTACCTGGACATATTTGCTCTTGGAAACTTTTTGTTTGCATGGGATGCTTTATTTTTGGCTGTTCTTCATGTATTTCAAGCATTTTGTCCTTTGAGGGCATTTTGAACATCATTTGTAAGCTATCTTTTATGTAAACGCACTGAGATAAAGTGTCACACTATTGTAGATGCATCTTTTGGGGATTTTGCACATAAGGTTGTGCCATATTTTGTACTCATAATGATATTATAAAGTGCCATGAGGGGTTGTGTAGTTTTCCTTTGTTTTTCCATCACATATTTGTCTGGTGAGTATCCCTCCACGATGACAGTGAATCCATACCATAGGGGGTTGTGTAGTTTGCCTTTGTTTGCCATCACACCCTTGTCCGGTGAGTGTCCCTCCACGACGACATTGGATCCATATGATTCTAGCCTCATGCATGTGTGTTTTGTTTTGCACACCACTTTTTCAAATGCAGGTGTTTTCTTGTGCACTTTCATATGTTGTTTCTTCTTCTTCATGCACTACAGGGTGTTTCACATCATTTCAATGGATCTGTCAGGCTCTCCCAGTTCAGCATTATGGGGGGGTTATTATATTGTTCGTGCTAATTTTTCCTTGGTTTCGCCTTGGAAGGGATCTTCCATCTTCAGCAAAGGTTCTTCAGCACCATAGTAACCATCTTTCGACAGTTGTTTGCAACTTCTTCTGCTTCAGTGATGTTTCTTCTTGGCTTTTTGCATCTCTTTTTAGAGTAGAGATTTTTCCCATGAGGTTTTCTCTATTTCTCCATTTTTCAGAGATTTTGTTGTATTTGGGTACTTGATCTGGCCTAGTTGTCGGGACCCATGTTTGTCTTCTTGCATTGTAGTTACCTTTGCTTTCTTGCATTTGTTTGTAGTTGCATTGTTGCTCATCTTAAAGGGGGTGTTAGAGTAAAGGTTTTAACTTAGTTATGTTGATTAAGTTACATTTATTCCCTTCTTAAGATTTCACATTAGTTTGCATAAAGTGACATTTAATAATTATATTAATTATTAAATATTTTCTTATTAGGGCTTCTATTAGGGTTTTATTAGGGTTTGCATGATCTCCTTTTTATAAGGATTGATCCCATTGTATTTCATATCAATTCATTCTCTCTAATATATACATTTTCAGTTTTTAGAGAACCTTTGCTTGTTTGTCTCCATCTCTTCTTTTGTGACAGGTTATTTGCATGCAGGTGATCTTTGGGGTTTGTGAAGTTGTATTTTATCAACTCCTACACTAATATCACACCTCTTCAACATTTTTAAAATTGATAAAAAGGTGACTGATATGAGAATGAACTAACAGAAAATACAAAAAAGAAAAATCTTAAATGCTTTAAACCTATTTAGAATCAAACAGGATCAAATTAAAAACAGGAAAATATATTTTAAGATTCAAGATACAGTGTATCAAAAATTAATGTATTATTATTTTTAATTAAAATTAGTTGTAGATGTTCATTCAAACCATTTATTATATGAATGGTTAAACATATAAAAACAAAGGAAATGTAATGTTATAATAGATGGTTTACTCACATTATAAATAGGCTCAAAAACACTGGTTGTATAAACTCTTACCCTTCCAGGTGTTGTTGTAGCACACTATATATAGTGTTAAGTTGTAGAGTATTCCCCAAACAAAGTGGTATATCATTTTGGTCATGTGCATATCAGGGGACCAACTTGCAATCGCTAAAGAGATGGGGTGAAGGCTTGGAATGGGTGTAAATATGTAACCATCTTCTTCATTGTTGGGAAACAACAAAGATGTCGTCATTGCAGCACTTCCAGTAGACGAACTCATTAAGAAAGCTGATGGGTTTGCTAGAGTGTTCCCAGGTATATATAAATACCCCTGTTCAGAAGCTTCTAAATTATTTTTCATTTTGATTTTGAAATTTACAGTTCATTAATAATTTGTTCTCAGAGCACAAATATGAAATTATAAAGAGGCTTCAAGAAATGAAATACATATGTGGAATGACTGGGGATGGAGTGAATGATGCCTCTGCTCTCAAGAAGGCAGACATTGGAATTGCAGTTGCAGATGCCACAAATGTTGCAAGAAGTGCTTCTGATATTGTGCTTACTGAACCAGGCCTTAGTGTCATCATTAGTGTTGTCACTACCAACCGTTGCATTTTTCAAAGAATGAAGAATTACATGGTGGGTCGATAATATACCATACATTAAATTTATCAGCCTATTTGTAGGTTATACAAATGTTCAGTCATCCATATTATCAATTTTCAAATAATTTTTTTCTCGTTTAGAAGAAAATTTTCAGTCTATAAAACCTTTTTGAAGGGTTGTAATCATGGTAATTCTCCTATTTAACTATTTTGATGTTTTATAGATATAATTTTTAGAGTCTATAATATTGATATGAATTATTTTTGGATTTGACTATGTGAATTTTTATTCAATATTTTTGATCAAATTCTATTATCCATCATCGTTTCTCTTTTCTTACTTTCTGATTCCTGATGATAGATCATATAATTTGATTCAAAATATCGAAAAAAAATCCATACAATTAAATCCCAAAAAAATTCATGTTTTCCTTGACACCTATTAGAATAAAAAATATTTTTTGTTTTTTAATAAATTGTGTTTGGAAGACCCCTTGTTGGCACATATATTATCCATAGAAAAATATGAACTCAAAAGAATGCTTATGTTTGTTTTGCAAGGACAATTTGAGAATGAGAGACTGATGTTGGAATTGTTATTGTTCTATGTACAATGTAAGTAACAAGAAGCATGTCGATCTAAATGGTTAACATTTGTTGATGAGTTTGGCAATAGTTGTTCAATGGCAACTACCAAAAAGTCAAACATGAAAGAGCTGTGAATAAATATATTTTCAAAAATACTAAAACAATTTTATTTTTTATTAAAGTAGATGGTAGATGATAGTGAACCTTTTAAAAGTTTAGTTTTTCATTAGGTTAAAATAGTTTTGAAATAGGACCACAAATCTTTTACATCAAACAAGACAGTTCAAAACATACACAACCAATTTGAATTTTCAAATTGGTGGAAAACACAACAATCAATTTGTCAATTGAGAAACAAAACAATTGCAATCAAATATAACAATTTCAAATCCTACCTTATTCAATCTCAGAGTGAAAGAGAGATTTGATAGGACTTTTCTTCCACCTTTGAGCAAATTGTCCAAAATAAACCTAAGAAAGTGGGTGGTGGGGGGACTCCCTCCAAAGGGCCATCTATTAGTGCAACAGAAACAAAGGAATGTCTAGATGGAGTAGCTAATTGTGTAAGTTAAATTTTAAAACTTTGATCCCTGAGATTCTTATATTAAAGTACTCTATAAACATCAGCTGGTCTTTCTAATTTCCCTTGATCTTTTTTTCAAAATTTAACATTAAAAAAAATAACATAACTTCGAAGACATGTTTTTGATATTGCAGATCCATGTCTTTCTAATTTTCATTTAACATTCTCGCTGTTTTCTTGCCTTTCTTTTGTTCCCAATGGCTGCTGCAGGTTGTATTTTAACTTCAGGTGTTGAAATCAGGTGAATACACTTTTCAGTTGATTTTCCTAGGGAGGTCATGGGTTTTGACAATGAGAGTATCGTTAATAGTCAATCACTCCCAAGAGAAGGCTTCTTTAAAAGATTGCAAATTTTGTACGGCCACTGGAAAGAGCATAGGCTGAGCTTCTGGGGAAATAGGTTCATTTTAAATGTGTTATATAATTTTGTCAGCATATCCTGTGACTCTTTAATCAATGTATTTTTCCATTCATCTATACTATACTCTTGATTTTTTTACTTATGTAGTTCTAAATAGTAGGCAATTTAGCGTTGTGTCATTTGTGAAGTTTGAAACACACCCTGCCTGTATGATGCCTCTGTCGTGACCATGCTACAACACTCTCAAAGTTCAAACACACTCAAATGGTTTATAAACAGAAACAAATAAGATGTACATAATAATATTGTTAATCAATGTATTTTTCCATTCATCTATACTATACTCTTGATTTTTTTAATTCTATAGTTCTAAATAGCTGGCAATTTAGAATTGTGTCATTTGTGAAGTTTGAAACAGGCCCTGCCTGTGTGATGCCTCTGTCATGCCTAGGCTACAACACTCTTAAAGTTCAAACAGACTCAAATGGTTTATAAACAGAAGCAAATAAGAGGTTGATAGCTAGAAAATATCAAATCAAAGTACTCTATGACAAGACAGATTCAAGAATAATGATATATCATTCTAGAACAGGAAATTACAAAATTATATTATGCAATAGATCTGTACAAAAAAGGAGGCCCAATATCTTTCAAGTAGCCATGTTGCATTATTGTACAGGTACAAAAGATAAGGGGGCATCATGACAATCACAAGAGATTGGTTGTAAATCATATAATTCTTGGACATGTCTTAGAATGCTATTATCATTTGTGGGTCCTAAGAACAAGCTTATTCAAACAAAATCACTAATATGTAGGTTCCTTGATCGTTTAAACAAGTTATTTTATGAGCATCGAATAGATGAGATCAGATAAGTATTTTAAAGTCTAGGAGTGACTTTGTTTCTCGTAAGTGTTCTTTATGCCTTACATCTTAGAACACGTTATTAATTTATTTACTTTAAGAAAATATCATATTTAGTGGGTTTGAGGGTTACCATTTTTAGGTGCGATTCCAATAATTAGGAACAAATCTACCTAAGCCAATTAAATTGTCATATCTCAATGAAGGTTTCCAGCTACATATTAATAATATTCTACTGATTTGAGTGTCATCTAAACTGCCTAATTATAGAACAACCTATGGCATCCCATCTTTTGTTCAGTTAAACTCGAACCAACACTGCTCCTAATCTACCTAAGCCAATTAAATTGACATATCTCAATGAAGGTTTCCACCTACATATTAATAATATTCTACCGATTTGAGTGTTAATCATCTAAACTGCCTAATTGGAGAACAACCTATGGTATCCCATCTTTTGTTCAGTTAAACTCAAACCAACACTTCATTAGTGCAAATGGGCAGACCCATTTGGGGTGGTTTGGCATTTGTTAACCATCTATAGTTTAAGACTTTAAGTATCATGAGTTTAGAATTGTTGCACATGAGTGTTGCTAATTTTTTCATCAATCTAATCTGCTTTGAATTGTACTATTATTGCATGAAGTTGATTTCTTACTCAAATGAAGTTTTTGTGAATCTCGATTTACATTCATCAAATTCTTGTGTATTTTTGCAATTCTAATAGAATATCTCAAAGGGGTTGAGTAGCTTTAAAGAGGTCAATATCCTCTTATTTTTCTTCTTTCTTCAATGCACAGGCCTCAACCATTCACATAATCTAAGAATTTTTACATTTAATGCTAGCCTCCTTTATCTTTCATTTCAAGAAAGACTTCAACATTAACAGTTTAATAAGTATAAAGATAAAACCACAAAAAATAAATCTCCCTTGAAAAGAAAATTCAGTTCCTAGGATGAGCAATTGCATCTAATGCAAGAAGCAAACAGTTTTCACTAAAAGAAACCATCTTATCACCCACCTCCCGTTATCTCATCCCCTTTGTTTCCTTGTTACGTCCCTCCTTCTGCCATGTTCACTCACGGTCACTTCTTTCTCTTTTGTGCGAAGGAGATGTGTTATCTTTGGAAGAATTCTTTCTTTTTTTTCCCTAATGAAGAACCCAATTTTTGCACATGTGTTATTTTGATTCTGCATTTTAAATTTTTTGCATCCCATTAGAGAGGCTTTCTTAAATGATAAATGTATTATGTAATTAGATAGTTCTAAGTCACTGTACGACATTCAACTATAAGAGTTTGTTTTGTAGATGGGATTTTTTTGTATTTAGTCTATTCACATTCATTGTTGTCTTGCCAATCCAATGACATTGGCAAGGTAGTGGGTTGTTTGAAAAAACTGGGTCCAAGAAATAGGATTTCAGGGAGGCCGAAGATTACATTTTTTCAAATGATTTATAAGGTATAGCCTTGTTTTTCAATGGAACTAACCAAATGGGATGTGCAAATTATCTTTTTGACTCATTTGATTTCCTCCCTGCTTTACAAATAGAAAAATGGGAAGTGCAAAGTATCCAAAAGAGCACGGTTTGGTCAAGGATTTGGAAGTATAGAAGATAATAAAAATGTTGATTTGGATGTATTTGATTCTGAAAAATTTGTCTTCAAATTCTCTTGTTAGTGCAAAAAATATATCTTACGGCGATAATTAGGGGAAAAGACCCAACTGTCGTCCATGATCCAATACCCATTCACTCCTTGTTCACCCGACCCTCTAATAACCATTTACATTTTAGTCATTACATTGTTTTAATTATGTCAATAAAAATTTACAAATTACACCAATATATGTTCACTACTGAATGTGTAGTTGACCAAAAAAATAACACATTGAAAATTATTGAAAACACTTTAAATTTTTGTGGGTTTTTATTGTTTGTCTAATGAGGGGGTATTGGCGAAGTGGTAAAGATGTATGGGATGAAAGTTTAAAAACACCCTTTTTGAACACCTTTCGCTTTACGGGTTCCACAAAGCATGTTTTAAATACTCATAAGCCAAATTTTTCTTTTTAAGATCCTAACTCGCTTATGAAGAAGTTAAAAAAAGAATTTAAAATCGTACCTATTTTACACTTTGCGCGAAGTTAGCCGTGTACCACCTAATCTATATAAAGATAGATAAACTAGTAAATATGATGTGGGAGACGGGGTACTGGGATTGCCTGTAAGTCCGTAGCCTTCTTTAAAGCAAGCCCAAACTCGTCGGTCATGTCCATCTCTTCACAACTCATCCCATCCGGAAGTATCCAGTCAAATGAATGAAGTAAAGAAGCCAAAACGAAATGAATCATACGGCTCGCCAATGGAAGCCCCGGACAAATTCTTCGCCCCGCTCCGAATGGAATTAGCTTAAAGTTTTGTCCACTGTATTCTATCTTCCTTCTCTCGCCCTCCAGAAATCTCTCGGGCATAAATTCCGAAGGATTCTTCCAAATCGAAGGGTCCCTCCCAATGCCCCACACATTCACCATCACCTGGCTCTCTTTGGGTATCACAAATCCCCCGATCTCGAACGAGCTTCCGGCTTTGCGGGGTAGCAGCAGAGGACTCGCCGGGTGCAACCGGAATGTTTCTTTCACGGCTGCATGGAGATAAGGCAGATTATCTAAGTCGGATTCTTCCACTCTTTTATTGCAACCTACGACTTCATCCAGTTCTTGTCGGAGTTTGTTTAATTTCTTTGGATTGCGAATGAATTCTGCCATGGCCCATTCTATTGTCGTAGTTGTCGTTTCAGTACCGGCAAGAAGTAATTCCTGAAACCAGAGAGAACACAATTAGAGATCGGGAAAATACCAGAGATTTATAAACCTTCAATTGTTTTAATCTTTTCAGTACTCACAACTATCAAGGCTCGAATACCAACGAAAGTGAAATCTTCACTTCTGGAATCCAGCAGAACATCCAGAAAATCCTTCTCAGAGTCATTACGCTCAACGCTTTGGCTGGTGGAGACAAGCCTTTTCTGTATGAATATCTCGGAAAAGTCATACATGGCCTGTAAATGCTTGCCCGTCTCCCGGTACACACCCTGCGGGTCGAGGAACCGGAGAAACGGAAAAAAGTCGACCAAATTGGGTATTCCGCCGAGCTTCATTATTTCCCAGACAGTAGCTTTGAGCCCCGCAGAAGCTGGATTGTGCGGATCGAAGACGTCTGTGCTGAAGATCATGTTGCTTACTAAATTCAGAGACGTGCAGAACACCGTCCGTCCGATATCCACAACCTTTCCCTTGTCCTCGAAAATGAGTCGAGTCGTCCGAAATACTTGGTCTCTTCTGAGGTGTTGCAGAGCTTCGAGTCTTTTGGGGCTGAAAAGCTCAACAGTTGAAATGCGTCGGAGATTGCGCCAGTAAGGACCGTATTCACCCCAAACTAGCGAGCACTTGTGATGGGAAAGGGGCTTCACTGCTTCGATCACCGGCCGCCCAGCGAGGAGGTGGTCGTGTGTTTTGAGGACCTCCTTGGCCATGGCCGGTGAGGAGACCACCACTGCTGTTTTCATGCCCAGACGGAGAGCCATCAGTGGGCCGTATTGAAGAGAGAGGGCATACAAAGACTCGTGCGTCCTCCTCCCCAGCTGAAAGAGGTTTCCCACAATAGGCCAGCCAGGAGGTCCGGGGGGAAGAGGAAGCCTTGACCTACTCTGCTTCCTCCAAAGAAAGAAAAATAATAACAGTGAACCAGCGGTAAGGAGAACAGAATTCCAAGAAAGCGGTGGAATATCCATACTAACTGTAAACAAGAAAATACTTTGTTGGTTTGGGTTTCCAGTGTACACTATTTTATAGCCAGAATCCCTTTGGTCGAGGCAGCTTCGCAATTAACTAGAACATGCCCTTTTTTTCAAATTATATCAAAAAAATAATAATTAATTATGAAAAAATAAATCATAACAATTTGAAATTTGTATATCTATGTTAATTTTCATTTAGTTTTTAATTGATTTTGAAAGAATATCTTAATACAGTTAAATATCAATAAATAAAGTATTTTTATATAAAATTGGACTCTTTTTATTTCTATTTATATTTACACTCATTTCTATATATGTGATTATATATCTTTTATTCACACTTACACATGTTTTCATATTTTTGACATCTATTATTATCTTCCATGTTCATGCATACATTCTCCACATAGTCTTTCATTAGAGTCTTTCATTATTCTAATGAAATCTATTAGTATGAGATCAATCACACATTACATTAAATTAACCCCTAAAATTCAAAATGCATATTCAAATTTTATTGTTCAAATAACTCATTTCATCCTCACCATAAGCTAACTTGAGATACATTTCGTATTATTATTGTTATGTTTTAATATTTTAAAATATTCATTTGGACATTAATTCATATCTTAGAATCATTCAACAACCTAACACTTCAAGGAATGCACACTAAAATGAATTTCATCTTGAAAAGTCATCTATGGTATTTGCATTATCTAGGACTACTGTATTTTTATCTTTTATACAACTATAAAGTATGTTTAATAAAAAGTGTTCCTAAGGAAACTCGACCCTTATGATTTGACAATCTTTCTAAATTATCCGTAAATACTATTAATCCTCAATAATAAGCATAGAGCAAAAACATTGATGAATCAAATACCAAAGATGTACAATATACTAGATCAAATTCACAAGCAATCATAAGCACATAATATGAACCCAAAATATATCCACGTGTGTAGAATCATCTTATATAAGTTTTTCAAATCTACATAAAATATGAGAACAATTTACACTTTGAAATCTATTTCCAATATGATAGTGAATTAATTTAGAATCATAAGAAAAAACTTAAAGACATTTAATGAGTTGTGATTTTGGCATTAGAAAAAATAATAATAATTCATATATGTTAGTAACAAATAGATAAAAATAGAAATATAAATAAAACCCAAACAATTTTCAATTTGTAATCAAATCATACCATTTATCACTCTATATATAATCTGAAAATAAACATAAAACTAAATTAAAAATTACGTAAACATACAAATGTTACCATTACAGTCACAGTCACACAATATGTCAAATTCTAATATAAAAATATCTTTTTTCATTATCTAATCCATTCAAGATTCCTATCCATTACGATCTTGATACCAGAAACCATAATATTGGTTTTCTTGATTTAAATCAAATTCATTTCTCAATTTTTAAAAATTTCCGGAGCAATGAGGTGCCCAGATTTTTTGGCAAATTCATCCATTGTTTTATTTTTATGTTTTTTCAAGTTTTGTCTGCTCTGAGACTACCGTCCATTACAGCATTGAGATTGCCAGTAATATTAAAACTCAAGTTGAAAGAATATATCTATGTATGTCATTACAAAAAGAACAGAACAAAAACCAGTATGAGTGAGTCATATTGCTGACAAATGGCATATAGAGATTGGATTTATTTTATTGAAAGAAGTTTTAATAACACGCCAAGCAGGAGGTCTAGGGGATAGAGGAAGCCTTGTCCTCATCTCTCTTCTCCATAGAAAGAAGACAGAATACCAACAAAGTGACAGAATTGATAAAATATTCAAAGATGATTTAAGGATAAAAAAGAAAAATGATTCAACAATATTATAAAAATAAATGATAGTCATGTGAAATGTAAGGATAAAGATTAACGACGATATGAGATGAGAAAATCAAGCATGCACTTCAAATGGGTAAAGAAATGTGAAATAGACTTAAGGATCAAACCAAGCACACATGCCTCCCAATTTGGGGAGAATCTACATTAAAAATTTGTATGGACCCAAAAGATGGAGTAGATAAGACAAGGATAAGACAGAAGGTGACTGACAAATGAAAGAAAAGTAAGAATGATTTCAAAGCAATGAATTCATCTCTTATGTTAAATTACTTCTTTTTTATGATATGTGTGATCTCAATGTGTCTATAAATTTTTTATATTTTAAATTTAATTCAATCCCTCCATGTTTATAAGATCTATGTTATGATGATAATTTTATGTAGTACAAGCATTTTAAAAGACAAATCATTATAGATTATTGCTAAGTCATTTTATGTAAATTTAAGAAATAATCAATGAGAATATGTGATAATTTAAAAAATTAATTTTAGACCAAGCAAGATGAGTCTTGAACCTTTTTAAAGCTCTACCACGTAAATATTATCTCTACTTTTTAACCAAGAGAATAATTAATATGTCTATAATAAACAAGTAATAAATATTTCGCATGGAAAGAAACATCCATAGAACCATCATAGTTATAATGTAATATTTTGGTAGTACTCATTTCTATGATGACCCCTTTGAATCTTTACAATGTTTTTCTACTCTTAATAAAACAAATGAGAGATCCTAATTAAGAACTTCTCTATGTTGAAATATTTATGTTTATTAAACTGTCTTTGCATTTCCCTATGTTGATTTTCCATACTCTATGCCTATGTTGAACTTCATAAATTTGCATTCATGGTAAACTTGTTCTTAGAAATAGCTAAGTCCTATACATGTCCCATGCACATTTTTCTATTTGATTGGTGGCTTATGGTAGGAAATCATGCATCACTTAAGTGCACGCATTATATATAAATATGATTGACTACTAGCTCAAGTCAATATTGCACACTAATAGTATGTATTGTTGGTTTCTAATATTGCATTAGTAGTTTGCGAAATTTACTATCAATTTATGGCTCCCTAATGGGTGAGTGTACCAAATTGGGGAACAAAAAGGTGGGAAAGCCAATTATTTTGACTAAAACACAATTGCACATAACACATAATGTGAATGTGTTGTATAATGCACTTGCACATAACACATAATGAGTACATTTTATAGATTTCAATACATTTCTAAATTGTGTCCAATTATTTTTCCAATGACACATCACAAGAGAGGTGAGTAGTGAATATTTTCTTATTTTTAATCAAATCTTATTTAATTTTTAATGAAGTTTAATATTTTTAGAATTCATTTTTAATTTATTTTTTGCCAACTCCTTTAAAAAAGTATCCTAGAACTTAATTTAGATGAAGAAATGCCTGAGGAGAACCCCCATCACTTGAATCTTCTCTAACACTTTCAGAATTCTAGACAAGTTCAAGAAGAATTTTAAGGAAATTTTGAACAAAATAAAATTAAAAGGATAGAATTAGTTTCAACATTGAAGGAATCCATAACAAAACACCACCCTACATAATTTTCTTCATTATTAGAAGCAATGATGAGTTAATTTTATTAATTAAAATTTTATAGAGATCAATGTCATCAATTTTATGCAACAAAGGTATCATATGATGATAGAAAATATAAAGATATAACAAAAGGGAAAATTTATTCTCTTTTTATTGATCCTAAAATGAATGTACTTTTTTTAGACTGTAGGAATCGGTCGGGTATTCGTCCCCCTATAAACTATAGTGCGCCTGGTAAAAAAAATTCACGTGATCGGTGACGTTGGCACGACACACCCTCTGGTACCACGAAGATGGTGGGGAGACTAGAACTAGTGACCTCTTTCCTGCAACAGGATGCTTTTGCTAATCGAGCTAGGCCCACCACCCCAAAAAGAATGTACTTATTGTTGTGACTTCAAAGAGTATTTATCCATTGGTGCAATCATGGTGATATAAAAATAATTTGTGGGATAGGTGGTGGATGGTCTTTAACCAACCTACTTGTAATAACTATGATGTGCCTCTATATTTGATGAAAAAAAATTCTATGATTTTATCCTTCATGAAATTCTCAATTGTTTTGATACGAGGGAGTTTTAGGGTAGAGGCTAAAGGCTTTGCCCAAGATAGAGTGAGAGCTCATCAGGTAGAAAATTGATAGTGAAGACCAATGACACAAAAATCTATTCATCATGTGATAGTGACATTAGTTATTAAGAAGACTATGGAGGTGCAAAACCTCCATGCAATTGATAGCCTCATAGATGCCTTTATAAAGTATGCACATAAATGTACTAGTTTCATGCTTCAACAAATGATCATGCAATGAGACCATCTATTTCTTCTAATGTGACCTCCCACTTATGTTATAATTGCTATCATGTACATGCTTTGGAGGATATTGTGATCCATAAGGTGCAGAGGGTGTCACTTTCCATGAGTGTATTCATTATCATTGTACATGTACTAGGATATTACATGATGATCGAGAATTAGAAGATGGTGAATCATATAATATGACAATCACTTATTATCAAGTAATAAATTTATCTGGTGACCATGTAGAAGTATTTTAGTATAAATTATTATTATTTATATTTATATATTTATACTTCAAATTTTAACATCTAAATTGATTTTTAATTAAAGATTTAAATTAAAATATGCATTTGTTATATATCTCAAGTTTCAGCCTCACTAGGTGGTATGACATCTACCTCTCTATCAACAAATTTTGTAATCCCATTTGTGTCAGAGGTAAATTTTAATATATATCATAACTAATCAATAATTAGTTTATCTGTAGAATGATATCAAGAATATTTAAAAATATTTTTTTGTTGAATAGATGAGAATTACACTATAATTGAACATCTCTCTTAGTAATGTCAACTATGATCACAAGATTTAAGGTAGTAAAAAATAATTAATTTAAAGGTGATATAATATTAAAAGAATCACATTAATAAACATATATCAAAGGCAAGCAACAAAATTGTGAGCATATCATAGTGGACACCTCGATGATTGCATCAAGGAGACTTCAAAGGTGATAGGATCAATGTTTACTCAAATCACAAGTACACAAATCTATCTTTTTCTCTTGTATTTCGCAAAGAGGGAATTTTCTTTCACAAAGCCCAAATTCATGAAAATTCACTCTTCACAATATTTCCTTATGAAAAACAAAATTCCCCTAGATTTTCTTGATATTATCTTAAATAATTTAGTTTCTCCCTTTGAGAATTCACCTTGGTAAACATGAAGTACAAATTTATGGGGTATGATAATTTTTTGGTCTTTGGATTCCACATCATTTGAGATAGAAGATGGCAAAAATAGATCTATGAAAGAAGGAAATAAGACTCCCATTGCATAGAAGGTTATGGATAGTAGACTCCTTCAAGTGACAGATTTTTATGGTAGTACAATACATCGACATAATATTAGTGTGCATGAAACATTATAATTCCCTACCCAAATAAATAAGAACAATTGATGATAGATGGTGTATCCATTAGAGTTATTCTCAGACTATCTATTAGAGATTCCTTTGCTAACATTGACACCACATGATGGCATACCATCATTAAATAAAATAAATATTTTGTGTTGTAACACCATAGCATGACATTAGTTGGCAATTTCAAATAAATTTAAATCACAACTATTGAGAATTCTTCACAAATCTCATTTCAAAGAAGATATTTTTATATTATTATGTTATCGCATAGGCTGGTTGGAAATGAAGATTCCCATAATTTTTAGGAGTGTATGTTCCTATTTATTATTGAAATTATTGTAGGATACCAATCCATTTATTGGGGTATTAAATTATAAGTGATCAAATTCATAATCATCTCACCTAGTTCTAGCTAAATAGGTATTTTTATATGTCCTCATTTTTTTTTTAATGGATTTTCCAATATGAGAGCTTAGTTGGGACAAGTTACTAGAGGAGACTTTGATAATGTAACATAAATTTATGCTCATTTCTCATAATTTCAGTTGGAATATAGCTATAAGACTTTCAAGAGAGTGAATGATATATTCACAATGCATCTTGTTAGGGAGCTCTAGGGTTATATGGGAGTAAGACTATCCTTGGAAGTTGCACAATTGGTTAACACATATAGAAGCTACTTTATTCAATTCCAAATATTCACTTATATCAAAATTGGAGGCTTTGGTGGATTTTTATATGTAAATTTCAAAAACATATGTGATAAATTTGTGAGGCGAGATAGAGATGCAAAGAAAGAAAGAAAGTAGGAATCGTCTTTCCCATTATACTCACACACCATAGATGTAGGTCATCTTTTGACATGCCAAATATTGAAAATTCCTTGGTGAAATTCACCATACATTTTCATACCACGAGCTTTCCCTTAAACAATAAATATTATGTCAAAAATAATCTACATATTGAGCCAAGATTCTATCAGTATTCTAATATTGAAGACTATTGGGTTGATTGTGAAAATAGTTTTAAAGAGGAAAAGGGATTGGATGATATTATCACTACAAAAAATCAAAAAATAGATTAAATTGGGATATCCAAGGCTTTAAACATGATGGGTCAAACTTAGTTGATATCATTTATTTTGAAAATATTTAAATGTAGCCACTACTACCCATCAATTTGGGTAATAGAGAATTAAATACTTTAGAGGAAAGGATGGAAGTGGTCCTTAGAAGAAAAAAGGAATGGGTAAATAATAAAGTCACTAAAAAATAAACTACAAATTCCTCTGAGAAGAAAGATGGTGCAAAGGAGAAAGGAAAACATAGTCTACTCCCTCTCATCCTTCATCCTCAACATAATCTAAAAATGTTAGCAAAGGAGGAGATGATGACAAGGATCCTCCAAATAAAAGGATTCTAGAAGAAGATCATGCAATGATAACTTCTCAAAGGAAAAATAAATAAATTTAGTAAGAATAAGAAAAAGAAGCTAGAATCTATTCAAGAGGAAGAAGATGTAGAACAAGATGATGACATGGACCACCTTATCCCTTATTAGGTGAGTACTACTCCACCCCCTTCATCCCATTCATCAAAATAATATTCACCTCCACATTCCCTCCAAACACCTCCCACTCAACCTAATCATTCTCCTCCATCCTCACCTGATGTATCAACTTTTGATAATGTTGCATGCCTCCATTCACTAAACCTCCACCTATGAGACCTTTATAGTTTTCTATGAATTTTACTAGCACCCCATCCAATTCCTCTTCTTCTTGACCTTGTAGAATTTTTTTTAAGAAAAATAAAGGTAACTCAATTGGTTATTCCCCAATTTAATGTTGTTTCTAGTTTTATTTAGAATTCACCTCAGCCCAAGAAGGCTAAAACAACTTCTAGGCTAATGAAGGATCCTACCTTTGGGAACATGTTAATGGAAATAGCTCAAACTACCATATAAAATGACATAAATTATGGTACTAGTATATATTTTTTTATTAGTTAGGTTGATCTTGATCCTTCTTCCCATGATAAAAATATCTATAATTCCCAGTCTCTATTGTTAAGCTAGTAGAAAGTATAGAGATGATAAACACTCTAAGGACCAAGTCAAGCGAAGAGTTAGGTTGTTAACTTCTTAAATAAAATATATTTAACATGAGACACAATAGATACTTCTTTTGACCCTAGTCTTATGGTAGAGTGACTGAAAATTGGGTCAAAAAAATAACAACCAAAGGGTTAAAATTTATTGAAGAAGCAAAGGAAACATATGATGAAACTAATTCCAAAAGAAACAATTGAAGGATATTTATATGCATGTGTCCATGAAAGAGAAGCCCATATGGATCGATGTTGATAAAGTTCTTAAAGAGATTATTGAAATAAGTAGTGGTACACCTGTATGGAACAAGTTTTTTCTAATTTCAAAGAGAATCAATTTCTCTTGTGGATAAAGAGTATAGAATAGAAGATGTTAGTTGTCAAACAAAATATTCAAGAGAAAACCAAGTTACTAAACTTTAGAGTGTGATCAACTGAAATAGACATGCAAATTGTTTTTTTATCAATCAATTCAAATGTTTCAACAAGGGGTAATTCTTGAAAGTTATTGATGTTGATTATATCAATCACAATTTGAAAATAATGATTGAAAAATAATTATCTAACATGTGTTTAATGTAGATTCAATGAAGAAGATCAACAACATTTTTATTGCTCTCATTCATTATGTTTCACACCTCCCAATGTTTCAAAGAAGATTGGAGAAGTTATGAAGTAACAAGGCTCTATGGAGACTTAGAAAAAATAATGTCATCATACCAAGGCACAAGAACATTGCCCCATTTATTAAGTCATTTCTCATTTATAAAGCAATATTTTTTCTCAAGAACAAAAGTCTCCAATGTCAAGGTCATTTTAATAGGAAAGAAAGAGGATATGAACATCGTTCTTCCAAAAACTGATACTTAATATATTTTACATAGGATTTTTAAATTTTTAAAAGTGTTAAGTTTTTGTAAATATTAAGGAAAATTTAACATTTATTTATGTTAATTAAAAGAATTGGTTACAACTAAATGAACTATATACGATGTCAAATGTAAAAGAAAATGATTTTTTATATTGACTTAGTTTAGTGTAAAGGTGGTGGAAAGACCAAATAAAATTATCTCCATAATTTTTAGCAAGTTCCTCTTGATAAATTAACCATGTGACCACATAACCCTTCTTTGTATTCTCTTTAATGATACCATATGAATTGGTTTGATTCTAAGTATAAAGATGTTATTGTCACCTTTTGTTCACGTGGAACATGATAACGACCAAATAACTACTCAATTTGAAAAATCCAATTGATTGGATCCTTACCATCAAACTTTCTCATATATCCAACTTTGGTGTGAAGTTCCTAGATCCCATATGAGTGTTAGCACATGTGTGGATTTAGATTAGTTGGATCCTCTTTAGTTGGTTTTGCTTGAAATATCCACTTATGAGCTTGATTAATTCTTGATATTGTTCAATGTGTTATGCTTGATATTGTTCAATGTGTTATGGATGATCAATATATCTCTAATAGATTTCTTCCCTTATTTTCCCTTATAGTTTACTTATATATGGAACCAATCACTTCACTTCTTGTATCATTAATGCATATATAGATTTTTCAAGTGAGAAAAATATTTGTATCCCTTATTGTAGCCCCATCATGATGGAGAAAATTTATTTTACAATAAATAACATAAAAAAATTGTAACTTACTAGTGCCTAGATCTAACTTCCCAAAAAAATCCCTAAGAAGTTTGTAGGAGCTAAAATTTAGCTCTAGTAGGGGATTACCTACAAAAACAATTACAACCATTTACAAGAGAGTATGCAAGAATATGAGCTTTCTTAATATTAAGATGTATGAAATATGATGATGAGGTATATTACAAAGTATACAATAACCTCACTTATAAGGTGTGATGAAGTACCCATATTAAATGAGTGTGTCATAATTAAATGCCATGACTCAACATTAAATTATCCTAGGACATAGTTAATATTTAATAAAAGCTAAAAATAAAAAATCTTATCTAAGTATTAAATAAGCCTAGGACCTAAGTGGATTTAACATGTAAATAGGACCCCACTAAGTAACTAGTTAGAAAATGTACCTATTTATACCAACAAAGTTCATTGATTTGTAAGCTTGAGGGAAAATTTGGTGGAAACTATAATTGCCTGATAACTCATTGAATTCTACTCCAAATGACCTCAAATTTAAATTATATTAGGATAAATATGTTCTTGATAAACCCTCTAGATATTAGAAATAAACATGTTTATTTTTAATTGTGAGAGCGAATTAGGTAGAAACCCTTATTTAACCTTAATTTTATAACAACTCCTTGAATTATACTCCAATTTCCTTCAAATTTATACTATATCAAACTCAATATGACCTGTAACGACCCTTTAAAAATTAGGAAAAAATCACCAAAATAAGAAAAATTCCTTGTCTTTGTGGTGCCAAAATTATACTATGATATTATCACTTGTAATGGAATAACTTGCAGAAGAAATGAATATAATAAAAATTATGCTACAAATAATTTATAATAATTGATAATGACAAGCCAACTAGAGAGGCAAAACCTCCAAATATATCCAATTAGAACATAATTCGTAATATGATGATAATAAACTTCTCCTAAATAAACCTCCAAAATAAATATTATTTTTTTCTCCTTGAGCTTTTTCATCCTGATGATGGATCATGGGCTGTGATCTGAAACGTCGATGCAAAAACTCTCACGCAATCTAAGCCAGAAACCATTGCAACAACATTTGATATGGATTGTGGAAACTTGATATCATTAATTGATAATAAACTTATCTTTATCTCTTATATATACCTAATTATGGCATGGCTCTCACTCATGTTAGCTTAAATACCTAAATATAACACATATGATTCAACATAAATACCTATATATTATCATAATATTGATTATATATCTTAATTAAGAGTTAAGGTACCCATAAGTTGCTACCCATAACCCCATTCACACTATGGGATTAAGGGTGTACCATTATTTTTTTGTTCTATTTGTATCTTGTTTTTTGATTAATTAAGCAAGGAAGGGCCCTAATCCCATGGTTACATCCAACAATAAAAAAGGAACCATGACAAGGTGGGAAACAACACCACCAACACGAACCAAAAAGCAACAACCAGAGAAGAATGCAAGCTATCATTTAACATAGTAACCATAGTCCAACCAGTAATAATCAAAAATAGTAAGTAACTACTAGTATAGTTAAAAATATGTAAACCATTAATCAAGTTCACAATATCCCAAGTGGTCTTCCACCAAATCAAAGCTATTATAAAATAACAGTCTGAGATTATGAAACAAAAGGACAAAAAATAGAAAGCAATCATCAAAGCAGCAACAAGAAGCCATTACTTGGCTTTCTTCAGCAAGTCCCCGAATTTGCCAATGAGAGAGATGTACTCTCTCTAGTCAGATCCCTCAGACTCATCCAACATCTTTAGGACATCAGGCTTTCCATGTTTTTTAAGCTTCCTAGCAATTTTGGTTTCACCAAAAATAGCTCCCAGCATCGCCCTCCTCATCAATCTATTAGTTACCTTCATAAGTGTAACTAAGGCCTTTTCCATATCATCAAATTGAACCTATAGATAGGTTAGTCTATGCTTCATGAAATCAATGCTTGAGTCATTAGTGTTAATTTCCATACCCATGTTCCCATCATCCTACACATTCTCAACTTCCTTCTTTTGTTCCTCAATTCTCTCATTTTTCTCCTCTTCCTCTTCCTTTTCCTCATCCGAACCATCTTCACCCATATCATAAGTTGAGTCCTCGAAATCCAAATCCTCATAATCATCTTCCTCCTGGGCTTCAAACTCTTCAAAATCCAATAATTCCTCCTCACCCACAGTCATAATCTGTTTGCCTTTTTTATCCTTGGAGGCTGCTTTGGCAAGGCGGGAAAACCTTCTACCGCCACTTACTTTGCTCCCTTGACCATACAAAGTCTCCTTTAGCTCCTCATTATGCACACCTTCATCAAAAATATTAATGATGTCATTAGTGTTAATATCTCTTTTGAGTTTCTTCACCTTGGAAAGTTTAGGTATCTCCATGCCAAGAAAGTATTTTGCAACACTTAATGTTTGGGATGCGGTTATGGAGTGTGATAAGAACTATAATTAGGGACATCTAAAAAAAATTATTAATGGTCCTAAAAGGCATCTCTCTAACTACCATCGATGAGGCATTTCATATTCCTTTCTATGAAAGGGTGGTTGTGATAAAAATAGTAAATGTTGAAGAGGATTTAAATGAGGATGTTAAAACATAATAAATAAATAAATTTAAAATATATTGAATTCCCTCAAACTATTGTATACAAAATGGCCAAAATGTTGTGTATCTCCATGCCAAGAAAGTGTTTTACAGCACTTAAGTCTTTCATTTCAAATTTAGCTGCAAGTTTAGGTATGTTTATAAAATCAAGCCTTTCCCTTATTAATAAATAACAAATCATCAAATTATAAAGTAACAATTAGGAAACAATCACTATCAAATTTATAATAAATATAGTGATCCAGTTTAGAATGCTTAAATCCCAAACTTAACATAAATATGTCAAATTTATGGTACCACATCCTAAGAGACTATTTGAGGCCATAAAAAAAATATTTAATTTATAGATAAATTTGTAGTTATCTTTCACTATGAAGTGTTATGGTTGTGTCATATAGATTTATTTTTCCAAATTTAACATGAAAATAAATTTTCACTTATTTTTGTTTAATCTCTAGATCATAAGATGTAGTAATAGAGACTAAGAATATAATAGATGAAATTATTGTAACAAGAGAAAATATCTCACCATAATCCACCCTCTCAACCTATTAGCAACCTTTTGTAACCAATTGTGCCTTGTACTTTTGAACATTACCATCAAAACCTATTTTCTTCTTAAATACCCATTTCAACCACCCAATTGGAATCCTGTAGGTAAAAGTACCAATTCCCATGTTTTATTTTTTTAAGTGTTTCCATTTCTTTATCCATGGCTATTTTTTAGAACTAGATACATTATGCATACACAAAGCCTCTTGTATATCTCTATGTTCATCAATGTCAGTATTTAAACAAATATACACACTAGTCACTAGGGGACTACCTTTCTAATTGTTGTCTTTAATTGCTTGACCTTCAAACAAGTTGAGTATGAGGTTCTTCCTCATCTTTTAAATATTTTGAGCTAGATGAGATCTCCTCAACTTCTAGCCTTAATGGGGATTTTGTTAGTGTAGTTTTTATTCCCTTACATTAGGGGATATTTATTTTTTCTACACATATTATTAACCTTTCTTAGGTTATTTAGGTATGGTTATTATGAGGACACATGGACTAGTCCATCAATTATATGCTTCACTCTCACCCACACTTGGGTAGTTGAATCTCACACCCTCTTTTGGATTTATATGCCACCTCTCATAACCATTTATTTTTCTTCATCTAAGTAGGTATAACCATGTAATTTAAAATTTACCAAGTAAGTAAAATACCCACCTTTTTTGGTCAGTTGGAGTTATTATACCTCTTGGATGTATATGACCCTATTTGTGTTATATACATTTCAATCACAACTCTTCTATGTTAGTCAAAAAGAGTAATGTGAGCATCGGTTATTCTCTTGTGTATTTTGTCTCTTGAGTTGTCTCTTTTTTGGTATTCTCTCCCCATTCCTCTAATTTAATCTTTGATTGTGTGCTAACTAGAGTGTGTGTGATATAAGACCAAAAATTGATCTTGACTCAAATTCTCATTTCTAGTAGAATCTAACATTGTATCAAATCAATTTTGTCTAGTATAGTTCATTTTATAGTCCTATTGTTTGAGAGATTTGAAACTAATCTAGTGCTAATTTATTTTTCTCAAAAACCTTAGTATGCTCTTCTCATTCATATGTAGATGATGTGGAGAATTGTAATAGTTTAGAAGAAAATAAGCATAATATGTAAAACTCTAATTTGCATATATATATGTGTTGTTTTGAAAACTAATTATAGATTTTTGGTAATTTTGAAGGTATTTTTAGTTGTTCCATAGTGTCTAGAAGGCTCAAGAAAGTCAAGATTACCTTTTATTTCACCAAAAATGGAGATTAGAGTACCCAATGACAAATAGGGGTTTGAAGTGTGGTTCCAAAAGGTAGCTATCAAATTGGATCATTTTCAACCCAAAAAAACCTTGCCATCATGCTTAGAAGGCTTGAACGCATAAAGACGGACTATCAAATTATCAATTTTGGAGAATTTGATCTATGAGGAAAAAATGTTTTGGCCCTCAAGTCATACAAATCACCATACCATATAGATTTAAAAAATAAATAAATAAACAATATTTATTGTGTAGAAACTACACAAGTAGTCACACCACCTATGCAACACCACTCCAAGTTGCCACTAGGGTAGTGTATCGCTCACCATGCCTCACCTAGTGGTGTTAACTCTATCACCACCTCTAATGACCATGCCACCAAGTAGTGCCAAAAAATCCCCACTAGTAGAGAATAGTCTAAGGAATATTTTACTAGCAAAAAGATGTTTTTCTATTGGTGGTTTCGTATTGAAAAGGGGTGATTTTGGCAAATGTAGGTAGTTTCATGGCATGCAAATGGCAGTTTCAAGAATACTTCAATGAGGATATAAACATCTCCTTTGATTTTTCTCCCCTTCACCATTGCAATTTTTAATTTTGCATTCAAACTTTGAAGAGATATAACTTGAGTGTTCCGACTCCCTTTTTAGTACAATAATTTTTTTATTTAGGGTATAATTTCATGATTTACATAGTAGTGAAACTAAATTTCCAATTTGATACTCCATTTTTTCAAAAATATAAGATTCTTCCAAAATTTATTTTGTAGTTCTTATTTTGAGACCTTCTAGGAGTCATAACTTGTGCAAGCTAACTCATTTTTGGGTCCTAGTATATATATATAATTCACATTGATGTTCCAAAATTGATCTCTTAATGTACTTTAATTTAACATTCAATGTTTTAGCTACTTTGGGCCTTGTAAGACTCTAAAAATCTAGTTTTCTCATTGTGAATTATACTAATTATGCCAACATTATAATTTCTAGGGGGTTATTTCAAAAACTAATGAAAAGTTGGGTTTGTCGCATGTGCCTCGTTTTCGCACTTCCTTTTTTGCATAACAACAATTTTTTTTTTTACACTAATGGATCAATCAATAGTTCATATCCTAACACCATATAGATATTTTGAATGTATATATAAATGATAATCTCTCAAAATATAAGGATTACACAAAGTTACAATGGGAATTGAGACAAAATCCACACAATATATACAAAATCCTAAATGGTTTAATAAATGTGACAAAGCATTTGGCAATGAGTTACTTTTTCACATTGTATTTGTTGTACTACACCAAATTATGTGTGAACCTTATTAGAAAATATCGTTGGTAAGCAAGATGAATTAAGGGGTTGTCAATTAGAGAGAAAACTCATAGGGTTAAGTCCTATGAATTTTGACACTATACATGAATTCTTCACAAAATTAGAGTCCATTAGATTGTAATTGTAACAATGTGGAATTAAGAAGGATGATAAAGAATAATCTCAAGTATTATTTATGAGCTTAGTCTAACTATATTATGTATTTGTTTCTACATTTTATGCCACAAAATGTGCCCTAGTTCTCACCAACAAAATGTCTTATGTAAAGGAATTTGTAGCAGAACACACAAGGGAGCAAGATAAATTAGTTCAAATGGTTAAAATTTAACCCTCAAAGTAACATTCCTTGGTTGTAAACCATGCACAAAAAAATACAAAGGGTCTATAAAACAAGATAAGAAACAAAAAACCAAAGGGGAGAAGAAGAAACATTAGAAACATATTTCTCAAATCTAGCTAATTAGACCCCTTCTAAAAAAGGTGGACAACCTAAGAAGGATAATTTAAATTGTTCCTAATATAAAATTCATATTCATGATGGACACAAGTGTTTAAAGAAGAATATTGGCCGCCTTACACATCTTCTTGAAAATAACAATATCAAGTTGCATGACTCTATCAAATAGGGTTCATCAGAAAGGTCTTCTAAGGACGTAGATAAAATTAAAGGGAAATGAAAGGGAAAGGCCCTATTTTTTTTTGCCTCACAATGTGATACATGGATTATTAACTTGAATTCTTTTTACCACATGGCTTCCTCATATGATGGTTTTACCTCCTTAGAGTCATGTTTTATGCCTCCCATACTAATGGGTGATGACACTCCTATAGAAGTGTAAGGGAGAGGGTATATTGACGTGGGTGAAGAAACATTTTAGTATGTTCTTTGTGGTCCATAATTTTTAACTCTAGTAAGTTGAGTTCACACTAGATATAGTGGTAATCAATGAAATGCATAACAGGTCCATAGTCGTGGAAAAATAAAATCATTAGTCAAGACTATATTAGTTTTCTCATTTTTCTCCTAACTCTCCTCAATATTATTAATCACTCACTTAGATGAGGTGTTTTGTTTGTGGCATTAGCAATTTGGTCACTTGAATTACCTTTACTTGTAGCATCTCAGACAATAAGCATGTTTTCAAGGTTGGCTTCTATTCGATTTTTAGATGGATTTTACCAAGGATGCATTCTTAGTAAGAATCCTAGGGATAAATATGATAAAATAAAGCATGGAGGGCCACATAGATAATGGATTTAGTACACAATGACTTGGAAGGACCATATCCACATCCATATTTCAGTAGGGATTGATATGTCATGACATTTATTAATGATCTTTCCAAATAACCTAGGTTTATTTTCTCAAAAAAAAATCAAGAGGTCTTTGAGTCTTTTTAGGTTTTTCAAATTTTTTTAGAGAAATAATAAAGGAAGATGTTATCAAGATTATACATATAGATAATGGGGCAAATATTTAACCATCGATTTGAATAATTTTATACTTTGGAAGGCATTGACTTATAGAACGCAATTCTATATAGTCCTCAACAAAATGGTGTCACTCTAGAATGCAAGAACAAAATATTAAATGAGGGTGAACTATATGATACACTCTATATCATTGGCACCTTTTTACTAGGAAAAGGACATTAATTGTGTGTGTACATCCGAAACTAAGTTTCTCACCAATTTTTGAAGGGGGTAACTCATTTTCAAGATTGGACAAGGAAAAAACCCATAATGAATCACTTCCAAGTGTTTGGTTCTCTTGCATGGGCCTAAATTATAGAAAAGAAACATAAGGCTATGTATCTACAAAACAATCCTTTCATATTTATTTGGTACCCAGACATTGTCAAAGGCTATATTTTTATCCATCTCATCACTCATGATTTGTTCATTTAGAGGAGTGTTTTTTTTGAGGATAGCCTTTCCATTTATTCTCCTAATACTTATTCTTCCACCATTATATTGGAGACATTGCCTCATGATAACAATTATTTGAAGGATATTAATCTTATTTATCTTGATGATGATTCTTCTTCCTCCACTTCAAATAGCGATTGTGGCAATGAGGATTCACATTCCTCTCATATTCATCATTCAAAGGTTTATCATTGTCCTCCACGTTATCCAACCTTAGGGCCTCTTTAGGATCATCAAACATTGTAGGAAGTATGTTACTAGGCTGGTGGTCCATCAAATACTAGAAGAATTAGGTCATAATTTCAACAAGTTCTACATCTCTTTATTTCCTCAGCTTTTGATCTATATTCCTTTTAGGAAGTTGCTAGTATCCCCAAGTGGGATGCTGCTATGTAGGAAGAGTTTAATTCCTTGGAGAGGAACCATATATGGGATCTAGTACCCATTCCTAAGGTAAAAAGTTGACTCAAGTGGATCTATCAGGAATTTTTTTTAGCAGAGGTGTTAGTTGACAAGCATAAGGCTTGCTTGGTCACTAGAGGATTCTCCTAGATCCTTAAGATTGACTACTTTGAGACTTTTGCATCGATTTTTTAATGAATTTTATTTTATTTATCCTCTATACAGCTACAAACCATCATTGAGAAGTTAATTAGATGGATGTGAAGAGTTAATTTATTCATGGTGATCTTTAGGAGGAAAATTGCATGGACCATGCATAGGGGTTCATTCACAATCCTTCATTAGTTTTTTGACTTTGGAAGTCTCTCTAAGGCCTTAAATATACTAGTCGATCTCGGTATGCCAAGATGTGATCCTTCCTTCTGATAGTTAGGTTCACTCAATATCATTCTTATCCAAATGTATACATTCTATAGTATGATGGTACCCTCACATTTTTGGTTCTCTATGTTGATGACTTGTTGATCAAGAGTCTCTCATCCACCATCAAGGCAATGAAAATGGTTCCACATGATTGATTATTTATGTCAAACTTTGACCTTTTATATTAATTATTGGGAATTGAGATCACTCTTTCATCTTTATCTATCTTCATTACATACAACGTAAGTATTCTCTTGATATACTCTCCAAATTTTACACGGTTGACTCTAAGCCTACATCGATTCTATTTTTATCATGATTCAAAATTGAGGCTAAGTGCTTTTCAACCTTGGTTGATGGAAATTTATACCAATATCATTTTTGGAGTCTCATCTACTTGACTCGATATTTCATATATGATGCGGGCATGGTCTCTCAATTCATGTAAGATCCACATGAGTTGCATTAGAAGGAATCTAAATAAATTCTCCACTGTATGCGAGGTACTCAAAGTTATGGGATTAACTATGTGGTGGGTGTGGATATCGATTTGATGGGACATAGAGATTAAAATTGGGTAAGAATATATTAGAATTGTAAATCTATTTCAAGGTATTGCTTCTCAAGTTTGCTTCTTGTCCAGTTTGTTGGTTGAGTAAGAAGCAATCTATAATTACACTTACATCTATAGAGGTTGAGTATTAAGGGGCACTTAATGCCACCACTAAGGCTATTTGGCTTCAAAATATTCTCACTATTTTTTGAATTCCATTTAGAAATAATACAATCATATTTTATGGCAACCAAAGTGTGATACACATCTCAAGGAATCTAGTTCATCGCCAATGGACCAAACACTTTGAGATTCATAGGCATTTCATTTGACAACTAATTCAAAAATACATCATCGATCTTAAGCATTGTCCCACGTCATAGTACATCACCTTAACATCTTTTCCAAATCCTTTACCAAAAGAAAGTTCCTTCATTTACGAGCTTTTTCAAGGGTGATATAGGTGTCTCCTTAAGAAGGGGCTTCTTAGTGCTTCACCTTTTGTCTCTATAATTTGGAGGGGTATTTTCTCCCTCTTTTTGGGGGTTTATTCCTCTTATGGGGGGATTCTTCTTTTGGTTGAATCTCTTTGAACATGGGTATCTCATCAATATTCATTTACTATGACCTATCTTTTCAAGTAGCTAAGCTACACTTAAGGGGGGTGTTAGTGTACATATCTTCTATTTTCCTTACATTGTGGGATTTTTTCTTTTTCCTACACATTATTAAGCTTTCATAGATTATTTAGACATGGTTATTATGAGGCACAAAGCATAGAAATTAATTACATGTGTCACTCTCACCCACACTTAGGTAGTTGATTCTCTCACCCTCTTTTGGATTTATATGCCATCTCTCATAACCATTTGTTTTCCTTATCCTAAGTAGGTGACTCCATGAAATTTTGCATTTACTAAGTAGATAAAACTCCTAATTATTAGAAAAATTGAGTTAATATGTACCTCTTGTATGTATATGCCCCTATTTTTCCTATGCATAAAGCACTAACCTCTCTTCTTTGTTGGTTAGAAAAATTAATGCGAGCATTGGTTATACTCGTGTATTTTTTCTCTTGAGTTCTCTCTTTTTCGAATTCTCCCCATTCTACTATTTTGATCTTTGATCATCTATCAGTTGGAGAGTATGTGATCTCTAATCATAAATTGATAGTGTCCCATATTCTCATTTCTCATAGTATCTAATATATTTTAATTCAAGTTTATCAAGTGTAGTAGGAAGTTGAAACATTTATATTTATTCACTTTGTTTTAGCTATAATATGATAAAAGGATAAAATTATTTAAAATAGTAATTCTACTATATAATGAATTTTGTGAAATGGGATTATAAATTGTGTACCCTTTCACACCATAATTGTATCCAATAAAAATATATTTAACAACCTTGTTATGCATTTTAGTATGTTTCTCCCTTGTCACATGTGCATGTGCCTCACAACGAAAAACATGAAGATTCCTCAATGAAGGATTTCTACCCAACTATAGGAATTTTATTGACAAATATAATGTAGGAGACATATTAATCAAGTAGTAATAAATGGCTACAACCTTAGCCCAAAAACTTGTTTCCAAGCGAAACCCACTAAGTATACTCCTATCCTTCTCCATCATTGCCATGGTCGTCCTCTCTACAACTTTGTTCTATTGTAGAGTAGATAGAATTTTTTTTTCTTTCTTGATGTCATAATCCTTATATAAGTTATCAAAATATATAGAGAAATACTCAAGACCATTTCCATTCCTCAAAAAAAATATTCTTTCAAATCCAAGTTTCTACCATAGCTTTAAACTCTTTAAAATGATTGAAAACTCAATATACTCTTTAGAAAATAAGCCCATGTCCTTTTACTATAATAATCAATGAAAATAACATAGTAAAATAATTTTAAAATCAAAGTAACATCGACATTACCAAACACATATGAATGAATAAGATCCTAAATTATAGAAGACTTATGAGAACTCAAGTAAAATTGATTGCAAATTTTCTTCATATATGTAGTGTTCATAGATGTCAAACTCGAGATTGTAATTAGACAAACCTTTAATAAGGTTTTTATTTTTCATGGGATATAGACACTTCTCTCTAATGTGGTCTAATATTTGGTGTAACTTAGACTATGTAGAAATAGCATCCTTAGGTACCTAGAAAGAATGACTATCTATTAAACAGGGTACCCCTCTTTTATCTAATGAAAGAGATAAAAAAAAAAGTCTTTAAATAATTATTATTGCACTAAATTATGCATGTATCACGGTTAAATAAAGTGCCCAATTTAACACCACTAAAAATCACTATAACACATCTAACCATCTTGTTGTAGGAGCTTATGGTGAACTCCTCAACACCCCACAATCACCTGCAAGACAAAATAACTTCCACAAAAGAGATGGTGGAAATATCATGCTATGATTAAGGTTGCAAGAATTCCAAAATGAATATGGTAGCCAAAATGAATATGACAATGTGCATATGAATCATTGCTTATATATGCAAGGTGAGGAATATGATTAGATAAGATCATGACAAGTGTAGATCAATCCTAGATCACATGAGACAAATAACTCATAACAACCTAGGACACAAGCATTAAATGAATGCTAACTAGATAAGCTAAGTGACAACAACCCATAGGAGATCATGAACTTCTCCTAAGTGATTCAAGTGGCTCCTGCCCATTTGATTTGTAGGTTGTTCATCAAACTATTTTAATGTAAAAAGTGTCACGCATCCATGGGGAATTTATTTGTATCTTTTCTATAAAGGAATTAGATCTTTGTAATGTAAGAAGGTTAGAAAAAGTGATGGAAAATACATATTGTAGAGTTTCATTATTAAGAATAAATAGACCTACTTATTCTCTACCAAATTATTTGGTAATTCTTATTTTTGAATGAATAATATGAATGTGTTCATATTTTGTATCATCTCCAATTGTATTTGTATATTTCTTTGAAATAATAACTAAGGGTTATAGATTTCCTTGTACACATTTTTTGTGTTAAATTGTTATTTGATGTTAGTTTTTATTCAAGGAATAATATAAATATTTTACTAATAACAATAGAAGATATGGTTATTGTAGTAGATCATTAAGTTGGATTTGAAATTTTATAACCACATACAACTGATTTTATTATTGTAAGGAAATAATAAGTAAATAAACCATCAGGGATTTTTGTTATGAGAATAAAAAGGCACTGAACTAGGGATTTTTTGACTCCCTGAAAGGCACTAATATGTATGTTGAATATCCTTCTAGACTCATCCTGGCAATTAGTGGTATTCTACACTACAACTTTGTCTAGTGTGTACCAATTTTTTCTACTCATCCTGAATAGTTGGGGATTTGGTGGTATTTAAAAAATCTTTAGGGTTGCCAATTAGTTATGGAGAGGCAAGTTATACCAAATCAATCCTAGAAATTGAACAAGATCAAAAAGAGTAAGCAAACACCTAATTACACAAATTTGTTACTCTTTATAACACCAAATTAAAGTGTACTGCTATTGATTTCTCCAATGATCTAGAATGATGTAATTTTCAAATTTTTGAGTGGATTGTTAAAATGAATATATTAAATGTATTTAGTATGTTCAAGGGTGCGAGGGTCTATAGTCAACCAAAATTGAATTTTGAATTTTAGAAAGGAAGGAGACAAGTTCACAAGTGTAGAATTATTCAAAAACAAGTCCACAATCAAATCTAAGTGGCAAATAGAAAAATAGATATAAATGCATAGATAAATATGATAAATGAGAAGATAAATCAAATATATAACAATGTGTGTAAATAGATATGATAAAACTATCTATCTAAAAATATATGTATAAATAGATAAAAGTTAAAGGAATGAGTCCAACTTCACACCATCTATTACTATATACATATATAAAAACATTACCTCGAAATAAATATAAAACTAATAAAAATTAACCATTATAAAACTAATAAAAAATAGGAGGAATATTCAAATTTAACCATTACAATTATAATCTCTTTCTACTAGACACTAGGAAATATCGCACCAAAGTTAGCCCGAGTTCGCAAAGAGGGAAAAAGTAGATGAGGTTTATAAGGGCAACCGAATCACATGCAAGAGAAAGTTTGTCAAATATAACATTTTATGCACTTTATCTTTAGATAGCGGTCCTATGGTCTAGTGGTGAGGACATTGGACTCTGAATCCAGTAACCCGAGTTCAAATCTCGGTAGGACCTTTACCAACTTTTTAATTCTTCCTTCTCTTTGCCGGAAACTCGTTCCAGGATGCCACAATAGTGATTATGACTTGCACATGAAGCTGCAATCAAAGAGAAATCTTCTGGAAGCACTTTTAAGAGATGAGACCTGGTCATTTGGCAGTTGAATTTGACATGAGGGTGCCTTTTACCAAATACCAATGAATTGCCTCTTCACTCATAAAACAAATTCTTCTACCAAAAGGAAAAACTTGTTATTGTAAAGCTGCATAAATCTTTTTATCGTAATAGGATGGATGGTCCTATCTTGCTCTAGACTTAACAAAATGATATCGAAGAAACAGACCACTATTTCCATTCCATATTGTTATTGAGATGAAATGAATTTCCATTCCATATTGTTATTGAGATGAAATGAATTTTTAACATACCTTAAGCCATGGTGATTTGTAGGAGCCATCAAAGTGTCAGGATTACTTTTCTGAGTATCTAGTTTTAAAATAAATTTGATAAATTTAGTTTGATTGTCTAGATTTAAGATTAATTAGAACAAGTTTTTGGATTCAATTGTGTATATTTTTCAATCGACACATTTCCAATCATACAAAATACCATTACTGAATTATAACTGCAAATATCAGTCCCTGATATCATTATATTATATAGTGTGCAGGCTAAAAGCAAAAGTTGTTCATTCTGTACTTCATTTACATTGCACACCTTAAAAATCCTTTGCTATATAAATTTCAGAGGAATGAATACCAGTCAGTCATATTATGCTCATTGGCCTTGAAGTTTTCAGTCAGTCATAGCAAGTGAGATGTTGCATACCCACTAAGGTTTTGATACTGAATGAATAGCACTACAAGGTAGATTTATAAACCATTGCCATAACTTGTTTTAAAGTTTCCTAATAAAGTTCTGCTTGCAGACTAGAGACTTCTGTTAAGAACAATTTTTTCTAGTTTGTAATTTTTTATTGGTCTTTTTATTGAGGCATCTAGAGGTATCTTATGTACATTTGTATATTCAATCATATATTCAATCTTGTAATATTACATTCATTATTACAAATTTATGTTCTTGTTTTTGTCTTTTGTAGAAAGTTGTTTTTGGTTTTGAAGGTAATCTTGGAGGCTTGAGTCCTTGAGTAACTCTAACAAAGTACAGTATTACTCTGTTTCGTCTCCCTTTCCTCTGCCTCCATGGGCTTCTCAACATGAAACTTTTCTTCCCTCGGCTCTAATAGAAAAGGACTTTGCATATACTAGTTTCTCAAGGGTTTCTCCCCATGTTCAGTTTTTTAGTTTATTTTTCTGGATTTGGTAAGCATAATTTCTGCACTTTTTGAGTTCTATTGAACTACTTTAATTATTTGTGAAAATTAATATAAATTGTTTCTTTTAATTAAATGTACAGGGTGAAAGAGAAACTAGTTTTACCTTCTTCTTGTCTTGTACTGCTAGCTGATTACATTATATTTCTTCTGATATATGCAAAAGTTGTTCATAATGAAAGTAAATGATTCAAATGGCTGTGTTTCAACATTTCAGACTGTAAAACCATTTATAAACATGATAAGTATCATTAAGGATTAGATTAAAGGACTATAAATAAGGAAGCCTTGTAATCATAACTCTTAGTGGAAGCTTCCTAAATTATGTTGAGTCATAGCTCTTAGGGAAAAACAATTGCATGGCTTTCAAGCCTGCAAATGAAATGTCTTGTTAGCTTTCCTAATTATATTCAAAAGTATCCTTATAATGAAGTTTAAAAATTGTGACAAATACATTTTCAGAGAAGTCTGGAGGAAAACACCTAGGGAGAACAATGTAAAAAAATTGTCAAATGGGGTATGTATATTGTCTCAGCTTCATCATCCCAGTATTATTACTTTTCAAAGTCCTAAAAGGGCATGTTTGTAACTTGGTATATGTTGGTGTCACTTAACAGGTTTCTTACTAGAAAGTAGGACTTTACTCAAGTTTGATTCTTAGTTGTAATATGCAATAAAGAATATCTTTGATTAAGTCAATGATCTTATGTATTTTTTTCTTTGAATTTAGTTGTTTATATTAAAATATTATGTTTGATCTTTTTTTTGAGACAAGGATGAGAGGACTTGTTTTGGAGATAAAAATTATGGAGGTCATTTTAAGGTATGTAAGGGGACAACTATTAAGAATATAGGGAAATTTCAAAAATTTATACGATAATATAAATACAATACTCATCATATACAATATAGATCCTTAGTACATAATTTTAGAGTTGAATTGAGAGTTCATATGAGAGTCCAATAAATTAACAAAATTTAATCGCTTTCATTGTTAATGTGCATATGATATATATTATATAAATTAAAAAATATAACAAAATGTCTAATGACTACAAGTTTCAACTACAAAATGGAAAGAACATAGAAAATATGTTGTTGCCCCCAATCAACAGTTGTCAACACTAATCAAAACTAAAGCTTAACTCTACATCATTGCCACTATGAGGGGCTACCTCATGTCTAATCGAACCCCAACCAATTCCTTGTATGTCTCCTCCTCATCATATAGGTGGCATCCTTGGGAACAACATCCCACCATAAAGATGGAATCTATCAATACTTTGGAGTCTAACAATCCTAAAGTCTCAAGGGACTATGCATGACCACCAACTTCTCCACTCATCTAAAGGTAAAATTTATTTCTCTTGATGAAGTAGATGAAGCTCTATATGTGGACCAATTTCTCACTACATCAAAAAGCTTGGTAATTTAAGAAAAGAGGTGAGTAGCAAGCACCCTCAAATCTATTGTATCATTTCCATGCCATGTCAACCATCCAATAGGATGGTTAGTTTGAGCTAATATAATTATTTCTATCTTTGCCTTTGATTTGTTTTTTATTAAAAAAGTAGGGAAAGGGCCTTGATCTCAAAAGTCACAGAAACAAAACAAGAAACTAAGGCTAGACCGGCCCAGACCAACCATAAAAATTGGTTCAAAGGTCAAGACGAACATTAAAGACATAAGGAGGCACACGGGCCTAAAGATAAATACCTAAAATATATTATCAAGAGAGGCACGCGGGCCATAAAGATAACAAATAGAATCAACTTCCATCATTCCATAGAACCTTTAATAAGATTCCAATTCTTCGTCAAAGCATCAAGAGATTCCATCCATCCATCCATGGGCTTCTTGTTTCTACCTTTAGTTAAATCTTTTACTTTTGGATTCATACTTTGTTTCTTTGTTTGTTTTTTTATCTTAAACTGACCACAAACGGTTCCCATTACCACTTTTCGCATGATACCATTAGTAACATAGATAGTGCTTCAAGGGAATTTTCCATCACTTTGAACTTCTCCATAGTTTTATCAGAGTCAATCCTAGACTCTAGAACATAGAAGTGGACACTAAGGTCAACAATTTGCACTTTGAGCTCATCAATGGTCTACTTGTTAGTCTCAATCTCAGTCATCATTCCTACCATATCCTCCTCTTGTTTAAATCTTATTCCTCTTGACTGGTCTTAGTGTCATATATATTGCACACAAATGATATAACTGAAATATGCATTAAATCTAGCCTAAGATTAAACCAAATACAAATGAATCTCAAAAAGATCAAGTGTAGTGTGTTGATGTGTTGATAGCTTGGATGCAATTGCTCATATTTTCAACAACATGATGGTATGATCAAAGATGATTCAATAGAAATTTGGGCAGCATAACAATAACATGAGAGTATATTGTTGCGGATGGGATGGAAGGCCTCTCATTTATAAAATCTTCAAGAAAGAAATTGTAGAGGCCCACTAATGTTAAATAAACTTGGTGTCAACGGACAATTTAGGGGGGGTCCTAATTGAGCAATCCACTAAACCCTTGAAAGACCTTCATTTAATTATCAACTAGGGCTAATGTAAGCTTGTGATTATGTTGGTACTATATGTGCATTCAGAGACTCTTCACTACCTATATCTTCCTAGCATATGTGTTTACACACGCTGGAAATCATAAATTGCATAACAATGAAAAGAAGTAATGATGTAGCTATTGCTATAGGTACTTACAGCTAAAGACTATGACTAGTTCACTATTAAGAAATGAATTTTGGAACTAACCAATACTGGTAACTTGACTAATTTGACTCACTTTGGAGGACAATACATGGTAACAATTAAAGCATGAATACAAGACAAGATCTTATTTACGATTTCATTCACATTCACCACATGAAGAATCTAATTAAGACAAACATAATCATGAAAATAACTATTGTAACAAAAATAAATGTGCAGAAAGCAAAGTGGGGAATAGTTACCTTTGAGTGGCCCTTGCTCAAGTGATAGTCTCCACATGATAAATTCAAATCTAGCTCCTCAAACTGATTCAACATAACAGTAACTAAAAAGATCTTCATTGCATAACTCAAGATATCACAATCCAATGAGATTCTTTTGGAATATCTTATTCATAAAAACATGATTGGAAAATAAACATTGTTTGTGAAAAAATAGAAACTAATTGAACATATCTATATGCTATATTTGCTACTTTAACCAACTAACTAACTTGACCACCAAACTATTCATATAAGTGTGAGGGAGTCTTATTATAACAAGGACTCAAAATAGAAATCTAATCATAAATCACCACTCCCTACATAATAGAGTGTGATAAAGTCTGAGTAACTAAAAACACAACTGAAAAGGTAGAAGAATATGAATATGACTATAACTTTGTTGCAATGATTAAAACTGAAACATGGTATGTGGAAATAGCCACATTGGACTCCCAATCGTGGCAGAATTCTTCTCCTCCAGTAGTCTTATTAAATGATGTAATGATCCACAATCATCCTGACAAATAAACACCTCCAATTCTGTAACTCATGTGTTCTTCTAACTTCCCCTGCATCGATGTTTGAAACTCCTTTAGCTGTGGGTTGTGCCTCCTAGTTGTTGCGGGATACAATCTATTTGCTCTGGCTCCTTGGCTACAAAGATTTAGTTCACACAAAATCTGCGTGCAATACTAATAACCATAGATCAAACACAAATATTCATTGCATTTCATACATATTCACATATTAACCATGCAATAACTATCATATCATAATCATATTTCCATAGAATTTAAACCAAATTCAAGTTTGCATAATGATCATAAAAGATATTAAAGTTTCAGGAATATGTAGGAAATAAGTATTTGGAGATATATAAAAGCATGTACTAAAAAAACAAAAAACTAACTAATATTTTGCCTCATCATTTCCCCCAACTAAACATTTGCTTGTCCTCAAGCAAAGCAATTTGAAGATTGGAGGTTGTACTACAAGGCCATCTCCTTGAGATTTGTGATCACATCCACTCTTTTTTGTTGTTTCAAGTAAAAACCTCCATAGCATGAAAGTCTTGCCCACCTAACATCCTTAGCTTCCTCGTGTTCTTCATTCTTTTCTCCTATCAAATATGGTACTAGGTAGAGAAGCATAGGTGGGGAGAAGGTAAGAGGTACCCATTCAAGTTCCTTGTCTTTTGCAATGTCCATGTACTTGCGGGTTCTTTCAAGCATAGCTATGAAGTTATATACAAATTGGGCTCCTTTTTCTACAACTCAAGGGTCAAATTGTCCCATCTTTCTTGTACAAACCGATAAGAATGATGAATGAGACCTACAATTAATCTTTGCATCCTTTCATAATCATTTATTCTAAAATTCATAATCTTCTTGCCTACACCTTTATACTTCAAAAGATTTGTCCATTCTTCTATTATCATACCGAGGTTCTTGGATTCCTTTCTTATTTGGAGATTAATTTATTTATCTCTCTCTACATAATCCTGCATAATCTCACCCCTCTATTGTTCATTTTTGAAATAAGAAGATAGTGCCTTGATTTGTAAATCACCCACAAATAGCAATGGGTTCCATTTTATATTATCTAGCACAGCATAATTATGTAAATAGAGTTCACATAATTGGTCTTGTACATCAAGTGTAGCATCAACAAAATATGTAAAAAGTCAAACTTTCTACTCATGGAAATTGGCAGGTTGTTAATTAGTTGATTGAATTGAAAGCTCGAGAATTTATCTTTTAAAAATAAAGCATATATTCTAGTAGGAGGCCTACACTTGATAATTTGAGTAACCTTATCTTTTATTTCCTCAATCTTAATTATCATCTTTTTCAACTCAATTTCTTTATTTTCTAGTACTTTGATATGTTCTGAAGCCATTCTTTCTTTTCACATCTCCCACTTTTCTTTTTGTTGGGAGAATTCTTGATTTACCCTCCATAACTGGTAGCCTAGAGACATAGTAGTATAAAAAGTTGGAGTTCTTACAAAAGGGGGTCTTTTTCTTTCAAATGTGATTTTTGTGTTTCCTACCTTCACTATGGCAAGTTGTGCAAGTAATTCCAAATTAGACCCATGCTCATAGGTGAGAATTTTCTCCTCCAACTCTTTAATCTTCAAGTCTCTCTCCTTGTCTCTTTGTTAATATGTCCTTACCAGTTCCTCTAACTATGTAATTCTTTCTAATGCTTCTTGTAACTCCTTTACATTCATTTATTCTATAAAAAAAATCTCATATTTTTCCAAAAAATGGTCATCACCGACCCCAGTATACTCACAACCGTCACTATCAGGGCTTTGTGAGGTTCTCTTCCTTGTTTTATTAGCAACAAAAATATCCTCTAAATCGGATTCAAAGGTGGTTGAAATATAACATTTTCTTTTAACAGGTGTATGCACATTCCTAGAAACATTTTATTTTAGTTTTGAATCTTCCACTATCACAATATTTATTCCTTCTGCTTCTTGATGAAACATAAGGAAAAGGGGGGTGAGTGATCCAAAGTGGAATTGTGGGAAAATGGAGAAGAGGATAGGAAGACCTAGAGATGGGACCTATACCGAAAATCACAAAAGGGGTATCCACCTAATCACAAATCCACCTTTTTTCTATTTCATTAGGAAGAAGGATAGTGCCACAAGCAATTAGAATTGACCTACAACCCTTAAGGTGAATCAACTCCAAGTTTTGGGACACTATGTGGTCTCTTCTTCCTTATGATAGAAAACCATAAAATCTGACTAAAAAGTAGTTTTGGGAGAAGAGTAAAAGTGCATTAACAGTCTAATATCTGAGATCTACCACTTGGAATGTGAAGTATTTTGATAACACTATCATAATCCATAATCAACTGAAAGATATGAAAAGGTTAAGACAGTTTGTATTTGACATCAAAAATGTCATAAAGAACCCTATTTAGGCAAATGTGTCCTTGTATCCTTTTCTGAAAATTTATTTTTTAGTCCTTTGATTTTGGATCTAAGGTTCTAATTTCTATAGGTTTGACTGTCGAAAGGCCGAATTTTTTTTTTATAGGTGAGTTTCCATGTCTTGACAACTTTGCAAAATTGCACTTTTGATCCAATTTCAATCCTTCTTCACTTATAAATATGTAAACACAAAAAGAGGGTAAAAACATTTTTTTTTGGTGTATAAGGTTTTGCCTTGGTCAAACCCTAGTTTGGTAATTAAATCTTGATAATGAAATAAAATCATAAATGGAAGGAATGATGAATGAACACTAGCTTGTTGCTACTCACCAAACCCTTTAATGGGTTCCCTTAGAGGACTGAAGTCTAACACATCACTCTGAGGATTAGATCTTGCATGAAATGGATTGAATGGATGCTTGATTTGACACTTGATTTGATGCTTGCACATTTGAAACCTACATCACAATGTTAGCTCCAAAAACATGCATGAACACACATGAAATTTGACATCATGATAGGATCTTGAATGTTGTTGTAGATGACTGAAAAATCTTCTCTTCAATGCTCTTGACAATAATCTTTGCTCATGTGAAATTTTCCTTAATGTTAGATGTCTTGAATTGATATAAAGATTGTATTTATAGGAAATTTTCTAATTTCCCAACAATTAAACATCAAAAGCCGACAATTGCAATTTGGATTTGAATCACTAAAATACTGGCAAAAACATATTAAAAATTGGGACCTAAGACCTAAGGAGGACTCATTTGTCCTTGGGTGAAAGGGTACTAAGCCCTAGGACACTCCATTTACAAGGTGTTCAATTTTATGTTTACAATTGTTTAATGTAGGTTCCCCTTTCAAAAAATGAAATCAATTAAGCTTTTAAATGCATAATTGGGTCAATTAGAGGCTTAATTAAGTCTAATTAATTAAGGGGGTGCAAACATAGTGTGAAAATGTAAAGGCGTACATTTTTCTACACTACATTTAGCCCCCACTTTAGTGAGAGTGTGAACTTGCACTCAAAATCACACTAAAGTAGACAAATATAGGCCAAGAGGGGTCCAAGTGCACAAATGTCAATGGGATAGGATGACAAAGATCAAGGAGGTGGTCAATCCCACAAGATCAAGATCCCATGGAAAACCAATATTAGTACAAAGGGACGCACACATATGTATGATATGAAGCAATAAGACAAGATACACAATCATACAATGCCAAAATTAAAGCAAAGAGGAAAGAAATATGGACTAGCAAGTTGCATTATGCCATGTCCATCAAATACACTCATAAGGATGTAAAATCAGTTATGAAACACATGGATCCACAAGAAAGCAAGTTGTGTTATGCTCAGTGGCCATGAAAAATATGCTCACAAGGGCTAGTGCAGTACAATATACACTAGGTGAGCCCCCAAGATAAATATGAGAAACACACACTAGGTCGTTATCTACCCACAAAAAGGTGGTTGATGGGAAATTCATGCCAGGTCTACAGGATCCCATACGTCCACCATACCAAAATTTATACTCCCTGATAACTTTGATAAGACACCACAACATGATCAATATGCTATGCTAATGCTACACTAAATTCAACCTCTGTGAACAAGGTGAAGCAAGAAATGTTAGAATGTTAATACCAAAATTAAATAATGTCAATGTAATAATCGCACTTCCTAGGAGATGTATGCTATCATCACTAAGAAGGGAAAATGCAACAATGAGTGGGGGACAATATGCCCCCCACTTTAAATGTCAACATACTTGCTATGTTGGTATTTTAAGTGGAAAGAGAGGAAGAGGGGATCCTTGGAAAGAATGCACACCTCCAAAACTAGTTATCCTTGCCCCCCAATCATAGAGATAAAGACAACCATCGATGACTATCATGTTTCTGCCAAGATAAATATGGTTGCACTTGAGATTGTACCACCATGAATGACAATGAGCAAGACACATAAAGCTACCAATGCTACATAGTGATGAGCAACATGATAGGATGAAAATTAGTATCAATTAGAAGAAATAGGTGCATCAACACAAGGAAGAGCACCACAATCCTTAAGATGTTAAATTTTATTACTCAAAGCCTTACATTAATTAGTAGAATGAACATGAACTCTATGATATGTACAAAATGAAATTTTGTTGTAAAATTTCTTTCGTGTTCTTGGAGGGAGAGATATCAAGTGAGCTTGGAGAATTTTGACAAGGTACTCTCTTGATCGATAGTAGAAGATGTTCCTTTATTTTGTGACAAAAATATTTATTGCTTAGTACAAGATGTCATACATACACAAGACTCTTTAGATTGTGATATTTTGTACTCTCCTTTAAAGGAGGGTGTAAAATCTAATGAACCCCAATCATCACTAAGACATGTGTTTGAATATTAAGTAATATTTATCCCAGGAGTGTTTTGCATGATGACATTGATATTAAGTGAAGGTTTCTTTGATGCTTTCATTTCTTTCAAAGGACAATAACCAAGACCTCTAGTTGTTTCTTGTGTGTAAGGTTCTATAGGGACACATATACCTTGTTCTCTAGCACCACATCCTTTTCCATTATATCCAATTTGTTTCAAAAGGTCATAACCTCTTCCATAAATTTTTTCCATTTCTTTTGGATTTTGTGGTTTATCATGATCACACTCATCATATGTGCATGTATAATTTTTGTTTAAATTTGTGCACTCACATGATTTTGATGACTCAACTTGTGTGGATATTATGTTACCTTCTTTCTTTTTTTTGATTATGTGTAATCTTGTATTCTTCCATGAATGTAGGTATAAAATCTAATGAAAATCTAATGAACCCCAATCATCATCTAATGGTTTGTGATTGATTTATCATTCAATTCTTGTATCACTTCCAATTTTTTTGTTGGTTTCAATGTTTTAAGTGGATATGTCATTCTAGTTTTAGTTTGAAAACAATTTTCTAATTGTAGGTCAACTTTGATTGTGTAAACCTTGTTGTTGCAAATGTACTTCACTAGAAAATGTAACGTTGAATGCACCACATTCATTGCATGAATCCAAGATCTTCCTAAGAGAATATTATATTAAAGATCATTGGGAATGACATGAATAGAAGTTTGATAATTTACCTTACCAGGGTTAATAGGTAAGTTATCACACCAAGCGGTTGTCTTCCTACATTACCAAATCCACCGATAGATAAAGAGTCTCGTTGAATTTTAATTTTTTCCACTCCAATCTTATCTAGAAGGTTTACACTACAAAAATTAAGAATTGAACCATTATCAATGATAGTAAACCTTATGCCATGTCTGTTAATAACAACCACTATCATCAAAGCCTCATTTTGTTTTTGCACTTCTAATGGAGGTAACTCATCTTGATGAAATGTAATGTCTAAGTTGACCAAGTTCATACCTTGAATTAGGGCCACTACATAATTTGGTTGTAGGAGGGACCACAACTTGTTGCAAAGCACTTTAAATCATGTTATGGTAATTAGGTGATGCCTGAATGAGATCCCATAAAGAAATTTTAGCAACAATGTTGCAAAGTTGTTCCACAAGATCATACTCATTTCCACTATGCAAAGACAAACAAGGAGCACTAGGCAAGATAGGGTGAGGAAGTGGTAATGATGTAGGTATGGTTTGTGGTTTCCTATTGTTCCTTTTACTAAATGTGTGAGAAATGGTATTATAACTCAGTTGTTGCAAAACATTGTTACTAGTGAGTTGTCTTGCAAAATTTAAGATATTTCCAAGAGGTTTTTGTTGGTGTTGTGGTGATCCTATGATAAGAAGTGGCTCAGGAGATGACTTGGGAGGACCAATAATTAAAGGAATTGTAGGAGGTCTAATGATTAGAGGACTCTCAAAAGGTATAATAATCAAGTGAGATCTAATGTTCATAACCTCAACAAATTTATCCTCATTTTGATGATCTTCTAGCGAGGGGAAGTCTAATGCCACCTTATCATCTTCATCTAAGGAATCCACATTACTATTGTTTGAAATAAATGTACCAATTCTATCATCCTCTTGCACTATGATATCTTTCCTAGTATTTGAGTTTTGAGGAGAGGAGCAAACAAGATTTTCATGACATTTAATGGTTGGATCTTCTAAGATAACTTAATCACAAGTAGGGAAGGCATCTAGAGAAGAAAAACTATGGATTTATTTCTTATCAATGATTGCATCCTCTTGTTCAACAACATCTTCCCAAGTAAGAGAAGCATTGCGAGAGGGAGAAACAAGATTCTCATGACTCTCAATGAGTGGATCTTCTAACACCAAAATATCTTCTTCACAAATAGGAGAGATGTTGGGAGAAAAACAAATACGATTATCATGATTATCCATGATTGCATCCTCTTTCACTAAAACATTCTCACAAGTGGGAAATTAATGGAGACTAGGCAAGGTGATGTTAAGAAATATGTCAATTATCTCATTCTCTTGTGACATAATATCTTCCCAAGTGGGAGAAAAAGAGGGAGAGGGACAAATAAGATTCTCATGAGGTTTTATATAATTGAATCTCTAACACCAAGATACCTTCGTCACAAGTAGGAGAGATACCAGGAGAAGAAGAATTGTGGTTATCATGATTATATATGTTTTCCTCCTCTTGTATCAAAACATCCTCACAAATGGGAGAGGTTTTAGGGGATGAGGGAAGGATAGGCAATGTGGTGTTAAGGAATGTGCCAACAATTTCATTCTCTTGTACTAAGAGACTCTCATAACTAGGAAAGATATTGGAAGAATGACTAACATACTTACTAATGATCTTTCTTTGGCATACTTAAAAAGAAAAGAAGCTAACATTTAGAGTTTTGAGTGTGTGCCACCAAAATATGACTGAAATGCACTTTGGGGAGATAAACTAAAAATGTTTAATGAGCTCAATTATGCAATGTAAAACTTTAAATGTAGATTTAAATCATAATACTAACATAAACAATAATTTGCAGGTAGATTTGGGGGTTGCAAAGTGATATCTACTAACTTAGAAAATCTTGTCCTGAGAACTGTAGGACACATTCACCAAAACTAGACACTTGGGCCATTGGGTGAATGAGTCTTTGTACAAAGTTTGGAAAAATTGAAGTTTGTGTTTCTGGTTTGATGTTTTATTTCTCTGTTTTAGGTTGCAAACTATGATTTTTGTAGCAGATTTTTCCAATTTATGGTGTTTTAATGCAAGTGCAAATAGTGATAAATAGTGAAAGAAGTGATAACTTTTGGAATGCAATTTGAATTGAAAATCGAATGTAAATGGCTGAAAGACACTCTTGGTGCAATCACAATGCAAGATGTATGCAAACTTAATGCAATTTTTTTTTATGAATTTAAATGATGCAAACTTGCAAAATTAAACCCTAAATGCAATGAAAAGTACACTAATGAAAACACACCGATGAAAATCTAGATCTAGGGTTTTGAATGTCTCCAAATCAAAATTTAGGATGTACAATGTTGAGTTCACCAAAATGAAACATAAGAAAAGGGGAGTGAGTGATCCAAAGTGGAATGGTGGGAAAATGGAGAAGAGGATAGGAAGACCTAGAAATGAGTGGCCTATGCCAAAAAGCATAAAGGGGTATCCACCTTTTTCTATTTCATTAGGAAAAAGGATAGTGCTACGAGCAATTAGAATTGACCTACAACCCTTAAGGTGAGTCAACTCCAAGTTTTGGGACACTATGTGGTCTCTTCTTCCTTATGACAAAAAAGTATAAAATTTGATTGAAAAGCAATTTTGGGAGAAGAATAAAAGTGCATTAAATATCTAATATCTGATATCCACCACTTGGAATGTGTATATTACGATAACACTATAAAAAAACAATCAACTAGAAGATCTGAGAAGGTTAAGATAGTTTGTGCCCGACTTCAAAAAATTTATAAAGTGTCCTATTCAGGCGAATGTGTCCCTATATCCTTTTCTAAGAATTCTTTTTGCGGACCTCTGATGTTAGATCTAAGGCTCTAATTTCTCCAAGTTTGACTTTCGGAAGGCCAAAAACAAATTCTATAGGTGATTTTTCATGTCTTGACAACTTTGATGACAACTTTGACAAATTTGATGATAACTTTGACAACTTTGTTAAATTGCACTTTTGATCCAATTTCAATCCTTCTTCACATGTAAATATGTAAACACACAAAGAGGAGAAAAATGTTTGTTTTTGGTGTATACGAGTTTTCCTTGGTCAAACCCTAGTTTGGTAATTAAACCTTGATAATGAAATTAAAGCATAAATGGAAGGAATGATGAATGAACACTAGCTTGTTGCAACTCACGAAACCCTGTAATGGCTACCCTTAGAGGATTGAAGTCTAACATATCACTCCAAGGATTAGATATTGCATGAAATGGATTGATTGAATGCTTGATTTGACACTTGATTTGATGCTTGAAAATTTGAAACCTATATCATAATTTTATCTGTGTCAATGGGTGTTTTTGCACCTTCTCAACACAGGCAGCACAGAAGTATGCTACCTCTCTTGAAAGGTAATTTCAACAACTAAGATGGATAAATCACCCTAAGATCTCTTGGATGTCAGGTCATGACAGTGCTTGGAATAGTTCAATTGGTTGATGTGATTTGTTGGTACTCACAAGGCAGAATTACAGATGAGTTACAAAGCATGGGAAGTTGGGTCTGCAAATGGAGTTTCAAAGTGCTAGAAGTGAATGAACAATGGTTTTCCATTCAAAATAGCAAGTTGAAACTCACCATGTTCATCTGATTTAGCATTATGGTGATGCTTGGAATCCTACTCTAACAAGGAGTTAAAATAAATAGAAAAAGAGGAAAGGGCTAAGAGAGTTGTTCTAATTCTAAGCCATGAATGAAGAGTAACAATGGTGACTACTATAGTAGACAAACTTCCTAAACTGGGTTTTGCTTGACCAAGAGAACCTACAACTACACAAAACCAGTGCAATCTTCTAAGGACTGCAGATTTTCAGATTGCACATGCACATCATGAACATGCAATTGAACTAAGTTACAACAATGAAATATGGAAGCCCGAGCTAACTTTGCACAATATCTTGTCATCAACAAGTGCCAAAAGTATGGGCTATAAATTCATCAACATACCGTAATAGCAAGCAACATTATCACAGACATCCAAGAAACTAAAAACTAAAACTAACATGGAAGTAGAATCATGCATGCAAGATGAGCAAAGTCAAAGAGAACATCCATAAAATCATGCATTGTTGTCTTTTATTGCTGCAAATTCCCTTTGCACCAATTCTCCAACCATTTACAAATGAGGGGTAAGCCCCTATTTATAGTTTTCCAAAGCCCAAATGAATGGCTAGGATTTAATTACATTGTGTGGCTCAGATTTGATACAATTTAGGGTTTCACCTACCCCCAAATATATAGCAATTTAAAATACAACCTTTGTCTTTTCCCTATTTCGTCCTCTAGTGACCCATGCACTGCAATACTTTTGTCTTCCAGCTGACTGTCTTTGATGCAGTTGAAAGCTGTCAAAGGCTGCCCTTTTGCTTGATGTATTTACAACACTCTTATAACCAATTAAGTGCATTCTTTTTGCAGATTGGTGCTTCTGAGAGGTAGATATGTTGCTCCTGATTTAGATAGACAGCTCCTGACAATCATCATCATTTTGGTGAAATAAAATAGTTCCCTCAATCGCCCTTTGTATGTTGGTTCTTGAATTGATCCATTATTCCCCCAAAGCATCCTTGAAAGTACTTGTGCCATAAAATATCATGATTTAGATCCCCAAAAATGACAAATTCCCTCATTTAGAGAATTAAAATGTATCAATTTAAAGTCCATCAAGAATTTCATATTTTGAAAAAAAACTTTCCATTTTTGGAAATTTTCCTATTTTAGGAAGAAAAATCAATTTTGGGAAATTTGGCATTTCAGAAGAAAAAAATTCCATTTTTTGAAAATTAAAATCTATTTCGGGAAAGATTTATGTTTTAAGAAAATTTCCATTTTTGGAAAATTCTCATTTAAGACAATTTCCTTTTTGACATGTTGAGAAACTTTCCTTTTCAAGAAATTGGATTTCGGGGAGATTTCACTTTTGAGGGCTGAAGCAATTCGGAGGCTGGAAGGTGGGAAAGTCGACAAGCTTGCATTGTAAAGATGACACTGGCAGCCACAACATCCGGTAGGCAAAGGGTGGACGAATAGCGTACGGTCGATGGATGGAAGGCGGAAGGTGGACAGAAGGCGAACGACGGACAATAGACGACCAATGGGTGGAAGGCGAAAGGTGAAAGGTAGACGAAAAAACCAAATGTGGAGCCCGCCAGGTGGGGGGAAGTTAAGGGTCGACTGCCCTAAAAGAGGCAATCCACACACGGAAACCCACAGCCCGCAAGGAAGTTCCCGCGGATAGTGATGGAAGGATGGTGGCCCACAAGGGAAGTTCCCACGGACAATGATGGAGGGGCGGCGGTCCACAAGGGCAGTTCCCAAGGATGGCGACGGAGGGACAACGGACCACAAGGGAAGTTCCCACGGATGGCAATGGAGGGACAATGGCCCACAAGGGAAGTTCCCATGGACGATGACAAAGGGACAACAACCCGCAAGGGAAGTTCCCACGGATGACAATGGAGGGATGGAGGCCCGCAAGGGAAGTTCCCATGAATGGTGACAGAGGGACAACGACCCGCAAGGGAAGTTCCCATAGACAACGACAAAGGGAACGCGGCTCGCAAGGGAAGTTCCCATGGATGGTGATAGAGGGACGACGAACCATAGGGGAAGTTCCCACGATGACAAAGGGACGGTGGCCCGCAAGGGAAGTTCCCACGGTGACGGAGGGGCGATGACCTACAATTAAATTTTTGCAACTTCTCAAAACTTAACGAAACCTTGGAAGTTCACTTAGGCATCATGAAAACATCCCAAATCCATAGGCAACTTGTCCCCAAAGTCAAAAATGAAGGAAAAAGTGAAGCAAGTGAGCAGGGACCAAGTCAGCAGGAGCAAGGTAAAAGCAAAAGGGGGGGAGTCCGCAAAAGAAAAAGACTTAGAAAATTTGGTCAAAGGGAACTTTAGTCATTTTAAGGCATATGACCAACCTAGGCTTGGGAATAAGGGCACACAAAATGAGGTGAGAGCAAAACAACCCATCGGTGGTGAAAAGAGGGGGGTCCCTGCCTTCAACGAGGTGTGTATGCAAAATATGCACAACAAATGGCAACTCGCTAGGGAAATTCTCTAGAGCATTTCGATGACAAACTGGAACCACGAAATCATAATCTCTTGTTCTGATCCCCATGTTAGGGAAAACAAACCAAATGCTCAACCAAAGGATCAAAACTACTAGTCAACCCAACCCTCAGTATGCTGAAAATCCAAGTGTGTAAAAATGCATTCATTCCCATCCTTAAGTCACTACAAGAACCTAAGCTCCATTAAGTTAAGCTACGTAACTAATTCTAACTTCAAAATCATCTTGGACATTGCCTCATTGCCAGTCAGGCATCCATAGCCCTGATGAGGTTGTCACTGTGATTCTCCCAAACATTTCTCTACTGTTGGTCGGGCGTCCATAGCCCCAATAGAGTTATTCATATCCTCCTGAAAGTTGAATTTTCTTTCTTTTGATTTTGATTTTTCTTTCTTTAATTTCTTTTGATTTTTTCCTTTTCTCCTCTTTTTCTCCAACCCGCAGGCAACAAAGCTTGCACTTAAGGTTGAGAATCATAGTGGAACTGAAGCAGAATTTTAGATTTTTCACTTAACGAGACTTTGCAAAAGGAACTATAACGACCTTAGGATTCTTAAATTATGTGAGATATAAGATCTTAGAATACTTCAGAATCAAACCAACCAATGATTTATCCCCTTCAAACCAAACATCTAAGTCACTTGACACTAACAAAAGACCTTCACCATCCACTCTAAAAACTTGATTAAAGTTTATTGAAGAAATACATAGAACAACCCTAGGCAATAAAATGGTTGTTGTGTGCATGAACATGCCCATCTAAAAGTAGAGGAACCCCGAGAAAATTAGTAGCAGAGCGGACGCAAATAGCAGCAAATGAAAAGAAAACACCTACACTAACCAAAGCAAGAAAGCGAAAGCAGACAACAAGGAAACTAATATAAAGAAAACAAACCTACAACAAACCAACTAACCGAACAAAAGAAGGAAAGTGAAGTATATACATGAAACCCACACCACCCAAAATAACTATGTACAAAGATATTTACATAGGACCACGTTCAAGCAAGGCAGACCGACACTCATGCCCATTGGATTTCGTAATGCATGTACAAGCAGAATGGAAATCGTTACAGTTCTAAGCCATGCAAATTCATCTTTATATTTAGAAAAAGAAGTTTAACATTGCAAAATTCAAATTCAATCACATATTTAGGAAAAAACAACAATTGAGGAGGTTCATTAAACCCATGGTTGATCCATAAACATGTCTGTCTCCCCTCATTCCCATAATCAAAATGTCAAACATGAACATCCATTAGAGAAGGGAAAGATTAAACCTGGATGTTGTCGCTTGAGGGAAGTCGTACTGGATGGTTGAGATGGTGCATGGCCTCATTGGTTGCATTGGCAACCTTAGGTGGACGTAATGAATGGTGTATCATCCCTCTTGCATTATCAATCTGCATATCACAATCAAATTGATTAGGCAATACACATTGTAAGAAAAATATTTCAAATGCAAGGAACCTTGTACCTGATCTCGAGCTTGTATAAGGTTGAGAGAATGAGGAAATATACATCTCTTCCAAGTTACCAATGGGACCCAAAACCTCCATCAACTACTCTTCAAGGAGATACACTTCATCACATCGATCCTCTATAGTTTTGGTGTCTACTTGATTGTTGTCCTCAAAAGGCAGCATGTTGTCCCATCTCATTTCCCTCGCGTTGATCTCAATTTTATGATGTTCAATGTCATGGGAACATGACATGGATGAATCTTTCCTATTGTAGCTCTTAGAGCGTGGAGGATCAGCAATGGCCAAGGCGGAAGGGCCCCTAGTTGCATCTTGTAGTTGGCTAGATATGTCATACTTGTTGGCAGCCATCAGAATACCCCTGCCTTTGTATTCTTCTCTTTGCAATTCATGTATCTAAACATGAAGTTCACTTATTTCCTCTTGTTCACTGTTATTGTAAATGGAGGAGTTCCTCTCCCAATCCGAAAACTCTGATGTTTCACCATCTGAAGGTTTGGGCGATATGTCCTCATCACCGCCATATTCTAAAATGTACTCTTCCTCAACGTTGGCATACGTCCTAAGTATAGCTCCCAATGGAAATAAATCATTAATTGATGGTACCTCTTCAAAGGGGCTAAAATTTACTATGCTATTTCCCTCCAAGGATTCCCCATAGATCCTGTCATCCATTGTGTATAGATGCTCTACAAGAGGGAAAGACTCTTGACGACTGATGGATAGCTCTCCCACTTGATCTGCTTCGTCATTCAGAGGCTCAAGACTATTTTTTTCTTCTATTGTTGTTGTCCTAACACCCTCTTGAGGGCTGCCTTCACCTGAGCTAACACTTGGTTCTAGCCCTTGGCCCTCTACCTCAATCATTGAAGCAGTGGTGGGAGGTAGCGCACCCAGTTGCTCCACTTGTTCTCTGACTTGCTCGATGGCCTCTTGGCATAGTTCACACGTGAACTCAGAATATGCTAAATCATGGAGCCTACACCAATTCGGGAGAAACAACACCTCTAAATCTACTTGATGTCTTAGCTCAGACCAATCCCTTGCGAGTCTTGACACGAGTTCATTGTATCTTTCCACTACCGGGTCCTCATCATCACTTAGGAAGGAAGTTTGATGGTAAACAACCATGACCCGTAGTTGTTCCTACTCCTCCAAATCTTCATTTTCAGATGCTTGATCACTGTCATTCATGAAGGAGAGGTCCTTTAATCTTATTTCACTTATTCTTTCATCCTCGTTTTCTACTGCCCCAAGGCATTTGGCCTCTTCTTCTTCCTGTTTTTCAACATTTTCATTGGTTGTCCCAGCGTATGTTGCTAAAACTTCATTAATTCATTCTCAATTGCCAACAAATCTTCTTCAGGAGTTGAGGGCTTCCCTTTATTGATGGATAAAAGGCCCCATAATTCCCTTCTAACTGATCTTTCATCAAAGATCATTGTTGTCCTAAGGAATTCAACTCCTTCCTCTTGACTTCTAGCCTCAGTGTTTGTTGTCCCAACACTAACTTGTGTCAAATTTCTTGGTTCAACTTGAATGTGTTGTCCTCCAAATATTGGCTGCTCTCCTACCTCATAGGATGAATCTTATTCATTGAGAGTTGGTTGTCCCAACTTGCCTAAACAACTGCTGACTTGGGTGATGATGCCTACACATGATGGACAAGTAAATTTGGAGTGGGGTGCATTGTGGAATCTGCACCAACTAGTCATCAACACCTCTTCTTGTCTTAATCCATCCTTGTTGTTCAAGTGTTCCTGGATCAAATCCTGGAAGGCCTTGGCTGCCATGGTTGTCAATTCATCTTCTGGGTCTGTAGGAGCCAAGGGTTGGTATATTTCCCAAAAGGGAATCTCTCCTTGTAAATCTCTTTCAACTCTGCCCAAGAATGTTAGACACTCCAATTCATTATGCCTGCAAGTACAATGAATCCTACACTTGTTTTCCAATGCAAATTGTTGCAATGGTCTCCTCAATCTCTTATTCAAATCTGTATGTAGTTGAGCAATTTTGATTTGCAAATGTTGTTCCATACCAGCTCAACTCTTGTTTTCCTTCAAAAAAAAATTGATTTTAACTTTCCAGCATGTAAGGAGATCTCCTTATCTCATATTTCACTTGAATGTTCCTTTCAAATTCCAACTCTCAGCTTTGCAGCCTCAAGCTCAGCCATGCCCTCCCTCTAGCGCTAGTTCTGTTGATGGGTGTTTTTGCACCTTCTCAACACAAGAAACATGCAAGTATGCTACCTCTCTTGAAAGGTAATTTCAGCAACTAAGTTGGAGAAATCACCCCAAGGTCTCTCGGGTGTCAAGTCATGACAATGCTTGGAATAGTTCAATTGGTTGATGTGATTTGTTGGTAATCATGTGGCATAATTACATATGAGTTACAAAGCATGGGAAGTTGGGTCTGTAAATGGAGTTTCAAAGTGTTGGAAGTGAATGAATAGTGGTTGTTCACTCAAAACAACAAGTTGAAACTCACCATGTTCATCTGATTTAGCATTATGGTGATGCTTGGAATCCTACTCTAACAAGGAGTTAAAAGAAATAGCAAAAGAGGAAAGGGCTAAGAGATTTGTTCTAATTCTAAGCCATGAATGAACACTAACAATGGTGGCTGCTATAGTAGACACACTTCCTAAACTTGGTTTTGTTTGACCAAGAGAACCTATAGCTACACAAAACCAATGCAATCTTCTAAGGACTACAGATTTTTAGATTGCACATGCACATCATGAACATGCAATTGAACTAAGTTGCAACAATGAAATATGGAAGCCCAGGCTAACTTTGCACAACAGCTTGTCATCAACAAGTGCCAAAAGTATGGTTGGAAATTCATCAACATACCATAACAACAAGCAACATTATCACAGCCATCCAAGTTTCTACAAACTAAAACTAACATGAAAGTAGAACCATGCATGCAAGATGAGAAAATTCAAAGAGAACATCCATAAAATCATGCAATGTTGTCTTTTATTGATGCAAATGCCCTTTGCACCAATTATCCAACCATTTACAAATGAGGGGTAAGCCCCTATTTATAGTTTTCCAAAGCCCAAATGAATGACTAGGATTTAATTACATTGTGTGGCTCAGATTTGATACAAGTTAGGGTTTCACTTACCCCCAAACATATAGCAATTTAAAATACAACCTTTGTCTTTTCCCTATTTTGTCCTCTAGCGACCCATGCACTGTAGCACTTTTTTCTTCTAGCTGACTATCTTTGCTGTAGTTGAAAGTTGTTAAAGGCTGCCCTTTTGCTTGATGTATTTACAACACTCTTGTAGCCAATTAAGTGCATTCTTTTTGCAGATTGGTGCTTCTGAGAGGTAGATATGTTGCTCCTGATTTGGATGGATAACTCCTGACAATCATCATCATTTTGGTGAAATAAAATAGTTCCCTCGACCGCCCTTCGTATGTTGGTTCTTGAATTGATCCATTATTCCCCCCAAGCATCCTTGAAAGTACCTGTGCCATAAGATATCATGATTTAGATCCCCAAAAATGACAAATTCCCTCATTTAGAGAATTGAAATATATAAATTTAAAGTCCATCAAAAAATTCAAATTTTGAAAAAAACTTTCCATTTTTGGAAATTTTCCTATTTTAGGAAGAAAAATCAATTTTGGGAAAATTTGCATTTGAAAAAAAAATTCCATTTTTGGAAAAAAAAATCTATTTCGGGAAAGATTTCCATTTTAAGAAAATTTCCATTTTTGGAAAATTCTCATCTCAATACAATTTCCTTTTTGAAATGTTGAGAAACTTTCCTTTTCGAGAAATTGGATTTTGGGGAGATTTCACTTTTGAGGGCCGGAGCAATGCGGAGGCTGGAAGGTGGGAAGCCCGACAAGCTTGCGTTGTAAAGACGACACTAGTGGCCACAACATTCGAAAGGCGGACGACGAACAGATAATGAACAACCGGTGGACGGAAGGCGGATGGAAGGCGGACGACGGACAGCGGATGGCCGGTGGGCAGAAGGCAAAAGGTGGAAGACAAACGGAAAACCGAATGTGGAGCCCGCTAGGTGGGGGGAAGTTAAGGGTCGACCGCCCTAAAAGAGGCAATCCACACACGGAAACCCGCACAAGGCAGCCCGCAAGGAAGTTCCCGTAGACGGCAATGGAAGGACGATGGCCCACAAGGGAATTTCCCATAGACGATGACGGAGGGACGATGACCCGCAAGGGAAGTTCCCACGGATGACGATGGAAGGACACGATCCGCAAGGGAAGTTCCCATGGACGACGATAGAGGGATGGTGGCCTACAAGGGAAGTTCCCACAGACGATGATAGAGGGATGGCGACCCACAAGGGAAGTTCCCACAGATGGCGACCCACAAGGGAAGTTCCCACGGATGGCGATAAAGGTATGACAGCCCACAAGGGAAGTTCCCATAGACGATGACAGAGGGACAGAGACTCGCAAGGGAAGTTCCCACAGACGACGATAGAGGGACGACGAATAGCAAGGGAAGTTCCTACGGACGGTGATAGAGGGACGGCGACATGTAAGGGAAGTTCCCACGATGACGAAGGGACGGTGGCCCGCAAGTGAAGTTCCCACGTCGACGGAGGGGTGGTGGCCCACAATGAAATTTTCACAACTTCTCAAAACTTAACAAAACCTTGGTAGTTCACTTAGGCATCATGAAAACATCCCAAATCCATAGGCAACTTGTCCCCAAAGTCAAAAATGAAGGAAAAAGCGAAGCAAGTGAGTAGGGACCAAGTCAACAGGAGCAAGGCAAAAGCAAAAGACTTAGCAAATTCAAATAGGAAAATTTGGTCAAAGGGAACTTTAGTCGTTTTAAGGCAAATGACCAACCTAGGCTTGGGAATAAGGGCACACAAAATGAGGCAAGAGTAAAATAGCCCATCGGGGGCGAAAAGAGGGGGGTCCCTGCCTTTGGCAGGGCGTGTGTGCAAAATATGCATAGCAATCTCCAAAACATGCATGAACACACATAAAATTTGACATCATGATAGGATCTTGAATGCCGTTGTAGATGGTTGAAATTTTTTCTCTTCAATTCTCTTGGCAATAATCTTTGATCATGTGAAAGTTGCCTTAATGCTAGATGCCTTGAATTGATAAAAATACTATGTATTTATAGGTGATTTTCTAACCTTTCTATTAAAGCGTAGGCATAGTTTGTTGCAATAGAAGCACAATTTTATCAAACGCAAGTGCCAAAAGTCATAACATAAGTGTGGGTTTATTGAACAAAAGTGTCAAATCACAAATCAAAGTGCTAGGAATGATTTATCATAATAGAGGCACCAAAATCCATGACAAAAGTGTGATTTTATCGAACAAAAGTGTTGAATCACAAAACCAAGTGCTAGGCATGATTTCTCATAACAAAGGATCTAAAAGTTGCAATGAAAGTGTGATTTTATCAAATGGAAGCACCAGATCATAGAACCAAGTGTTAAGCATGTGATTTATTAGAATAGAGACGTCAATAAATAATAACCTCCATACTAATACTAGATAACATTTTAAATTTATAACTCCACTATAATGGCCCATATCCCAAGGTAGGTTGTCCAAAATCATACCCAAATCATATGGAACACATTGAAATTGTTAAAAAGCTCCACTATTCAATTTTCATGCCCAAGGTGAGATATTTGCTAGAAATAAGTTTGTAACCACCACTACTAACTCCACCTCATTCATGAATGCATGTAACAACTAATATTAAGATTATTAGGGAATCTAAATTACAAGTTCATTTTTGTTACACCCTATGTATCCAATGACACTTTCCAAGAGGTTTGGAGACATATGAATAATACATAGGATTATAAGGTAAATCATACCTTAATTTTAACATGCTCCCACTTGACATTGCATATTGTAAATACATCTGTGTAAAATAAATATAATTAAGTGCAAGTATCAAGGCCCTCCTAAACCAAGAGAACTTATCCATGGCCACTTTGTAAGTGAATCTACAACATTATCCAATGTAAAACTTTTCTAATAATACCTTACCATTCTCAACCATTTCTCACACAAAGTGATATTATACATCAACATGCTAGTATGAGCATCACATCTCATTTTAGCAATCCTATAATAAAAACCAACATGTGTACAAAATATCTATAACCAAAATACCTCCTTAGAGGCATGTGTCGTAATCATATACTCTAATTTTATGGTACAAAAATATTTGTGGTCTAAATTTCACTCATCCAAAACACTACACCTCTAAATAGAGAGAAAACATAGCCATTATTGGATCTTTAACTATCCAAGTTACCTACCCAATATGCATCAACAAATCCTTCTATGTCTAATAAATTTTTCACATCATCCATACCATGATAACATAAACAATAATTACAAGTTCCATCAAATATCCAAAAGGTTAGACATAAACTTGCTCAAAACTCCCATTGCTTGGGAAATATTTGATCTATTAAAAACCACCACATATATCAAACTACCAACAACAATAATATAAGGAATTCTATAATACATCAAATTTATCATAAAATTTAGGATACATGTCTAAAGTGAGCCTAATGTCAACAAAAAATGGAATACTCATTAGTTTACAATCATACATATTGAAGTTTCATAAAATAGTATCAGTATACTCACTTTGACTGAACCAAAGATGTGTACCTAATCCTTGTTGATCTTCATCCAAAGAATATATTTCATGGATCCAAGGTCATGTTGAATGTGACAGGAAGTTGATTCTTGAGCTCCCAAATCATCACCTTGTTAATTACAAACAAAATATCATACACATACAAGATAATAATCAATATTTGATCATTAATAATATTAATATAAACGCAATGATGTTTCCCACTCCTAACAAAACCCAATTTCAATGCAAAGACATCAAATTTTTGGTACCAAATCCTACGCGATTGTTTTAAAAACTACAATGATCATTTCAACCCGCAAACCAACTATTTATTTTCTTTCACTATAAAACCATCAAGATGTCATAAAAAAATATAATCCTCAAGATCTCCATGCAAGAAAGTATGTTTAACATCCATTTTATCAATCTTTAAATCACAATATGTAACAATGGATAAAAGTACTATAATAGAAGATAAATTAGCAATGAGGGAAAATTTAATCAAATTCGACTCTCTCTAGGAGTAGCCCTTGGCTACTATTCTAGGCTTCAACTAATCTAACCAACCATTTTCATTTAATTTATTTTATTACACCCACTTGCAACCAATGGGATTTCTTTGGTGAAAATGACAAGATTCTAGGTATCATAATTGTCCAAGGTCATCATCTCTTACTACATGATCTACATCCAAGAATCACTATCCTCTAAATAGAGAACATCTTAGAAATATATAGGTTCATCATTAGTACTCAAAAAAGTAAATACATAATAGAAATATGGTGGGCTATACCTATCAATTGGGTTATATTGTCTTCCTAACCTTCACAACGTAAGTAATAGGCTCTACCTATTATTTTATATGCTTACTTTGTATATCATCATCTGAATTCTCTAAACCCTCTTTTTCTTCTTCATCCCCTAATCCATAACTATTCTTCTACATGTACATCTTCCTATTTTTCTATTTTTGTATTGAAGTGTATTATTTTTGTTCTTTCCTTTTCCTTTGGTTGTTCTTCACTTGAATAAGCTCTAAGCTCTCTAAAAGTCACATCTCTCAAAAAATATTTTTTTGGGTTAGAAGATTCCAAAGCTTATAACCTCTAATATTCTCACTATAATCAACAAAGATGCATTTTAGAGCTTTTGGATATAGTTTAGATCACTTTTCTTGAGTAACATGAACACAAGCCTCACAACCAAATATCATTAAATACAAAATTAAATAAATTTTACTAATCCATATTTCATAAGGAGTTTTATCAACAACAGTTGAACAAGGAGATTGATTAAACAAATAACAAACAATACGTACAAGCTTCACCCAAAAGAACCAATCTAGCTACATACGACTTAGCATACTTCCAACTCTTTCCATTAAGGTTTGGTTCATCATTTATACTACCCTAGATTTTGTTGGATAGTATAAGGTGTAGTTTTATACTATAAAATAATTTCATAGTTACATAATTTATTGAATTATATGGAAAAATATTCCCCACCATTGTTAGATATCAACACTCTTTTCTTAAAATCTGTTTATTTTTTACTAAGGCTTTAAATTCCTTAAACTTAGTGAAAAATTTAGATTTAGAAGATATAAAATATATCTATGTGTATTTAGATATATTGTAACTGATGTAATGTAATAGCAATATTTACTTATAGAGCCAACATCCATTGAATCATACACATGTGAATGAATTTATAATAGCCCTGTAAGGAAAATTCAAGGTGCGGAAAAAACTTTCCTAATGTCAAAACACAGGGAAGAATGAAAATACGTCTTTTAAAATTCACAATTATATTTCATTAAGATGCACATGAAAGGAATAACGGAACAAAGAAATAAACACACACATAATTGGACACTAGATTTATGTGGGGAAACCATTACGGGAGAAAAACCCACCACACCAAAGAAAAATCACTTGTATTACAGTAAACAAATTACATACAAGTTATAGATTCAACTTTCAGATGTTCAATCTCACAACAACAACATTTTCCTGGTCAACCTTGTACAAAACATCACTATTACAATGCTCTCCAAAAGAATACAATGAAATTCACACACTTCATTATGTCTTACTACTGCAATGCTCATACAACATACAGTTCAAAACAATAACCACTCAAACCTATGATCAGTTGCTTAGATTGCAATTTATCCCACAGCCATGGTTGATTCGTTCTTTCAACCAACATTTTGGTTCATCTTCCAATTCAACTGCATCACGTATCAATGAGACAGAGTCCATGTCTCACCGATGCCAAAAGACCATTCGACAATCACACACGACAGTCTTGTGTTTCTCTATTGGTCATACCTGGAGCGTTCAACTGAAAATAGTTCTCCCAACATCGCCAAGAGTCTTACTGAACATGTTCATTGGCGAGACCAATACTATCAGTGACAGTCTAGAAAGTCCTATCGAGCCTAGAAGTCATCCTAATGATCTCTAGCTTGGAACCTTTGTCACTGAGAGTCACACCGATGGATACCATCAACTAGAGATATATAGTCGGCCATAGTTAGGAAACTCACATCGATGGAAAATATTACTCCGATGGGTTCTAGTTTGGCAAGAGTCTCCCCGATCACCTCATCAGCCAGAACAAAACTACCGAAGTGAATTTCATAGGTCAAACCGAAGACCCATGTCACCCCGATGACCAAGTTCATCAGCGAGAGTCTTGCCGACCATGACTCATCAGCCAGACCGATAGTATCGACAAGAGTTCAGAAGCTTACACCGACCGTTCAAGTCACACTGATGGCTCCCATCGGCAAGACCGACCAAAATTCTCTCCGACCAAACGACTTCGGCCAGAGAACTTGCCTCGCCGAGAGTTCGGGAACTCACTTCGACTGTTCAGGTTACATCGACGACTTTTATCGGCATGACCAAACACCTGTCTCACTGACCTGTCCACTTCAAGCTTTTAGAAAATCAACTGCTCATCGGCAAGACATCCCAGGTGTCTCACCGATTTCGCTCTATCAGGAGGTTTAGGTCAGTAAGCTTGAGGCACATATTTCCAATAATCTCCCACTTGACGAAGGTCTTACTGACACCTCCAGAGCACTCAGAATCTACTGAGATTCATGGGCACCAAGGCCCATCGAACTGGCACACCACCTGTACTTGTCTGTACTCACTGGTTTCGTCAATGCATCTGCAACATTTTCCAGAGTATCCAATTTTCCAATACAGACCTTTCCATCCTCCACCATATCTTGTACAAAGTGATACTGCACATCAATATATTTTGTCCTGGCATGGAAAGTAGGATTTTTCGCCAAAAAAATAGCACTTTGACTATCACAATAAATTATAATCTGCCCTGCATCAAACCTAATGTTAGAACATAAATGTTTTAACCAAATTGCTTCTTTACAAGCGTGTGTAGCTTCCATGTATTCTACCTCTGTATTGGACAAAGTGACTACAGCCTGTCTCTTGCTCATCCAACTAACTGTACCACCATTTACCATGAAAATATATCCACCGGTGAACCTTCTACTGTCAATGTCCCTTGACCAATCAGAATCCAGATACCCATGAATGTTGAGAGTCCTTTATGATCCAACCAAATTGCCATGGTAACACAAAGAATATTATGAAGTGCCCTTCATATATCTAAACACTCTTTTCACAGCATCCCAATGTGGCCTTCCTGGATTTTCCATAAAACGACTAAGTACTCCCACTTCTTGGGCAATGTCTGGCCTTGTACAAACCATTGCATACATTAAATTTCCAACTGCACTTGCATAAGGCACCCTGTTCATGTCCTCAATCTCAATAGGAGATTTTGGACAATCTTCAACAAATAGCTTCATTCCCTGCAAAATTGGAACAACTAGTTTCTTGCAACCAGTCATACAAAATCTCTCCAAAATAGTGTTAATATACTTATTTTGGTTGAGCCAAAGTTTTATGCTCTTTATGTCCCTGGTTATTTTCATTCCCAAAATATACCTTGCTGCACCCAGATCTTTCATTTCGAATTTTGCAGACAACTGAGATTTTAGATCAAAAATCATTAACTTACTATTTCCTATGAACAACATATCATCAACATATAGGGCAATAATAAGAATTCGATCATTCTCAGCTTTTTAATACACACAATGATCATATTTCGATCTTACAAATCCCAATGAAAAAAAAATGTGTCAAACTTCTGGTACCACATTCTAGGATATTGTTTTAATCCATACAAAGATTTTTTCAACTTGCAAACCAAATTTTCTTTACCTTTTTCACAAAGTGCTCTAGCTGGGACATGTAAATTTCTTCTTCAAGATCACCATGAAGAAATGTTGTCTTCACATCCATCTGTTCGATCTCCAAATCATATGCAACTGCAAGTGGCAAAATAAGTTTGATAGATGTCAGCTTTGCTACTGGTAAAAAAAATTCCCCATAATCAATTCCCTCTATCTGGGAATAACCTTTCACAACCAACCTCACTTTATACTTTTTAACACAACCATCTAGACCAGTTTTCTTTTTAAACACCCATTTGCAGCCCACAGGATTTCTACCTTTAGGTAATGGAACCAAATCCCAAGTATCATTTTTCCTTAACGATGCCATTTCTTCATTCATGGCTTCCAACCAAGAATCTAAATCAGACATTTCAATTGCCTCTTTTACAGTCCTAGGCTCATCCATGTTAGTAATCAAAGCATAGGCACAACTAGAATCTAACATAGAGAATCCATACCTATCAGGTTGCTTCTTCTCACGTGTAGACCTCCTCATGAGGCTGAGGTCGTGGTTCTTCTTCTTGTTCAGAACTCTTAGAGCTTCCCAAACTCTCCTCAGTTTCAGGTACACTATCAATGTGTTGTTCCTCTTTTTCTAGAGTTAGAGGCATTTCAACAACATCATTTTTCTCTTTATATTCTTTCATCCCTGACTTCAAATCCACTGAAGAAGGTTTCAGCTCCCAAAAGATTACACTTCTATTATACAATACCCTCTCACTCACAAGATTCCAAAGCTTGTATCCTTTCACACCAAGGTCATACCCGATGAAGATACATTTTTCAGCTTTGTTCTCCAATTTAGATCTCTTCTTATCCGACACATAAACATATGCTTCACAGCCAAAGACACGAATATGTCTTAGAGAGGGCTTCTTACCAGACCAAGCTTCCATAGGCATTTTGTCAACAAGTGTTGACGAAGGAGACCGATTCAACAAGTAACATGTTGTAGCCACAACCTCAGCCTAGAACTTTTGCTCCAAAACAACATTGCTCAACATACTTCTTACCTTCTCCATCAATGTCTTGTTCAACCTTTCAACAACTCCATTTTGTTGTGGAGTGTAAGGTGTTGTTTTATGCCTTTTAATCCCATGGTCTTTGCAATACCTTTCAAACTCATCAGAACAAAACTCATCACCATTGTCAGTCCTTAAATAATTTATTTTTCTTCTAGTCTGATTTTCCACAAGGTTTTTAAATTCCTTAAAACGACTGAACACTTCTGATTTACTTTTTTTTTAAATACACAAAGGCCCTTCTCAAATCGTCATCAATAAAAGAAACATAATATTTAGATTTCAATAATGAAGGAACATTCACTAAACCAAAGACATCAGAGTGAATATAATCCAGAACACCAGAAGATTTATGAGGACTGGAATAAAATGAAACACGGTGTTGTTTTCCATATATACAATGTTCACAAATTCAAATTCTAGGTTACAATAATCAAGCCCCTCAACCAAGTTTTTATTTTTCAAGGCTTTCAAACCTTTTTCACCAATTTGATCAAGCCTTTGATGCCAGATCATAGTCTTCTTTGCTGGAAGTTTAACTTCCAACGAGTTTTCCCCAATAGGAATTTTTTTCTTCTTCTCTTTATGAACAACCTTTTGTGACTTTGCAGAGACAATGTTACATTGTGCTTCCAATGCATCCAACTTGTACAAAGTACCAATTCGAGCACCCCTAGCCAACACCATCGAGCTTCTAGTCATTTTGCAGCCATTACCATAGAATGAGACTTGCAGTCCAACATCATTAAGCTTTCTTACATAAAGTAAATTTTGAGCCAGACCTGGTATATGCATTACGCCATCAATTCCCTTAATTCTTCCATGAGGAAACTAAATTCTGACTCTTCCACGAACAATAATTTCCAGCGATGAATCGCTTTCCAAATACACCTTTCCACCATCATATTCTTCATACTTTGTGAACCAGTCTCTATGAGATGTCATGTGTAAAGATGCTCTAGAATCAATCAGACAGACATCATCTGATTCCTAAGTTTCCAAGGTTGCAATGAAGGCATTTGCATCACTCTGAGAAGAATCATTATCGGAAGAGTTCTTCTTCTTCTTCTTCTTTTTCTCCTATTTTCAATCCTTTTGGACATGACCGAGCTTCCCACAGTTCCAACACTTCACCTTGGACTTCTTGCCAGGAGACTTTGATCTCCCTTATGATTTCAATTTGGACCTTTTGTCCTTCTACTTGCCCTTTTCTTTCGATCTGCCTTGAACAACAAGATCCTCCTTTGCCATCTCAGAATATTTCCTTCTCATCTCTTTTGATAACAAAGAAGCAACAACGTATTCCATCTTAAAATTAGATTTCATACTCCCAATAGCCATTACCAAGTGATCCCAAAAATTTGGCAAAGAACATAACAATAGAATGCATCGATCTTCATCATCAATCTTCACACCCACAGATGCTAACTGAGCAATCAACATGTTAAAGGTATTTAAATGATTAGCAACAAATGCTCCTTCCTGCATTTTCAAAGAGTACAACTTCTTCCTTAAGAACAACTTATTCACCAAGGACTTGCCCTAATAAATATCTCCCAGTCTCTTCCATAAAGAAGATGTAGTCTTCTCTTCATGAACATTTAGAAGTACAGAGTCTGCCAAGTAGAGCCTTATTAGCCCCTTTGATTTTCTATCTGCCATTTCCTAGTCTTCTTGCTTCATAGCTAGTGGTTTCATTCCAGATACAATAACCCAAAGTTCATGATCAACCAACAGATCTTCCATTTTGAGTTTCCACAACTCAAAATTTTTGCCATTGAATTTCTCAATTTCAATCCTTCCTGATGTACTTGCAAATGCCATCTCAATCTATAATTCGATAATTACTAGACTTCTACAAAAATCCCACTGAACAAAAATTGACATTAAAAACCCAACCTACCCACAAGGATAACACAACTGGCCAGGCTTTGATACCACTTGTAAGGAAAATTCAAGGTGTGGAACAAACTTTCCTAATGTCAAAACACAGGGAAGAATGTAGATACATCTTTTAAAATTCATAATTAAAATTCATTAAGACACACATGAAAGGAATAACAGAACTGAGAAATAAACACACACACAATTAGACACCAGATTTACATGGGAAAACCCTTACAGGAGAAAACCCCACCACACCAAAGAAAAATCACTTGTATTACAGTAAACAAATTACATACAAGTTCCAGATTCAAATTTCAAATGTTAAATCTCACAACAACAATATTTCCCTGATCAACCTTGTATAAAAAATCACTATTACAATGCTCTCCAAAAGAATACAATGAAATTCACACACTTCGTTATGTATTATTGTTCCAATGCTCATAAAACATACAGTTCAAAATAATAACCACTCGAACTTGTGATCAATTGCTCACACTACAATTTATCCCACAACCATGGTCGATTCGTTCTTTCAACCAACAGTTTGGTTCATCTTCCAGTTCAACTGCATTGTGTATCGGTGAGACAAAGTCTATGTCTCACCGATGCCAAAATACCATTCAAAAATCACACACAATAGTCTTATGTTGCTCTATCGTTCATACCTAGAGTGTTCAATTGAAAACAATTCTCCCAGCATCGCCAAGAGTCTTACCAAACATGTTCATCGGCGAGACCAATACTATTGGTGACAGTCCAAAAAGTCCTATCGAGCCTAGAAGCCATCCTGATGATCTCTAGATTGGAATCTTCATCAGCGAGAGTCACACCGATGGAGACCATCAGCTAGAGATATATAGCCGACCACAGTTAGGAAACTCACACCAATGGCAAATGTTACTCTGATGGGTTCTAGTTCAACAAGAGTCTCCCCGATCACCTCATTGGCCAGAACATAACTACCAGCGTGACTTTCATAAGTCAGACCAAAGACCCATGTCACGTTGATGAGCAAGTTCATTGGCCAGAATCTTACCGACCGTGACTCATTGGCCAAACAGATAGCATCGACAAGAGTTTAGAAGCTTACCCTGACCATTCAAGTCACACCGATGGCTCCCGTCGGCAAGACCAACCAAAATTCTATATGACCAAATGACTTTGGCCAGAGACCTTGCCTCGCTTAGAGTTCAGGAACTCACTTCGATTGTTCAGGTTACACCGATGACTTTCATCGGCAAAACCAAACACTTGTCTCATCAACCCATCCACTTCAAGCTTTTAGAAAACCAACTATTCATTGGCAAGACATCCCAGGTGTCTCACCGATTTTGCTCTATCAGGAGGTTCAGGTCAGTAAGCTTGAGGCACATATTTCCAAAAAGTCCCTTAGATCTATTACTTCCAACAAGAAATGAAGATCTGTTATATTTTCCAAACACACAATGCTCACTTAAATCATTTTTACCAATAGAATAATTAGAAAAATCATCAACCAAATATTTCTTAATAATAATCTTAAGACCTTCTTCACTTATATGACCCAAATTTTGGTGTCACAACATATACACTTTTTTTAGTTCTAGTTAAATTTTCGAAAGGCAATAATCTTAAATAGAGTCATAATCTGAGATCCTCTAACAATCACCAAATCCTCTCTTACCAAAATTTTCTTTACCAACAATCCACTTGATATTGTTGTCTCTAACCTCCATCATATATTTTACATGTAGAAAATCACTTCATATGAGGATTCATATGCTAGGAGCAACCTAAATCAATAAGCCAAGCATCATCACATAAAGTGTTAGCAAAAATAAATAAAGCATGATTGCCATTATCATTAGAGGAATTTATATGGAGGAATATGAACCCTTTTACATGTTTTTGCATTCCTTATTCACATATCCACTTTTTTCCATAATTATAATACTATACTTGTCTCTTCCTATGGTTTTAGATCAAACTTTAGACATAGATCTAGCCTTCTTTTTATCCTCTTTAGGCCATCCTTTTTGTTTGAGCCTTCCTTATACATGCACCACATCTTTTGATCCTTCATTCATGGATTTTCTTCTCATTTCCTTTGAAATGAGAGTAGCAATAAGTTTTCCCATTATTGGCTATGTACCATAACCACTAATTTCAGTGATCAGATTTTATCAAGTATTAGGTCAAGATAAAATTAATGAGATGTATTTATCTTCCTAATCCAACTTAAATTTCAAAGAGATACGTTGACTTATAATAAAATTAAAAAAAACCAAATCATCTACAATAAAATCACCATATTTAATTTTTAATAAATATAATTATCTTTTGAGATATAATTTATTTGTAATAATTTTGGTTTGGTAGATATCAAATATCCTCTTCCACAACTTGTGTGTGGTAGCCTCCTCTAAAATATTCAAGGTGATAGAATCTACAAGACACAATTATATGGTTCCTTGTTCTTTATTATCTAGTTTTAACCAATCTTCATCAAATACATTAGATGACTTCTTTTATTTTAAAACAGACAACCACTGATTTCTTTCTTCAAGGAGATCTTCCATATTCAACTTCCACATCTGATATTTGATACAATTGAATTTCTCAATATACATGCAAGAAGAAGAAGCCATGGTATATAGTCCTTTCCTAAAATTTATAAAATCATACAATACAAAAGCTCTCACCATAGCCAAAAAAGTTTCAACACTTAATAGAAAGGCATCACACTCTATGCTTAACTATTAGCTCTGATACCAAATATTGATGTACAAAGTGAAACTACAACAATAAAATCTTGTGAAAGTGTATGCAAATACAACATTTATTTATTTAATAGGGTTTACCATATGATTAAAATTATGTGATTACAAAATAAAAAATAAGAGATAAAATAACAAACCATAGATAATACATGATTTATATGGAGAAACCTTTAAGAAAGAATTCCACATGAGAAAAAGGACAAGCATGTATTAATATTCAAAGGAGAGATACATCCACACTATTACTCTGATATCTAATAATACTCTAGAAACACCTATATATGTGTCTATTAAAAATCTAATAAAAATACTATATGATGTCTCCATTTTATAGAGAAATAAGAGAGAAATACCACAAATAGTTTCCCAAAATAATGTACCATCAAATTATGGTAAAATGCAAAAAATTCCATGTCCAAAATGAAGATTATCTTATAAGAATAGTAAATGTAACCTCCAATGAGCCATGAATATAAAAAAAATCTTTGTATTAATGATAAATTATATCTTTGACTTGAAACTCCTCTATAACAGCCTATATCCCAAGGTAGACATTCGAAAGCATCACCCATTTCATATGGAACCCATCAATCACATTCGAGATGCTCCAATACTCAATTATCATGCTCAAGTTGAGATATTTTATAAATATAACTTTGTAACCTCCATTGTCAACTTCACCTTCTTCATGAATGAATATGACAAGTAACATCAAGATCTTGGGAGAATCTAAATTACAAATAAATTTCCAATTACACCCTAGGCATCCAAGGACACTTTCCAAGAGTATTGAAGACACATGAATAATACATATGATTGTAAGGTAAATGACACCTTAATCTTTACACTGTGGTCATTTTATATAAATTTCTTCCTTCAAATTACCATGAAGAAAATTTTTCTTCACATCCATTTGCTCAACTTCAAGATCAAACATTTCCACAATAGATAGTAAGAGCCAAATGGATTCCAACTTAGTGACCATAGAGAATATATTAATGTAGTAAATTTCATCAAATTATGAACTTCTTTGCAACCAATCTCACCTTCTACTTCTCAACATTTCATTTTGAACTAATTTTCCTCTTGAACAACCATTTGCATCCAACATGTTTTCATCCATTAGGAAAATGTACTATTTCATGTGTCATTGTTATTTAATGCAACAATCTCATTAGCCATGACCACTTCCTAGGACTTTTAATAATTCACACACATATCCTCCTTTGTATTCCTAGGCTCATTGATGTTATTAATGAAAGAAAAAATACATCTCCAATTATGAGTATACTAATATAATTGTTGTATATACATAATGGAACTACTTAGAAACTAAGGTAGAATTTTTATCTCTTCTTCTAAACTCTTTTTATTTTCTAAGATCTCCTCTTCATATGATTCATATAATTTGGGTTTAACCTTCTCAATATTTGGGGGTAACTAAACCACATCTTCCTTTTCATCCTTCTCTAGTTGTAAGGCTTCTACTATACAAAAATATCTCAACCATAAGATCCCAAGGCTTGTACCCTTTCACACCAACACCATAGCTTATTAATCATAATTATTGAAAAAAGGTTGAAAAAACTTGCAAAAAACTTGCTCAATTGAATCATTAATCATAATTATTGAAAGTAGGTTTTGTTCCAAACTAGGGATATGTAGTATATCATTGATCCCATACACTCATCCATCAAGAATGGAATCAATAATATTCCATAACTTACAATCTTCATATGAGAATCATCTCTAGGTACACCTTCCCACTATCATATTCTTTATGTTTTATAAACCAACCTTTATGTAGGGTCATGTGGGAAGAGGCACTAGAGTTTATTAGCCACACACCTTCCAATTCATGTGTAGCCAAGACTACAACAAATACATCACCATTATCTTGGGATGAATTATTAGACTTACCTTCAAGATATTTCTCTTTTTCTCCTCTTTTCAATCTCTTCTAAAATGGCTATGCTTACCACAATTCCAACATTTAGCCTTGGACTTACTAGAATATTTGGAGCTCCCATGAGATTTAAATTTAGAATTGTCTTACTTCTTGTCCATATTCTTTCCTTTATTTTTTAATATTCCATGAAAAAATAGGCATACTTAATAATCTTAGATGTCTTTCTTCACATCTCTTTGAAAATTAACATTGCCACCACCTCATCCCTTTTCAACTTAGTGGTGATGCTCCTAGTAGCCATAACAAGGTGGTCCCATGAATTTTACAAAGACAAAGGAAATTCATGAAATGATACTCTTCCATTTTAGCTCCCATGGAGTTCAACTAACCATCATATTGAAGGCATTTGTATGGTTGAATATAGATGCACCATCCTCTATCCTAAGGGTATACAACTTCTTTATCAAGAAGAGTTTATTCACCAAGGATTTATCCTTATAAATTATCACTTCCAACTTCTTCCAAAGGTTTTTTGTGATGATATTTTCATGAACATTCAACGACATTGAATTTACCAAATAAAGTCTAACAAGAATATTTTCCTTTCTATCCATCAAGTCTCAATCTTCTTGTTTCATTATAGTATGTTGCAACCCATAGATATTTTTCTACAAGACTATGCTCCATTTGAGCTTCCAATTTTTTTTAAAATGTGCTTGTGAAATCCATTTCTATTCTTGAAGTTATTTCCATCCCTTATTATAATCAAATTAACACTTCTTATACACAAACTCTCATTCAATGGAATATTAGTATAAAACAATCTCTACTCAACGTTTAGAATCCATGGTGATTAGGCTCTAGTACCAATTGAAAGGAAGAAATATATGTGGAAATTATTCTTACACTAATCTTAGAGAGGATTACTATACAAAATTATGATCTTCACAATCACAAGAATGAGAAACATATAAATAATATACTATAACATGAGGGTATATGTGGAGAAAAACATTTCAGGAGAAAATTCACACTCTTCAAAAGCATAACCTCTTGTATTAATCATCAATATCCATGATTACAATATAATTGGTGGGTTATACCTCTTATGAGTCAACATATAATTTTAGAGTAGCCTTGGAAATATAATAGTACATGTACATGCAAATTAAACAACCCAAGTAAATCATCAATGTATAAGAGATGAACAAACTAGAAACCATCACATGATTTTGAAAATCCATGACAAGGCCAAAAGAGGTTTGGCACCCACAATGGTCAAGGAAAAAATCCAAACACCCCCTTGTTCTCAGTCTTCCAAGATGATTTTGTTGGATATCAAGGTGAAACTTGCATCAATATGAACTTAGAATGTGATCGCAAATCTGAAATTATGTATTCAAGGTTACCAATTATGTGATTAGCATATCCAAGAATGAAAGAAAAAAAACAATACCACAAGTGGCACAAGATATATGTGGAGAAACCCTTGCAGGAAAAATCCACACCCAAAGAGATGCAATGCTTGTATTAATCTTCAAATGAAGGATACATCAATTTAACACTCCTCTCTAAATTTTTGTAGGACTCTGTTACTCTTTCAGCATGTAAACAAACTTATGAAACCACTATCTAAAGGCTCCAATATATACATATTTATGGTAGAGAATACCATTGTGGTATCTCGAAACAACAAGCATAAACTACCTGGAAAAATCCACACCCCTCTTAGTGGATAACCCACAAACATAGTAAAAAATCTTAAATGATCACATGGCCTTTGCATGGGCGCCTAACCCTTAGCCAATCAAAATTGGTCAAGCTCAAGTGCTCCATTACTCTCTAACAACTTTGATGGCTCAAACCCAGAACATGCAAACTTGGGAACCTAACCTAGGATAACATGCAAATCATGCAAGACAACATTTAAGAACATGCATTTTGGGTGGTCCCCACCTAGAAAGTGGATGCCTGAAATGAATACTCTTGAGATGCTTTGTAACCATCACTGTAGTGGGTCCACCTCCATGAATGCAATTACAATTTGTCATGGGAAGATAACTAATAAATATTTTTCCTCTCATGTCCTCTAGGACACTTTCCAAAGAATGTGGAGACACATAATATCAACTTAGGATAACAATTATAATGTCACCTATCCTAAAATTCTCCCACTTGACATTATAAATTATAATCAAATCCATGAGATACATTAAAATTATAATCAAGCATATTGATCAAGGCCCATGGCCTTCTTGTACCAAAATAACTTATCCATGGTTACTAGCTTCGTGAGAGAATTTACAAAATTATCCAAAGTGTCAACCTTCTCAATCAAGACCTTACCATTCTCAACCATTTCTCACACAAAGTGATTGAAAATCAACATGATTAGTATGAGAATGATACAGGATTATTGGCCAAACATATGATGCTCTAACTATTACATCCAATCCTTGAAATAAATCCAGGCGAGAAGAAACAACTTCCTACACTAATCTAAGTAGGGGAGAGTTACAAAATTTTGTTTTAACACCTTTAAATAGTTACAACAAGAGAAGCACATAAATAATAAATGAATAGAACAAAAAAAACACATATAATAGTGACACCAAATATACATGGGGAAAACCATTTCGAGTAAGAAATCCCACCCTCCAAAAGCATAGTACTATTGTATTACTTCAAAAGGAATTACAATATAACCCCAAGTACAAAGCCTTCTTCTACAAGTGCTTCAAAATGAACACCTATTCTAGAGTGATGTCGACAACACTTCGTTACCTGCAAACAAAATATTCATTCTACAATGCAAGGAACTCAATATATAAAGTGATACAATATTCAAGAAGCATCTAGAAGGACAGGGGCATCCAAATCCACATGGTACACTTCACATGCCATATACATGCATTTGGACACATGTAACATATACCCATACACCCCTTACAATGATCAGACATGGAAATATTCCTTCCTCAAGCTTGGGAACCTAGAATATACTAAAACTAGCTTATGAAATATTCCTTACACATCTTATAGCTATCATAGAATCTATCATAGCTGACAACACTTACAGTTGTAAGAGAATCTATCATAATTGACCAAGAATACCAGATTCTCTTACAACCTATCATAACCAAACTTGGGTACCAACTTTCTCCATGCAACAAGGTGCCTTATGACAATTCATAGAATCTATCATAGGTCAAAGATTCCAAAGTGGGATGCCTATGTCCACTTGGGATGATTATGTGTCATCCAGTCACTTCCAATGGGGATGCCACCCAACCGGTGGGTCCTAATTTGTGACATGAAACCATAGGAAATTAAATAATATAAATTAATACAATAATACAACAATTAAACCAATATTAGGACTCTAAGGTTGAGACACCTTAATCCCAACATTCTCCCACTTGTTGAAGACCTATCGAGAGTCATATAGAATCAACTGCTCAGGGCCCCAAGGCCCATATAATCGAAACACCATTTGAAATTCTCTGTGCTCACTGGATTTTTCAGTGCATCTCCAACATTCACCAAAGTTTCAACCTTCTCCAAATTCACCTTTCCATCCTCTACCATATCACAAACACAATGATACTATACATTGATTTGTTTTATTCTAGCATGGAAGGTAGGATTCTTTGCTAGGAAAATCGCACTTTGACTGTCGCAACAAACTGTAATATGTCTTGCATCCAAACCAGTATTAGAACACAATCTCTTAAGCCAAATGGCTTCCTTACAAGCATGAGTGGCTTCCATATACTCTACCTCTATCATGTACAATACAACTACAACCTGTCGCTTACTCATCCAACTGATAGCACCACTAAACATCATAAACACATAACCATTGGTGGATCTTCTACTATCAATGTCACATGTCCAATATGAATCCACATATCCACGAATGGTCATAGAATGTTGAAGTCCAGTAGGATAACCATGAAAATATAAGGCATACTCAAAATTACCCCATAAATATCTAAACACTCTCTTAACTACATCCCAATGCACCCTTCCGGGATTAACCATAAAATGGCTAAGGACTCCCATTGCTTGGGCAATGTATGGTCTTGTACACACCATTGCATACATCAGACTGTCAATTGCACTCACATATGGTACTTTGGTCATGTCCTCCATTTCAATAGGATATTTTGGACAATCATTCACAAAAAGTTTTGTCCCCTACATCACAAGAACAACTAACTGTCTACAATCTACCATGTTGAATCTCTCCACCACCAAGTTCACATACTTGCTCTGGCAAAAACAAAGCTTTTTGTTAGCTCTTTCTCTCATTAGTTCCATTGCCATAATGTACCTAGTTGCACCTAGGTCTTTCATCTTAAATTGTGCTGACAACTGAAACTTCAAATCTGAAATCATACTTTTACCATTCCCAATAAAAAACATATCATCTATATATAAGACAATAATGAGAATGCAACCATTATCAGTTTTAAAGTATACATAATGGTTAGATTTAGATCTCTAAAATCTCAATGACAACACATAGGTACTGAAATTTTGATACCAGATTCTAGGAGATTGTTTCAAACCATCAATAGACTTCTTCAGTTTGCAAACCAAATTTTCTTTACCTTTTTCAATGAATTGTTCTAGTTGTGACATGTAAATCTCTTCCTCCAAATCACCATGAAGGAATTTTGTATTCACATCCATTTGTTCCACTTCTAAGTCATATGTTGTTGCAAGTAACAACATAAGCTAGATAGATGTTAGCTTTGCTATAGGAGAGAATATCACCCCATAATCAATTACCTCTACCTGAGAAAACCCCTTAGCGACCAACCATGCCTTATACTTCTCAACACTGCCATTAGGACCACACTTTTTCTTGAAAACCCATTTACAACCAACAGGTTTATGTCCAATAGACAAAGGTACCAGATCCCAAGTCTTGTTTTTCTTTAAAGAAGTCATCTCTTCATCCGTGGATTGCATCCAATAATCTAAATCACTCATACCCAATGCCTCTCTAACCATCCTAGGCTCATCAATGTTAGTAATCAAGAAAAAAATACAATTGGAATCCAATAATGAATAATCAAATCTTTCTAGTTGTCGTAACTTGTGTAGACCTCCACAAAGGCTGAGATTGAGGTTATCTTCTTTAGAACTTTCAAAGCTACTTGAGCTCTCCTCATCATCAGGTCCAACATGAGTATGTAGTTCTTATTGCTTTAGAGTAGGTGGAATTTGAACTACCTCCTTATTTTGTTTCTCCTCTTTTCTTGGCTACAACTCAACAGTAGAAGGTTTCATCTCTTTGAAGATCACACTTATGTTGTAGAGAACCTTTTAAGCTTCTAGATCTCAAAGCTTGCACCCTTTCACACCGACACCATATCTGATAAAGATACACTTTAAAACCTTGTTCTCCAACTTAGACCTCTTCTCAATCGGAACATGAGCATAAGCTTCGCAACCAAATACTTTGAGATGTCTCATCGAAGGCTTTTTACCAAATCACTCCTTCATGGGTGTTTTTCCAACAAGCATTGATGTAGGAGATCTATAGATCAAATAACATGCAGTGGCTACCACTTCAGCCCAAAAATTTACTCAAGGATAGCACCACTCAACATACTCCTAGCCCTCTCCATCAATATTTTGTTCATCCTCTTTGCAACTCCATTTTACTATGGAGTATAGGGAGTAGTTTTATGTCTCTCAATCCCATGCTCTTTAAAAAAAAATTCAAACTCTATGGAACAAAACTCACCACCATTACCAGCCCCCAAACACTTAATATTTTTGCTAGTTTGATTTTCGGCCTTAAACTCCTTAAATCAACTAAAGACTTTAGATTTACTTATGAGAAAATAAATGAATGTCCTTCTACTATAATGATATATAAAAGAAACAAAATATATAGGTTTTAATAACATAAGGGGCATTTACAGGACCAAAAAAATTTGAATGAACATAGTCCAAAACCCCAAAAGACTTATGAGAAGTAGAGTAAAAAGAAACACAGTGTTGTTTTCTATATACACAATGTTCACAAAATTTGAACATGAGATTACAATAATTAAGGCCTTCAACAAGGATCTTATTTTTCATGGTCCTAAGACCCTTCTCTCCAATGTGACCAAGTAGTTGGTGCCATAACACTGTCTTCTCTATAGGAAGCTTCATTTTCCATGGAATGAGAACCCTTAGGTACCCAAAATGCACAACCATTGGATGTAGCTGCAACATCCTTCTTCTCTGCATGATCTAATTGTGAGGATGAAAAATCTAAAGATCTCTTCTTCAATACATCAGAAGAACTATTGCACTAGACAGTGCATTCATCAAGTTGAAACAACGTGCCAATACAAACACCCTTAGCCAACACCATAACCCCTCTAGTCATCTTACATCCTCCACTAGAGAAAATAACTTGTACTCCTGAATAATTCAATTTACTTACAAAAATTAGGTTTCATGCCAAACCCATGATATGTAAGACACTATCAATCACCTTCACTCTTCCATCAAGAAATTTGATTTTGACTCTTCCATGACCACAATTTTCAGGTGAGAGTCATCACCCAGGTACACCTCTCTACCATTGTACTCCTCATCCTTCAAGAACCAATCTCTATGAGAATTCATGTTAAAGGATGCACCCAAATCTATCAACCACACACCATCTGATGCATGGGCTGCCAAGGATGCAATAAATGCTTCTTCATCATCTTGAGATGATTTCTCAGATTTAGAATCAAAGAAAGACTTATTTTTCTTCTTTTCCTCCTTCTTGTAATCTTTCCAAATGTGACCAGTTGCACCATTGTTCCAACATTTTTCCTTGGACTTCTTACGAGAAGACTTGGATCTCCCTGAAGACTTTGACTTAGATTTCTTGTCTTTCTTTTCACCTCTCTCCTTTGGTCTACCATGAATTGCAAGGGCCTCCTTGGTCATCTCAAAAGAGTTCCTTCACATCTCTTTAGAAAATAATGAGGCAACAACCTCATCCATATTGAAGGTGTAAATAGTTCATCCAATAGCCATTACTAGGTGATCCCAAGAGTTTGACAACGAACACAAAAGGAGCTTGCAACGGTCTTCTTCATCAATCTTGTCTCCAACAGAACCTAATTGTGCAACCAACATGTTAAATGCATTAAGATGATATGCTACAGACCCTCCATCTTCCATTTTTAGAGAATACATCTTCTTTCTCAGGAAAAGCTTGTTTACTGGGGATTTAGCATGATAGACATCACCAAGCTTCTTCCATAAAGAAGCATAATTTTTCTCTTCATGGACATTCAAGAGGATAGAATCAGCCAAATAGAGTCTAATAAGACCCTTGGCTTTCCTATCCATGAGATCCCAATCTTCTTATTTCATGCCTGACGATTTGGTTCCAAAAACTGCAGCCCATAGACCACAATCTACAAGCATGTCTTCCATTTTGAGCTTCCAAAGTTAAAAATTACCACTGTTAAGCTTCTCCATCTCAATCCTCACTGATGTGCCTTCCATCTCTTTCCTGCAACAAGGTCATGAAATACACTTATGCAAAACTCCCACTAAAACAAAGATCAACTCAAAAAACCCTTCCAACCCAACAAAGGAATCAAGGCTAGAGTGGCTCTAATACCAACTGAAAGGAAGCCGAGTGAATGAAAACAACTTCCTACACTAATATAAGTAGGGGAGAATTAAAAAAAAACATTTTAACACCTTTAAACAATTATAACAAGAGAAGCACGTAGAGAATAAATGGATAGAACAACAACAATACATATAAAAGTGACACCAAATATAAGTGGGGAAAACCCTTTTGGGTAAAAAACCCCACTCTCAAAAAGCACAATACTATTGTATTACTTCAAAAGGAATTACAATATAGCCCCAAGTACAAAACCTTCTTCTACAAATGCTTCAAAATGAATACCTATTCTGGAGTGATATCGACAACACTTCGTTACCTACAAATAAACTATGCATTCTACAATGCAAGGCACTGAATATATAGAGTGATACAAGCTTCAAGAAGCATCTAGAAGGAGAGGGGAATCCAAATCTACATGTAACACTATCCCATGCCACATACATGCATTTGGACACATGTAACATATCCCCATACACCCCTTACAGTGGTCAAACATGTAAATATTCCTTCCTCAAGCTTGGGCACCTAGAATATACTAAATATATCTTATTATAGATGCCTTACACATCTTACACCTATCATAGAATATTTCATAACTAACAACACTTTCAAATATAAGAGAATCTATCATAATTGACCAAGAATACCATATTCTCTTACAACTTATCATAACCCAACTTGGGCACCAACTTTCTCCATGCAAAAAGGTGCCTTACGACGCACCATAGAATCTATCATAGGTCAAATATTCCAAAGTGGGACACTATGTCCACTTGGGATGATTATGTGTGATCCAATCACTTCCAACGGGGATACCACCTAGTTGGTGGGTCCCAATTTGTGACATGACACCTTAGGAAATTAAATCATACAAATTAATACAATAATACATCAATTAAATCAATATTATGACTCTAAGGTTGAGACACCTTAATCCCAACAATCCTCACTATCATAAAATCAAAAGTAATGCCTTTACTAGGTCTTTGTAACCACAATACCTCCTTAGAGGCATATGCAACAACCATATACTCTACTTTGGTGGTGGAGAATGCAACCATAGGTTGTCGTTTACTCATCTAACTCACCGCACCTCCAAACAAAGTAAAAACATAGCCACTAGTGGACCTTCAACTGTCCAAGTCACCTACCCAATCTACATCAACAAAGGCCTATATGTCCAATGACTTAACCACATAATTAGTACCATGATAAACCAAACAATAATCAAATGTATCACATAAATATCTAAAAACCCTCTTAACAAAAGTCCAATGCTCTCTACCAGGGTTAGACATAAACCTGCTCAAAACTCCACTGCTTGGGCTATATCTAATATAGTGAAAACCATTGCATACATCAAACTACCGACAACACTAGCATAAGGAACTTTAGACATCTCTTCAAAATAATCATCATATTTAGAACGCATATATAAACTCAACTTAGTACCAACTAGAAATGGAATATTTATTGATTTATAGTCATGCATACTAGACCTCTACAAAATGGTATCAACATACTTACTTTGACTTAACCAAAGCTTTATATGTGACCTCGATCTCTATTGATCTCCATCCCAAGAATGTATTTTGCAACCCCCAAGTACTTCATATCAAATGTGCCAAAAAGTTATGTCTTGAGCTCACTAATCATCACCTTGCTATTACCCATAAACAACATATCATCAACATACAAGACAATAATTAGGATCTAATCATCAATAACCTTAATGTCAACATAATGATCCTTCTTGCTCCTAAGAAAACTCAAATTCAATGCAAAAGGATCAAACTTTTGGTACCACATCTTGGGTTACTATTTCAAACCATACAAATATCTCTTTAACCTGTAAACCAAGTGTTCTTTTCCTTTTACAATAAAACCATTAGGCTGTCACATATAAATTTCCTCCTCAAGATCCCCATGCAAGAAATTAGTTTTAACATCCATTTTCTCTATTTCAAAATCATAAGCAACAACAATAGATAATAGGAATCTAATAGAAGCTAACTTAGCAACAAGAGATAATTTTTTACCGAAATCAATTCCCTCTCTCTAGGAGTAGCCCTTGGCCAGTAGTCTATCCTTGTACTGCTCTAATCAACCATCTTCATTAAATTTCTTTTTAAATACCCACTTGGAACCAATCAAATTCCTTCCTTTGGGAAAAATAATAAGATCCCAAGTATCACAACTATCCAAAGACATTATCTCCTCCTACATGGCTTGTATCCAAGATTCACTTTCCTCTGAATAAAGAGCCTCCTTGAAAGATCTAGGTTCATCGTTAGTAATCAACAAAGAAAATACACAACAAAAATATGATGGGCTATACCTATCATTTGGATTTAATTGTCTTGTGGATATTCTCAAGGTAGGAGTAAAGGGATCTTCCTGTTCTTCTTCTTTTGTATGCTCATCCTGCCCATCATTTGAACTCTCTGAGCCCTCTTCCTTCTCCATCCTCTATTTTGTCAGGTTTTTCTTCCACATGCGCATCTTCCTTTTTTTCTATCTCTATCTTGAAGTGCACTATTTTTGTATTATCTTTCTACTTTGGTTGTTCTTAGCCTGAGTAAGCTCTATATCACATCTCTAGAGAAAACCATTTTATGGGTTAGTGGATTCCAAAGCTATTTTTAACATTCTCACCATAACCAACAAAGATGCATTTATTCTCTTTTGGATCCAATTATATCACTTCTCTTGAGGCACATAAACAAAATCCCCACAATCGAAGACCCTTAAATGTGAAACAGAAGGCTTTCTACCTATCCACACTTTATAAGGACTTTTATCAATGAGAGCTAAACAAAGAGATCTATTAATCAAATAACATGCAATACTTACACAAATTTTTCCCAAAATCATCTATCAAGCTTAGCACCACTCAACATACTCCTAGCTCTTTCCATCAAGGTTTGGTTCATTCTTTTTGCCACCACATTTTGTTGGGGTGTATAAGAAGTAGTCTTTTTCCGAACAATACTTGCATGCTTACATAACTTATCAAATTCCCTAGAACAATATTCACCCTCATTTTCAGATCTCAACACCCTTATCTTGTAATCAATTTGTTTCTCAACTAAGGCTTTAAATTCCTTAAACTTAGTGAAAACATCACATTTTACATGCATAAAATAAATTTAGGTGTCTTGAGACATCATCAATGAAAGTAACATAATAACGATATTTTCCAAAAGAGTCAACATCCATTGGTCCAAAAAAATCTGAATGAATGATCTCTAATAATCTCTTAGCCTTGTTAGTTACATTAGGAAATGATGATCTATTCTGTTTACCAAACACACAACACTCACAAAAATAGTTTTTTAGCAAAAGAATAATCATAAATACCGTTGACCAATTTTTTATTCAAAATGGTCTTAAGATCCTTTTCACTTATGTGACCCAATCTATGGTGCCACAACATACATGCATTTTTAGTTCTAGTTACATTGACATAGCTACAAAAAGTGGAGGCATTAAGCCTAAACAAAGTCCCTATTTGAGATCCTTTAGCAATCACCAAACTCCCTCTTACCAACTTGCAACTAGACTTGTCAAATATTACATGCATTCCATAATCATCCAACTTGGATACTGAAAGTAAATTTCTCGTAATTCCTTGAATATGTAAAACATCATCGAGGCTTTTAACCCTTCCATCACTGAAACACCACTTTACCTTTCCCCTACCGACAATCTTCTTCATGATGTTATCACCAAGGAAAATGTCCCCCCCATCATAAGATGAATATGAATATGAATATGAATCAAAACACTCCTTGTGAGGATTCATATGGTAGGAGCAACCCGATCAACAATTCAAGCATCGTTACTAATAGTGTTAGTATAAATAAACAAAGCATCAAAATCACCATCTTCTAAGGACTTTTTCGTGGAAGTATCTGGACTCTTTTTCTTGTTTCTATACTCTTTTTTCACATGCCCTCTCTTACCACAATTCCAACACTTTACTTTGCTCTTCCTGAGGGTTTTAGAAAGTCCTTTAGACCTGTCTCTCTTTTTATCCCCTTTAGGTCCTCCTTTTTCTTTGGAATTTCCTCACACATGCAAGGCATCTTAGGAGCCAATGTTCATGGATTTTCTTCTCATTTATTCTAAAATAAGTGTAACAATAAGAGTATCCGTCTTTGGATTTGCACCACCACCACTTATGACAACAATTAGATTTTCCTAAGATTCAGGTAAAGACCAAAGAAAAAATATGCATTCATCTTCTTCTTCTATCTTAACATCTATGGATGAAAGATGACTGATAACCATATTAAAATCATTTAAATGTTCTACAATAGAATCACCATCCTTCATTTTCAAAGAATACAAATGTATTTTGAGATATAATTTATTAGTTAGACTTTTATTTTGATAAATATCACCTATTCTCTTCCACAAATTGTATGCGGTAGATTCTTTTGAAACATTTAAGAGGATGGAATATGCGAGACACAATCAAATGGTTCCTCATGCCTTATTATCCATTTTATTCCAATCTTCATCAGACACATTAGATGATTTATTTTTGTTTAAAATTGCCAATCACTAATCTCTCTCTTCAAGGAGATCCTCCATCTTCAACTTCCACATCTCATAACCTATACCATTCAATTTATCAATATCTAGATAGGAGGTAGAAGCCATGGTTTTCAATATTCTTCACAAATCTACAAAACTCACAAAGCAAAAGCTCCAATTGTAGTAAAAATCCTTCAACACTTAAGAGAAAGACGTCCCTCTCTTAATAAAACCATTAGCTCTAATACCAAATGTTGGATATCAAGATGAAACTTGAAACAATATGAACTTAATAATGTGATTGCAAATCTAAAATTATGTATTCAATATTACCAATTATGTGATTAGCATATCCAAGAATGAAAGAAAAACAACAATACCACAAGCTAAGAATCACAAGTGATAGAAGATATACGTGGAGAAACCCTTGCGGGGAAAAAATCCACACCCAAAGAGACACAATTCTTGTATTAATCTTCAAATGAAGTATACATCAATACAACACTCCTCTCTGAATTTCTACAACACTTCTTTACTCTATCAACCTACAAACAAACATATGAAGCCACTATCTCGAGGCTCCAATATATAGAGATTTTTGGGGGAGAATACCACTATGGTATGCCAAAAAAACAAGCATAAGACACCTAGAAAAACCCACACCCCTCTTAGTGGACAACCCATAAACATAGTGAAAAATATTAAATGATCACATGGCCTTCAAATGGGTGCCTAACCCATAGCCAATCATAATTGGTCAAACCCAAGTGCTCCATTATTCTCCGATGACTTAGAGGACTCAAACCTAGATAATGCAAACTTGGTAACCCAATCCATGATAACATACAAATCATGTAAGACACCATGCAAGAACATGCATTTTTTGGGTGGTCCTCACCCAAAAAGTGAACACCTAAAAGGAATATTCTTCCGGGATGTTTTGTAACCATCACCAGGTCCACCTCTATGAATGCAATTGTAATTTATCATAGTAAAACAAATAATAATTATTTTGCCTCTCATGTCCTCTAGGACACTTTACAAAGAACGTGCAGACACATAATATCAACTTAGGATAGCAATTATAATGTCACCTATCCTAATAGTTTTTAGCTAATTTTTTAGAATATTTCATGTCATAAATGTCATATTTGACTTCTCTCTGATTTTTCATTTTCCCATTCAAATATGCTCCCACTAGTCAAGATTGCAATGTTAACCTCCCTTTTACATGTTCTTACACATCACAAATATTTTTCGTAAGTAACTCTTATTGTGATGACTCAAGAGTCTCTAACATGCCTTCCAATATGCCAACACATGGCTAAGAGTGCCACTTCAATGTGGGACAACTACTTCCTCATATAAGGACAAATTCACTAAAGACAAATAGCGCCACCTCAAAATGGAATGCCAACTTCCCCATGTGAGGACAAACGACTTTAAATATGAAATAGTAAATGCATATACAATATTAATTATTGAAGATTATGAATGCAAGGTTGAGATATATTTTTCCAACAAACAATACGACATTGAGCAAGACATAAACAATAAAGTGCTTGAGTCACATGATGGGATGTGGCCAATATTATTATGAAATGTACGAAGCCTCCCATAACATTGTGAAGATAACACCATTGATCCAATGAGAAGGTATAAAGAGATTGGTGTAGGTAGCACCCATAAACTTGCTAAGTGATTGCTAGTCACTTTTACATCATGATAAGACAACTTAATTATTTTTATATTAACAATTCTTGGTCTACCCAAAAACATAACAAAAGGCACACCAAGGAAAAACCACCAACATGGAGACAAGACAACAAGGGAAAATATAAAGTCTAAACAAGTCTTTGACCTTTAAAAAACAAAAGACCATGGGCATGGGAAAAGGTAGATTCAAATCACTTTCATACCGTTAACAAGAAACCATACCATGAATAGAACAAAATGACTAGACATAAGACCTATAAACATATTGTTAGAGACCAACCAAAATGTATATAAGCATAGGCTTCAACACAAGAATATTATACAAACAAAAGTACTTTTGACTAAGTATCACCTAAAGGTCTATAGCATGTGATCACATTTCTTGTACCGGTCAGAATAGTTCCTATACACTTATAGGAGCGTCTTGGATAGCTCAAGATTATTAATTTAGTCCATTTAAGAATAATGACCAATGGTAAAAGACTACACAAATCTATGCAATGATACCATTTATATCAATAACGATACATGAGAAATACATTAAAAAATAATGCTTGTCTAGGAAATGATAACATTTATTTAATATCAATACATAAGAATTTTGCATAATAAAAAAATTGTGTATGTCTTCATGAAATATATGGTTATAGAGATGAATCAAACAATACACAATATAAAATGTAATGCAAATTGACAATTAAATATAATATTATTGTGAAACTCACTAAGAATGAGAGACTAAATTTGAGTTGGAACCTTTATGTATGATCTTTGAGAAAGTGCCCTCCTATTTGACAATTAATAGTGGATCAATTGAATGTAAATTCATAAATCACAAATTCAAAATGTAAGAAACATATAAAGTGAATGTGTCATGAGTGAATGGAAATAATTCTTTTGCTTAAATACATATTTGCACAAGATTTTTTGTTGTGTAGCTCATAATAATGTATTAAGTTTTGCATGAATGGTTAAACACACTAGCCCTAAATTATCCATAATATGTGATGATTACACACATCTCCCTAAATTGTGTATAATTTATTGGCGACCACACCATGTTTGCCTTAAATTGCCTACAATTGCATGATAATTACATATGTTTTCACTAAATTGTCTATAATTGAATTGACAATCACACCACCTTTGCCTTAAATTAACAATAATTGTGGGGGTGATGCCATCAAATTGAGGAAAAAATTAATATAAAATGATAGACAATGAAACCATAATTTTGAAAAATAAAAATTCAAATGAGAGTTGAATGGACTTCCATTAAAAATTAGCTTTCGCACATGTGAATGATTGGACCTAACCTAGATTAAACATTGTGATGATCTAATTCTATTCTATCAAATTAAAATATCTATTTGAAGGCGAATAAATACTAAGTACACAATAACTATATCAAATTCAGGTGAAAATATAGACTACCAAATATATAATATTTACTATTTCTAAAATCCAAAAAAAATAAAATTGTCAATTAACAACAAATTGCCATTAAATTAATAAGATGATTGTGATTCTTATGCCAAATGAATGAAATTAAAACGTAAGACTATTCAAAAAAAAGACAAAAGAGAGTGTAGAATATACATTTTCCTATATTAAAAAATTCTTTATATTATTTTACAAAATTTGATGTCCAATGCCAATGATCAAACAAAATGTGAAATACAACCCTTTTAACTAAAAACTATTATAATAATAATAATAATAATAATCTCTCCCAGAAAGTCGCATATGATTTCATAAACATGGAGGAAGCCATAAATTTAATTTAAACTGAATAAAAATAGAAAGTCTCAATTCCCAATATGTATTTTCAATTTACAATGTAGCTGAAGTTACTGTGGTTTACAGACATGAAATGCTGGGTTCAAATTTCTTTAGGAATGGGATCAGATCACCGAGTTCTAATCTCCCAGCTTTGATGAATTAAAATACCTTTAAGCCCAAATCGTCACCATTGAATGATACCTATACTTTCCTCTATTCTACCAATAGAAGAATACCACGTATTATTGTACTTTTAGGTGGATAAATCCAGTGAAGTTGAAGAGATGTTGTAGACGCTTATGTACTTGTCAGTTCGTTCCTAATCGCTACATTTCCAAATTACTAAAAAAAAATGTACTTAAGCGGGCATTGTTCATTATAGTAGGCGATTTAATTCATGGCGATTGTACCCTTCAGCTGCTCTGTTTCCAAATTCCGCGTGAGTTGGATGTTACTTGCTCTCTTTATACTACTTTTTTTTTTCAGTTCAAGTAATCATAAATGGAACACCAGTATGAAAGTAGAGAAACTATAAGGCCAAATAATGCTACTGTAGTATGACTTTTGTTTAATACACCCCCTTGCAAAATCTTTCAAGATTGTGAGAAAAATTAGATGCATGGAAGTAGTCAAGACTTTTAAGGGTGCCTAGTTTTTGAATGGACTGTTTTGGGTTGTCCAATGTTCTGTTTGTTCTTCTAAATCTACTCCTTTTGCTGTAAAAGTGATTGCCAACATTGCAGATATGGCTTCTGGGCATGCTGCAAAAAGTCACATTAAAACTTATTTGACAGTTGAAATCTTTCGACTGGAAGATGGCTTCAATTTAATGGCAAAGGCTCCCTCCAATAACCTTGGGATGTGGGTGTCTGTATCTTATTAGAGCCCTTAAATAATTATATTTCTGTAGCTCTTTTGGTTTAATTAACTGGAAAATATTGTCAGATCGCTTTGCTTGGTCTAGACTCTTGTGTTTCTCAATAAAAATTGCATTTAAAAGTATATACTATAATGGTTTATTGATAGTTATTTGATATTTCAATCAGGATTCAACTGTGTAGTTTTTGAGTCATATTTATTGATTCATATTTCATGAGTAGTGATTTGCATGAATCCATTTCTCATGAGAATGAATGTCTGTTTAGCACTTAGTGCATCTAAATAATGCTCACAAGGGTGAATTTAGTGTCCCTACCAAAATATTTCAACCAACTTGCAAATTTATTGATTTCCCACTTAGAGACAATTTGTCAAATAGCTGGTGGATGTTAAACCATTCAATTTTCTAAGTTTTGAGCTTAGGAACAGCTGCAACTATCTTTTATAATCATAGGAAAATTTATAAACATTTGGCATGCATTGAACAACCCATAGGCATTTTAACAAACAGTTTGCAAGTATATGCCATTGCTGATATCTCATACATTAAATGTTGATTTGCATTCATATATATATATTTTGTGAGTGCTTAACAAGCCAAAATATAACAATTACTATTTTAACCTTTGGTCAACAATCGATAAAGAAACATTCCCTCAAACAATTGTCATGTAAACTGAATATTAGATAAAATGATATCCAAAATGCTTACTACAACAAAAGGATGATGTCAATACTGCCCTATATTATAGAATGGTTGATGTATTGATTTGAAACTGATGCACTACTACTATAGATGAAATTTGAAGTCATTCCCACATTATTGCTAAATTTTTTGACTGGTACAACCTTGTTAATGGTTGCCATTCTCACTAGAAGTCTGCTGTCTATGCCAAATAAATTGTACGGTCTTTTTTTGGGTGATGTAATCAGCAATATAAATATATTTTCACTTCCACAATTCACAACTAATTTGCTATGCAAATATTTCAATCAGTTGCAACCTGAAAATGAAATATATAAATATTTATGTGTCAAGCTTCAATTTTTCAAAAAATTCCTAAAATTCAGCACACTTGTGAATCTTGGATGAATCCGCTCACAAATTGGCTAGGAGAGTTTCCGTCTTCAAAACCAATCTTTGTCATAGGGTTTTTGTCCTAGGGTAGGAAGGTTTTGAAAATAAAATGTGAGGAATGAATTTTCTTTTGCGGGCTCTCCTTTTTATACCTATTTTTTCTATATTTGAAATATTAAATTTCATTTCCCTCTCAAAGTGACTTTTAATATTTCTTTTTAATTTAACTTTACATGTGGTCCCCAAAAAGTCACCTTCTTAATAAATTATCTAATATTAATAAAATAATTAATTAAATATAAGTTTCTCATAAAATCAACGACTGTACACAACTTAATTTAATTAATTAATTATTCCCTTACCACACCTCAATTAGCCTATGAGAATTAAAATAGGCTAAGGGTCTCTACCAATTGATCATGCCTGTAAAGGGTACATTATAGTAAAGCATTAGGACTTCATGGGAGGTCACCATTCCAATACTACTCCAATGGACTATTCATCCTCATGAAAGATCAATTCGTCTAAATCACTACTTATGAAATATGGGTCAATAAGTTTGACTCAAAAACTACGTAGTTGAATCTTGATAGAAATATCATAATTTGACACACTGTGGAAAATACCTTCTACTTATCAAATGCAACAATTTTTAATTGAATACTCGTTCATTACATAATTCAATTCTTCATATATACTCTGCTACATTTGACAATAGATTGTCATAAAAATGTGTTTCTCCTTTCTTGTGGTGAACCTTTCGTAATCCCTTTTAAGAAATACATAGTGCACATTCACTATTATTTTATCTAGTTCTAATTATCAAGTATCAACCCATTTGCATGAATGCCCCACTCGACTTCCCTTTTCCTAACAACATTATTGACTGTGTATGTTATAATACGAATAGCAATACTAGCTATGAATTGTCTTTTGCATGTTCCTTATTATGTGTAAATTCAAGAGTAATCTAGTTACCAAACCAAATTCTTGGCTAGAACACATTTTTGCATCATACACTCCTTATTCAATTTTCTATACAAAACATATTCTACCGATGAAGTTATTCAAGCAAATCAGCGTCAAGTCTTTTTAGTTATGCCTCATTTAACCATATAGGACGAGCTAAGGATTGACTTATCCATTTTACCAAGTCTTTTTTTTGATAGAGTATGATGGGTACTAGTGGATCCTAAGGCCAACATGATACAACCAGGGTCCATACCTTGAGCATGCATAACATGCACTTTCAAAAATAGAGTAATGACCCCCCTCTGATATTTTTTAATAATCTTTTTTTTTGTGATTTTGATGCAATAATGCAGGAATAGAAAATATTAAATAAAATATACAATAATGTATACTTTGTTGGGTCCCAAAACCACTATTCTACTTCCTACAACAAAATATCACTTTCAAGGCCAGAGTTGTCATTGTGAAAGTGAAACCTACTCATTCATAAACCATGGAGGGTTAAAGATCAATTCTAGGAGAATGGATTCTCTCTCTCATGCTTTAAGCTCATCTTAGGCTTAGAAGGGTGTTTCTAGAGGTATACCTTGCAGGTATTAAATCAAACAAAATGAACAACCAAAAATAACCACAACCAATCCCAATTGCATTGTTTTATCCTAAATACTATCGCCAGATCAAGAAATACTGGTTGCAATAATCTCTATATAGTTGATATGGTTGTGTAGACATAACCTACATGAAATAAATCCATTCAAGGCTCTTAATATGTAATGTCCCCTTTTATGATCCATTCCAATATTCTTGGAAACTCCAAATTTCTTGGAGAGCATCAACTTTCTCGAAAAGAAATTTTGACAGTGGTAGTAAGTTCTTGGAGCCAAGATGGGTACAATGGTACTTTCCTTGTGCGAATCCAACATTCTGGGAGCACTCCACATTTCTTGTAGAAGTCTATCATCTTGGGAGAGTACCAACTTTCATATAGATTGATATCCTATGCATTTAAGGTATTGTTGGTGTGGTCAAAATTTATATTTTGGGATATTTTATTATTTTCCATATCTTTGGTGGTTGTGTGAAAAATAATTCAATAGTTAAATGATTAATTATTAAAGTTGCCGAAAAAATAAAATAAAATGACAATTTATTTTTAACTTTTTAAAAAGATGCTTTAAGTGTGCAGATAAAATGTCACTAGGCTCAAGGTGTTGAAAGTGGTCTTAAGGACACTTTATATTATTTTATTAAAGAAAATTGTTTTTCAAAAGAAACAATGAAAAAGCATTTTTTTTTTGAAAAGCAATGAAAAAAGAAAAAAACATATTTTCAAAAAAGCAATGAAAAAACAAAAAAACATTTTTTTGAAAAAGCAATGAAAAATAAAAAATGCTTTTTCCTAAAATAACTGTAAAAATGTTATAAAATGAGGTTGGGTCTTGAGAAAAAGGGTTACTACTTATTCATTTCATTTGCTTTGGTTAAAGAATGCGAGTTCTCCCTATTTTCCTAAGGACAAAAACCCTTTGGTGAATTCAGTTTCGAGGACAAAAACTCTCCTAGTTGGCTGAGTCATTTAATCCAAAAATCACCATTGTGTTGAATACTCAGTTTTTCCAAATTTTTATTGATAATGGAGTTTTTTATGTGTTTTAAGAGATTTTGGCATGCAATTTTTATTGGTGTTGCTGTCCTAGTTCTGGCTTGAATTTAGGAGTGATTTTTGGAGTTTTGAGAGGGTTGTACTTCCTTATTTCATGCTATACTGTTTGCTACAGCAATAAGTAGAGTCATTTCAGAGAGATTTTTCTCTACATATTGGGCTGTACAACAATGTTATTATCCTACAGTTAAATGGAGGTTATATAATGATTTGGGGTATTAAATATGGTAGATTGAAGGCATTTTTCAGACCCAAACAGTCTGATATGACAATTTTGAGTAATGTTTATTGAGTTTAAGGGCCTACAATCAACATTCTACATCATCCTTCAGCCTTCCTTGGCAGTGCACTTCAGTTTATTGAGTCCACTTGAATGGTATAACATCACCCTACGATTTTATGGACTAACTTTTGAATATGCAACATTATGTTCATTATTTTGAAAAACATTATTTGTGTGTGTAGTTAGTTTCTCTTATCAATATCATTCTTAGTTGTATTTAGTGCATTTCCTACTCATTATTGTAACTCTAGGTGGTAGTACCGCTAGAGAGTTGTGCATTTCATGTTAAAGATATTGTAAAATTGGATGGTATATTGCTGGTTATTGCATTTATCATTGAAGGTCTTCGTTGGTTTACCGCTAGACCCCTCTGCATTTCAAGGCCATTTTGGCATTGATCGGATCTGCAAGTAATCAACCATTTTGGCTTGATCGGATTCTGTTGTAATCTGCTAGTGGCTCTACATTCTCTATGCATACTTGTTCGCCTAATAGGTGTTGATTTGTGTTGGCTCTGCCGCCTACATTCTTTGGTCATCTTGTTGTCTTTACATTTCAGTAGTGCATATATCTAGATAGAGTGTGTATTGTCCAAACACCATATGCTCTCATCTTGCCCACATTGAGAACTTGGTGATCAGAAAGTGCATAGACTTGCATTTGCATTTTCTATATTGAAAAATACAAAAAATTGTTGTGGGTTTATTACATAATACTGACTCCCTAGTTATAATACAAGATCATGAAAGTGCAACAAACGAGTCTAATCCTAAACTATTGATTTATGTTTTGATTTGTTTAATGATGTGAGTGGGAAAATGGTTCTAGAGTAGTGCCTATCTAATTGGGCAATAGAGTCACAATTCACTAATAGGAGTACAAACTAAAATCACAAGAATCTATGAGCTATGCATTTTATTACACCAAGGATTATGAAATTCATAGCACAACATACTTATTTATCCAAAACATAACTACGTATATCCATAGAAAAAATGAGAAAGATCATTACAAGGCTTGTAATGTTTTCAAAATGCTGTTACATTCATCTAACCCAACATTACATTTGTGTCAACAAATGTTACACAGGAGAATCTTACCTATGACTCAAAGATCCTCCTAGAGATATAACTAATACAATGGAGACATTATGCTACAAAAACCACTTACAATACTAATCTTCTTAATTCCATAGGCTTGTTCCCCACCAAATGAATTGGAATGGCATTCCTAGTTACCCTTCACCACATTAGCAACCTTCAGATGTTTGAAGGCCACACAAAGAACCAACCTCTTTGAAAATGATAAAAAAGTTTCCTAGTCAATAGCAATAGAGTGAAATCCTAATTTGTAGCATTGTAGCATTTTGAATATCAATGATTTGCAAGCATTCATGCCCAAAACAAGCACCTCAGATTGAAAGGTAACTATTGGAGGTACAATAGTAGATCGAAGGAGTAATGGAGAGTAGATGGAGTAAATGTAGGTTGTTGGGAGAGATCCCTGACATTAATGGTGGGTAGGTGAGTGAGTAAAGGCAACATCATTACATTTGGTGCTCAAAATCCATTCAAAATGCCTTCAATAATAATGGGTTTCTATTGCATGCATTTTTCCCTTTGCAAATTACGCATGTTGCATTCCTCCTTGCTTGGATAATGGTCTTTGAACAATTGTTGGCATTGTGGGTGAATTTAGGAACCATGCCAAACCTTGGAGGTGGTTTACGAACCACCACAAATCACCAAAACTAATTGCCTTCTACCACTTGTTGGAGTATACTGGGAACTTGGAACTATGGCGGAGATTCTTGGTTCCTAGCCTCTTAAAATGCTCTGACAACTTCCCTATGTCTCCATGTTGAGCATATTACTCCTTAAGCAGTTTCCTAGATGTTGGAGATTTTCCGCCCTACTGGAACTCTTCAATTATTTCGGCGTTTGGAACTATGTTGTGAACTTTAGCCATGGTGGGAACCAAGGTGGTTTTGGAACCAACCTAAACCTTCACCCAAAATGAACATTACCTTGTTGCACTTTGCTTGTTGATGAAAATTGTTGATGCTAGAATGTCCATCAGGAACTTAAATTAGCTCTGAAACCACCACAAGTTTTCGACACACAAACATTTTCCTTGGTCCTTGCCTTGAGGGTTTGAGTTTTAGGAGGAACCTTAAACCTTGGAACTTTGCATACATAATTGGTAGGTTCGGGATTTGTGGCAGAAATGAAACTTGGGAACCATAAAAGACTAATGGGTGTTAGGCTTAGGGACAAAATGAAGACTTTGGATTTATATAAGACTAGTGGGCATTGGGTCACGAGATGAAATGTGATCCAAAACAAAATCTAAAGTTTACTTAGGGTTGTGGAGATCGGGGGCGAGGAGGAAATTGGAATTGGAACCTAAGGTTCCAAGTTCCAAATTAGGACTTGGGGTTTGAGAGGGATGAACAGTCTTGGGATGGAATGGGGAGAAAATTGTAGGAGGAAACAAGGACTCGAAACCTAAGGTTTTATGTTCTTGTTGGGACTTGGGGTCCAAAAGGGAACCAAAAGAAAATCATAAGGGGAAAGTGGGGCACAAAAGGGAACATGCTAAGGTTTCAAGTCCCTAGAGGACCTCAAAGAAACCAAAAGCATGATTGTGCAAGGATCAAGAGGCAGAAGGGAATGGGAAATAGGAACCTAATCTTATGTTCAAATTCCCCATTAGGATCCAAGGTCTAAAAGGGAAGTGAGAAACACTTGGCGGGGGTAGAAAGAATGTTGGGAAATGAACCTAGAAACACCCTTAGACAGCATCTCAACACAGGGGACTGAACCAAAGATTTCTTAGATTGGTTATTATTGATGGGCCAAACGAAGCAAGGGAAACCAAATAAATGGGAGTCAAGCAAAAATAACACAACAAATTTGAGTCCTGACAGTGGCTCTATTTGGGGACAAGTGCCTCTCGCAGGCATTACGAGAATCCTGATGACTCCAATTGCAAACCACAAAATTGACACAAAATAACACAACACAAGACAAGATCGAAACACCTCACATGAAAAACAAGGTATGTGATTGCACTAACACAACACTATATACAAGACAAACAAGACATAAAACATAGAAACACTATATACAGGGAGACAATAACTTGCAGCCACAAACAGGGAAGCTTGAGGAAAATAAAGATATGACTGCAAGTATACTCACAACATAATATATAGGTCAGATCCTGCAAGAACATCCATGGCACCTGGCCATGTGCAAACTACTATAATTGTTTGTCTCTATTGAACACCATCCATCAAAAGGAGCCGACTTCTCTCAACCTGAAGCTATTTCCTTCATGCAACAACAATGGTGGCCTTTTTCTTGCGTGCACAAATTTGTGATTATTTCTAAAATAGTAAAGGTCGGTTTCACTATCAATCTTTCCATCGCATGGAAACCACAAAACATATGTCTCCAAACCACTTTGGAATTCATCATTTTTATCCATAGCAGCTAGTGACACAACTTGAAAAGTTTGATCAGCCCCAAAAGAAACAATGGTATTTTCTTCATACTGCTGACCTCCTCAATTGAATTAAGGAAAAAAGAAAATACCTCCAATTCACATAGTAATGAAAAATATGCTTCATCATCCTATTGACCTGCATAAGGAAACTCCTCATGCACATCAAACTAAAAAATTTGTAACCTAGGCATAATTTTTTTTTGTAACCTAGGCATATAAAAATTTTGAGCAACCGATTGATCTTCAACCTGGAAAATTTGTTGCTGTCAACATCATCACAACTTTTATGTGGGGCCCAAGTGAAGCAATCAAACCTAGGCATACTGTCATCCATACTAGAAGAAGCTACATCTTCATCATGAAGGAAAACTTCATACTCAACTTTACTCATCTTAGGGACTACAAGCAGCCAACATACCTTACCGTCACTTATGTTGATGCACTCTTCATCAACACAAAACCACCATCATGAGACACCTTATGTGAATAATTAAATTCTTCAAATTGTCTTGTTGTTTCTTCTTCTCAACAACTTGTGTTATTGGTAATTCTCAAATCAGACCTACGACACTTTTCTTCTTCCACGTTCATTGCATCAACAATACCTTTATGTGACCCTATTGAAGCACAATTTGCATGAGGGAGACAACAAATATTGCACCAAATGAATAGGTTTTCATATGCATCCACATGATCACCATCTATGCAATCATCAAGGGCAAGGTCTTCAAACAAAAAATTATTTACTGCATAATGCCTGTTTCAACAATACTATCACCAAGTGCAACAATGTTTGATTCATCTTGATGTAAACAAAGATTAATAGCTTCAACATCAAGACTAGATACAAAAGAGGGTAATAGATCAAATAAGAGACTAATGTTCAACCTATGGGATGGAACAAGGAGTGGACTTCGAGACAAAATGAGGATTTGGAACCTAAAGTTCCAGGTTCTTGTTGGAACCCGAGGTTTGAAAGGGAATTGATACATAATCATAAGAAGGGGAAAGTGAGGCATGGAATGGAACACGAACTTGGAACCTAATGTTCCAAGTCCTTAGAGGACCTCAAAGTCCATGAGAAAACCAAAGGCATGACCATGTGGGGATTGGGAAGCAGAAAGGAATGGGAAGTTGGAACCCAAGCTCATGTCCAAACTCCCCATTGGGACTCGAGGTCCAAAAGGGAAATGAGAAACACTTGGTGGGGGCGGAAAGAATGTTGGGAAGTGAATCCAGAAACATCCTTAGACAACAGTTCAACACCTTTAGATAAGATTCCAACACAGGGCACCCAACTAGAGATTTCTTAGATCGGTCATAATTGATGGGCCAAAAGGGCAAGGGAAACCAAATTGATGGGACTCAAGAAAAAATAACACAACATATTTAGGTCCCAAAATACTCTTCTAAAACCAATTGAAACTCATAAATGCTGATAACAAATAGCATTATAATAACAGAGTATATTCATTATTAACTCTTTTTAATGTTCATAAAATTTAAATGATAACAATATTGTTAAAATATTGAGGTCCACTTACAAGATGATGGATGAAATCCAGTCTTGAGTTTGTTCGTACAACCACTCAAGAGAATACCAAGACAACACTAATAAAATCTCAAAATAGTGTGATCCTTTTTCCCAATGATACGGCATCTTGAAGAAAAATAAAACAGCAACTCAAATCACAAGTTTTCAACCTTTCCAAAGATTACAATTCATTTTCAGTAAGTATGACGGCTAACAGGAAACTATCTGCAAATTATTTCTCATGGCCCCCTTATCGAAGTGAATGGCAGCCAAAACACTTCAATAATACATATCATTGAATAATGTACAACATCCTTCTCATAAATAAAACAACAATATATAGTACATCCAACCAATCTAGAAATATTAAATGATTTACCATTGAGTACCAATAAAATGTGATATTCTAAAACAAACTCAAAACTGATATCAAATATGAACTTTCTCAAACTTGCTTAAATATTTGATCACCAAATTGAAACTGGAAAAACTGCAATCTTTCAACAAACATGTGACTCCTTAATGGAATTAGCTCAACCGGAAACCCAAGATGGTTTTTGTCCTCCAGATTTCAGCACTAAAGGATTTTCATCTTCGGACATAGAGATGAATTGATAAGAATAACAATGAATGCCCTTTACGGTGCCAAACTCCTCTTTTGTATTCACTTTTTAATTTTGAGTTTCTTTTCCTCTTAAAATTACCTCCAAAGGTGTTCAAAAACACTTTTAATAAAACATTTCATTAGGTGCACATTAATAAAATAATAATGACATAAGTCATCCTTTTTGTAAACTTACAAATAAAGCTATTGGACAACTTAAAATATTATTATTAAATTATTTCCATAGCTTTAACCCTTAGCCTATGGAAATAAAAAATAGGCTATGATCCTCCCAGATTATTTAATTCTAAAAAAGGGGACATGATAGTCTGCCCTTGCCATAATTGCTTTCCTTCAAGCAATTGCAAATTATGTGTTCAAAATATTTGCACCCTCCCATGTAGCATAATACATTCCTGTATATTTATCAGACAATCCAACCCATACACAAATATAAGTCAGAACTGCTGGAGTAACAACCTCTTATATTGCATGCTTTAAAGAAATAATACAATTGCGTAGAATGTCAAAAATTAGCTACTTGGACACATACATTGAGGTTCTCCTGAAGTGAAACAACAAAGAAATAGAGAAAAGAAGTTAAATAGCCTAGGCATGAGCACAAGACAATTTTGTGTATGATTAGATCTCTTTTACAAATTTGAATAGTCTGATATATATGCCTAGAAAATTGAGAGAAAAGAGGGGGAAACGAGGAAGGGAAAATAGGCTGTTTTGTTGATGTGATTTACAATTTGAAATTCAAATGTTTTTGTTCTTGATATTGCAACTTGTATATTTTTTAATATTTCCTCTTAGGCCTATATGAATGCTCTTCAAAATACTAAGGCAAATAATAAATTCACTTAACATTAGAAAGAGATGAAATATTAAAACCAAAGGTTTGAATATTATCTCTTGTGCTATTTACGTTCCGTGGAAATGTCTCTTTTGTGAATTTCATTTAGCACCCACATTTTACCTTAGATTTTAATTTCATAATTGGAAATGTTTTACCAAGAAGGTTTTCGTCCTCCAAATTTCTACACTAAAGGGTTTTCATCCTTGCGCATAGAGATGAAAAAAATGCTCAAGCTTTGAAATAGGGTTTGATAACAATAACAATGGATGTCCTTTTTGGTGCCAAAATCCTCTTTTATATTCACCTTTTGACTTTGAGTTTCCTTTTCCCAACTAACAGTACCTCCAAAAGTGTTTGAAAACACTTTTCATAAAATATTTCTTTAAGTCCACTCTAATAAAATAATAATAATACATAAGTTGTCCTTTTTACAAAATAATGAAATAAGTTATTGGACAACTTAAAATATTATTAAATAGGCTATGGACTCCTAGTTATTTTAATTATTAAAAGGAGACATGATAAATACATATTGTGAGCTTTTGAATTTTAAAAGGCTACGCTAGCACCTATACACATCAATGCAAGCTTTCTTATGTGCACCAAGGTGAGCATTTTTTGTGCCTCATTTATATTGATGTGCACTAGCTTAATTTGAATTGCCAAGCTAAAATATTGCTGCTGTACCTTTTAGGCCTATGCCCTACTTTAACATTCCATTTGAGTATTGACTTGCACTAGCATATATGCCCTCATACTATCTTTGTGCCCTCAATTCCCATACAGACCCTCAAATACTAGCAGCATTCTATGTGAGGTTGCAGCCTTGTTCAAGTGCTTGGTGCTGTCCACTGTCCACCATGTCCCACACAATGTTTTAAGCCATACTTGCTGTTTTAAACTTCAATCTCTACCTAATATTGCGAGTCTACATCCTATGCTCTATGCAAATCTCCTATGGTTGTGCTACACCTCCTTTCTTGCTCTATTCTAGCAGCTATGCTGCATCATACTAGTGCTGCACTTGATTGTAATATGTTAAGGAGTTCCCTCTTTTGTTGGGTGTGAATCAAATAGATGACCTACATCATGATTTGGTGTCCATTTACATGGCACACCACACTTCCTTTTGGCTGCATAGGATTACAATGTGGCACATAGGAGTTTTCTTCTCCACACAACCCCCTTTATATTTCTTGTGCCAAGCTTTAAAAGGTAGAACAAAACACCTCAACAAATACCTGTGCAGCCCCTTTGCATTGCCTGGATCAATGTCTTTATGTTGAGCTGGCCTCATATTCTGTTTGAATGCAAAGCGTCTCCCTCTTCACATGGATAGGCTGCATGCATCATGGAAATTTGGCCTCAGTTTCAAATATTCTGAAACACTTACAATCTGGGAGGTCGCTAAACTTCTCTTACACAGTTGTGAGCTAGACCACTTTGCCTTGTCGCATCCCCTTTGGCCATCAATGTCAATCATCAAACATTGCCACTACGCCTTTGTCTTTGTAGTCGGAGTACAATGTCTATTATTATGCTTCGATGATATTGGTTTTTCAACTATGTATTAATTGTTTGTATTAATTGGTTGTTGGTTTTAGGTGGTTATAAGATGCATTTTGTTGATGGTTGTGTTCTTCTTGGCAATTGTCGGGTCCTTTAAATACATTGTGTATCATCAAGGAGAGTAGTAAGATCTAGTCGCATCAACTCTGATCGTTGGTTGACCATCTCTTGTCTTCTTCTATAATAAATTCATGTGCGAATAAAGATATATTTAACTCTTGTATCTGGTATGCATTGTCATCTCTGATATTAATTCATGTATTTAATTTATTAGATAGAGCAGTAAACATTTGGCATTGTTGCCTTAAAGAAATCAGGTCAGATTTGAGAGATTCATGCCCTTAGACCCCAATAAAGGTGGGAAGAGACCACAACGTGGTCAAGACCAAGAGATTTGACAATCTTTAAGGATCATGGAACAAAGAGAATGAAGGAGACGATTGAGGGGTGAAGTTGAAAAGGCGAAGGATTTCTGAAGGAAAGCCCGAGTCAACCCAAGAGTAGAAGTCGAAGCGTAAGAAAAATCAGTAGTCAGGAGAGAAAAATAACTTTCACGACAATTAGAATGCACAAAGGGAGAATGGAAAGAAATAGCATGACATCTACTACTACTCGATGAAGTGTACACCGACCTCACCAACCTTGCCATCGATGAACCATTTGGACCATCATCGTCAAACGAAGGAGAAAGCGAGGGGGAACCCACCAATCTTGCCATTGGCAAACCGTTGGGATCATCACCGTCGGACAAAGGAGGTTCACCATTGAGCAAAAGGGAAGGCGAGGGAGAACCTGCCAGCCTGACCGCTTGAGAACTATTTGTACCGTTAAAGTCAGTCGAAGAGGAAGGCAAGGGAGAACCTACCGACGATCTGACAGGGACTGTACGCTAGATTGAAGACTTGACATTGATAGAAGAATTGTTAATTTTTGGTAGCATCGGTCAGATTAAGTCATTGATCGGTGTCTGAACAAGTTAAATAAAGAGACACGCCCCTTGAGCCAACATGTCTCCACTTTGTGGAGACACATCCGCTCATGGGACGTGTCTCCTAGGTTTGATACTTATACTCTCTCCTTCCTCACTTGTATGACATGGAAATCTATAGATGTTATACACATGTGAGGATCGACCTTTATTAATCCTGAATCTGATCTTTGCAACAACATGGTATCAGAGCCAGGTTTCGGGATATTGATTAGATTTAGCATTGTCGAACTCTACCAGTGGTTCGGCGCCACCATCCCTTACATTAAGAAAACGTGGGTTTTGCGTGATATGTGAAGGCTTTTATGCTGCAGTGGATGGAGGATACGATCGGGATGGAGACGGGAAGAAAGGAAAATAGGGTGTTTGCAGGGTGCTGGTTCGTCCCTTTGGTGCCTGTAAGAACAAGGCTATGCAGAGGAGACACGAGAAGCGTCTGCCGAGGTACGATCATGTTGGCTTTGGCCACCCCATCACAAAGCACCTCCCGCGATCAGATTCACACCTTCTCTTGGACTGCTATGATGACGGGATTCATACAGGTCGTGAGGATTGATGTCACGCGGCATTTTTGACAGTTTACTTGAAGCCGTCGCTAAGCAAGAACAATCTAATTTGTCTTACTTGTTGAGATCGCACTTGGTTGGGAGTCACAAATTGAAAGATTTCATGAACAAGTGAAGTTGAATGTTGTGCAAGTTGCTACCTTCGCAATATTTACATTTTCCGACTTACTGTATGATTGGAACTTCATCGCGACTCTACAATGTATAACCCAGTTTTGTACTCCAGTGTTCGGGTCAAGTATTGTAGTTGCAGAGTATTTGTGAGTTCGGGGAATATATCATATAGCGACTGCTATTAAACCTGAAAAACATCCAGAAGCATGCTCGTGGCATTCACAGTTGTCGCACATTTCAAATATTGGTTTCGTCGTGGGTTCCTGTATTTCATCATGTTTGATTTAGTTATGATGTTCGGGCCAATATTGTTAATCGAGCCTTTGATTTCGACTAAACTGCTGGTGCTTTTACTCCATCTGATGGGTGGTGGCCTTCATCAATTTTATATCGCCGTTGGATAATTGTATATTCCTCCCTGCCGATATCAAGTTGTGCGGAAGACATCATCGAGACATTATATTCTTGGAATTGCTTGCTGGAGGTGCCAACACATTTCTGAAGCTACAGGTTGTGATCATATTTGCTTAGTGTAGTCTCCGAGGACAAAAGTCAGAATAAGATTTGAATGGTCTTTTGACCACATTCAAATATTAAGGATATCGCTTCTCCCTACTGTCAAAAGGATAAGTCAGCTGTCAGAAGGATAAGTCAGCAAATCTTAGCGTGTGTTCAGTGGAGAAAAGGCTATGAGAAATCTCTACTGAAGGAAAGGTTGTTTTCACATTCCTCCTGCATCATTTTCGGCAATCCAGAGAAGGGGGATTTGCCTCTAATTACAATGATGATCATTGGACTAGATAAAGAGAGAATGTCTATTTAGTATTGATTTCACCATATAAATCTGGGAAGCTTTGGTGCCTTGGTTATTTGGAGATATTTGCCACCTATGTTTGGAGATGATCTGTGGATCACTACAAACTCCGAGAAGTGGTTTCTTGTTAGGTGTAAATCATGGCATCACTGAAGGTGGCCAAGATGGAACACTGCCACCGATCCAGCTTTATGGTGTACCATCAATTAAAGAGATTATTATTTGCAAGTCATTTTTATGCTAGTTGTGAAGATTTCTGAGTGTGACTCTGAAATAAAAGAAGAATTGCAATTTCGATGGTGATAAGTTGGTCACATCGATATCATTCTCTAATGCATAAACTGTGATAGAGCCTTGACTCTTGGAGAGGGTAGGTTTTTCAGCTAAACTGCATAATGCATTCAAGAAATCTGTAGTGTTTAGATTGTCTTTTGTTGTGCTAAGTTTAGCACTCTCAAGAGGAGTAAAAGATGGAAGAAAGAGTTATATCAGAATTTAAAGATAAGCTTCCTTATCCCTTCATTCTGATCTTTTGATATATTTCTCTTATAAATTGATTCGTGTTTTAATATTGTTCATAAATTCTTATGCATTCATGCTATAACTTGAGATAGTAAACCTTGTATGATTCTAGTCTTGATATTTCCTTGGATAGTTATAAACTGTTAGTAATCTCTCTCTCAAATGCTTCCTGGATAGATCTAGGAACAAGAAGGTGATTGCTTAGTGATAAAAAAGCTTGAGGCATCTTGTAAGGAAGTCATGCCGACCAAAGAAATGATCAAACATGAAGTCACAACTTGCAGCCATGGGACTGAGTTGGTGGCTAGAGGGAGTTCACTTCCAGAAGTCTTCTTTGCAATCTCTAAAGCAGGGATCAAGAGGGAGTTCTGTGACTCACGGAAAAGAAGATGCAAGGCCTGATGCTAAGATTCTCTTCAGCAGTTGAGATAAGAATTGCTCAAGTCAGCCAACCTGGATTCAACATTGGTAGCTCCGCAAACCTATTCCGTATAGAGTGTTCTAGGATGAGGTTGAAGAGGACAGCCCTAAATCTCTACAGAGGTGTGCATTGGAAACCATTTCCCTAAAGCAAGTATTGCTGACGATTTTGGATGAGGAGGTCAGGAGGCTGATACATGTACTTAGAGTTTCAGAGGGAGTCACATCATCACTTGTTGTAATGCATAATTCTCTGAGATAGAGAGATATGAGGTGAAAGCCCTTGTTCATCTCTGAGACTGAGATGAGGCGTCATGTTGAGAGACTCCATGACGACAGGTCCCTGGATCTAACTTCATGAGCCCCCAGCACCTGCAGTGTGGCTTAAAGGGGGAGGTGTTGGATATAAGCCACACCCGGACTGATGAGGGCTGGTCACAAGGGGCTAGTAGCTCAGCTGATAAAACACTCCTGCTGCAAATGGAAGGTACCGGTGAATGCTCTAAACCAGTTCAAGTGTGAGCCAAAGGAAATTCACCTTATGGCTGTAAAACATATATTCATCTTCCAGGCACTATTGGATATGGTCTTCTTTACATAAATGACCAACTAGATCAACCTAGATACTCTGATTCAGATTGGGCTGGGAATGTAACCGATCGGAAAAGCACATCAGGATGTTGCTTCAATTTAGGATCGGCTATGATCTCTTGGATCTGCAGAAAACAATTTTTGTAGCACAAAACTCGACAGAAAGGAATGTGATCTAGTTGGAGTATGTTAGTACAAATGATCAAACAACAGATATTCTCACCACACCTCTCTCTCGAATCAAGTTATAACACTTCAGGAAGAAACTGGTATGGTTGAAATGTAATTTGATATTATGTTGAAATTCAAATTGTTTATAAGTTGTACTAATATATATAAAGATGTTTAATGTGTAAACTCTTTTGTCATGTGTGTGACTCCATGACCTTATGGGCCCCGCTCCCCCTGTGTACATTATTGAAAGGTGACGATCTTTCTAATAATGAACACTTGTATTTGACATTGTAAAGTGACGACTCTACAATAATAAACTATCATGATAGATATCATGTGACTTGATATCTGTGGACATGTCATGATAGTATCTCTTGGACACTTTGATTGATATCATGGGACTTGATATCAACTGTAGATCATTGTGATCCTTAAGAGATAATCATGGTAGATATTTATATCCGTGGATATGCCATGAATTATGGTAGACATCATGTGACTTGATGTCAGTGCACATACCATAATGAAGATATGTTATGAAGAATGTCATGTGACTTGACACTTTCAGAAGCATACCATATCTTTTGATATCACGAGTTAGGTGATATCACTTTTACTTGGTGGAATTTTATCCTCCCTAGCTAAGAGGGAGTGTTATTAGAGCTTATCTACCCTAGATAAGAGGGAGTATTGAATAATGAAGATGTGTTATGAAGAATGTCATGTGACTTGACACTTTCAGAAGCATACCATATCTTCTAATATCACGAGTTAGGTGATATCACTTGTACTTGTTTAGAGTTTATCCTCCCTAGCTAAGAGGGAGTGTTAATTTTTGGTAGCATCGGTTAGATAAAGTCATTGATCGGTGTCTAAACAAGTTAAATAAAGAGACACGCCCCTTGAGCCGACGTGTCTCCACTTTGTGGAGACACATCCGCTCATGGGACGTGTCTCCTAGGTTTGATACTTATACTCTCTCCTTGCTCACTTGTATGACATGGAAATCTATAGATGTTATACACATGTGAGGATCGACCTTTATTAATCCTGAATCTGATCTTTGCAACAACAAGAATCAAACATTAGAATATCTGAGCCAATAATGCTAGGATGAAGGGAGCATCAAAAGGACCCCAAAGGCAACACGAGGGTGACAAACACTGAAGAGGGACATGAAGAATTGTTGCGTGTCCGAGAGTGTAGGGAAAGCATTGGAACGTACAAATCAAATTCTCCACCCAAGTTGTCGTCACAAAGGGTGCAACAAGGAGACAAGATGGTGACTCCCCTAGTAAGTCCGAGTGTAGAGCGGCAAAAACTTCCAAAGTTCCTTGGAAATGGGTCAGAGGACCCCATAAGGAATTTTAAGACATGTGAGAAATTTTGGGTAGCAAACAGTCAGGATGATAAAGCGTATTGGCTAAGAGCATTTCCAACAACTCTCAAAGGGATAGCCATAGACTAGTACACAAAATTGGAAGTAGCTCTTAAGAATACATGGGATGCATTGAAAAGAGCATTCCAAGAGTAATTCAAACTCGTAAGAGACGACAATGAAATTGTGATAGAGATTTACAATACCAAACAAGGAAAGCACAAGAATGTGCAAGCCTATAATTGTAGGCTCAAGGAATTACTGGTGAAACTAGAAAACCAGCCTATCAATGGACTGAAGAAAAGATGGTTCATCAAGGGATTGATTCCTTTGTTGAGGAAGAAAATGAAAGTGATGTCTTTGCCATCGTACGCCAATGCTTACAATCGAGTGATGGACATAGAAAGTGAAGATAAAATGTCCTCGCATAGTAAAAGAATAACAAAGGAAAATGGAAGTGCGGATGTCAATAGTGATGATGAATCAAGAATGGTACAAGGACTCCAGAGGGACATGCTCTGAGTGATGAAACAATTTAAGGCGGAGAAAGAAACCAACAAAGAAATATGGTGTACTGAATGCAAAATTGAGGGGCACAAAAAAGGTAATTGTCCTTAAAAGATGTTTTGTAAGATTTTCTAGGTTATGGGTCATTCAGTAAAGTAGTGTCCATACAATTTGAAGATGAGGAGTACACAAGTACTCTTTACGTAGGGAGCGGAGTCCACTCCATAGAATACATCTCCAAACAATTATCAAAATCAAAGAGGAGGACGAAGCCAAATACAATATGACCCCAAAGGACGCCCTATCATACAATGTCGACAATGTAGCGAATGGGGACACTTTGTGAGAGACTGACAAAACAAACAAGACAAAGTGCAATTATTGTGCAAATGGTGTGGATTTGGAAACCACGAAGACACCAAATGTCCGAAGAAAAAGGCTAGTGTCAACATGATTGATGTAAGGCATATTAAAGTATTGGCCATTACTCATGCCCAAGCAAAGAAGGCTGTGTACCCAAACCCACGTACAAAAAAGAAAGGCTTCGTGAAGCAAGGGCTGAAGTAGAGAATGCTATGGACAATGAACGATGCCACTCAAATGCAAATGCAAGTACAGTAACAAACCAATTATAGTCCAAGAAAAATATTGCACAAGTACTTAAAGCTATTGTAACCATTAAAATAGTGGATTTATTACAGAGTATTCATGAATTTCGAAATGCTATAATATCGGGGGAGAATAAGATGGTGCATGCTACGACCCAATTGGAATTTGGTGAGAGTGAAGAATCAATAACCAAACCTCAACTATCAGGCGACCAAGTGATTGATCCAATGTTATGGATAGTTAACATGACAAAGAAACCAATGGTGGTGAATATGGAGATCCTTGGAAGGAATCTCACCAATACAATTGTTGATGGTAGGTCAGGCGTGAATGTACTTCCAGAAGACACTTGGAGAATTCTCGGCAAGTTGACCATTTGGCTGCCAACTTTTCAACTGGTGGGTGCAAATCAACAAAGTATTAAGGTACTTGCAGTTTTAATGGAACAAAATGTACTTATCAGAACCCAAACATTTTTGTTGAACTTTGTGGTCATTTCATTAAGAAAGAAAGCATACAACGCATTGTTAGGTTGGGGTTGGCTGATGGCAGCGAAAGCCAATCAAAACTAGAAAAAGAATATAATATCCATTGAGAATAAGGGTCGGAAATATATAATTGATTTGAAAAACCAAGCAGTTAATGAGGAAGCAACTTCCTTGGATTTGTTAGATTAGACTCTAGAGAAAAATGGAAGAGTCAAAGTTCGGTGGAACCAAACAACAAAGGAATTTTGGAGTTACAGTCATGTTTGGATGATGAAACAAATTCTCTTCGTGGCCTATTTCATTGGCAAATGGAGGACTATGAGGTATTTATGTCAACTTGTAATTTTATTGAAGCTACGACTCTTAGTGAAGAGCAACCAATGAAAAATGATTTTGGAAAGTTGGATAGTTTATGTCTGCAGGATGCATTCCATAGTTGGAAAAAGATGATAGTTGAAATGGAGACATTCGACTTTGTAGAAGAATGCAAAATAATGGATGATACGTCTCAAAGTACTAAGAGAAAAATATTTAATTTAGAGCGTATAGATATTGGTCAAGTCAAATTGAAAATGCCAAAATATGATATTAAAAAGTTAAATTTTACAAGTGAAAGTTATAAAGGGGCCAATAATAAAGAAATTTATCAAGTTGTATGGGCTCCATTCCTCATTGTACGACAACAAAAGAACATTATAAATATCGTACGACCCTAACAATTTTTCAAAGCATGACATTACATATTAACTCTCCACAATGTACAACCACTCCAAAAGCTAGTTGTACGACATCCAAGATAGGACACAAAGGGTTTCATTGTATGATTGCGTAGAGATTGCATCGTATGATTGGCAAGTTTCCATACCGTACACTCATCAAATCACCACATTGTAAGACATATTAGACAAAAGGATCAAAGGAAAATTGAACCAGAGAATTCCATTGTAGGATGGCTCAAGAACCTCATAGTACGACATACCATTGTGTGTGTATGGCATCAACAAAGCATCACCATACGACGTATGTCAATTGCTTATTCAGGAAAAAACTACATCATACGACATCCTATAGTCTTCATCACATGACATCCAACAGTCCTCACCATACGACCTATATAGTCACACAGAGTACGACTAGGAAGAAGATACAACATAGATTTGCAAAGAGGAGCATCGTATGACCTGCACAGTCACACATTGTACTACCAAGAAGAAGATACACCGTATGATTTGCAAAGAGGACCATTGTATGGGTTGAAGGCAGTTTTAAAAACATCGTACAACATGCAAGGATTCCCATAGTATGGTCGGCAAGTTTTTAGACAATATGACAGGCATGATTCTACACAGTACAACCACTGAATCATTCTATCATACAATCATTCCAAAGTCACAATGTATGGTCAAGGATAGTGTTCATTGTACGGTTTGTGTGGAGTTCAGCACACATACGACTATCCTAGGTGATGGTAGGTTCATAGTTCAGAAGGACTAAGTTTCCCTACAACGTACAAATCATCCACAATGTACAACTCATCTAGAAATTGAACTCCTGCCTAATGCAAAAATATTGTGAAAATGAGGTGCACCATGAAGTTTTGTGTGGTTTCAAAGGTCTTAAATTGGGCTTGGTGGCGGGGGCTGCCCTTGGACCTTGCAAGGGGCATTGCCCCTTGACCCCATTAGGGGCACTGCCCCTCGACCCCATTAGGGGCGTTGCCCTAGACCCCCACAAGGGGCACTACCCCTTGGCCCCATTGGGGGCCTTGCCTCTAGACCACCGCAAGGGGCCCTACCCCTTGACCCTACTAGGGGTGTTTCCCCAAGACCCTCATCACACTCATTTGAATTGCCAAGTACCCTCCAAGTCCGAGTTTGCAAAGTACACTTCCAGGTTTGGTTATTGGCCCTTATCCACAATATCATCATCAATTTGGCATGTCTTCCCTAATGTTACTTGATGTTTACTTGTCATCTGGAAGATTTTTTTTTTGGGGGGGGGATGATGTAGTTGGTGTACAATGTCTATTATTATGCTTCAATAATATTGGTTATCCATCTATGTATTAATTGTTTGTCGATTTCAGGTAATTATATGTGTCGGTTGGTTGACAGTTGTGTTCTTCTTGGCAACTGTTGGGTCCTTTAAATACATTGTGTATCGTCAAGGAGAGTAGTATGATCTAGTTGGATTGACTCTAATCCTTGGCTAGCCATCTCTGGTCTTCTTCTGTAATAAATTCATGTGCGAATTAAGATATATTTTACTCCTATATCTGGTATGCATTTTCATCTCCGTTATTAATTCATATATTTAATTTATCAAATAGAGCAGTAGACAGTCTTGGCTTTGCCAATCCATGTCATTGCCTTGGGGCCTCCAAACCTTTGCATACAAGGTGTGCACTACACTTGTATGCCAATTACGTCCCTTTTCACAACAATTTGAACAAGTTTTTAATGCTGTACAAAAATGCACAACATTACCATTCCAAAAATGTCTTCCTTTAGTATGTTTGTTTTTAGGTTGCCACCCAAAGATGTTTTAAATTTTGTGGATCCGTCTTGAACCCATTCTTTAAATCACTAGAGCAAGGTATAGTAACTTGCATTATTAAAATGAGCATGCCTCTCCACATTCACATATAATTTCCCATCTTCTATAATGTCAAACAAAACTTAGAAGTGCACCGAATTCTCTCGAGTTTTACTAAAAACAAGAATATCATCCAAATAGACAACGATCAAATTTCCAATAAATGGACTTAATAACTCAGCCATGTAAAATATTTGAGTTGTTTTTAATAGTAATGTTAATAAGTGTTATTATATCAAAAGATATGCTATCCTTGATCTTTCTTTGGAGCTAACACTACTAGCGTGGAAAATTGACAAACACTTTGATAATGCCCTTTGAACAAAATATTTCTCACCTATCTTCTTATTTCTTCATCTTCCATGAGAGTAATGTCGTAGGAAGCCTTGCTGGCTGATGTAGAATCTAGAATCAAATCATTTTAATGTAATAACCTTTCATTGGGAAGAAAAACCAGTTTGAAGTTTTCCTCTCTTGGCCAAATGTTCTTACACTCATTGAACAATTCAAAAAATCCTTTTGCTAGGGGAGAGGAGCTGATACGTAGGCACCCAAAATCGCTTGGTCCACATGGCTTGCCATGTGGACCAATAGTATTTAAAAAAAAAACCCATAATGAAAAAAAGCTAACCCAACAATATCGCATTTGTTTTTTAATTTTCTAATTATTTTGCCACGTGGGAGGTCGAAATTTGTCCACATTTTAAAAAAATAAAAAAAATGACTCGTCGACTAATACATACGCACCTCGGGTGCCACTTCTTGCGTGGCTCGGCGTCCGAAATTGACAACCTTGCCACGTCAACTTCTCTCAGTCCGCCACCCTAAGAATCCACTGTGTCGCATTTATCACTCGCCACCACTTCCTATTCTTATCGACTGTCATGTTCAATTACTGTCACCTCTCCTAAGCTCCACACCACCTCACGTTTATTTCGAGCTAACCTGCATTGAATGCTCCCAGTGCCTCACTCTTCTCGCCATGTTTTCAACCTTTAATTCTAGCAAGTAGACATTCTTTCTTCACTTGCACGCCACTACTTGCTTGTTTCGTTGTCTACAACCTTCGTTTATTCACCACAACCTGCAATGCTCGGAGACCATATTGTATTTGGGTAGAAGCCGATACGGAGATGGGTAAACGCTAGTTACTGAACATTACCAGTGGCTCCACTTCCGCCATGCAAGCAATGAACGGGTTCCTCGCCGCCATGAAGGTCACCGCAAGCAACGAACGGGTTCCTCGCGTGTTCGACCCAGGTGAGCTTGCTCACTAAGGCTCACCATTATTCGGTTGTTTGAGTTTGGTTTGCAATTTTAGTTTGTTTTATTGGTCTTTTCGTGTTGTAGATATCATTTTTTTGGTTGAAGTTTAGTGTTTATGAACACTGTCCTATTTGTGTTCATAAACACACTAAATCTTTGGAAATTAATCTTATGTTCAAGCATCACTCTGTTTATATAATAGATAATAATATTGTTGGTTGTTTCCCCGCCATTGAAATTTCAGGGGTTGTTTTCTTCTTTCAATAATAATAATGTTCGTTGTTTCCTTTCCATAGATGAAGCTGTATTTTTGTTTATATGGGTTTTGCTCCGTAGGGTTTATATTGCAATATTACACTCATATTTTGGCATTTCTCTTTCAGTAGGGTTTATTTTGAAAATATAACACTCATAGTTTAGCATTTTTGTTTCCCTAGGGTTTATTTTGCAAATTTTACAGTCATAGTTTTACCATTCTATTTGATAGGTTCTACATTATCATATACTCTACTTATCGTATTCTTTCTCATAGGTTCTCCATTATCATTGACTCTGGTTATCCTATTCTCATAGGTTCTGCATTGTCATTGACTCTACATATCGTATTCTCATAGGTTCTGCATTATCATTGACTCTGCTTATCGTAATCTCACAGGTTTTGCATTGTCATTCACTCTGCTTATCATTTTCTCATAGGTTTTGTATTATCATTGACTCTTCTTATCGTATTCTCATAGGTTTTGCATTGTTATTGACTCTGCATATCCTATTCTCATAGGTTATGCATTATCATTGACTCTGCTTATCGTAATCTCACAGGTTCTGCATTATCATTGACTCTGCTTATCGTATTATCATAGGTTTTGCATTATCATTGAGTTAGGTTGTGTTCTTTGTTTCATTAACAAAAACAAATCATGTGGGTTAATCTTTTTTTAGGTTTTGCTTCATCTTTTCAGTCACTTAAAAAATTTATGTTGTTTTTGTGCCATAGATAAATAAGTTGGTGTTATTTATATTGCAAATATTGCACTCATAGTTTTAGCATTTATGTTTCATAGGTTTTGCATTATCATTCAGTCTCCTTATTGTAATCTCACAGGTTCTGCATTATCATTCACTTTGCTTATTGTTTTCTCATAGGTTTTGCATTATCATCGACTCTGCTTATCCTATTCTCATAGGTTTTGCATTATCATTGACTCTGCTTATTGTATTATCATAGGTCATTATCATTGAGTTAGGTTGTGTTCTCTGTTTCATTAACCAAAAAAAAATGTGGGTTAATCTTTTTTTAGGTTTTGCTTTATCTTTTCAGTCACCTAAATTTTTTATGTTGTTTCTGTGCCATAGATAAATATGTTGGTGTTATTTATTTTGGGTTTTGCTCCATCAATTCAGTCATAGACATATGTGATAATTGTTATACTCTTATTGTTTTCCATTCATAAGCTTTATATTGTTCTTCATTACAACCATTACAGTCATGGGTTAATGTTCACGTTTCAATTAATGTTGTTGAGTACCATTTCTACGTGCCATTGATCAAATTGGGGGTTTAGTTTTTTCATACGTGCTGCTTCATTCATTCATTATTGCTATTTTCTTTAGGTGACATTCATTAAATTGGGGGTGTTATGTTTCCCAATGATTAGGATTCATCAATTCAGACATGCAATTATTGGAACTTTTTTTGTTTGCATTACAAAAATTTGGGGGTCTTGTTTTTTTCATAGGTTCCCTTGATTAGGTAGGGGAGAGGAGCTGATACGTACGCACCCAAAATCGTATAGTCCACATGGCAGGCCACGTGGACCAATAGCATTTAAAAAAAAAAAACCCATTATCAAAAAACGAATACCCAACTTCATCATGGTTAGTCTTCATTGATAAATATAGGGGTGTTACAATTATCATATGTGCTACTTCAATTAATCTGTAATGCAAATTTTTGTATCTTTTTTTAGGTGCCATTGATTATTTTGGGGGTGTTATCTTTTGCATAGGTTAATTTCCATCAATTTAGTCATCCAATTATTGTACCTTCTTTTCGTGCCTTGGAAATATATGGGGGTGTTCTATTTTTTTAAGGTTCTCTTTCATCAAATCAATCATGCATATATTGTACCTTTACATAGACATATACATAGACATATATATTAAATGTTACACCCCGATTGTATAGCTACTATTGCATAGGGCAATTGATTGTAATGTTTGAGTCTTTGTGATGAATAAAACATGTTTTTGTTATCAAAATGAATGAGTTCTATTTAAATGATTGTTTCATCTGATTGATACTTCTATCAATGTTATCCTTGATGAATGTTGCATGCATAGTATTGAATTGTGAATATTCTAACTTAAGATGTTTTGTATACTGCAAATGTTATGAGCAAGTAACTGCCGTGGTTTTGTGCCAATGGATGCAGGAACAGGAACTATTCCTCCAGGCGGAGGGGAGACATCACTCGGGAGAGGGGCTTGGTCGGATAACTAGTAAAGTTGATCAATTGAGCATACACACACTTCACTGAGGGTTTTTGAGAACTGGGTCAGATTGAGTTATCTTGATAAGTCATCCTTAGGCTTAGGAGTCTTGATTACTTCTTTATGCTTTATGAGTGGTGCTACTTGTTGTCTGACTTACTGTTCTGTGAGCCTTGAATGTGAAATGTGAACTTATAAGTGTGGTATAGATGGGATGTATATGCATATACATGTACCATTCATATGTACGTAACAACATGTATGACATATCGATACAGATGTATGATGGGCAATTATTATGCCATACACATGTGTCGACATGGCATACATACGGATACATATACATGGCTGGCACACCTATAAACATATGCACACTATCTATAATGTTGTTATAACGTTATATTGATGCCTTGAATTTACAGTTAAACGTATATATACATGTTTGTACAAATAGGTGTATTAAGGGTACGCTGACTGACCCGTAATACACGTATTTGGATAATTAAATACAAATATGTATAGATATATTTAAATGTAAATATATGAATGTGTTTATATGTATATTTAATATAAACGTTATTATAGTTTTACCTGGAATAAATATATAGATATATCTATAGTAATATTTAAATATTAAAACATTTAAATATAGATATATATATATATATATATATTTAAATATGGTAAATAAAACTAGAATAGGATATATTTAATATAATGCAAAATATAAATATAACATTTTATTTAAATTTTAAATAAATATTACCTTGGAAAATAATTAAAATAGACTTGTATAGTCTTTTGGCAAATAATATGTATTTACCATGAGAAAGAAAGTAAATTCGACTTCTATAGTCTTTTGGGAAAATTCGTTTGAATATGCCATGAAGATTTTAAATGTTTAAACATTATAAATCTTTTGTAAAGGTTTAACAAATGCATTTTTAAAACCTCGAGCTTTGCTTAAAATCGCGAACCATGAAAATGCGCAAAACTGTAATGTTTGGAAATGGAAGTTCGGAATAATGAGAACTCGCGCGCAGCTACTCACGCTATGAGACCAGGTCGTGACCTGCAGTTATCTCCATTCTGAAAATGCGTATGAAGGGCGAAATAAAAGCCAGATGGCCGTGTTCTCCTTTGACGTTTTCACCAGGGATAAAATCCGCCATTTTTGGGTGCCTATGGTGAATACACCTGTAGGTGTCTGTCATTTGTAATTTACCATGTGAGAGTGGAAATATTCTTCATGAGTAAGGTCAAATCATCTCTCTTTTTTGCTGAGTACCTTGCTAGATTACTGCCACTGCATAAGTTGACATTTTCAATGAGAAAGGTGTCGAATTCTCATGCCTAAAATGTAGTAAGCATGAGAATTCGAAACCTATATATATAGGAGTTTCTCTCATTGTCATACACACGAATTTCTTATCTGCTTTTGCTTAAATCCAAATACCTTTTGGAGAGCCATATTTTGTCATTGCTGTAGTAGCATTTGTTTGATAGCCAATTTACATATATTCCATCGCCATTTCTGAGAGACTGGTTTTTATACGCTGCAAGCATAAAATACAAAACCTGTAATAGAAACCAGAATTGAGAGGAGTGATACTAGAAATCAGAACGAGAAGGAAGAGAAGAAGCTGCAGACCGGAATCATTTACAGCAAGGAAACAGGCATGGGAAATTTCTTTAATTACTTCTGTTGTTTTAATTGATCTGCTTGATTAAATTCTGCATTACTTTGCTTGTGATATGAAGTAGAGTAGGAAAATATTAGAAGAAATTCTGTTGAAATAAAATAGCATGTTATTAAGGAAATATTTAATTTCATAGGGAAAGCTTGTTTGTGAAAGGATAGCTTGTTATTAAGGAAATACTTAATTTCATAGGGAAAGCTTGTTTATAAAGGAATAGCTTGATTTCTTGGGAATAGCTTGTTTATAAAGGAATAGCTTGATTTCTTGGGAATAGCTTGTTTATAAGGGAAAAAACATGTTTATACCCTGTTATGAAAGAATAGCTAGTCCATGTTATAAAGGGAATGTTTGAATTGTATTTACTTGAATACTGCTTGATTCCTTATATAAAAGAAAAGAGGAACTAGTTATTAAATACTAGGTCGAGGATGGAATCAGTACCAAGGTAGTCTAAAGCTTTAATGTTAGTAGGATAACTAGGAAAAACTATGTACTCCATGGATAAAGAATTCCATGTTAGGAGTTACCCGAGGGACCCTTGTTGACTGCATTTCATTTCCTGATTAAGTAGTTTGTTTGAAGGTAGGTTGTCTGAAACAGGATATACCTCCCTTATGTAGCTATTGAAGTAGAATGTCTAAAGGTAGGTAATCTGAAACAGGATATACCTATCTTGTGTAAATCTCTTAGAAAAATGTTGTAGGTTAGTCTGGGATAAAAGATTATCCAAAAGTAAAGGACGATACCTAGGTGTAGTGTAAGATAGCCTTAAGTCAAATCGGCTCTGAGTAGTGTATCTGATAGATGACCTTCATTCGAAGTACTGAATGAGAATACTTTGGCCAAAATAGTGGAAGGTACGACATCCACTTAGATGTGAGATAATTGAGACTACACTATCAGTTCATTGTAATCCATCATGCTAGTTCGGGATTGTGAAATAGCAAGTTCTAGTTTTGATTAGGACACAACACTATGCTCGGTTGGGTTGTTGCAACCGGTTACTTTACCAATCTCTTCGTTCGAAGGGAGGGCCATCTATCGAATGATAGATGTGCGGGGGACCGCATTAACAGTCCGTGGTTGGCGGAAAAGCGCCTGAGTGATGTTTCTCCTCCTCAGCAGGCGACAGATACACCAAGATTTGAAAGGAAGGGAACCTGGACCATCTTACTACTATTTGTGCAAAAGCTTACGAGCTATGTATGTAATTGTTTTACTTTTGTACTCTGATTTATATTTACAATGAAAATGGAATTCATGTGGAAATATATATTGTAACTTGCATGTATGTATCAATAAAGAAAGGAAGAATTTTATTGCAATGTCTTTGTTACTTGTTACATTTATATGTTTGAAGTGAAATGTTAGAAAAAATTTAATTACCCAAGGATGGGGTCGTTACATTAAATGCACGTTTACTCGTTTATATATATGTATATGCATATGTATAGACATATACACATATGTATATGTATATTAAATGCACACGTAATTGTATTTATTTTGAAACAAAACAATTACACGTTGGCAGCCAAACATGATGAAGTGTATCCAACTTGTATATGCTTAAGGTCTTTGCATCTTCTTTATATATATATATGCATATGTATAGACATATTCATATACATATACATATGTTTATGTTTATGTATATGTGTATATACATATACATATACATATACTACTTTCATGACAACCTGCGTATTTTTCGAGCCAACCTACATCCAATGCTCCTAGTGCCTTGCACACTTGTCAACTTTACAGCCTTTCATTCTAACAACTTCTCGTTTTTTCTTCACAATGATGGCAATGTCTGTGTGTGTATGTGTATGTGTATATGTTTGTGTATGTCTATGTCTATGTAAATCTGTATGTGTATGTGTATGTGTGTATGTTTATGTCTCTATGTGTATGTGTATGTGTATGTGTATGTGTATGTATTTGCATATGTAAATGTGTATGTGTAAATGTGTATGTCTATATGTAAATGTGTGTGTGTATAGATGTGTGAAGAGGTCTTAAGTGGACAACCTTCCACATTTGCTTCTTTCAGTCAGCCACCCTAACACTCCATTGCGTCGCATTTATCACTCGCTGCCCCTTGCTATACTTCTCTATAGTCGTGCTTAATTCACTTATGTCTATGTCTATGTATATGTGTATGTCTATGTGTATGCTTCATAAATTCAGACTTGCAACAATTGTATCTTTTGTAAGTGCCATTGATTAATTTGGGGGTGTCCTCTACTTTATATGATGTGCACCTATACGCCGGTCCTCTACAACTTAAAAAAAAATTCATCCATAAATAAGCACGATGACATCAAACATAAATCAGATTTAAAATGCACACTTAATAACATTCATTTCAAAACAAAACAAGTACATGGAGGCAGCCAAACATGATGAAGTATATCCAACTTGTATCTTACATATAACAAGTACTAGTCCAACATGGAATTTAAACACCCCAAACATTAACACATGCACCCTTCCTCGTAAACTGGTAAACCCAACTGTTGCACCAATGCAGGCGTCACTTTCACATTAATCACAACTACACAACGTAAACAAGGTGCCAAGTCAACACAATTCAAACCCATCTCACCCATCTTTGAGCGATTGCTAAACCCATTACAACCATGTTTCCCATCGTAGCATAACCAAACCAGCAAGCAAATGCATCCGCTTGTCTAATCAATCATGAAACCTACAACACATATCAACACCAGTCTGTCCCATCTCGCCAAGTACGGTGCGAACGTAGTAGTGGTGAACTCCAAAATCCCATCTGCTTCCATTTTTACAAGCTGTAAGGCACCCATTATTAAATGCAAAATTATGGAAACAATTGCAAACAATACACCAAACTAATCAACTGAATAATTAATGGCCGAAATCAATTAGATTCACCAAACAACCATCAATCAGATTCAAATAATTCTCAATTCAAATAGCCATGAAAACCTTCAAGTATTCACATGTATTACCATAGATCAATATTGAGCAGTAAAGCTTTGTTACAACATGTATTTAGGGGACTTGGTTTTCCTAAGGCTTTTCATGGTTGCCTATGTCGCATTTCACAGTTGAAATGTCCAATTGTGGACAAAGTGTTGGGTGAAAATAATGTAATTAACTTTTCAATAGATTACGCTATCTAGACTTCAGCCACAGCTATGTGAGATATAATCTCTCCTCTCAGAAAGGGGAAGCGCCCTTCTTATTGCTAATAGAAGCTATAGTAAACTTAACGGAATACTTACAAAATGTACACTATACTTATGAAATGGGGGGGGGTGCGTTACATTCATACTTCTCTCTTTTTTCAGAGAAGATGTTTACAATGCTTCACAATTTGGAAAGTCCTAGATCTGATAACTGAAACTTAACAAACAACAGTAATGCCGATATCTCTATCTTGTCAAAACAAAGCTTTGAGATACCAGATATGATTTATAATAATAACAAAAGAAAAGGAAAAGGGAAAGCTCATGAAAGCACAAAGTCATTCCTTAGCTTTTTCAATGTTGGATCTACAGAAGTATGGTTTGTCGTATTAGAAGCACAAAGTCTTCTTAGATACAACAATTCCTCGAATCGCATGAACGATTACAAGCACAAAGTCTTGTAGATCTTTCAACCAAAACATTCACACATAAACAAATCAAAATAATAGATGTAACACAAAGTTTACATAAACTACTTGAAGCCCTTTAGATCTCATACACTAATCACCACCGATATAATCAAACCATAAGATAATCGATCCCAACACAAAGTCTGGTATGCAATCCTCTTCTTTATTGATTAGATCTAGATTTGCAAAATTGAATACAAAGCTTCAATGTTTGTTTCAAAGGAGCAACACTTCGTTGCAAAATATCCAAAGGTAACTATTACAATAGAGATCCCTCTTATTTATAGAAAAGAGGGAAGAGCTAATTTAGGGAATTAGTTGAGTAAAAATAGGAAACCCTAAAGGTGACTAAGTCAAAGTGTAAATTATTTTCGTGGAATTACATCTCATATTATCGGTGTAATTACACTTTACAAAAAGATATTTAAGATGTCAAAAACTATTTACAAGATGCATAAAGGGAAGCATCAAAATGTTCAACACTGGGAGATCAGGAATCTCCATGGTTCCTTGCTTGGGCGCGGAGTCTTCATATTTCTTCCTAGTCTCTTGCATGAACTTTTTATCCGGACCAACGGTGTAATCCACAATGGTGTGAATTCTTGTGATCGGCCTTCTGGCGGATGAATGGATTTTCTTGCACCTGTTGCATGGTGGCTTCTTTGTAGATCTGGGATAGTTCATTGGATTGGAAAATGTCACCATCAAGATCACTTGATTAAATCTGGAGAGAAACTGGAAGGATGGTGAATCAACAAACGTTAGCAGAAAAAGTAGCATTGGGAAGCGTGAAACGGATGTTGAGTAAGCGCGAAAAGAGCAACTAGGCACGAAAAATGATGTGGGAGTGGAGAAACATGGTCCGGAGCGAAAACAGAGTGGTTTGGAAGTGTTTAAGGCAAAAACTGCCAAAAGTGTAATGGCGTTGAAAATCAGCGCCCTTGCACTTAGGAGAATGTTCTTAGGTGCAATGGCACTGAAATTAGCGCCCTTGCACTTTATGTGTAAGTTTGGAAAAAAATATGTCAGGGTGTTGAAAATCAGCACCCTGGCACTTGGGCTCAACACTTAGTGAAAAACTGGGAAAAGTCCGCTTGAGTCAAAAATCATTGCCCTGGTCATTTTTTACTAAGTCTGGAAAAAGTGCACAAGCGCTAAAAATCACCGCATGTGCACCAATTTGAAAAACTAGGAAAAGTGCACTTAAGTCAAAAATCACTGCCCAGGACTTAAAATGGCTAGTATGGAACTTGGTGTAAGGGCGCTAAAATTCAGCGCCCTTGCACCAAGTCATCATTTCACTTAAGTGGAATGGCGCTAAAAAACCCCGCCCTTGCACTTTCAACGCTTAGAAACTTTTGTATGAAGGCTTGGTGTAAGGGCGCTAAAAATCAGCGCCCTTGCACCAAGCTAACATTTCACTTAAGTGCAGTGGCGCTAAAAAACCCCATCCTAGCACTTTCAACACTTAGAAGTTTTTTTTCAAAATGTTAGAGCACTTTTTTCTAGAGCTTTTGCAGTTAAAAATTAGAGCTAGTGCACCAAAAATTGACTTTTGGAAAAGATGTAGAAGCGCTGATTTTTAGTGCTTGTGCACTTGACACTTAGTAAATTTTGCATCAAAGTGTAGGAGCGTTTTTTTTGGGACTCCTGCACTTTTCACAAATTTTGACTAAGTATTGACATCTAGACCTCGCGAAGGTACTCATTTCGAAGGTCTTCGATAGACAAAAGTAGGGGGATGCTCAAATTGGCTATCTGAGACTTTGGAACACATTTCAAGGTGGATCAAAAATCGCCTCGTTTTGCATGCTTGAACATCATGATCCTAGGAAACAAACAAGTTTCGTAGGGGGTTATCTGTGGAACGAGCGTTGCTATTTTCCGTGATAACAACTGGCTCCTGCTGGGGATCATTCTTCAATCATTCCTTGAAATGAATGAAGGGAGAAGAACTCTAGAATTCAAGTGCCTTCATCCATCCATTGGGCAACAGAGTCAAGCATGACTGACACAAAGAAAATCTACGAAAACAAGACGCAAACTTATGCAAATGCACTTATTGAAAAGGTAAAAACCTACCTAATTAAAACTAGCCATCAATGAAATCTTCTCAAATGAATTTGTTCATAGGTTCAACAAAATAGCTGCCTTTCCTCAACAACTCGCAATGCCTTACATGATCATTAGCAGCTACATGTAGATGAAGTTGAGGCACTGTTGATTGAAAGAGATGAACATGTTCAGCTACCTCTGAAAATATATCAGATATACTGCTGCTCTAGAATGAATCATTGAATTCAGACTGCTCCTACGCATCTACAAAAACATCTTTAGTTGCATTCTCAAGTTTATTTTCATGCTTAGGTACAAGTGGAACCTCTTTCTTCCCGTTGGCCTCCAACCAAGAAAGATGTCTTCTGGTACATCCCCTTGATCGGTCAAAGATTGAATGCTCCTTACTAGTTTCTACTTGAACAACTGATTTATCAACCATGGCAACCTCATGCTGATCGGAGAGATCTACTTCATACGATTCAGATGAAGATATGACTGCACTGCATACTTTAGTATGCTGTTTGCCATCTTCAGACTTGGAAAAATCTGAATTATTAATAAGAAGGTCCTCATCATGCCTTTGGGAAGTTCTTTTATGCAACACGTGTTCAATTTTATGACCTTGAAACACAGATGCATTCTTTTCAACTTGACTGACACCTTCATGCATGCCCATCTTTTCAAATCTCAAGACAAGATTGTCTTCATTCACTTGAATTTCAGAAAAATGACTTTCATCTTTCTGCTTTTCATCAATGGCTATCTGAGACTGCATAAACCAGAATTGGGAGTCGCCAGCTATGTCTACTTGCTTTTCCAGGAAGAGAATATCGAGATCACTTGGATTGGATTTAGGATGCTTTGCTACTGCTTTTACTAATGGTGCCTCAAGAGCAAGCCTCTTCAGAGGTGAAGATAACTTGTGTTGATTCCCAACAACAAAATTATGAGCAACATTTGAAAGTGAACTCCCTGGTATGTCCTTGCGAGGCATAAAAAACATACCTTGAGCTAGCTGCTTTTTGAGGACAAGTAGCTCATTTGCCAACCTTTGCACCATAGGATCTATCCTTGTATTGAAGAAAATAACTCCAAAGAAGGGATTTCTTCAGATTCATTTGATTCGATTCTTATTTGCCTAGCAAGAATGAGATCATCTTCAATTTTTGTAGCCAAGGTCTGCACAACTGCAAGAGTAGCTGGAACTGCTCTTCTCAATAGGAAACCAACCTCAGGTACTTGAGCATTTAAAACGAAAAAATTTCAAATTCTCAGCTGTAGGTTGAGCAACAGTTGGAATTCTTTGTGTCAACTTGTTGAAGTGAGCAATGAACTCGCACATAGGCATGAGAGATTCCTTCTTCAACTAGGTGAGCTGAGCCAACAAAGCATGAGCGTCTTCAGGAGGTTTGAACCTTTCTTCAAACTTGGCTATGAGAGTTGCCGAGTTTGTGATGGTACATGGTGCCAGATGATAAAACCAATCTGCAGCGACACCTTGGAGAGTCTCCACAAACAACCTTATAGATACATCTTCGTGTTCAACACCATGAACTCCACAAGCGATGTAGAAAGCAGCAACGTGCTCATCAGGATGTCATTGTCCATCACCAAAAAACTTGGGAAAGTTCTTTCGTGAGCCTTCAGGAAGAGCATGTAGGGGTAGAGCCAAACTCAACGAACCAAAAGAATTTCCCCAAGGACCTTGAGCAACCATTTACATGTCCTTGGTGAAAGCTTGAAAAACTTACAAGAAAATAAATTACAATGAAGGACATTGGTATACTTCAAATGAAAATGTGAGGCTTTCCAATGCGTATCGTGTCCCCAGCGGAGTTGCCAAAAAACTGTTGGGTGAAAATAATGTAATCAACTTTTCAACAGATTACGCTATCTAGACTTCAGCCACAGCTATGCGAGATATAATCTCTCCTCTCAGAAAGGGGAGGCACCCTTCTTACTGCTAATAGAAGCTATAGTAAATTTAACGAAATACTTACAAAATGTACACTATACTTATGAAATGGGGGGGGTGTGTTACATTCATACTTCTCTCTTTTTTCAGAGAAGATGTTTACAATGCTTCACGATTTGGAAAGTCCTAGATCTGATAATTGAAACTTAACAAACAACAGTAATGCCAATATCTCTATCTTGTCAAAGCAAAGCGTAGAGATACCAGATATGATTTATAATAATAACAAAAGAAAAGGAAAAGGGAAAGCTCACGAAGGCACAAAGTCGTTCCGTAGCTTTTTCAATGTTGGATCTGCAGAAGTATCGTTTGTCGTATTAGAAGCAAAAAGTCTTCTTAGGTACAACAATTCCTCAAACCGCATGAATGATTACAAGCACAAAGTCCTTTAGATCTTTCAACCAAAACATTCACACATAAACAAATCCAAGTAATAGATGTAACACAAAGTTTACATAAACCACTTGAAGCCCTTTAGATCTCATACACTAATCACCACCGATATAATCAAACCATAAGATAATCCATCCCAACACAAAGTCTAGTATGTAATCCTCTTCTTTATTGATTAGATCTAGATTCGCAAAATTGAATACAAAGCTTCAATGTTTGTTTCAAAGGAGCAGCACTTCGTTGCAAAATATCCAAAGGTAACTATTACAATAGAGATCCCTCTTATTTATAGAAAAGAGGGAAGAGCTAATTTAGGGAATCAGTTGAGTAAAAATAGGAAACCCTAAAGGTGACTAAGTCAAAGTGTAAATTATTTTCGTGGAATTACATCTCATATTATTTGTATAATTACACTTTACAAAAGGACATTTAAGATGTCAAAAACTATTTACAAGATGCATAAAGGGAAGCATCAAAATGTTCAACACTGGGAGATCAGGAATCTCCATGGTTCCTTGCTTGGGCGCAGAGTCTACATATTTCTTCCTGGTCTCCTGCATGAACTTTTTATTCAGACCAACGGTGTAATCCACAATGGTGTGAATTCTTGTGATCGGCCTTCTGGCGGATGAATGGATTTTCTTGCACCTGTTGCATGGTGGCTTCTTTGTAGATCTGGGATAGTTCACTGGATTGGAAAATGTCACCTTCAGGATCAATTGATTAAATTTGGAGAGAAACTGCAAGGATGGTGAATCAACAGACGCTAGTAGAAAAAGTAGCATTGGGAAGCGTGAAGTGAGCAAATGATGTTGAGTAAGCATGAAAAGAGCAACTAGGCACGAAAAAGGATGTGGGAGTGGAGAAACATGGTCCAGCGCAAAAACAGAGTGGTTTGGAAGTGTTTAAGGCAAAAACTGCCAAAAGTGTAATGGCGCTGAAAATCAATGCCCTTGCACTTAGGAGAATGTTTTTAGGTGCAATGGTGCTGAAAATCAGCACCCTTGCACTTTATGTGTAAGTTTGGCAAAAAATGTCAGGGTGCTGGAAATCAGCACCCTGACACTTGGGCTCAACACTTAGTGAAAAACTGGGAAAAGTGCACTTGAGTCAAAAATCACCGCCCTAGTCATTTTTGACTAAGTTTGGAAAAAGTGCACAAGCGCTAAAAATCACCGCTTGTGCACCAATTTGAAAAACTGGGAAAATTGCACTTGAGTCAAAAATCACCACCCAGGACTTAAAATGGCTAAGTATGGAACTTGGTGTAAGGGCGCTAAAAATCAGCACCCTTGCACCAAGTCATCATTTCACTTAAGTGGAATGGCGCTAAAAAACCCCGCCCTTACACTTTCAACACTTAGAAACTTTTGTATGGAGACTTGGTGTAAGGGCGCTAAAAATCAACGCCTTTGGACTAAGCTAACATTTCACTTAAGTGCAGTGGCGCTAAAAAACCCCGGCCTTGCACTTTCAACACTTGAAGTTCTTTTTGAAAATGTTAGAGCGCTTTTTTCTGGAGCTTTTGCAGTTAAAAATTAGAGCTAGTGCACCAAAAACTGACTTTTTGAAAAGATGCAAAAGCGCTGATTTTTAGCACTTGTGCACTTGACACTTTTTAAATTTTTCATCAAAGTGTAGGAGCGTTGTTTTTTGGTACTCCTGCACTTTTCACAATTTTGACTAACTATTGACATGTAGACCTTGCGAAGGTACTCATTTCGAAGGTTTTCGATAGACAGACGTATGGGGATGCTCAAATTGGCTATCTGAGACTTTGGAATGCATTTCAAGGTGGATCAAAAATTGCCTCATTTTGCGTGCTTGAACATCATGAACCTAAGAAATAGACAAGTTTCGTAGGGGGTTATCTGTAGAACGAGCGTTGCTATTTTCCGTGATAACACGAAGTGCAACATAAATTACCATTACAAAGGCTTTGGGAAAATCAAGTCTCCCTAAACCATAACATCTTGTAACAATTGCACAAACTATTGAATCATCAATTGAATCATGCAACTATTGTAGCTTTGTATTTGAATCACTTAGGGGACTTGGTTTTGTGAAGGCTTTTCATGGTTACCTATGCAACACTTCACAATTCGAATGGAATTGTGGACTTGTGCAACATAGGTTGCCATCAGACAAGCGTTCGTAAAATCAAGTCTCCCTAAACCATTACATATTGTAACAATTGCACAAACTTTGACACTGCAAATTGTGTTTAATATTTGTATGGTTCGAATTTACAATTATTTTCATGGTTCCAACATGAACATTTACTATTCAATTAATTTTGGGGGGATCTCTTTTGCATAGGTTATCCTTCATCAAATCAGCGCTGGAACAATTCTATCAATTTTAGGTGCCTTTGATTAAGTGCAAGTGTGTTCTATTTTATAGGTTCTTTGATTCATTTGGGGGTGTTATCTTTTTAATAGGTTAGGGTACATCAATTGAATCATGCAACTATTGTAGCTTTGTATTTGTTACTTAGGGGACTTGGTTTTGTGAAGGCTTGTCATGGTTACCTATGCAACACTTCACAATTCGAATGGAGTTGTGGACCTGTGCAGCATAGGTTGCCATCAAACGAGTATTCATGAAATCAAGTCTCCCTAAACCATTACATCTTGTAACAATTGCACAAACTTTGACACTGCAAATTGTGTTTAATATTTGTATGGTTGGAATTTACAATTCTTTGCGTGGTTCGAACATGAAGGTCTACTATTCAATTAATATTGGGGGGTTCTCTTTTGCATAGGTTATCCTTCATCAAATCAGCCCTGCAACAATTCTATCAATTTTAGGTGCCTTTGATTAATTGCAAGTGTGTTCTATTTTATAGGTGCTTTGATTCATTTGGGGGTATTATCTTTTTAATAGATTAGGGTACATCAATTGAATCATGCAACTATTGTAGCTTTGTATTTGAATCACTTAGGGGACTTGGTTTTGTGAAGGCTTTCAATGGTTATATGTATATGTATATGTGTATGTGTACATATATGTATGTACATGTATATGTGTATACATATATGTATACATAAACATATATGTATATAGAATTGTTTACATGCATTATTTTGCTTACCAAGAATATATTTATGTCTCTATTGCTTAGTTGACTGAATTGATGAAGCAAAACCTATATGTTTATTTGTATGTCTATGTTTTATGTATATGTATATGTGGATGTGGATGTGTATGTGTATTTATATAGATTTGCTTACATGCACAACCTATGAAAAAGAGAACCCCAAATTTATCTATGGCATGGAAACAACCAACAATATTATTTGTTACTGCAATGACAAATTGCAGCATTGCTTATATGCATTCATTTGAAAAATTGAATAGTCCCAAATTTATCTATGGCACGGAAACAACATACAATGTTATGTGTATGTGTATACATATTTATATGTATACATTTATGTATATTTGTGTATACATGTATGTATATTTACATATACATATAAGTATATATATGTGCATATGTACATAGAATTGCTTACATGTAGAACTTATGAAAAAGAGAACAACCCCAGGTTTATGAATGACATCAAAACAACCAACTATATTGTTTGTTACTGAAATGAAAAATTGCAACATTGCTTACATGCATTCATTTCCATGAATGAATTGAATCACAGCAGAATAATATATATGCATTCATTTACATTGAATTGAAGATAAAGCATCACCTATGAAAAAGAAAACACCCCCAAATTCATCAATGGCACGTGAAAAAGATAGAATAGTTGCACGACTTGTATATGTATGTGTATGTGTATGTCTATGTATATTGGTATGTATATGTATATGTGTATACATATTCATACATATACATATGTATATGTATATAGATATGTATATGTGTATGTATGCATATATATACATATGTATATGTATATGGAACCCATTCATGGCGGCGAGAAATCCGTTCGTTGTTTGCATGGCAGAAGTGGAGCTGTTGGTAACATTCAATAAATGGCGTGTACCTATCTCCTAATCGGCTTCTACCCAAATATGAACCGATCTCCGAGCATCGTAGGTCGTGGTAAAGGTTTGAAGGTTGCAGACGATGAACTAAGCAGGTAGTGGCTTGCAAGTGAAGAAAGAACGACAACTTGCTAGAATGAAAGGCTGAAAAGTTGGTGACAAGAGCGAGGCACTAGGAGCATTCAATGCAAGTTGGCTCGGAAAATATGTATGTATATGTGTATACATATACATACATATGTATATGGATATATATATACATATGTATATACGTATACGTATATGTATATGTATATGTATATTCATACGTATATGTATAGGTTGGTTGGAAAAAAATTGTGGGGTGGCATGGAGTTTAGGAGAGGAGACATTAATTCAACACGACAGTCGATAAGAATAGGAAGTGGCGGCGAATGATAAATGTGATGTAGTGGATTCTTAGGGTGGCGGACTGAGAGAAGTTGACATGGCAAGGTTGTCAACTTCGGACACCGAGCCACACAGGAAGTGGCACCCGAGGTGCCTACGTATCGGTCGACGGATCATTTTTTCGATTTTTAAAACACGTGGACAAATTTCGTCCTCCCACGTGGCAAAATAATTGGAAAAAGAATAGAAAATGACAAAATGTCAATGAAGAAGCAAACATTGCAAATGAAAACAGTGACACATTGCAAATTACATAGAACACACATTGCAATATGATCATAATACATTGCAAATCAAAACAATAACAATGCATCTGTAATTATCATATATTTAAAACTGTCAACGAAGAAGCATACATTGCAAATCAAAATAATAACACACATTGCAAATTACATACAACAGTTTTTGGAATCTGATAAGATTACTGCACAAACCAAAACAAAAATGGTCAATCTGTACTTATCAAAAAATTGCAACTGTCCACAATTTCGGTGCATTTGTAAATATCAATACTTCTAAAGTGTATGAAACTTGAATTGCATGTGAAAGCCAAAAAAAAGGCAGCATCTAGCTGTTGCTGTTGTGAAAAGGATCTTGGCTGGTTGGGGTGTCAATTGCCATGTTCTCGTCCCCTTCCAGTTGACGAGGATTGCTGCATACATGAGTGGGACTTGGAGTGGTAAATTGGGTGCAAGTGACATGTGTTGGGGGCGGTGGTGAACACATCTGTACATCCCGTGTGCCAAATTGATATGGATATTGAGTTCCCCTGAAGTCAGATTGGGAATGCTTGAATAACTCATTGTTGGGGAGAACTGAGGGATATTAATGTTGAGAATATCACGGAAGACTCCATTACTTTGAGACAACGGATTAGAAGTGTTCCTTAACTGCCTCTCTCTCTGTAAAGCCCTCGGTGCCTCCTCAATCTCTTTTTCCTTTTGGTCTTGTTCCTTGTGAAGCCTCTCTTGCTCCTTTTTCGCATCTCTATCCTTTTTCTGTTGTAATTTTTACTACTCTTTTTCTTTTCGCAGTATGTCCTCAATTCTGGCATTCTCCTTCAACTCCACTGCCACAATTTTTGCTACCCTTTTCTCCTCATTCTGTTGTCTCTTTCTTGCTTTTATCTCGTCAACCTCTTTCTTCCTTTGCTCTTGCTCCATTAACAACCTCATGTAGTCATCTGTTGTCAACAATTGAGACTGTCTGCTGATCTGAATTGCACCTGCTTTGGATTTCTTTTGACAGACAGTGTGCATAGGTAGCTTGAGGAACTTGCTGATGTGCAAAAGTGTTTGTGTTTCTTGTGTCCCATCCGACTATGTGCCAATGACCTCCTCCACTACTTGTGAGCCCTTTGGTACATCTTCATTGCCTCATAAATCTGAATTGCAAGAAGGAGCATAGTAATGCACAACTTGAGAAGGGTCAATTTCTGGTGGTGGTGATGGGAAAGTATAGGTATCTTGCTGTTTTGGGACTTCAAAATCAATGCCAAGTTCATTGCTCCCTCAACCAACCAGGATGGTTGGCTTCGTTGTGATGGAAGATCTAAACTTTCGCTGAATTGATCAACGGGGTTGTCCACCATGGGAGGAGTGTGTTCATTAACCACCACTTATGCAACTGATTCAGCAGGACAACTATGAGGTGAGTGCTATGTTTCTGTTGCAGTCTCCAAGTGTCCATCTGGAAGAGTGGACTACAATACTGTGACATCATCGCTTGACACACCAAGTCCAGAAAGGTTGAGAATGTTTTCAACTGCGTCAGCATCCTCGCTGACCACAAATGTCTCACTGGGACGCATGTCATTGACAAGTGCATTAGGATTCAACAACCATATACCAGTCCTTTTAAACCCAGCTTTGATGTTGTCAACTGTCAAAGCTCTTTTCATTGCTTTTCTGCCTAACATTGCAAGTTCTCTCCTCCTCACTTCAATGTTTGGAAATCTTGACAAAAAATCTGCAAGTTCTGATTTGAAGTAAGCTTTAAAAGGTGCAAACACACTCACATCCAACGGCTGTAGCTTATGTAATGTGTGTGATGGCAATGTTAACAAATCTACACCGATTTCTCTTGCTTCTTGGATGGTTGCGAGTGCTACATGGCTTCCATGGCCATCAAAGATCAACAAGACCCTATTGGTGGGCGAGACACCGCCTGGAACCGAGGTTTTGAAGTGGGTCAACCAATCTATGAACAATTCTTTGGTCATCCATGCATGGGGCTGGGCTACCATGCAAGCACCTGGTTTGCAGTCTATGATGTAATTATCTATGTTCACACTCCCCTTGAACAAGTAGAATCCTGGAATGCTCTGACTGGCAGCATTGACACAACATAGAATGGTTATCCATTCACGGCTCTTTGGGATAATGTAAGAGACATTCCTGCTACCTTTTCTTGCAAGCACCTTCATGGACCCATTTTTGCCTACTTGGATGCCAATTTCATCGCAATTCCATATGCGATCAGGACCATATGGCATGGCTTCGTATGCTGCAGACAGTGTTTTGGAGAATGCATCTACAACATCAGCTCTAAGATTGAATGCCCTATCTTTGTCTAGGCCTTCAGCAGTTCGTAATGCGAGTTCAGGATGTCTGTTCTTGAAGCCTGTCCACCAGGACTTCCCTGGGAAGCCATTGGTGAAAGGGTTTGGCCTATTCTGACATATTTGAACAACCTCAGACTTAAGATTGACTATATCAAGACCATGACCAATATTAGCCATTTGCTTGCACCATTCCACAATAAGATGTTCTTCCTCTTCGGTGAGGACTGTTGGCGGACCTTTCTTGGAAGTTGTTGTTAGACCCCCTAGCCATTTGGACAATGTGGCTGTTGGGATTGACCACTTTTTGGAAGCCCCCCTTATCGACATGTCATTCTCTTCAACATCACAGAGTGCCCTTTTCATGTCATCCGAAAACCACAGCTTCTATATTTGTTTTACCTTCTGTGGTATTTGAGGTGTAGTAACCTCAATCTGCGGTATTTGAGGAGTAGAAACCTCATCTACTTGTGCAACATGATCTATTTCAGGGGGGAATCTACATCCTCGTTTGTTGGTGGGCAACCTTGTCGTGGCTCTTTTCTATTTTTTGTTCCTAGTACAGATCATCACTGCATTGCCCTTGGCCATCTACATAGAATAAGTAGAATCAAAACAGTGATGCTTGAACAAAAAAACAATTAGTTTGTGATGCAGAACATATGAGAATATGATAAGCAGAGTCAATGATAATGCAAAACCTATGAAACATATATAGTAAACTATGAAATACAAATGATTGAACAATTATCATTATATGTATGAAGAGAGTGATGTGATGCTTGAACAAAAGAATAATTAGTTTGTGATGCAGAACATATGAGAATATGATAACCAAAGTCAATGATAATGCAAAACCTATGAAACATAAATGGTAAAATATGAATTACAAATGCTTGAACATAAATCTTTATTTGTATGAAGATAGTGATGCTTGAACAAACGATCATTTAGTTTTTGTATGTGTTATCTTTTTAGTTTGTTGCATTTCAATTGAGATTATCTTTTGTAACAGTTTAGAGAGTTACATCTATTGTGGAGTGAGTGACATAAGGAACTAGAGGAGTAAGAAGCACAAAATTACAAACTATGCAAGGGAGTTAGAGTTTAAGAACATCTCATATCTCTTAAGCGTTTATAGCATTAACATTCTCATGCATAGCAAAGTGAAAACCACACTTATATTTGAACTATGACACGATAAAAAGCTTACGAATGAAAAACAGTAAGAGTTTAACAAAGCTCACATATTTTGACTATGACGAACTCATTGATAGGCATAAATATTTGTCAATTGATGAAGCAAAAAGCTATGAAAATGATGAAAAAAAAACCTTATAAAAATAGAAACCTTAGTGACTAATAATGCAGAACCTATGAGAATAAGATATCCAGAGTGAATGAGAATGTAGAAGCTATGAGAATAAGATAACTAGAGTGAATGATAATGCAAAACCTATGAGAATAAGATAATAGAGTGAATGATAATGCATAACCTATGAGAATAAGATAACGAGAGTGAATGATAATGCAGGACCTATGAAACATAAATGGTAAACCATGATCAATATTTACCATATAAACGATAATGCAGAACCTATGAGACTATGATAAGCAAAGTGAATGATAATGCATAACCATTGAGACACACGAAAAGCAGAGTGAATGATAATGCAGAACCTATGAAATATAAATGCTAAACTATGAGTGTAATATTTGCAATATAAACCCTATTGAAACAAAAAGGCTAAACTATGACTGTAACAATTTCAATATAAACCCTAGGGAAATAGAGATGGTAAACTATGACTGTAATATTTGCAGTATAAACCCTAGGGAAACTAAAATGGTAAACTATGACTGTAACATTTGTAATATAAACCTTTGGGAAACAAAAATGGTAAATTGTGATTGTAATATTTGCAATATAAACCCTAGGGAATGTATATGCTAACGAATGACTGTATTATTTGGAAAATAAACCCTAGGGAAAGCTTTAAATGGTAAACCAGGACTGTAATATTTGCATTATAAACCCTATGGAACACATATGCTAACCTATGATTGCAATATTAGCAATATAAACCCTACCGATACATAAAGAAACAACTGTGACTGTAATATTTGCAATATAAACCCTAGGGAAACATAAATAAAAACCTATGACTGTAATGGCTGTAATGAAGATCAATATAAAGCTTAGAAATGGAAAACAGTAATGGCTGTAATGAAGAACAATATAAAGTAAACGAATGGAAAATTGTGAAAGGAAAACTTAGAACAATATGGATGTTGGTGCATTGGAATCTGAGCTGTTGCCTCCCCTTGATGTTAACTCATTAAATTTTGTGCTTCTCACTCCTCCTTTTCTTATGTCGCTCACTACAGAATAAGTGAATACTTGTTGGTTTTCATGGCTATTTGAATTGGGAATTATTTGAATTTGATTGATGCTTGTTTGGTGTGGTGAAATAAATTGCTGCCCTATTTTGAATTTGAATTCTGTTTCGTATGAATTGGAGATTTGATTTATTTCGGCCATTAACTCAACTTGATTGGTTTGGTGGATTGTTTGAAATTGTTTTCATGTTTTTTTTTGAATAATAGCGGCCTTACAGTGTTAAATGGATGTAGGTGGGATATTTGGGTTTGGCTCCAATATGTGCACACCCTACTTGGTGAGATGGGACAGATTCAAGCTGATACGTGTTGTAGGTCTCATGGTAGACGGGATAGGCGAATGCATTTGTGTGTTGGTTTGGTTATGCTACGATGGGAAACATTGTTGTAATGGGTTCGCCAGTCGGTCAAAGATGGGTCGGATGGGTTTCAAAGTTGTTGACTTGGCACCTTGTTTATGTTGTGTAGTTGTGATTAATGTGAAAGTGACGCCTGCATTGGTGCGAAAGTTGGGTTTACTAGTTTACGGGGAATGGTGCATGTCTTAATATTTGGGCTATTTAAATTCCATGTCGGAATGCTACTTGTTATATGTCAAATACAAGTTGGATACACTTCATCATGTTTGGCTGCCAGCGTGTACTTGTTTTATTTTGAAATTAATGCTATTAAGTGCGCATTTTATATCTGATTTATGTTTGATGTCATCGTGCCTATTTATGGATGAATTTTTTTTAAGTTGTGGAGGACCGGCGTATAGGTGTGGGCCCCAACGAGCGCATGTCCCATCGCACGTTAGGGCCCTCGCTTATGTACCGGCTCCTCTCCCCTACATCCTCCATTTTAATAGTTGTTTTTCCTTGTATGCACTTTTTTGCAAAAAGAAAGTAGCACTTGTTAGTTTATTTGGCCAGCCTACTAATGCGTATAGAAAAAGCATGCTTTGCTGATTCTCTTCTTCTTTCATAAGTAATTTATTCTACTGGTTCTTACCAGTCTTCATGAAGTATAAGTATTTGTTTTCAATTCAACATGTGCCCTATTTTCTGCTTGACTTTGAAGTAATTTCATCATCTGTGCATGTTGTTGTGCTAATTTGTGCTCTTCAAATAAAAGTTTATCTTCTCCTTCATCTTGGAATCATTGTTTGTCTGTCAATGTAGACCCTCACTACACTTTGCCACTACTGAGTATTCTTTAGGTAGTCATTATATGGTTTCTCCCTCTTATGCCTGGAATTCAAATAGAAATTATAGATATTTTCTGTCAAAACTGCTGTGAATGTTGCCTCTTTGTCAGAATTTGATTTTGAATCTCGTTGTCCAACCTCAAGTTCATCTATGGTCGTTATGTGTGTATATCACCCAATCACTAAGCTTGCTCTTCTTTCCTTGAAGAAGAGGCTAAAGCCTAATATCATCTGCTACTGCTCTTGTTCAGTTCTCTGTTCTATCACTATAGTTATTGTGACCTTCACATTTCACAATGATACTGTTGTCACGATAGGTTGGGATGACAAGTATTGTATTTTTATCTTAATTGCTTGAATCTTAAAATGTTGGTCAGGTTCCCTGACTTGCCCAATCATCTTTCCTATTTTCCTCTTGTTGGTTTAGTGTCATGTCCCCAAAAATCATAACACCAAAATACAAAGTATTGGGATACTTAATCAATATAAAAAATATCAATATAAAGAAATGCAATTTAAAAATCATTATAATTATAATTATCACTGATAATAATATAATTATAATAGTCAAGTATAAAATATAAAAATTAACAATATAAATTTATTATAATTATAACAATATAACTCTATGAATATTAAATGTATACATCAAAATAAGAAAACATTGATATAAAACACAAAACATAAAATAATATTATCATAGCTATCACATTATAAATACTAGACATTACTATTATGATCCATAATAATAATAAATACATTCTAACAAGAAACAATTAGTATAAATATACTCCTAGCAGCAGCCGACTCTTCTTTACCAAAGAAACTTAAATAAACTAATCAAATCACACATGTTAGAGATAACTAGAAGTACTGCGATTTACCACCTATAATTATTATTTGAAAAGCAGCGATTAGTAATACAGCAAACATAGTAAGGGATGGTTTATAAAAAGGCACGGTTGAAAGGAGGCATCCCTTTGGCAAGAGATTTTATGAAGTGATGTCTTCCTTCATAAAGGTATAAGTAAAATAAGAAATAGGAGGAAGTCATCGAATCATAGAATGGGGAAAAATAAATAGATCTGGAATATATGTTCGAGTAAAAGGAGATATAAAAGTAGAAATCTGAATAGAAAATGAATACAAAAATAAAATGGATATTTCTGAGCAGCAAGTATATTAATATATTATTAGGGAATTAAATATAAATACGTAAATACACACACACACATATATATATTCATAACAAGTGATTATTGGAAAATTTAAATTAATTACAAATAATTATATAATATAAGATATTTATGAAATAGATATCTATTATATACAATAATGATGCTTGCAGCAATTATTGAGCCTTATAAGTAATTACGATCTTAATATAAACATGAATAGGTTAATATTTATTTATATATGTTTTTATCCTATGATCAAATGTAAGATTGAAGGAAGGCGATTAAGGAATAAAGAGTCATGGGAAGACACAGCCGATCAGGTGATGTACTCACTTAGCAATAATATTTAGTATATTTTGAATATAAGAAATAGATATTGCTAATCTGATTATTGGTGTAATGCTTTCTTTAGTATTATCATGATGATAATGATGTTGATATTAACTTAAAGAATCAGTAATAAATGCAAATGTATTTGATTGCTAAAAGATTGTCTTTTGAGTGTTTGCGAGCCTACTTGGGAGGAAGGGCCTGAGAAAGGTTGTGCCTAAAAACCCCACTTAACAATCCGCTACAGCCATGGAGGGGTGGGGGTCCCACTTAACAATCCACTGCGGCCATGGAGGGGTGGTAGGCCCGGAACCACTTATAAGCTCCGTTGTCTTCCCCTAATAGGTTAAGTGTCTGCCGAGGCGATGACGTGGGTAGAGAAAGTAGGTACATGTGTTTCCACTAAACATGCCACTCCGAGGATGGAATAGTCTTAGTTTGGACGTTCAACTCGGAGCTAAGGGGTGGGTTGTTCTAATGGGGTGCTTGTGCCCTTAGGCTTAGATGGATAGCTTCGGGTGCATCTACCCATGCCACTCCTCATCTGTCTTCATTATTACTTTTGTGATTATGCTTATATTTTGTGTAACAACCCCCAAACCGGGTAAACAAAAAAATTTCTACTTTCACAAATAAGATACAAGGAAAGACATTCATAATGACAAAGTAAATAAACTTTTCTTTTCATTCTAATACAACATTTCATCATAAAGAAATAATTGACACAATACATCATTGTTCTCTTTTCCAAGTAAATAACAAAGTACGCATTTCATAATTACTTTTCTTTCAAATAAATAACAAAGTAAGAATCTTACAAGTTTCAATCATAGCTTGGAAGCTTTTGAGCAAATAGGAATAAGACGGTCCAAGTTCTTCCCTTTCAAACCTTGGTTCATCAGAAGTCAACTGTGGAGGAGAAACATCACTCAGGTGCTTTTCCGCCAACCACAGACTTATAATGCGGTCCCCCGCACGTTTACTGTTAAGTAGACGACCCTCCCTTCTACGAAGAGATTGGTTGGGTAACCGGTTTTGTATGACCAACTGAGCATAGTGTGTAATCCTACATAACTAAATCCTTGTGTCCTCACAATCTCAATCTAGCATTTATTTTGGACTACGGTGAATTGACAGTATAATCGTCTCACAGTCTAAGTGGACGTAGGCATACTGCACTACTTTGGCCAAAGTGTTTCGGCAGTATTTAAACTGACGGTCATCTATCACTTGCACTAAGTCAGGTTCAGTTTGACTTAAGGGTGTCTTATCCTATGCGTAGGCTAAGTCCTTTCCATGGGTAGTCAATCACCCTAGACTTCCTACATCATCTACTTAATCAAGAATTGGAATACAGTCAACAAGGGTCCCTCGGGTAACTCCTAACATGGAATCCTTTATCCATGGAGTACATAGCTTTTCCTAGTTAACCTACTAACTTTAAAGCTTTAGACTACCTTGGTACTGGTTCCACCCTCGACCTAGTATTTAATAACTAGTTCCTCTTTTCCTTTATATAAGGAATTCAATTAGTATTCAAGTAAATTCATTTCAACATTCCCTTTATAACATGGACTAGCTATTTTTTCATAACAAGTTATAAACAGGCTTTTCCCCTTATAAACAAGTTTTCCTTTTATAAACAAGTCAATCCCAAGAATTCAAGCTATTCTTATGAAATCAAGCTATTGACCTTAATAACATGCTTTCTCTATGAAATTAAGTATTTCCTTAATAACAAGCTATCCTTTCACAAACAATCTTTCCCTATGAAATTAAGTATTTCCTTAATAACAAGCTAATTTATTTTAAAAAAATTTCTTCTAATGCTTACCTACTCTACTTCATACCACAAAGCAAAGCAATGCAAATTTTAATCAAGTAGATCAATTAAAACAACAGAAGTAATTAAAGACATTTCCCATGCCTGTTTCCTTGCTATAAATGATTCCAGCCTGCAGCTTCTTCTCTTCCTTCTTTAGTATCACTCCTCTCAATTCTGGTTTCTCTTACAGGTTTTGTATTTTATGCTTGCAGCATATAAAAACCAGTCTCTCAAATATGGCGATGGGATATATGCAAATTGGCTCTCAAACAAATGCTATTACAGCAATGACAAAATATGGCTTTTCAAAGGGAATTCGGATTTAAGCAAAAGCAGATAAGAAATTCGTGTGTATGACAATGAGAGAAACTCCTATATATATAGGTTTCAAATTCTCATGCTTACTACATTTTAGGCATGAGAATTCGACACCTTTCTCATTGAAAATGTCAACTTATGCAGTGGCAGTAATCTAGCAAGATACTCAGCAAAAAGAGAGATGATTTGACCTTATTCATGAAGAATGTTTCCACTCTCACATGGTAAATTATGAATGACAGACACCTATAGGTGTATTCATCATAGGCGCCCAAAAATGGCGGATTTTATCCCAGGTCAGAAAACGTCAATGAAGAAACACGACCATCTGGCTTTCATTCCGCCCTACATACGCATTTCCAGAATGGAGATAACTGCAGGTCGCGACCTGGTCTCTTGGTGTGGTTCAGTAGCCGCGAGTTTTCATGATTCCGAACTTCCATTTTCAAACATTTACAGTTTTGCGCATTTTCCATGGTTCGCGATTTTAAGCAAAGCTCAAGGTTTATAAAATGTATTTGTTAAACCTTTACAAAAGATTTATAATGTTTAAACATTTAAAATCCTCATGGCATTTTCAAACGAATTTTCCCAAAAGACTATAAAAGTCAAAATTATTTTCTTTCTCATGGTAAATACACATTATTTGCCAAATGACTATACAAGTCAAATTTATTTATTTTCCAAGGTAATATTTATTTAAAATATAAATAAGATGTTATATTTATATTTTGCATTATATTAAATATATCCTATTATAGTTTTATTTACCGTATTTAAATATATATATCTATATTTAAATGTTTTAATATTTAAATATTACTATAGATATATCTATATATTTATTCCAAGTAAAACTATAATAACATTTATATTAAATATAATATTATAGATATATATATAAACACATTCATATATTTACATTTAAATATATCTATACATATTTGTATTTAATTATCCAAATACGTGTATTACGAGCTAGTCAGCGTACCCTTAATACACCGGTTTGTACAAACATGTATATATACGTTTAACTGTATATTCAAGGCATCAATATAATGTTATAACAACATTATAGATAGTGTGTATATGTTTATAGGTGTGCCAACCATGTATACGTATCCGTATGTTTGTCATGTCGACACATGTGTATGGCATAATAATTGCCCATCATACATCTGTGTCGACATGTCATACATGTTGTTACATACATATGAGTGGTACATGTATATGCATATACATCCTGTCTATTCCACACTTATCAGTTCACATTTCACATTCAAGGCTCACAGAACAGTAAGTCAGTCAACAAGTAACACCACTCATAAAGCATAAAGAAGTAATCCAAAACTCCTAAGCCTAAGGATGACTTATCAAGATAACTCAATCTGACCCAGTTCTCAAAAAACCTCAGTGAAGTGTGTGTATGCTCAACTGATCAACTTTACCGGTTATCCGACCAAGCCCCTCTCCCGAGTGATGTCTCCCCTCCGCCTGGAGGAATAGTTCCTGTTCCTGCATCCATTTGGCACAAAACCACGGCAGTTACTTGCTCATAACATTTGCAGTATATATAAATCAATTATAAAACAAGACTAATTACTCTCCTCTATGTATTGCTTTATCCAAGAATAACATCAATCAAGAACACAGAATGAGCCAATCATAACATGTAAAAAGATTCTCAAATTGATAACAAGGTTCAACACATTTTATTCATTCAAATCCTTCCTTACAATCAGAATGCTCTAAGCATCACTAAAATAGTAACTATACAATTCCAGGGTGTAACATTTTGGATATCTAGATATTAATGCTAACAGATATCTTGTTAATATGATGAATATAGGATTCCAATCTAGGGTTATTGCATTAGGAGAACATTTATTTGGAAAAGAAGAAACCTTAAACCTAATCTACAAGCAAATTTTAGGGCAAACCGGGTAAGGGACATTACATTTAGTGATGTCTAGTCTCTATTGTCATTTATTTGATTTGCATGGTTGTTTCTGATTTGCATCCTTCCATTGGTTCTCCCAGTTCAATGTTGATTTTTGTCTTCTAATTTCTTATAGTTGCTTAGCAATAATGGAACACATATTCTATCTCTATGACTATGATGATGGACATTCATAACATGCTCTTATCTGGGCATGATCATTATTTGAGGGCTCTTTTGTTACATTAAACTACTTGATTTTATTCTTTATTTTCTTTTATGCATCATATATATGTGAAATCTAGTTTATGGCTGTGAAATCTTGTAGTGTATGTTTTCATAATCCTTTCAAGCGGTCTCATACTTCCACTCCATTCCTGCTCCACATCATCACCCCTCAACCAAAAGAAAATAAAGACCAAGGATAGGAGTAAAAGGTACCATTGAATTAGCTCTAAAGCATGTAACTTAGTCCATTTTTCAACATTGTCTACACTCTACAGTATGGCTGGGGCAAAACCATACAACTTTATGACCTACTGTAGGCATATTCTGCAGGTCAGCCACACATTTAGTTTTATGTGTCCTTTCCTTCCTGCAGTTTGGTTACCATTACCATTCATTGATCTGTGATATTTCTATGATAGGTCTTAGTGGAGACTTATTACCTGCAGTTTGTACAGAATCTAAACATTTTCTTGGAGTTTACATGACAAGCTCCCTACTACATACTTGCAAGTGGAGATGATCTATTAACAACATTTAAAGTTTAATCCATCAACGGTATTCAATTCATGTCTAATTAGTACTCAAATGTTCATAGTATTGTGATCTTTTGCACATAACCTTGGAATCTGCTGTCCCAGGGTTCAACATCCAAAAGTTAGTGAGAAATAAAACTTTAAATTCAAAGGCTTGTTGTTAGTCACCTAGACTGCCATCAAATGTTTCTGATATAAATACTTGCTACTAGTATGGAATTCAAAATGATGATGGGCCATGGCTATCGTTTCAAATTTCCAGGGAAAGCACCCATTTCTATGAGTACCATTACTATAGTGGCTAGCCTGTGAGTTTAATCTAAGAAAAGAAGATGTAACTTATGACATTTATTTTGTTAGGAAAGGATTTAATTTATATATCATTATTGCAGGCTTTGGAGATTTTCACAGTTGGCCAAGAACTTAGATCCACTCAATCAGCAGCAAAGTTTAACCATAGACTCCCCGTTAAATGTGCTGGTTTAGTTACTGACAAAGGGAACTCTTCAAGGCCTGCTAATGCAGAATATTTGCCTTCAAATTTGTCAATGGATTTGGTTACTTCTGTTGTCAATGCAATTTTCTCATACAAGCCATTTTACAATTTTGCATCAAAGAAGGCTCGTGAAATGATTATCAAACGTGGAACTGATATTGGTCAACCTTGGGAGACAGAGCTTGCACGGTTACGCTTGCATGACTGGGAAAGTGAGTTAAGGGCTGTACAGAATCTGGATATAGTTTATCCTGGGGTATGCTCAATGCTTTTGAATATATTTACTGTTCTATCTATCTATATATGGATGCATGTGTATATGTGTGTGTGCTATATGCATGTATGTATATATGTAGCTGAAGAGTGAACATTATTGTGCATGTTTTTAACCATTTGTTTAGTTTCCTTTCTACAAATGAGAATTCTCTAATCCGGGTTTACAACAAATATGTTGCAGTATTACTTGAAGCCATTTCATGCATATGAGGAAGGAAATTTATCATGGCAAGCTGCATTAGAGGTGGAACTTGCAGCTAAATCAGTTCATGCAAATGTCTTTGATCCTGAGGTAAAATGTTCTAGTTTATAAAATGTGCATACATTTGTTTGTAGGAGTATTTTTTCTTAAGGATATTTTATTCCATTTTGAGTATGCAATTTACAAACTTGTATAAGGACATGATCTTCATAAGTTAATTCTATCATCAATGGACAATAATAATATTTAATCACATACTATTTTTCTGTGCAGAGGAAGAAACTTGATCCTGAAGGTGATTCTAAATTGCGGTCAGGATATCATGAGAAAATTTGTACTATGATCAAGACAACTCCCAAATCAATTGTTGATTTTGGTTGTGCAACGGGTCTTAGCACATTTGGACTCCACCAGGTTTCTCTTTTAGTTTTTTCATCATTGGAAGCTGATATCTGAAATCTGCCCACCAACTGCTGAAGACATTTTAAATAATTGTAATTGTTTCTATTGTGACATAGTTTCTATGAATTTCTACCATTAGTTGTATCTCGTACAGAAGTTACATCACTGAACAATTGTAGTTTCTTAAACTACAGGTCATCATGCCAAGTTAGTTTGAATATAAATTGATATGCAGGCTTGATCTTCTTCAATTATTAGATGTAATATAATGATAGACATAATGTTAGACTACACTTTGACACATAAGAATTTATTGCTTATGTTAATAATGAAATAACATCACGTTAGTTGTGTCTAAAACGTAACTTACAATGTAAGTTACAACCAGTAGTGTGACTTTCTTATTTGATAATAAATACAAGAATACTGATACACATTGAGGAGTATGCCATGCAATTCTCTCATACTCCCTGCAACCATTCTTCAACATTAGATATTACAGAGATGACAACCTAGGAAGGGTACATTGATTCAAAGGAAATCCTAGGAGAGGGCATGATATACATTTCTAACAGATAAGAAGATTGAAGGAAGAAAGGAGAAAGAAATTTACTGTCTAGGAGACAAATTGCTGTCCAAAAAAGGAGAAGTTTCTGTTAGAATGATTGCTGGAAGTATTTACAAAATCTGTATGTTGTTGATGAACAATAGGGATATACAATATATACACTCATGGTGTACAGATGACACAGTAATATCAGAAAATTTAAGTACCTTTTTTTCTCATTTTAGCAATATCAGAAAACTTGTTTCATGCACCCTTTAATAAATAAACCTCAAAGACACAATAACCTCATCAAATAGAAGCTACTTTGATCACATATACAAGTATATGTCGATCAAATAAGTATAAACACAAATTTTAGCTGAAGGAAATAACACATTGAGATATATAAATATTGCCAAATGTATACAAAACTCATGGAATATGAAATCCATGGCATCAAAACAAATATCGAAACTAAAAATGTAAGTGTATGACTACGAGGAGCTTGCATTACTCATACCAACATCACAACAAGTCAAGCATTGGCATCTAATATAGGTTCTGGATGATGATGTAGCCATGATATTTTCTTGTGTCTCAATAATTGGTGTGTATATTCAAGTGAGGAATTTATTATTAAAGTTTTCTTGAAGCCTTCAAGACTGGAATTTTTGTTGTCAAGCTCATTAACAAAGAGGAACGGTTAAGTAAAAAGATAAATGGTTATGTTCTAGTTTGACCTTAGCTAGGATACTAATAGATGGGATTGTTCTATGAGTTGTCTGTGTAGGGTATGATTGATACTTTTTTCCATTGTGAAAATGGCATTTCTTGCCAACTATGACTTAACTTGTATTCAATAGTACAATTACTATAGCATGCCAACTTTTCCAATGGCCGTCCTTGTATACTAAACAAGTTGTCCAATGTATGAAACAAGATAATCCTTGATTGTGGCTTTGATTGTGAAGATGCAGAGATTTGCAACAGGGGATATGTATTTTGTAGGTTTTATGATCATGATTCATCATTGGCCTATTACTTGCTTAGACTTATAGTTTGATGGGGGTATGGGGGAAACACCCCAATGGGGTCGAGGGGCAATGCCCCTCACGGGGTCCAGGGGAAGTGCCCTGAGATGAAGACCTTCAAAACCACATAGACCTTCATGGCACACACCATTTTCATATTTTTTGTAAATCCTAGATGGGCATGCAATAACATTGAAAGGTTGTAAGTTTTTTGTAAATAATTAATTAAAATGGCTGAGTCTCTGGATTGAGACTTGCCTAGACTCGGCGAGTTTGGCGAGTACTCGGCTGCCGAGTCTCCCAAGCTTGTCGAGGGTGGCTTGCCTCGGGACGCACTAAGTCTACACGATTTTGGGCAAGTCTTAGAACTACTACTATTGAATAATAAAATATTAAATGGCTTATTAAATGATATAGACATCCTCTAATTATGATCATCCTGCTGCATGCTGTTTCCTGTTTGGTTATGAGCTATTACATGACATCAAGTTATTGGGAATTTGGGACAATCTTGTTTGAGATAATTATTTTGATGATGAATTTCAAAGAATAAAAGTGTTTTAATTATGATCTTATTTTCGGGTCATTGATTTTATATACTCTCTTAGTGTAGATCTCTTTAGTGTTGTGCCATGTTAGTTTATGAGTATAACTTAAATAGCTAAACTAGTCCATGCAACCAACTTGGCCACGGATCAATTTCAGAGATGGATTTTAAATGAAGGATATATTTAAAAAGTTTTTCTAGATGCACTATTTTGTTAGTATGTTTTAGGAATGTTGTTTGTTCTTTACAAAGAGATTAATTTATTTGTATCATATTAGAAAAAGAGAGCATACTCTTTGCACAAAGCATATTCTTCTTGCCTTTAATGGAGAAGAATTACTAAATTCAGATTTGCAACCTGAAGGTCGAAAGATATAGGTTTTAAATTTTCATTGATTAAATTGTCTGCAAACTACAAGTAACAATCCTATGAATTTTTATGTTGTAGGTGTTTCCTGGAGCAGATATTGTGGGTGTTGATCTTTCCCCATACTTCTTGTCTGTGGGGAATTTTTGCTTGAAGGAGAAGTCAAATGTATGCTCATATTTCATCCTCTGCTGTCTAAATTTATTTGGATATTATTCTCTGGTGTTATCAAGAGATATTTACACGTATCAATATTATAATTCTATTGTTTGTAGATAGAAATTAGAATTAGGCATCAATTAAATTTATGTACTCTGCAATATCTTATGTTTTGAAAATTTTTCATTGCACAATACAATCTGTAATGTCTATGTAGTATTTGGTAAGTGCTTCTGAGTCTGACTGCTCATTATGTTTAATAATGGGTCTCTTTGCTAAACCCTTCATTAGGGAAAAAAGGTCACTAAACAATGCTTTCGGTTCACTCTTAGATCCATTTTGCATTGTTCTGCATTCATTTCGTTTTTAGTTTAACACTTGTATAGACGAATATCTCATAAACAAGGACTAATTAACTTGTCTGAATGGTGATACGCCCAATGCGACACACAAGCAGTCAGTGAATTCCCTGCATTGCCAATTCATTTTCTTTTAATTGATTACTTGGGTTTGGTAAATACTTCTCCTATCCCATTTTATGTTGATGAGATAACATTTAGTTTAAATATGCTTCTAGATTAAGAGTTGTGGCTTTAAGGAATGCGCTTCACATAATTTCTAGGGTTCATAGGTGTAGTTTCACAAGGGTACACAATATTTTCAAAACACAAAAGGAAATCTTTAAAGCCTCAAGTTTGGGGACATTTTCTCTTTTAAACAAATTTCTAATTTTTCTTGAGATTTTCAAGTTTCTTCGCAATGCCTTCTTTGTCCATTTCATTATTTTTAGTGACTACCCTATTAAAATATTTATCCTTTATTTTTTTTCCTTACTTTTGAACCATCTAATTGCGCTTGTGGGCTTTTCTCACATTAGATGCACTTTGTATAGAATTATGTGTGTTGATTCTCACTGCCTGAAGTAAACTCTTACATTTTATTCTTCTTTCGCTATGTGAAACCTTTTTATTCCTTGAATTACAATTGGAATTTTTAATAAAGAAATGTTTGCTTCTTGCTCAAAATGGAGAGTTATCATGAGATAATGCAGTAGTTTCAGAATTTGTAGCCACTGCTATTGTGGCCATAAATTTCCCCTAAACATAAATTGCAGCTCCTTTCTCTCATCAGTAAGTGGCCACCTTTATGGTGTACGTTTTCTTAAGAAATTTTGGTGGGAACTTGGGAAGTGGATCTAGTTTGTCTATAACTTATAATTTGCATTTAAAGTGATCGCCCATCTACCAAAAATTAAAAAACCCTATTCATCTTATTTATTCCTTTTTGAAACAGGATGGTTACTTGCCAATACAGTTTTTGCATGCAATGATAGAAGATACAGGTCTTCCAAGTCATTCCTTTGATTTAGTCTCACTTTCCTCAGTATGTCATGAACTGCCAAGGTCTGTCACTGAGCAGGTAAATATCCTCAAAGCTCACGTGTATTTTTCTGCAAAGAGATAGTTTTAGTTTTTAGTTCTATTTTAGGAGTTGCAGACATTCCTGGTGCCACAGTTGCTTGTAATAGAGTTTATATAATACAGTAACTTCCATTTTCTTTGTTTATTGCATGCTATATTGTTGTTAATACTGTAACTTGGTTTGTTTTTTACAGGTCATAGATGAAGCAAATCGGCTTTTGAAGTCTGGTGGAGCCCTTTGTATTATGGAAATGAATCCACATTCTCCTCTAGTTCAGAAGATGGTCAACAATGTCTTTGCCTTCACTGCGGTAATTTTATTCATTAAATGACAATAATAATTTGAAACTCTGCACTGAGAGATTTGTCTTGGAATTTCTTTCCAAGATGGCAGGTCATACATACTGTTAGCTTGTTGTTCATAGCTTAGAGACATTTTAGTAGCCTTGTCATAATGACTTTGGATTTTTGTTTTCTTTGCAGTTTAAAGCAACAGAGCCATATTTTGATGACTATAGAACATTTTCCATTGAGAAAGCAATTGAAGAAAGAGGGTTCACTTTCCCGTTTCAGGCAGACAACTCCCCACGGCATAGAACTATTGTTGCCCACAAAAAATAAATCAAGTTTAATGTACATGGTCATATCTTAAAAATAATGCTAATTTTTATCAGAATGATATAAGCTGGAAATAATGTGTGTTCTTTGGCTTGCTGTAGTACATCAATGTCATTGAAACTTCTGTATGCAAAATTCTTGGAAACGGTTGGTTCAGCCCACAATTTAATTAGTTTATGTTTCAAACAGTCTTGAGTGTTTTATTTTTTTGATGAAGCATAAAGTTTATATTGAGAGAACATAGCCCATCTTTGTCACAAAACTGTTCATAGTTGTCCTATTGGCTATACTATACTGCAAATTGTTGAAATATAAAAGAAAAAAATTGAGAAAAATTAGTGCTTGATATCTATCTAAGGCAGTGGTTTCTCTATCTAAAACAGCATACGAGATGTAATGTCCCCTTCTGTTGAGTAGTCAGAAGTGTTCCTTTTACCCTATTTAATTTTCGGTAATTTAATTAATTAAATAAAATTGTCCAATAAAGCAATTTTCCGGATGACTATTTTAATTAACTTAAAAATGCCACTTCAGTGATTTAAAAGCACAAATATTATAAAGTCACTTTATAAAAGTGCTTTATTGATTTATTTTGAGGCGGGAATTAAAAAGTAGGGGATTGTTATATGGGGATAATATAAAAGGTGAATTGGAAGCTCATTTGAATATGCTTGATTCTATTTTCTTTGTGAAAACTTGAATCTTTCAGTGAGAGCAAATCCTAGAATGAAAACCCTAAGGAAATTAGTTTTGGTGGTGAGACATCTACTCTAGCTGATTTGCAGGTGGAATGTCATGTCCCCATAACCATGACACAAAAATAATCAATAAATCAATTTGTGTGTAATTTTAATACTTTTAAATTATTATAATAATAATAAGTAAATCTTCAATACATTTGATTTATAATATATATATATGATAAATCACTTGATAAGTAATTTAATGTATTTTTATAATTATGATTGTTCTCAACAATATCATAATTAGAATAGATTATTGATAATGGGAACATATATAAAAATAAACTGGTAATTTCAATAAAATATCTAAAAACATTAATAATCCTTATAAATAAATATTTGAGACTTTGAACTTTAAAACTTAATGTAATATTAAGGGAGAAAAGAAAAAGTCATATTATAAGAAAGAATTGAAACACAAAATATTAAGGATTTTAACTGAGCCTTGTAAAAACGCCATGAAGAAATGACGCAGGTGAGAAATGCGAGTAAAGGTCGCGACTCAGACGAGGGCATCGTTTCGCCAATGATATAAGCCAAGCTTATACAAAGAGTGGAGGAAGAAGAGACATGCACGGGAGATACATATACCGCACATCCTCCGCAAAGAGAAGAACGCTGACGAGGTTAAGCTCAGATCAGAGGTCGCATTCGCAAAGGTAACAAGGCACGCATAGCAACAGGTAAGCGTCCATGCCTGAACAAATTTCTTTGTTGATTAATAAGGTTCAAAAATGTGAATATTAATGTATAGAGCAGTCCAAAACAAAAAAACTGTGAAGTTAAAACTCTAATATTAGCAGTGATCCATTTAAAACACAATAATGGTGCTTTCAGCAATTATTGTGTTTAAATGAGAGATTATGTCAATTACCCTCAAGATAGATCTGAGTCAAAGGAATTCCATTCACTAGCACTCACTAGGATAGGGAGTTTGTGGAGGGAAAGGCGGGTAATTCGGTCCTCTGGAGGATGGTCCCAAGACAGGTGGAACACCTTGAGGGAATCCCCTTTGAGACTGTTTGCACAGTCATTATACCATCCAGTGATGCTAGGAGAGGGGATATTGGACGAAGATCTTCTTTGGATAAAAGTAATAAGTTATACACTTGTCATGTAGTTTTGCAATTGAACAATAATGCATCTCACTACCTATTGTCTAAACTAGGAAATCTATGATGAATTAACCATGAGTTAAATAATATATGTTTAAACCAATAATACATGTTGCATTCAAATATTCATAGTAATTTACACTAATAAATTGATGTATAGTTAGAGTAAAATAGATCTCCTAATTTTACTTTTTACGTTTTTAGGATAGATTCTGCAAGGAACATTACAGTGGTATCAGAGCATAATCTTGCCATCCTGTACAAAGTGAATGCAAACCTACCATAGAAAGGGATCCATGGCTGAACAATTATCCAAGGAACTAAAGGCTTTCATGGAACAAACTAATCAAACCCTTGTGAACCAGAATAAAGGATTAGAAAAAACAAATCAAGCACTCATCCAAACCTTGCAAAATATGGAAAACACCATCTGCAACTTAAAAAATAATAATCCCTCAAATGGGAGAGATGTGAGTTCAAATCATTCGGAGGCTAATAACGGTTCATTCACACCCATGGTCCCGAAATCCCCTTTTATAACTGAGGAATTTGATCTTAGAAGGGAGGAGGAAATAAATCCATCAACAAACAACACAAAAGTAATCATTAGAGCCTATAGGGATCTTGAACCTGAGTTGAGGGAACTTGTGTCATTTAGGGAATTTTGTGAAGCTAAAAGACACGAAACTCCTAGGCAAAGAAAAAAATCCCCAAATAGGGACTTGAAGCATAAAATGAATAAGGTAACCTTACCAAACTTTGATGGCTCAAACAAATTCACCGCCCATGCTTGGCTGCAAAATTTAAACACCTACCTTACCCTTAGCCCGATGACCGAAGAAGATGCACTTCAATTTGCAATCCTACATTTGGAGGGCTTAGCCCATGATTGGTGGCACCATGGTATCCGCACTCAAAGTCACCAAAATATAACCTCCTATGAAGAATTTTCACAAAAACTCATAAGAAGGTTTGACAGGAAGCACCCCCAAGAAGATTTTAAAAGACTCACTCAACCAAAACAGCAAGGAATAGTAGAAAATTACATAAATGAATTTCAAAAAATCTCAATTCGAGTTTTTGGGATTGGGGAAGATAGACTCACATACCTCTTTGTAGAAGGACTTACATAATCACTTAGGGGCCTAGTGAGTGCTCTTAATCCTTCAAATCTGGAAGACGCCATCGAAAAAGCCTTGAGGCTAGAATCTGCATCAACAAGAAACAAGACTCCAAATAACCACAACAAGCATCCCCACAAAAAGGAATATTCCCGATACCAACCTCTCTCAAAAAGAGAAAGAGATGAGCTAAAAGAAAAGAATTTGTGCTTCACATGTAAGAAACTATGGGAACGTGGGCACACTTGTGGAAGGAAAGAAGACAACAGAAAGAGAAACCTTTGTCGCCATTACAATGCAGATTGGACACCCGGGCATAAATGTGAAAGGAATGGGCTAGTCCATAAGCTGGGGGAAAAAGAAGAAAATACATACAAAAGGGCAAGGTATGAGGAGAATGAAAATGTAACTCTGGCCACAATTACTCACGCCTCCAAACACCATCCTTTTCGCATTAAGAGCACCCTTAAAGGCCAAAGAGTCATCACCCTGGTAGATAGTGGGGCATCCCACAACTTCATAGATGAAAGGTTAGTGAATAAAAGGAAATTAAAAGCTCAAGACTTCAAAGGGTTTATAGCAGCCACAGCCACAGGAGCTATGGTTAAATGCACAAAAGTAGCTCCCCAACTAGAGATGGACCTAGGGAGTCACCCCATCAAAGAAGATTTTTATGTGGTACCTCTAGATGCTGATGTAATATTGGGAACCCCTTGGATCTACTCCTTGGGATGTTTTATGTTTGATTTTCCCAAATTGACACTTCGTTTTCAACACCAAGGCCAAGAAGTCACATTAAAAGGGCTACCTGATGGATCACCACAAATGGTCTCTTGCAAAAGAATAGAAAGAATTTTGAATTGGGGTCAGGGAGAATGGGCAACACAGTGCATGATCTTGGATAAATCAACTCCCCGGGGAAAAACCATTGCCATTGACATCAAACCTATTATGGAAAGACACAAGAAAGTTTTCGAAGATATTCCAGCAAGATTACCCCCAAAAAGGGGCTTTGAACATATCATTGAATTGGAAGAGGGTACAAAACCAGTAATCACCACCCCTTACAGACATCCACAAAAATATAAAGAGGAAATAGAAAAGACGATCAAAGAACTCCTAGACATGGGGCACATCCGGCCTAGCTCCAACCCCTTTGCCTCATCAGTTGTACTTGTCAAAAAGAAAAATGGAACCATGGGAATGTGTATTGATTATAGAGCTCTAAACAAAAAGACCATAAAAAATCGATATCCCATTCCCAGAGTGGATGAACTCATAGATGAACTACATGGTGCAAAATACTTTTCAAAAATTGACTTAAGATCGAGATACCATCAAATAAGAATGAGGGAGGAAGACATTTCCAAAACCGCTTTTAGGCGCCACTATGGACATTTTGAATTCTTAGTTCTTCCCTTAGGGTTAACAAATGCCCCTGCTACTTTCCAATCATGTATGAATCACACCTTTCGGAAACAATTAAGGAAATTTCTATTAATATTTTTTGATGATATACTAATATATAGCAAGACTTGGGAGGAGCACCTTAAGCATATTGATGAAGTTTTAGAGATTTTGGAACAAAAATCACTATATGCCAAAGCCTCAAAATGTGAATTTGGTTTAGATGAGATCCTTTATCTAGGGCATAAAATCAGTGCCCAGGGGGTCAGTGTTGATGAAGAGAAAATCAAGGCCATCAAAGAATGGCCAAAACCCAGGACTCTCACTCAACTCCGAGGATTCGTGGGATTATGTAGCTACTACAGGCACTTTGTGAAAAATTTCTCAAGAATAGCAGCCCCACTAACAGACTTAACCAAGAAAGGAGCTTTCTTGTGGAATGAAAGATCACGGGAGGCATTTGAAAAACTCAAGGAAGCCATGTGTACATGCCTCGTCTTAACTATACCAGATTTCACTCTACCATTTGAACTTCAGTGTGATGCCTTAGGAGAAGGAATTGGAGTAGTCCTTATGCAAAAAAGACACCCAATAGCTTTTGTAAGTCGCAAACTTATAGAAACTATTCCATTTACGATAAAGAGATGTTGGCAATCATGCATGCCTTGACCAAGTTCCGACAATACCTAGTTTGTGGGAAATTCGATATTAAAACAAATCATAACAATTTAAGATTCTTTATGAATCAAAAGGATTTGAATGACCGTCAACAAAAATGGGTAAGCAAGGTGCAAGCCTACAACTTTGATATTGAATATGTCAAGGGAACTAATAATGTGGTAGCTGATGCCTTGTCTAGGCACCCACAAGTAAAGACCCTTACCAACATCACGGGAAATTGGAGAACTGATATTATTGCAGAATATGCCAAAGACCCTCAGGCTCAAGAAATACTTGAGGGAAACACCCCGAATAGTGAATACAAGGTAGTAGAAGATATCATATTATACAAAGAGCGAGTATTCCTTGTGCCTCACTCAAAGATGAGGGAAAAAATTATGAAGGAATATCATGACTCCCCTATGGCGGGACATCCTGGATATTACAAGACCTACAAACAAATAAGGGAACGATATGCATGGAAAGGCCTCAAAGGGGATGTGGGAAAATATGTTTAGGAATGCATGTCTTGCCAGAAAAATAAAACATAACTCAACCATCTAGCGGGACTATTACAACCACTACCCATTCCGGACCAGAAGTGGGAAAGCATTTCAATGGATTTTATCACTGGATTGCCTAAAACTCAAGGAAAGGATTGCATCTTTGTAGTAGTGGACCGATTGACCAAATATGCTCATTTTTTTCCCATATCCATAGAATACAAAGCACCCTAGATAGCTGAAGTATTTTTTAAGGAGATCTTCAAATTACATGGTTTACCACAAAATATAGTCAGTGATCGAGATAGCCGCTTCCTTAGCCAATTTTGGCAAGAACTCTTCCGACTCTCAGGGACTAACCTTACTCCAAGTACTAGCTACCATCCTCAAACCGATGGGCAAACAAAAATTGTGAACAAATGGGTGGAAGGATACTTAAGAAATTATGTGATAGGACACCAGAACTCTTGGGTCAAATGGTTGCACTTAGGGGAATACTGCTACAACACAACATTCCATATGTCCATTAAAATGAGCCCATTCAAGGCTCTATATGGGTATGAAGCAACCACCTTTGGAAATTTAGTCATTCAGGATAGCAGAGTGTTGGGTGCCAGAGACTTTGTACAATAGAACACAGATATATTAAAAGCTCTCAAAAATAATCTTCATCATGCTCAAAATCAACAAAAAATTTATGCGGATCAGAACCGGGTCAAAAGAACATTTGAAGTTGGAGATTGGGTTTTCTTAAGACTCCATCCCTATAAGCAATCTTCTATCAAAGTAAGCGGTGCAGAGAAATTGAAACCTCGATTTTATGGGCCATACAAAATCCTCAAGAAAATAGGTGAAGTTGCTTATGAATTGGAACTACCTAGCACAAGCAAGATACACAATGTCTTTCATGTGTCTTGACTTAAAAAGGTTCTTGGGCAACAAATTGCCCCATGTACAGAGTTACCACCACTTGATGACAAAGGAAAACTAGTTTTGGAACCCGAAACAATATTAAACACACGGGAGAAAAGGTTAAGGTATAGGATGATCCCCGAGTATCTAATAAAATGGAAGCGGCTACCTACAGAAGATTCCACTTGGGAAAATGAAGAAATCCTGAAACATCCAAGTTTGAACTTGCTTGAGGACAAGCAAATTCGGAGAGGGTGGACTGTCATGTCCTCGTAACCATGACACAAAAATAATCAATAAATCAATTTGTGTGTAATTTTAATACTTTTAAATTATTATAATAATAATAAGTAAATCTTCAATACATTTGATTTATAAAAAAATATATATATATATATATATATATACGATAAATCACTTGATAAGTAATTTAATGTATTTTTATAATTATGATTGTTCCCAACAATATCATAATTAGAATAGATTATTGATATTGGGAAGATATATAAAAATAAATTGGTAATCTCAATAAAATATCTAAAAACATTAATAATCCTTATAAATAAATATTTGAGACTTTGAACTTTAAAACTTAATGTAATATTAAGGGAGGAAAGAAAAGGTCATATTATAAGAAAGAATCGAAACACAAAATATTAAGGATTTTAACCGAGCCTTGTAAAAACGCCATGAAGAAACGACGCAGGTGAGAAACGCGGGTAAAGGTCATGACTCAAACAAGGGCATCGTTTTGCCAATGATATAAGCCAAGCTTATACGAAGAGTGGAGGAAGAAGAGACACGCACGAGAGATACATATACCACACATCCTCCGCAAAGAGAAGAACGTTGACGAGGTTAAGCTCGGATCAAAGGTCGCATTCGCAGAGGTAACAAGGCACGCACAACAACAGGTAAGCGTCCATGCTTGAACAAATTTCTTTGTTGATTAATAAGGTTCAAAAATGTGAATATTAATGTATAGAGCAGTCCAAAACAAAAAAAATGTGAAGTTAAAACTCTAATATTAGCAGTGATCCATTTAAAACACAATAATGGTGCTTTCAACAATTATTGTGTTTAAATGAGAGATTATGTCAATTACCCTCAAGATAGATCTGAGTCAAAGGAATTCCATTCACTAGCACTCACTAGGATAGGGAGTTTGTGGAGGGAAAGGTGGGTAATTTGGTCCTCTGGAGGATGGTCCCAAGACAGGTGGAACACCTTGAAGGAATCCCCTTTGAGACTGTTCACGCACCCTTTGCCCTTTGCACAGTCATTCTACCATCCAGTGATGCTAGGAGAGGGGATATTGGACGAAGATCTTCTTTGGATAAAAGTAATAAGTTATACACTTGTCATGTAGTTTTGCAATTGAACAATAATGCATCTCACTACCTATTGTCTAAACTAGGAAATCTATGATGAATTAACCATGAGTTAAATAATATATGTTTAAACCAATAATACATGTTGCATTCAAATATTCATAGTAATTTACACTAATAAATTGATGTATAGTTAGAGTAAAATAGATTTCCTAATTTTACTTTTTACGCTTTTAGGATAGATTCGTTTATGTAATTTTCACACAGGTATCATGTCAAACGATTGAAGATTATATCATTCTCCAATTTCTACTGGTGGAAAAAAGCAGAAATTAATGTGCTATGTGTGGAAAGTCAATTTGGATTGAGATTATGTGCGGTGTGTACTGTGAGGAAAATAAATAAAAATAATACATTTTAGTTGCTGAGGTTGACCTACCCATACCACTAACAGCTCCCCAAAGAGCTGTACACATCAGAAGAAGTGGAGATATATTTTCAAAGGTTTTAATAGTCTTACCAATATTCAGTCGCAGCTCATAAGGAATTGTCATACCCCATATTGGGTCCCATACATCATGTGGAGATGTGCTGTACAGTCCTTAAAGACAATCAAAGTATGAATATTGAGTGCTGCTGTGGATGTTTGACTCTCAATAGTAAGCTCAGCAATCAATCTCATGAATATTTGTTTACTTGTGATATCAATAATATTTTGTATGAAATTTCTGTATACCATAGTTGCTGCAGCAGTTTATATGTTGATCAAAATAATATATATTTTATACACTGCTCAGTAATTTTAATCAGAAAAAGTGTTATCAGCACTAATAATATTTAAGGAAGATTGATTTTGGATGGTCATTTACAATGCTTTGCCAACATACCATTGAAATGCAAACTGTTTAACGAAATGTTCTTGTGAGATATATGGACAATATTATGGTTTTATGTTAAATTTATGATTTTAAATTCTAGTAGCAGCAACTCTCAGCGTTTGCACTTAGAAATACTTCACATCTGAATATCTAAAGGTGTTTGACGAAATAAATGTGCACTACAAGCTGTGAAAATAGCAAAATTTTGGTTTAAAATTTTGGTCCAGCATATTACACAAGACTACAGATGATTATATTGCTCAATTGGTTGATAGGGAGCTCCTAGATGAGAATTAATAGCATTATTCTTGTCTAGGAGGCCAGTTTGTATTGATACAAACAGCCATACATTGGAAAGGATTAAGCTAGGTATTAGGTCCCTTGATGATAGCTTCAGTGGAGGTCTCAACGTTCACAGTTGATGTTTGGAAGGAAGAGTCATTTCAGCTTTAGTCTGGTACCTTTCAGCTATATGTCTTTTGGCCACAACTTGTGCTTGCTGCATTTCAACTATTCTCTGTTTGGCATTATATGAAAGTAGAAGGCCTTCAATAGCCTCAACGTTTTACTCATGTTGCTGAATACCTATACCCATGTATTCAACACATTTGTCTGACACTTCAATTCTTTCTTATTGGTTCTCCACCATCTAAAGGTCTAACCAATTTGCTTTCGAGATATCGATTATGAATACTTTTTCATTGTTATTCATGTCGAGGTTGTGCGAAATGGAAGTCATTTCCATGAGAACAGAAGCAACATTAGGGTCACATTTGCAGACACCAACCTGAATTTAAGAACGGGATAGTGTTTCCTTAGTGTACATCTACTGAGTGAGGAATGTGTTAGTCCAAGATTAGGTATTCCATTGGGTCTGGGAGTTTCCCTGAACTTAAAATAAATAGCTAGGTCAGATGTTGTAGGTATTAATGGAGAGTTGACAAAATATGTTAGTAATATTAAAGTGGCAAAAATGGGAGCCATTTAAGCTTTAGGTCTGGTGTTCATTCTATGAATTTCAGCAGCAGGACAAGCTTTGGATGGAGGATAGGGTTTGGGATACATAAGAGGGAGCTTTAATCTCACTCTTAGATTAGGAAGAGGGATATTTGTTCATAGCATGAGTTAATTTCAGTTTAGTAGGATACAAGAGCACAAGTATTTTGAGTATTTCTAGTAACCCTGATCCCTTCCTTGGTGTCATCCTCTTCAATTCGGATGGGTTCTTTCTAGGTTTGGACTGTTCCACCTCCTTCCTTGGTCTTCTTTTGAGCAACATGATTAAATTCTTAATATTTTTTTCTTTGATTGTCCTCTTTTATTCCTGAAGATTTTTCCTAGAACTTCCTCCACTTTGACATTTAAGGAACCCCAAATTTTCTTTTGAATAACCAATTCTTTGTAGTTAGTGTACAATGCTTATTATTATGTTTTGATAATACGATTTATCCAACTATGTATTAATTGTTTGTTGGCTTTGAATGGTTATAAGAATTTGTTGATGGTTGTGTTCCTCTTGGCAACTATCAGGTTCTTTAAATAGATTTTGTAGTGTCAAGGAAAGTAGTATGATCTAGTAGGATTGAGTCTAGTCCTTGGTTGACCATCTTTGGTCCATTTCTATAACAAATTTATGTATGAATAAGTATATACTTTCACTCCTCTATTTGGTATGCACTATTAATTATGTTCATTATTTCAAGTATTCATTTTATCAAATAAGAGAGTAAACATTGATGTTTCCTTAAAAGAAATCAAGTTAGATTTGACAGATTCATGCCCTTAGACCCCAATGAAGGCAAGAAGAGACCATAGGTTGGTCAAAACCAAGAGATCAGATGATATTTAAGGATCGTAGAGCAAAGAGAATAGATAAGAATATTGCAAGAAGCACTCAAGGAAAACACAAACGTACAATTCCCAAGTTAGAGCCCCTCTTGAGAATGTAGTCAGAGTGGGAGCATAAGACAAAGTTGGATTGTAATCCAAAGTTGGAACCTCTATCTAGAAAATAAAAATAATCCCACCTCAAGAAATCATACGAGTAAGGAGTGGCAAGAGATAGCAAGACATTTACCCTTACCCAATGAAGCGTGGACCAATCTCTTTGACCAAGTAGAAAAACCATTAAATGAAGAATGGGAAATAGAGTCTAAAGGTTGTATACCCAATAATAACATCTGAGGCATTGCATGATTGTTGATCAAAGAAAAGGTGATGGAAGAATGCAAACCTAAAACTCTTGGGCTAAATATATATAAGAAAGAAATTGAAGGTAACTCTATATGGAACACTCAAACACGAGTTGAGGATTCCCATGTAGTTGAGAGTGTTAGTGAAGCACTAGAGCATTTGTATCAAAACCCGTTAATAATTCAATTCCAAGCATTGATGTTGCACCAAAACGGGATGGTGATTCCCCTGTCAAGTCCCAATATTGAAAGGCAAAAGTTGCCTAAATTCATAGGCAATTGGTCAGAGGACCCCGCATGACATTGCAGGACTTACGAAACAATTTGGACAAGGAATGGCTAAGAAGATAGATCATATTGGCTATGATCCTTTCTAGAAAAATTAAGATGTATAGCTATTGACTGGTACAAGCCGATCCAATCGCCAAAAGTAAAACTACTTGGGAAAGATTAAAGAGAGATTTTAGTGAAGATCTCAAATTACTAAGAGATGACAATAAAATTGTAACAAAGATATATAATACAAAGCAAGGTAAGCACGAGAATGTAAGGGCTTACAACCAAAGGCCTAAAGAACTCTTGGTGAAATCATAAAAGAAACTAGCAAACGACCTTAAGAAAAGATGGCTCATTGAAGGCCTTCTTCGTAGCACCATCTTCATATACTGAAGCATACAATTGAGCCATGGACATAGAGAGTGAAGACAAAATGTCCTCTCATGGTAAAAGAAAATTGAAAGATGACGAGAGTTTGGATGATAGTAGTGAGAGTGAATTAGGGACAGTACAAGCAGTTCAGAAAGACATGCTTTGGATGATGAAAGAACTGAAGAAAGATAGAGTAGTAAGAAGAGTAAAAAACTTTGGTGCAAATAATGTAAATGTGAAGGACATGCTATAACCAATTGTTTGTGTAATGGCGAGAATTTGCACCCTTGGAAAATTCCACATTTATTTTACCTTTACTTTAGAAACTATAAGTTGGATGATGCAAATCTCGTCGCCGTCAGCTTATTTCTTTTGTGTGGCCTTGTCTTTTTGCATTAGTGGAGGAATTTCTATCGAGGACGTGCATGCGCTGCTTAGACGTCCACACATCGCGCTTACATCTTGACAAGATTCCTACCTCTGGAATCTACAAAACCATTATATTTTCAGTTGGTTGCAAAGTTAATGTCTTTAGTCCTCCATTGACTAACAAAAATCAACCTATTACCTCCATTTTCAAGCATTCAAACTCACTTCATGCAATTCCTTCACTCTAGCTTGCAATTTCCTTCATTCTCTCATTCATTCTTGCAACTTCTTGCTCATTCTCTCACTCTCTCACTCTCTCAAGCTCGTTCTTGCTCTCTACTTGGCTTCTACAACATTCTTGTTGTAACTCCACCATCTTTGTAGGTTGACGAAGCTCCATTCTCTCGGTGTGGTGTCATCTCTTCCTCACAACCTTGAGTGTTAGCAGGGGAAACATGATATTTCTCTTGTTATTATGTTTGCATCATTGTGTCTTATAGAGTAGCATCCAGGTTGTCTTTACACTCTATTTGATAGTGTACTTTCTATTCTCTTTTTTATCAATTTTTCTATCTCGTTGCATATCTGGTTGTCCATGGAGGTGGAAACACCAAAGTGGGGGTTTGACTGAGGCAAACCTCGAAATGTAGCCCAACATTTTTTCTATTTTTTTATGTGCAAGTGCTGGTTCATCCTTTTGGAGTTGAAGTTGAAGAATTGAAGCATGGGTGGAGTGGTACCTTTTCCTTACCTTTCTTTGTCATTTCTGCATTAGAGTAGTTTCCAATATTCTTCTTGTTGTACTTTTGTTTCTTGTATTTTCCTTATCAAATTGTAAAACTGTGCCGGTTGGGTTGTTAGTAGGCCCTTTGTGTTTTCTATTTTTTGGCTAGACCCTTGTCCATATAGGACACTAGTGCATCCCTAGGATGCCAGTGCATTCTGTTGGAGTCCAGTTTTCATGTTGTCATCCCCAAACAGTGAGACAGTGAGCTGTCTAGTTTGCAGTCAGAAACCTTTGAGGCTAGCTCACTCAATTTTCAAAACACCTATCAAACAACTTGAGGTAGTTTAGAGTAGTTCGTTCCCTTAGTCTCTCTTGTGACTTGGAGCCTTGGGGGTGACGAATCCCCCTTCTCTACATTTTTGGTGAATCCGATGTGAAAGTCTTTTTTTTATTTCTTAGTGTTGGATATCTTTCTCTCGTACCTTGGGTGCTTTGCAGGCTTGTGTGCTCTGAATCTTTATGAGCTTTACGACTCAGCCAACAACCTCCAAGCATGTTGTTAGAAGGAGTGTACGACATATACGGATGGATTCCAAGGTCACTGCTGGTCCTACCTTTGAAGAATTAGTTTTAGGAACAAATACAAGATTCTCTAGTCCTTTTGGGGAAGCTCCTCATATTCCTACACCTCCTGCTTCTCCTTCCGCTTCGTCTATGGAAGAAGACAATTCTCTCAAGATTTTCGTAGAGAAAATTATTTCCCTAGACATCAGGCTTTTGGATTTTGGGAAGTATTTGGGAAAAGAAAGAGTTACAGATAAGGTTGCTAATGTTATTAATGACTTAAGAACTATGCTGGACAAGGACCGGGAAGGTCTAGAGTTTCTTTGGGGCATTGCAGACATAGTGGACACTCATGTCCTGTTTTATAATCCTAGGTCTAGCATTCCTTGAGACCTTGGGTCTGAGACCGTTGAAAGACAAATAGAAGTCTTGATGCCTAAGGTATTAGTATGCATGGCTAAGATTGGCCCTTCTGTTAACACTGCTTCTAGTCCTCAGTTGCCCCTTATCATTAAAGTGAACAAGGTATCCTTGGGCTTCAACTCTGCCAACTTGAATGCTCCTGGTGGCAATTTTGGAACCCATGATGGTCCTAGTGGTGGGGTCTCTACTGGTATGGGGGTTGATGGCTTTGGTGGTTTTGTTGGAGGTTCCATTGGTCTTGCTTCATCTTTTGATCCAGTTTTAAATGCCTTGTTGCAAAACATGGGTCAGATGCAAAACCGACTAGAAAAATTATTGAATGCTACTTCTCAACCTATCTTTCAACCTTTCTTCCAACACAATTCTTTATCTATTTCTATTTTGAACACTCCTATCCCTCAAGGGATGGGGGTTTTGAAATTTGAAAAGTATGGTGGTTGTGGAGACCCTCAGACACATGTTTTGGCATTTAATCTTATGTGCACAGATTTCTTCCACCACGATGCTCTAATGGCTAAGCTCTTTCCTATAAGGACACTACCCTTGAGTGGTACTATTCCTTATTGGATAACTCTATCTTTTTGATTGATCAGTTGGTAAATCAGTTCCTCCAGTAGTTCTAGGATAACATCACACCAAAGATGGCATTTTCAGATCTCGTCCGATGTAAGCAAGGGGACTAGCAGAAGGTGACTGATTTTATCACTCGATGTCAAGTGTTATTCTCACAAATTTCTTATCCACTACCAGACTTAGATGTGCAAAAGGTTTTCATTAGCAACTTACAAAAGTCATGGCAAGAGAAATTTTCCTTAATGAAATATCCTTCTTTTGCACACTTGTGCACTGCGTTGCGTGAGTACCAATAGATGGTGGCATAGTTCGGGGGCATGTCTTTGCACTCCCATTATGACAATTGGTCTATAGTTTCAGTTTTTGGAAAAAACAAAGCTATTGCAAACGTGTTTTCCACATCTAAGGATAAGGGCCTAGGGTGCAATACACATTTCACAAAATTATTTTGAGTCATACTATTGTTTTAAAGAAGTTATTAAAAGATAAAGTTTCAACATTGTTAGAACCTCAACCTTTGATTCACCCTTATCATGATTGGTATGATGAGCATCAATTTTGTCAATTCCACCGAGTACATGGGCATGATACCAAGTGATGCGTGTGCTTGCGTCATGAGATTCAGGACCACATTAATGCCAGGACTATCTGTCTTGATGGAAAGAAATATAATTCTAATAAATTTGTGGCAAAGGCTAATAGTGAATTAGAGATTTATACTAATCCCTTTCCCTCTCATTCTATAAATTTGGTAACACAATCTTCTACATAATCAAAGTTAGCTCCATCTAAGCACGTGAACATGGTTTCATTCACGCATATCCCTCCTCTTGAAAATGTGAGTGCTATACTTGAATAAAATTTACCTCGCATGATGATCCTCTCAATAAGGAGCTCTCCCCTTTATACATCCCTACAGGATCAATGAAAATGTCGTAACTTGCATCTTAGTTGATTTGACAAGTTGGTTCAATGTGATAATAGAGGAGACTATTCATAAACGATTGACATAGGGAGCAGTACGAAGAGTCAGAGACCGCCATCCATATGCATGATGGATTTTCTATCACCCTTTTGGGCTCTATTTCTCTATTAATATTGGTTGGACTTAATGTTGTTGATGATTCTTTTGTTTATCATTTTGGGGTCTGACTCGTTTTGAGTTATGCTGGGAATCCCTTGGTTGACCTTTGTGAATGGTGTCGCCTCTGTGGTTCATAAATGTTTATAATTCCATCATGAAGGTTTTGTGCATGTAGTGCACAACACTGGTTATAAATCATTGGTGTCATGTGGGTGTTTCACAATCGATCACTTCTGGTTTGTCTCGGTCAAACCTCTCCCCCTAGGGGAGATTTGTTGTATAAGGCTTATATTAAATATAAGACTGAGGGCTCAACAATGAAGGCTAGTTATCCATTATGCCCTATGCAATATGTGAATGCTTTGATGAATGCATAGTAGCAAACTGCTTCTTTCACCAAGCAAAGGGGGAAGGAGAAGCTTGCTCATCCTCATGGGACTTCTTCTTATTCCATATCATCTACTCCCACTTCTACTTCTCACCCTGCCATGACACCCTCAACTCCTACTCCCATGCCTCACATGGGAAGTACGATGGCGCCTTCATGGAGAAAAGTGAAGCGACAGGTCTTCAAGCTCCCTATTTTTCCCACAATTCCTAGGTTTGTTGTCTATGGAAAGGGGAAAGATCCTCATGGGGCTGGTCCTGTATCTCGACCTTTGAAATACCTACTGTTTATCTACTGGCCCCTAAGGTAGAGAATGGGAAGAGGCCCACCATCAAGACGTCAGTTTATGTTTCTCTTCCCGTAGTTGCTTCTACCCTTGCACTTGTTCCACCTACTTCTGCCCAGGAGCCTACCCTTCCACTGGCCACAATTGTGAAGGATACTCTTGTGGTTGAGCAGTAGCCTCCAACCTCTTCTCAGGCCACATCTTCCAACACCCGTAGCCAATGTAATCAGCTTGCGTGTGAGTTCAAGTGCAAGAAAAAGGCTCTTGCCACTGAACATACAACCTCATAGAAGACGAAGGGGGAGCTAGTGGACCCTATTTCTGCATCTTCTTCTACTATTTTGTCTTCCTTTGTTGTGCCTACTTCAGTTCCAATCACCTCTGTTTTGATTTTAGATTCCCCGAAAAGCTCCAATGACCCTCAGCCCAAAAGGGTGCAAATGTTCATCGCTCCCTCCATGGAGCCCCTTCCTTTGATGTCCCTCTTGGACATCCCTCCCTTTTCTCAGCCCATACACATGTCGAACACCATAGTGGTGTCTACTACACCTCTGTCCTCTTCCTCCTCTCCTTCCACTTCTGTGGGGATTTTGTATCCTCTACTGAAGCACAAGTTGGAGGACGACCTTGCTTCAAGTGGAGGTTGAAAAAAGGGGCCACCTTCTTCGAAAGTGGGTTCACTTGGGTCATCCTCATGATTGATGTGGCCCCTGTGTCCCTTGAGTTTTTCATTGCACCTCTTGATGAGATTGGCAATGGATCTCGGGTGCCTCCTCCCACCCGACTGACACATGTCACTCTTGTGAAGTGCATGTTTGATTCGGTGGATGATATCTCAACTTTGTCCTCTATCTATGCAAGATCAATGACTTTTGTCTCACATGAGCTCGACGAACAAGACCTTGAGGGGCCTTCTTTCTGGGCACTTGTCACAAGCGAGTCAGAGGGTACCACCCTTGCTATCTTTCCCTTGCAGGCCCGTCTCCCCTCCCCTATAATGATCTAGATTGGGAGCAGGATGACCTGCTAGTCAATGAGGAGTAGGGTGGTACCTCTTCTTTATCTGTAGCGTAGATTTGTTTGTGTGTTTATTTTCCCTCGTGCTTGTCATTTTGTGTTTATGATCCTACCTGAAGGACCCTTGCTACCCTTGTAAGTGCTTGGATAAAGGTGTGGAAAATTTGTCGTGAACTTCTTTTATGTGTATCATCATTCTTTTATATGTTGTGAAATTTCTTTTCGATATTAGGGATGATGAAAAGTGTTGGGAGCATTTAGGCCCTCTCCCATGTTGACCTAATTTTTATTTTTATTTTGTCTTTATGTGCTCTTCTTCACAATCTGAGTACTTTGGGGATTGATGACCATTCGTTCATACAACGTATCATATGTATTTGTATTTATGAACAGATTTGACCCCAAACACTCGGATCCCCCTGTTTATCTTGATTTCTTTGCCTCAGTCTGCTTCTTGATGTTGTGGTTCTTATGTGTTGCCCCTAGTGTATGTACGACAACATACCACAAAGCAATCTCATCATGTATCTTGTGCCACAACATCTTTGCCTCTCCTTTCTCTCCTTAGGATGTCATGTGCTCCTCTACCTAGCACAAACCATCCTAAGGGGGGTTCTAATTTTCAGTAAGGTGAGTTCTTTCAAAAGGATTCCTTGGTGTAAAATTTTTAAAATGAATTCATTGATGAAAGAATCCCTTATTAAAATCTCTCATTTTCTAAAATTTTGTATTCTCTCAAGACTCTTAGATGAAATTTTCTTTTGAAAAGGACCCTGTATGTGAAAGAGTCTGGAAACTTGCCTTTGAAAAAGGAGCACTTTTTCTAAAACGAAAGAGTCTGAAAACTTTTCTTTGAAAAGGAGCATTCTTTCCAATGGATCCATTGACAAAATGATCTTTCAAAATGATTCCTTGATGACAAAATAACTTGCAAAAGATGTGGTGTCTTTCAATCAAAGTATTCCTTTGAATGGACCCCTTGATATCTTGAAGGGTTTCCTATCAAAGGAACCCCCTTTGAAAAATTCTCCTTCAATTGAATTCTTTGGTGTCTTGCAATTGTGTGTCTTTTATTTGATATTCGATGTTGTTTTTTGGTGTTAGACATTGTATATCCTCACGTCTAGCTTGGGGGCAACCCGACTAGACCCATCTTTTCTATGATTGTCCTGCAACACAGTTTGCAACAACCACAAGCTTATCTGGTTAGTGTATATGATCAAACTATGTCTTGTCATGTCGACTTGTGTGTTTTATGATTTCTCACCTAACATGTTTTGTCTGCATCCTAACATGTTTGTGGGGAGATCACAACTTTCTTTACAAGACCATGAACCTGTGAAGCCTCCTCTCTTTCATAGCTTTGTAGGACCAATAACTTGTGGAGCCTTTTCTCCTCTCTTCAGGTCTAGGTGTGTTGGATCAAATATTTTCTTCCTTGATGCTATGGATATATTCTCCTCAATCTCTTTCTACTTTAGCTCGCATTTGCACTGACACGTATGCTCGCTAAAGTGGGGGAAAAATATAATGGCACAAATTTGAACCTTTGGAAAATTCCCATTTATTTTACCTATAATTTAGAAACTATAAGTCAGATGATACAAATATTGCCACCACCAACTTATTCTTTCCATGTGGCCTTGTATTTTTGCATTGGTGGAGGAATTTATGTCAAGGACGTGTGTGCGCCACGTGAACGTGCACACTGCAGTTACATCTTGATAGGATTCATGCCTCTATATTTTGCAGAACTGTTAATGTCTTCAATTTTTTGCAAAGGTAATGTCTTATGTCCTCCCTTGATTGACAAAAAATGACCTAATTACCATCATTTTCAAGCATTCAAACTCACTTCATGCAATTCCTTCACTCTAGCTTGCAATTTCCTTCATTCTCTCACTCTCTCAAGCTTGTTCTTGCTCTCTACTTGTCTTCTACAATGTTTTCGTTGCAATTCCACTATATTTGAAGGTTGAAGAAGCTCCATTCTCTCAGTGTGGTGTCATCTCTTCCTCTAGGCCTTGAGTGCTAGCAAGAGGAAAGGTGATATTTCTCTTGTTATTTTGTTTGCATCATTGTGTCTTATAGAGTAGCATCTAGTTTGTCTTTGCACTCTATTTAATAGTGTACTTTCTATTCTCTTATTTATCTATTTTTATATCTCATTGCATATCTAGCTATTCGTGGAGGTGGGCACACCCAAGCGGGGGTCTGATTGAGGCATACCTCAAAATGCATGCCAACATTTTTCTTGTTTCTATGTGTGCAAGTGCTAGTTAATCGTGCTTTTGGAGTTGAAGTTGAAGAATCAAAGTGTGGGTGGAGTGGTACCTTTCCTTACCTTTCCTTGTCATTTCCACATTAGAGTAGTTTCCAATATTCTTCTTGTTGTACTTTTTGTTTCTTGTATTTTCCTTGCCAAATTGTAAAACTGTGCCAACCAGGTCGTTAGTAGGCCCTTTGTGTTTTCCGTTTGTTTTCCAGAACCCTATTTGTACATGACACCAATGTGTCCCTGAGATGCCAACATGTCACATTGGAGTCTGGTTCCACACTGCCATCCCCAGATAGTGAGTTGTTTGGTCTACAATCCAAAACCTTTGAGGCTAGCTCACCCGATTTTTGAAACACTCATCAAACAACCTTGAGGTAGTTTAGGGCAGTTTGTTCCCTTAGGCTCTCTTGTGACCTGAAGCCTTGGGGGTGACGAATCCCCCTTCTCTACAGTTTGAAGAATCTATTTCATGAGATCTATTAGGCCTTGGGCTACTCAATTAAAGAATACCTATACAATTTGAAATCTAGTATTACACAAGTACTCTTTACATAGGGAGAGAACTCCACTTCATGAATCCACAAAATGCATCTCTAGGTGGTTATTGAAATCAAAGAGGTCAAAATCAAATATAATACTACCCCAAAGGACATCCGATCATACAATGTTGACAATGTAATGAATCGTGACACTTTGTGAGAGACTACCAACACAAGAAAGAAAAATTGCAACTATCGTACAGATGGTGTGGACCTAGAGAACATGAAGGCATTGGATGTTTGAAGTGAAAGGCCAATGTCAACATGATTGATGTAAATTATAATGAGATATTGGTAAATACTCATGCCCAAGCAAAGAAGGTTGTGTACCTAGATCCACATACAAAAAAAAATACTTTGTGAAGAAAGAGTTGAAGTGGTGAATATTATGACTAATGAATGATGTCACTCAAATGCAAGTATAGTAACAAATCAATTATAATTAATTAAAAATATTGCAAGGCAAGTACTTAAAACTATCGTACTAGTTACAATAGTGGATTTCTTGCAAAGTATTCTTGAGTTTCAAAATGCTATTGTATTAGGGAACAATGAGATGGTGCATTCTACAACCCATTTAGGATATGGCGAGAATGTAGATCTAATAATCAAACCTCTATTGTCATGTGACCAAGTGATTGATCTAATGTTACTGATAGTTAACATGACAAAGAAACCAATAGTGGTGAATATAGAGATCCTTGGAAGGAATCTCACCAATACAATTGTTGATGGTGGGTTTGGTGTGAACATGCTTCCAAAAGGCACTTGGAGAAGTCTAGGCAAGCCGACCATTTGAACCCAACTTTTCAATTGGTGGGTGCAAATCAACGAGGTATTAAAGTATTTGGAGTTTTAATGGGCCAAAAGGCAGTCCTAGAACCCAAGCATTTTTGTTGAATTTTGTGGTCATTTCATTATGAAAGAAAGCATGCAATGCATTGTTGGGTTGAGGTTGGTTGGTAGCAACCAAAGCCTATCACAATTGGAAAAAGAATACAATATCCATTGAGAACAAGGGTTGGAAGTATATAATAAATTTGAAGAACCAAGTAGTCAATGAGAAAGTAGCTTCCTCAGATTCGTCAAATTCATATTCTATATAAGAATGGACAAAGAAGCAGGATTAGAATTCGATGGAACTAAATGAAAAAGGGATTTTGGAATTACAGTCATGTTTGGAAGATGAAATAAATTATCTTCATGGGCTATTTCATTGGCAAAAGGAGGACTATGAGGTATTTCTGTCGAACTACAATTTTATTGAAGCTATAGACATCAAAAAAAAGTTGAACAGTTTATGTACGTCGAATGCAACACAAGGTTTGCAAAAGATAACACTTTCAGTTCTAGTAGATTTACTCAACTTTATCAAAGATCACAAAATTAATGAAAGTATGTCTTAGAGTACTAATAGTAAATTTTTTAAACTTGAGTGTATGGATACTTGTTGTCAAGTCAAATCAAATTTACAACAAAATTATGACGAAGGGAAAAATATTGGACACATTATTTTTTCAATCAAAGTGTAAAAGACCAGGTGGGCCCCACATGAGAACAAAACAAAATGGAAAATTTAAAAACAAGGGTATGGTCTTCCTTATTAAAATCGATGTATGGTTGTCACTTGCCATTCATTTTTGCATGTTTCCCTCCTTTACACCCTGTATGACCCTCATTTTTTTTGCATGTCATACGGTCCTCATGTTCTCTACATGTCATACAACTCCCATCTCTACAAGTTGTATGATACATCCATTCCTCTCCAACCATATGATTCATACTTGCTTTGCTAGTCATGTGACCTCCTTGTCTTGTCTTCACTATACGCTTGAGCATCGCATCATATATTTCAAACTCTATGCTTGGTTCTCACTGTACTTGTACAAACCACCATGTTTCTCCCACATGCCCTATTCCCTTGCTCTATTTTTTTCATACATTGTACATTATATGCTTTCCTGTCATTACCCATACCACCTTTCTCTTGTTGTACTATAATCATATCTAGACCACTATAAGACTCGTACTTTCTACTACCATACATCACTTTGTGTAGATTTTCTGCATCATATGCCTCACTTTCAATGACAATTTTTCTTTATATTCTTCACCTCCAACATTGAGTGGCATCAAGTATAGATAAAATACACCCTTGTTGCAACTAGGATCGATGATTGATTGGGTGCAACATCCCCATCTTTCAATTTGAATTTAGATGGGGTCCCTTGATTGATTGGTCCTAAGCATTATGCACATACTGACATACATTGGTTAAACACTCCAAAAATATTTGTTAGCATTGGTTTTTGACTCTTTAAAAATCATGAAAATGATGTGTTCCATGAAGATTTGTGTAGTTTTGAAGGTCTTAATTTGGGATTGGTCCCAGACCCCTATGAGGGGTGCTACCCCTCAACCCTATTGGTGGAATTTCCACCAGACCCCCACCAAACTCATTTGATTTTCCATTTACTATCTAAGTTTGAGTTTTCTAACTATGCTTCCAAGTTTTTCTACAAGTCTTCATCTACAATATCGTCATCATTTTGGAAATTCTTCCCTAATGTTAATTGATTCTTACTTGTCATATGGAAGACATTTTTTTCTTTTGGGGGGGATGATGTGGTCAATGTACAATGCCTATTATTATGTTTTGATAATATGGTTTATTTGACTATATTAATGTTTTGTTGGCTTCATATGGTTATAAGAGTTAGTTGATGGTTGTGTTTCTCTTGGCAGCTATTGGGTTCTTTAAATAGATTTTGTATTATCAAGGAAAGTAGTATGATCTAGTCGGATCAAGTTGGATCCTTGGTTGAGCATATATGTGTTGAAAATGTATTGCTAGTGCCAAGTTTTGTTTTGGTTACGAGTTGTTTTAACAACTCACAAAGTCTAGAATTAGTTAAAATTGTGCAAGGGATGTGTAGTCCTTTATATATGTAATGGTTTGAAACAAGAAAGATAAAGGGAGAACAATATTGTTTGTGTATTTTTTCTTTGAATTCCTCTATTATTTTGTGGGTGATCCCACAATACTGGTTTACAATTTTTGGCCAAACTAGACATTGAACTGTTTTTTTCTAACTAAATCTTCACTTTCAGACACCTATAGCGGCTAAACTGTGAGGAATTTGAAGATGATGCAAACTAGTGATTTGTGAAATTTTGTATGTAGATTCTAAATATATTTTTTTCAATTTTTTTGGAATCAAATTGCACTTCTTTTTCCAACTCCTTCGAAAACTAGTTTTTTTCAGTAAACACCATTTTTAAGGAGTGATGCTCACCGTATAACACATAACTTTTTTTTCATGACGGATAAAATTCTAATTTTTTCAAATTTATATTTTTAACTACTATATCTAGTGCTTCCAATTGGTTTCATAGTGTTTTGTTTCCTTAATCAAGTTTTGAAGTCAAACCAATTACAATGCAAACATAGGCAGATTGTATAAAACAATTTTTTTTGTATGTATCAAAATTCATTTTTTTTTGGTTGGATCAATGATTTCAATATCTGGTGCACTTATATTTTTAAAATTTTTTTATAATCTTCTATTTTTCCTCATGTGTAGACCAAAGAGCTTGATTTTCAGTGAAAAACCTACATTCACAAGAAATTAAAAATAAATATAATAATAAAATTAAATTTATTTAAAATTATACTTTTTGGGAAGCTTATAATAAGAAATACATACTTACAAAAAATAAATTTTAAACGAATTCATTTGATCTCTCAAAAAGTAAATCAAAAGTGGTTTTTATCAGCATTTTGATAGGTGTAAAGGAGACTCCGTTATAGGTATGGTTTAATACTAGCAGGGTTCTATCCAAGGGGGTTTGATCTAAGGTGGTTTGACCAAACCCTCTTCAATTGGAATCCTTAAAATGGAAACTTTTAAGGCTTAAATCATTATATTTTCTAAAAATATGTGATTTCAGCAAAAATCAGAATCTCCCAAAAATTGTAAACCAACATTATGGGATCACCCCTGCCCAAAATATCTGATATGGAGAGCGAGATTATTTTCCATCAAATCTGGTTTATGCTTCTTGAATTTTCAATTAAGATCATAGAGAAGATCTTCTTGGTCGATTTCACATATAAGGGCATGACTATCAATATATTAGTGAGTTAGGTGTGGAAGAGATTGTTGTGGTCTATGATATTCGACCTCCATGAAATCTCTACTCTGTGTTTCCTCTTTCCTCACCAAATGTTGTGCCTTCAACAATTAAGGTCATGTCTCTAGAATTGGAGGGCCCACTGTTATGATATAATTGTTGGAGAAACATCAACTGATCTTTCATGAGCTCCAACTCTTCATAGAGTATCTTCATGCGGCATGGCTGCTATTTCATATTCCAAATCTGAAATGTGCTTCTTTAGATGCCCCCATACATGTAGAAAAATCTATTTCAACAAACATTCTTCTTGTTCAGGAGTTAGAAAGCAATGTCAGTTATCTTGCTGAGGGTGTGTACGACTTGAATTTGCTAAGCATTGAGGTCCATATTTCCTGTGTTTAGATTGCTAAATGGAGAAAGATTCATGTTAAGAAAGTGGTAGAGTTGATTGACAACTTTTTAAAGGTGGGAATATTTAGGGAATTGATTATTGTCATTCTAGGTAAATTTATAGTCTATTGTTTTGTTAGTCATCTTCTATTAGGTTAAAATTATCACTTTTACAAACTCAATTAAAATACATATATGTAAAGTTGTGCTTTAATAGATTTGATTTATAATTATAGTTTCTAATTAAATTAGAAATTAAAAAAAAGTTTTAATAGTTTTATAAAATTAGTTGTCCATGTGTTAAGTGTTATAGTCAAAGATGCATTATCGATTGAGCCCAACACCTCTGATTAAAAGTGTATTCATGGAAAAATTAACTCTCATTGAGAAGTTTGAAGGAGAAAATAAATATTTTAATAGTCATCTATAACACAATCCTAAATCAAAATTCTTCGAACATGATTGATTGTGGGTGAAAAATGGGTGTTCGCATGACACAGTTTCAAGATAACCTTAAAATAATGTTTTCAATAAACTCGACAATAAATCGATGGAAATTCAAGATTCACGAAAACTGATAGAAAATTACACCTAATTGAAAAAGACCTTTGGGATGTCAAACCAAACTCAGTCTTACCAACTGATGCAACTGAAATTGCCAAATGGAATATCAAAAATCAAAAAGCGTTGGGGACTATTGGTCTCAATTTGTCAAAAGTATACCTACACCACATGGATTTTACAAAATCTGCCAAAGAGATTTAGGAGTCACTAAACAAGCTCTTTGGATTTGAAGCAGAAAGTTCCAAGACGAAATTGAAGGAGAAACTGTATGGATTGAAGATGGATATAGGTACAAAAATGGTAGACCATATTAGTAAGTTTCACTCCCTATTAATCAATTAGTAGGCATTAATAAGAAAGTAAAGGATGATGATGCCAAAACAATTCTTTTGAATAGTTTTCCTAAGAATATGTTTGGTATGGTGTTTACATTAAGCAAAGTAAACATTAGCCTTGAAGGAGTAATCTCTACTCTACTTGACCATAATGAACATTCAAAATCTGAAGAGGTCTTATTTGTACATAACAAAGTAAGAAAAGACAAGTACAATCCAAGTATATTCCTTCAAAAGGAAAAATAAAATGCTTCTATTGTAATGAAATAGGACATGTAATTTTGAATTGTTAGAAGAGGGCACAAGATCTATTAGATGAAAAACTAGATCAACATGCTTCCTTAGTTGAAAAACCTGATTGGGAAAACTATGCAAATAATGAAGAGCTATCATGTCCTAGTGATGAAGAATATGTGTTTTAAGCAGTATTCCACGAGGTTTTGGGGATGGGGATGAGGGAACGATAGGGGATGCGTTTCGGGGATGCAGGGGTGGGGGGTCTAAGTTTGGGGGTGACGGGGGGATGACGATGGTGGGGTAGCGGTGTGCTGAAATACATATAGTACTTGAAAAATTAGTTATAAAAAGATGTATAACTGTAGAAGCCTAAGGAATAAGTAAAGTTTAGAGTTTAAACAAATTGCAACGATTTCATTGAACTAGTGAACATTGAACTAGTGAATTGTTGGTTGTAAAGCTAAATTCCACAACCTTTGCCAACATCCTCCTGCCTGTAAATTAAAAATTTGTATCGATTACAATTTAAAAATTAAAACTAATTCTAAATACATTTAAAATGATTAATGAAATAGATATTATGGTTGTTCAACTATATCTATTTGATTAATCATTTTAAATTTAATTTTCTCAGTATGTATCAGACAGTATTGAGAGTCTGAGAGATTGAGACTGAAAAATGAGGCGTTGCAACTGGGAGGCATTGCATCCCACAAGATGACATCCATTTGAGACATTCAATATAATAGTTCTTGTGCCTTGTCTGTGCTTGCATAAAATAGGGTGAATCAACCTCTCCCAACTACAACATAGGAGCTTTGGACAAGTATGGACACCCAACAAAGCATAATGAATTTTAAAAATGAAACAAAAATGTTGAAACCTTCATACCTAGTTCTACTTTAGACACCCATGCTTAGACACACACATTCATGCTAAGACAACCGTGTAAACACTTGGCCAAAATTAAAATATCTATATATGAAAAATTAAGTCAAAGGCATGTTGATTCAACCTTCTAGGCTTTCAAAAATACTTTAGAATTTAAAATTTACAAATTTTAGCTTTTGGTTTTTTTTAAAACTTTTTTAATTACATTTTAAGGGACATGTCTGGTAGTTTCTTGCATTTTGGGGGATGATTGAAAGTCTCAAGGACATCTAGAAGTCCCCTCAAAAGAGAAACATCTCGGAGGTGGTGGAGAAATGGGGGGACAACAAAGGGATGTTTCCTTGACGTCTCTGTGTCTTAGAAACATCCCTGACTCAAAAATGACTCCATTTTTTGGGGGGACGCATCCCCATGGAACTATGGTTTTAATTAAATTCAACAATGGATTATGGAGGTATAGGAGGTTGGAGGACACTCAGTGTCCTCTCATCAGTCACCAATGATGAGGCTGCTTATCAATTTTGGTGGCATGTTGAGATCTATTATGGTGTGTGCTTTTATTTTCCTAATAATTGGAAATGTCACACCATTGGGGGGAATGTAACAAAAATATTCCATCTCTAGTGATAATGAAAGTTTCCTATGTTGTTGGAGATTGAGTGTCATGATCAACAACAATGGGTATTTCTATTCATGTGTGTTTTTTTCTTATGTGTCCTCCTAGCGTAAAATACTGTAATGAACAAAAGCACTAGTGTAATGAAGTTCATGGATCTTGGAAAGGTTAGTGATGATCTAGAAAACCATATGATGTGAACATATGAGTGTGTTCCTATTTGTGTCTAGGTTTGTAGTAAACCTATGCGAAAACCATGAAAGGTTGATGAGAGGTGCCTTTCATTTGAATCAAGGTCATGAGCTAGAAGAGTTGGGCTTACTGTAGTTGAAAATGTTAAAATTTGAGAGGAGAATGAACATCATCGATATTGTAAATAGTTATATAGGAGAGTAGTTGGCTACAAAGATCCTTTGATTGTCAGACTTCTTGGAAGTGTGGTTGACCGGTGATGAGTTCACTAGAAGTGAAAGAGGGATAAGTTCTTGTAAGTAGGTAATCATGTGCAACAAGATCCAGATAGTAGTAGAAAACCTAAAAGTATGCATAGGCATATGATTTTGTTTCCAATTTGTGTGATGTACTTTCTCTCGATGTTTGAACTAAGGGGGGGAATATTGGAAATGTATTGTTAGTGATGAGTTTTGTTTTCATTATGAGTTGTTTTAACAACTCACTAAGTTTGGAATTAGTTAAAATTGTGCAAGCGATATGTAGTCCTTTATATATGTAATGGTTTGAAACAAGAAAGATAAGGAGAGCACATTATTATTATGCAATTTTTATTTGAATGCCTCTATTATACTGCCCAACATATTTGATAATTTTCTCTACTTTTGTAATAAATTTATGTGCTAATAAAGATATTCTTTTACTCCTCTATTTGGTTTGAATTATTAATTTTGTTCATTATTTCAAGTTTCATTTTATCAGACAAGAGAGTGAACAGTCTTGAGGCATAGAACTCCTTCTAGGTCTCATTAAAAATGAATAATGATCAAGTACTTCAATCGAAGATTGTTGAATTGATCGTAGAAGGCAATGGTAAATAAGATGTGTAGGGGGTAAGAAGATAAAAGGTTAGAATATTTATAAAAGTACAAATAGAGCTAAGGTAAGACATTGAAATAAGTAAATAGAAAATTTCAAAGGGAAAATAATTGCCTCTAGGAGTGAAGTTTATTGACTCATGAAAGTGAAGAATATATAATTCGTATTGAAGGAAAATGCCTATTTAGAATCACTTTCGTTAACAATATGTAAAGCATAACCCCAATAAGATAATTTTCCAAGAACTATAGTTCTTCCTCCTATGCCTTGATTTTGACTGTAATATGGTCTTTTAGAATACAAGGTCGATTTTCAAAGCCTGCATTGGTATTCCCATAGTGATATATGGTAATGCGTCATGTCATTGGCTCTTTCACTGCATGTCAAGGTATAAACACTTGATGGTATTTAATTCTAGTCTTGGTTGCTAGCTTTAGATTTTGTCAACTTCCATGTCATTGAGGGGCCCTCCTCTCATACAACTATTTGTACTTGTACTTATTTCAGAGTTCAATTGTTCATTTCATTGTTTTCTTGTTTTTATTTGCTTTATTTTATTTAGCTTTGATTTTAGGACCCTATTTACATTATTACTTTGTTATTGTAAGAGTTGTGTCTTCTAATCCCATTGACCTATTCTTGGTCATTTCTGGACATTAATATAATTTCTCTCTTTTTCTAAGAACAATAATAGCTAGATATGAATAGGGACATCATTTTGTTGCCTAAAATTTTTAGATCAAAAATGTCCTCGTGGTCTATTGCTTGTTTGGCACAAAGATCTGCCAAAATTTTATGCTCCCTTCTATGTTGAATTTGGATAGCACTAAAACCCATTACAATTTCCACTATTTTTATCATTGTATTTGACATCCTCCATGCAATCTATGAATTATGTTGAAGCATAGTATTGTTTTGTTGTACTTTGTGTAGGAAGATTAGTTATGAGTTATCAGTCTCCTTCAATACAAAGATGTTGGATTCCATAATGTTCTGCCAACTGACCCTAGCTAGTCAATTAATCAATACAACCATATTGCTCATTTGGGTGTTGAATCTGTGAGTGTTTAGGTATGTGCCGGATCATGGGGGTCCAAACTAGGCCTCTAATGTTAGAGTAAAGGTTTTTACTTAATTATGTTGATTAAGTTACCTCTATTCCCTTCTTAAGATTTCACGTTAGTTTGCATAAAGTGCCATTTAATAATTATATTAATTATTAAATGTTTTCCTATTAGGGCTTCTTTTAGGGTTTTTCCTATTAGGGTTTTATTAGGGTTTGCATAATCTCTTTTTTATAAGGATTGATCCCATTGTATTTCATATCAATTCATTCTCTCATTCTCTCTAATATATACATTTTTAGTTTTCAGAGAACCCTTGCTTGTTTGTCTCCATCTCTTCTTTTGTGACAGGTTATTTGCATGCAGGTGATCTTCAGGGTTTGTGAAGTTGTATTTTCTCAACTCCTAAATGGTATCAGAGCTCCACACCTGCTGCTTCCTATTCTTGTTTTGAATATTTTTGGAGCTTCAACGGTTTGAGGTTTGTTTTTTTAATCTAGGGCATACCTGCAATTTTGAAGCATTTTCAGCTCAAACTGACCTTGCCATTGTGTCCGCAACTGTCCAAAACCCCTAAATCGACTGTTCATTCATCCACTTTGGACAAATTTGAAATTTGGGGCAAAAATTTTTTAGCAGGTAGGGTCGTACGACCGTCATCTGCGCGCAGATTGGAGAAAAATCCTGGTAAATTTTTTTTATTCTGCAAATTTCGTCATAATTTTTTTTTCTATAAAAAAAATATTAAAAAATAAAAATCAAATTGAAGGGGCTTTTTAAAGGCTTGCCCAAGCCTTCCTGCACAGTGTACGTGCATGGGTTGGGTGGTGGCCCCCACCAAAATTTTTTTTTAAAAAAATTCAATGATTTTTTTTTTAAAAAAACATTTTTTTCAAAATAAGCCTAATTATGCATTTACAGTGACGGTCGTTTGGCCGTCAAATTTAAGCCAGTCCTTTTGCTGCGACGGCCGTATGATCGTCAAATTTAACCCAGCGCTGGTTTTTTCCCTCTTTGGAGTTGTTTTCTTCCAGAGGCCGTAACTTGGGCATACAATATCATTTTTTGGCAAATGAGATATCGTCGGAAAGCTGGTTTTCTTATCTTTCCATTGGTGTGGGTTTCATTGCTTCATTTTTCTGTTGGTACATTCTAAATCTAGTTGAGGACAAGGGAGCTATTTTCAGTCCCAAGCTCATAAATTTTGATCAGTTTCTCCGTTTTTCGCAATCTCAGTGGCGTTGGAACTGTATTTCAGATATTTTCTGTTTCATCCATGCAATTTTTCCAGATTTCACTCCAAGTATATTTTATTCAGTTATTTTTGTTTTCACACTCTGTTGGATTACCTAGACATATTTGCTCTTGGAAACTTTTGTTTGCATGGGATGCTTTGTTTTTTGTTGTTCTTCATGTATTTCCAGCATTTTGTCCTTTGAGGGCATTTTGAGCATCATTTGTAAACTATCTTTTATGTAAACGCACTAAGATAAAGTGCCACACTATTGTACATGCATCTTTTGGGGATTTTGCACATAAGGTTGTGCCATATTTTGTACTCGCACTGTTATTATAAAGTGTCATGAGGGGTTGTGTAGTTTGACTTTGTTTTGCCATCACACCCTTGTTGGTGAGTATCCCTCCATGACGATAGTGGATCCATATGATTCCAGCGTCATGCATGTGTGCTTTGTTTTTACATACCACTTTTTTAGTTGCAAGTGCTTTCTTGTGCACTTTCAGATGTTGTTTCTTCTTCCTCGTGCACTATAGGGTGTTTCACATCATTTCAATGGATCTGTCAGGCTCTCCTAGTTCAGCATTATGGGGGGGTTATTATATTGTTCATGCTAATTCTTCTTTGGTTTTTCCTTGGAAGGAATATTCCATTATCAATTGATCAGTGTTTCAAACTATTGGTTCTTGTGCCATCTGTATTGTTGTTCCAGGTGTTTGCCTTTGTTTGCCATCTGATTCGAGTAGTGTCATATGGGCCACTCATGCAGATTGTTGTCTTCTTGATCCTGATCATCCTATCTTCAGCGGAGGTTCTTCAACACCATAGCAGTCATCTTTCGACAGTTGTTTGCAACTTCTTCTGCTTCAGTGATGTTCTTCTTGGCTTTCTGCATCTCTTTTTGGAGTAGAGATTTTTTCCATGAGGTGTTCTCTATTTCTCCTCTTTACAGAGATTTGGTTGTATTTGGGTACCTGATCTAGCCTGGTTGTCGGGACCCATGTTTTCCTTCTTGCATTGTAGTTACCTTTTCTTTCTTGCATTTGTTTGTAGCTGCATTGTTGCTCATCTTAAGGGGGGGTGTTAGAGTAAGATTTTTACTTAATTATGTTGATTAAGTTACCTTTATTCCCTTCTTAAGATTTCACGTTAGTTTGCATAAAGTGACATTTAATAATTATATTAATTATTAAATGTTTTCCTATTATGGCTTCTTTTAGGGTTTTTCCTATTAGGGTTTTATCAGGGTTTGCATGATCTCTTTTTTATAAGGATTGATCCCATTGTATTTCATACCAATTCATTCTCTCATTCTCTCTGATATATACATTTTCAGTTTTCAGAGAACCCTTGCTTGTTTGTCTCCATCTCTTCTTTTGTGATAGGTTATTTGCATGCAGGTGATCTTTTGGGTTTGTGAAGTTGTATTTTCTCAACTCCTACATCTAAGTGGCGATGGAAATTTAGAAAATCAGAGTTAAGTAACTTGAAATAAAAATTTGAATAGGCTATTAACATAATTTGAAAAATATGTAAGAACAAAATTTATAGCAAATTGAATGTAGTTTCTAGGCTACTATTCCTTTTTTGGAAAAAAAGTAAATTTGTTTTGAGAAAATTTGAAATTTCAATGCAGTGGTATTAAATTTTCAGGAAAAAGATAAGAAGAAAGTGTATGTCTGACCACCCTAAGTACAAGAAAAAATAATATTTGTTTATGAATTTTTCAATATAAGTAGAGGAAACATGTCTAGATGTGTTGGAATTTTTTTTGTAATTTTTTTCCATGTAAATAATTAGTTATGATTTTTTTATTAGAACTTTTTAGAATTATTAAAATGTTTGTGTTTGATCACCATAACTTGGTCAAAAAATTATGAAATTCATTTTTTTTATCCTATAGTATACGAAGCGTAGAATGTGGTGCATTTTATAGATTCAAAAAATATTAAGTAGTTTGAAAGTTATAGAAGTTTGTCAATCAACCTATCAATTAGGACTTTAGACATAATGTAGGTAGAAAATCAATAATATTTTTTTATTAAATTCAAAATAAGGAAAATGTTATATTGGTGGAAAGTTGACAATTTTTTCTAAAAATCCTTTTCGTTTGATGAAATTCGGGTCAAAACAAGTTGTCAACCACAAGGGCGAACTTTGGAAAACTAAAAAAAAATCAAAAACACATTTTTTGGGTTGACTTTGTAGGTCAGGTAATTTCAAGCCAAATCCTAAGCCACTATCCATTTTGTTTTGGTAATAACAAACCAAAATGGATATCTGTGTATAACAAATATCCATTTTGTTTTCTAAAACAAATATCCGTTACTTATATTTACTTATATTCTTTCTAATACATAATATGTATTTATAATACACATATTTATAATGTAACGCCCCGCCATGTAACCCTAGAGGACGACACAAACACAACAAAAGCGTAACAATTTTTTTTTTAAGTGTAACTAATAATAAGTAAAGTGAACTACACTTAACACATACATCCTCTAAGGTATGCGACAACACTTACATTTGAATCCCATAACATACATAAATTACTCATGAAATAAGGATCATACATCCAAAAGCATTAAACACATTCCATAAGAATACAAAGTACATAATAAATCCATCTATAGATTGCATTCATTCAATATAGCATTTACAAGGATCATTTCCAAAATGAGGTAGATCATACAATAATGGTGCAATTACATTGAAACAAGAATCCTCCTCGAACAAAAATGAGGAGTAGTACATATACAATAACATCCAACTGATCTAAAAGAGCATAAGATATGGTACAAAGCAACTACAACATGCGAGCTCCCCAATTTGGAAGATCCCACCATCACGAACATGAAATGGAAACCCAACGGTGTAAGGTGCACATTCCACCCAACCAAGTGGTACCTGAAGGCCCACCCCTCATGCTAGGAGATAGTAAAAATGTTTCCTAGGAAAAACCAACAACCTCTAGACAGACAACTACAAAACTAAACCATACAAGTACAATACTTAACATAAATGGTTGCATTGCTTCTAGAGTAAAAGAATCAAGTACATCCACTAAACCATACAAAAAAATTTCATAGGAGGAGTTTCATCACAAAGTTGCATGGGTTATCCTGACAGATTTCCTAGGCCTTGACCTCCATCTTGGGTTACCCTGGTAGCCTCTCACGACCCTCAACCCCACATGCAAACCGATGCAGAATCAAATATCTTTCAAAGTGACAAGATAATGATCTTTCCATTCTAGGCCTTCTTGTCTCATCCCAAGTCTAAAAAATCCCTTGAGCCCACGAGCGAGGCACAATTAACAAGTTATATGACTTAAGCTACCCTTTCTTCTAATATATTTATTTAATTTCCACTAAATTAACTAACTCTCACATGAGTTACCCTGGCACCACTTTGCGCATTGACCCCCATTGAGAGCCACTCCCCTACTGAAAACATAAGGATCTAATCCATAACCCAAGGGTAAACAAAGTGCACAAAACTGATTTTAAATCCGAATCCAACATATAAAGGAAACACATCCCGTTCATAGTAATCGAGTGTTTAACTGAATTACAACTAAGTGCACTACCCAAGGGAAATCAAAGGGCTGAATCATAAATCACAACAACCCCCTCTTAAAATAACATCATCTGGAAGACTTACATACACAACTAATCGATTTCCCCAAACAACGTGAATAGAAGAAATCATAATTGATTAAGCATTTCAAGTAGGAAATAAATCTACCATTAGGATTTCCTAAATCCAATTTCCATTTCAAAAAAATACAATAAAACATTGTTCACAATAATCTAATTTTAAAATACAATTTCATTTATAATCAATAGAGAAATTAAATCTAATATTTAATTCAATTACTCAATAACTTCAAAATAAATTAAAAAAAATCAGTTTCCTCTTTTAAAACATTTCATTTTAAAATTATTCGATTCATGCATCTATTATAAAACTTATTTAAATATATATATATATAATTATATATGTTTATATATACAATTATATATAATTAAATATATATATTATTAAATATCTAAAACTAATTAAAATATATATTATAAATTATATATATAAATATATATACATCAATATATATTTATATATATATTCATGCATATATATATGCATAATATATATAATATATTTAATGCCAATAAAAATGAAAGTCGAAACACATACAGGCGGACGAGACAGGGTTTGGCGGCCTTTATAAAGGTTGCGCCTGACATAAGGCTGACTCCCATGAAGGAGCGGGCTATGGGGAGGCAGTGTTGGGCTACCTCCACAGTTCGCCTCCTTATGGCACAACGGTCATGGAGACAACTACAACCTCCCCCATACCTATCCATAGCTTAAAAATATTATTCAATAATTTCGTTTTGTGATTTAATATTTATAAATCACCGTACAAAAAACTCTTTTCTGGTTTTTTTTTGCAATATGAAATTTCTACAGTTTTTTTTTTATAACATATATAAATATTATATATATGTATATGTATATATGTATATATTAAAATATATATACAAATTTATCAACATGATTGCCAGTTGGGCAAATTTTCACAAATTTTCTACAAAGGATATTTTCAATTTTATTTTTTTTACCATAGGTTTCAATTTCCTAGCCAAATGAGTTTAATTGGAAAAACAAAAAAAAAATGATAATCTTCTACATGAAGATCTTTTCCAGTACAAACAAGACTTTCCACAAATTTTGACAGGAAGATTTTAAATCCATTCCTACAAAGATTTTCCAAATCTTCTATTATTTTCCTTCTGAGATTTCTTTTGTTTTAAGACAATCCTTACAAAGGTTTTCAAATTTCTCTACAAAATCTTTCTAGGAATTCTATTTTTTAAAAACAATTTCTACACAAGCTCTAAAGCTTTTACGACAATTGCCCAAACATGAGAATCTTACAAATTTACAAAATATATTAAAGCTTCTAAACAAATAACATATTCTTCTTATACAGGCAATCTTTCCAATTTGCATATAAATTAAAATAATTTAAAGAACCTATTTCCGGGTGCTTGAGGAAATTATGTTTGAAGTAGATTTTCGCCTTCAGATTCCAATTTACCAAAGCTTCTTCCAAATTATCCACTTTTCTAGAAAAATGAAAATAAAACCAGAGCCAATTTTTTTCTCGAAAACTTCTTCCCCAATTTTCAACAACTCTTCTTAACAACAATTTTCAACCACCATTTTCAACAACCTCTTTCAATTTTCATCCCCTCAAAATATCTTCTCATTGCCATGAAGTAGTCTCTTTCCTCTTTCAGTTAATGCAATTATTCTCTTCGAGAACTAATTCCCAATGACAGTGTTTAATTTTTTCTAACACATGTCACAAATAAAATATCTTTCCAACCAAATCATAGATATTTCCTCTAAAATATTTACAAGATATTTGTGCATTTAATAATTCAAAATCACATATTAATTTCTAATTAAATTTAATCTAATTAATTTAATCACTTTATAAAATAAATTTATTTTCAAAGATTAAATCACTTTACAAAATAAAATAAATTTAATTAATTAAATCAAATACAAAGCTTCTAACACATTAATCTAGATTAATTAAATAATCACTTAAGAACATTTAAGCATTAATTTCCCACAGAACATACCTTGCAAGATAAATAAACGACAAGGCAACATAAACAACATGAAATCAAAGCATGACCAACAAAGACTAATGACACACTGTCACTAGGGTTGTGGTTTGACAAGGAAACCTAGTTGCTATCTCCCAATCAACTATTTCATTGGGCAATGGACATACTCAAACCCGTGAATCCAGGGGAGTCGATGTTCAGTACCTGTAATCCTACAATCAAAACATGTCATACATGTATATAAATTATAAACCATCACATCGTAAAGAGAAAATCGCAGAATCACAAGGTGCTCGCAAGCGAGTGATGAAATCCTGTTCCCTTCACCATTATAGTGTCACATCAAAACTGACGAAATTAAAACATCAAATAACTATAGATTATCATATATCAATATCAACTCAAATAAATAAATATGTTAACCAGAAAGCATGTCATAATCCATAACCATCAATATATTGTACCATCACATCAAAATATAAAAACCATCATCACTCCAATGCCAATGATCAAATAACAACAACATAGTATCATGGTCTATCAAAGTAAAAACACTATCTAAAAATATAATCAAATCGAAGGGGTGCTATAAATAATATATAATATTATGTATTATATGTAATATATTATATATTATATTATAGTATGTACATTATTATATTATTATATTATATATTATATATAGTACAGATATTAATTATTATATATAGTATATACTATGTAATATATATTATATATTTAATAGATAATATATTTTATATATTTATTGGTGTGTGGTCAATTCATGAGAGAGAGAGAGAGAGAGAGGGAGAGAGAGGGAGGGATAGAGGGAATGAGAGAGAGAGAGACTTGAGATGGAGAGAGTGAGATTGAAAGAATTGAAAAGGAGAGAGAGTCTTGAGATGGGGAGAGAGAGAGAGTCTTCAAATGGAGAGAGGGAGGGAGAGAGTCCAAGAGAGAGAGACTTGAGATAGACAAAGGGAGGCTTGAGAGTGAGAGGGAGAGAGAGAGAGAGAGTTGAGAGGGAGAGAGTGAGAGTGAAAGAATTGAAAGGGAGAGTGAGAGTCTTGAGATGGGGAGAGAGAGTCTTCAGATGGAGAGAGGGAGGGAGAGAGACTTGAGATAGAAAAAGGGGGGCCTGAGAGTGAGAGGGAGAGAGAGAGGCAAAGAGGGAGAGAGAGACTTGAGAGGGAGAGAGCAAGAGAGATAGACTTGAGAGAGAGAGAGTCTTGAGAGACAGAGAGAGAGGGGGAGATATTTTTGAGAGAGAGAGACCTGAGAGGGAGAGAGATACTTGAGAGGGAGAGAGGGAGGGAGAGAGAGAGGGGAGATGGACCTGAGAGTGAGAGTTGAGATATAGAAAGGGAGATAAAGATAGAGAGAGAGGGAGAGAGATAAGGGGGAGAGGGAGGGAGGGAGAGGGACCTGAGAGTGAGAGGGAGAGACAGATAGAGAGTTGAGGCAAGCAGAGGGAGATAGAGATAGAGAGAGAGGTAGAGAGAGAAGGGGGAGAGGGAGGGATGAAGAGACCTGAGATAGAGGGAGAGTGAGAGAGTTGAGAGGAAGAGTTTTTTCCCATGTTGGGACCATCTAGAATCAGAAGTGATACAACCATAAAAAAAACCATTACAACTCAATTCAACATTCATGCCATTAAAACCTTCAAGTTTAATAACATGTCATTAGATAATTCATGTAAAAAGTATAAAATGATCATGAATAAAAATTACTATCTTCAGAATCATGATACATAAACAAGAATATTATTTACACCAAAGGGGTTTGATGCAAATTTCAAATTAAATGCTTAGAAGACTTCAAGATACATGTTAATTATATTTTTCATGGTAAATCTATACAATAATTATGATCAACAAATAAGACATCAACCAACCATGATGCATGAATAAGTTCACTATATATGCACACTATATATGAACAAACACTAAATTAATAGATGATTTAATATTTATTACTAAATTTTTGTCTCATCATTATACTATTATATTCATTAATCCAACACTAAAAATATCCATCCAACCCAATTGTTTATAAAATATCCATCCAACAAAATTATTTATAAAATATCCATCCAAGATCAATTTTTTTATAAAAATCATATCATTGTCTTAGATAGTTTTGCGACTCTCGGTTTCATCTCTTCACTTCTTTTTGATTTCCTCTTTAGATTGAGACTCTCTTTCCTCTAGCCATCATTGATTCTCATCTAATTCCACTTCCATGGACCTAACCGCATCAACAACAATTTGCATTTTTTATGCAAAACACCTCAATAATGGGTGAACACATTCTTCATTTTGAATGACATTAACTTGATCTTGAATGGTTCTAACATTCACATCGACTTGTTCTCAAAAGAGAGCACCATCAAATTTAGGTGGTGGTGGGGGGTTACGAGGTGGAGTAGGTGGAGCTGGAGGGCATCGATCCATGATTTAGTTATAAGTGAACCTGCATTAAATTTATAATATGAAAATGTAAGATACATGTTTAAAGATCCCATTAAACCATTCAATATAAATGACTTGATTGAGTACAAATGAAAACATGTGTAAAGCTCCTTTATGGTTAAGGCATGTAAATGGAAAACAAATAATTTTTAAAGTGATGTGAAATCTCATTTAAAATACATTAATTTTTTACCTCACTACAATGTGGAAGTATTAAGCTCCAAATTGATTCAACAAAGGTGGAAGTTTTACTTGCTCCAAATTGATTCAATAAAGGTGGAATTGTTAAGCCCCAAATTACCAATATTTTTTGATACTATATACATAGTTAGTAATGGTTAAAAAAAACTTGTCCCTCTAGCCTTAGGGAAATGGGAAAAGTTAATGGGAAATAATCGATGGGTTGTGCAGGAGGCTATTATTTGTATATGATACATTATCATAGCCTCATGCATAGCCCATCGATTATTACCCATTCACTTTGCCCATTTCCCTATGGCTGCAGGGACAAGTTTTGTCTGGTCAGTACTAACAATGGATCTAGACTCACAAAGTATTGAAAATTTAGAGCATTTCCAATAAGGATCATTTTTGTTTTGAGAGTTGAGGAGAGTCAAAAGAATTAAAGAATTAAAAAATAAATTGTTTAGCAAAGAATTACTAATTTAAGAATAAGAAACAAAGAATTATTTTAAGAAAAGCATGAGAATAATTGATAAAGATGAAGTAAAAATAGACAAGAATGTAAAATAGTTTTAAAAAATGCAAAAAAAGGGGTAATGAAGGTTATATTTTATGTTTGTTTAATTTTTTGTTTTTTTTCTAGTAATTAATGTTCAACTTTTTTGTTTGATTTTTTTAATTTGTTTTCCACTAACTAGGGTTTCAAATTTATTTGTAAGTTTAGATAGAAATGAAAAAAATCAATAAAACTACAAAGAATGCAAAAAAAAAAAAAAACTTAAATTAATCACTAATTAACAAAAAAATAAAATCACATACGTGGAGGTCACGAAAATGAGGAAGATTTTGCGTTATAAAGTGCTCAGAAAAATGAATATCCATTATAAACAGATATCTGCTATGTGAAACTCTATTATATTCCCACTTGGTGAAAAATCCAATGGGTCTAATAACGGATATTCGTTTATTATAAAATAAATTTATTGTAATATACAATAGTATATTTCACGTATATTATATATTATATATAATATATAATAAATGATATATATATTATATATTAAATATAGTATACGATATATTTAATATGTAGTCTACACAACGTATATCTGTTTATAACAGATATCTATTATATACAGATATTCGTTTTGTAACATAATTTTTATTTTTCAAGGGTCTTCAAATCCAATGTTGTTAATAACGGGTTCTCATTATAAACACATATATGTTTATTCTATTATAAATTTATTATATATAATATATATTATTTATATTCTAGATATATTAATACATAGTCTCCCTTTGAAGTCTCCATCTCCCTCTCAGATCTTTAATATATATTCAATCATTATATAATAAAGAGAGGGAGTGAGAGAAATACTTGAAAGGGAGAGAGGGAGAGACACACCTGAGAGGGAGTGAGGGAGAGAGAGAGTGGGAGAGAGTGAGGGAGAGAGCGAGAGAGGGAAGGAGAGGGAGGGTTTAGGGAGAGGGAGAGAGAAAGAGGTTTTAGAGTTTAGGGAGAGAGGGAGGGGGAGAGAGAGAGGGAGAGAGGGAGAGTGAGAGGGAGAGAGAGGGAGGAGAGGGCTTAGGGTTTAGGGGAGAGGGAGAGGGAGAGGTTTTAGGGTTGAGGAGAGAGGAGAGGGGGGATAGAGAGGGGAGAGAGAGGGTCAGGGCTGAAGAAGAGTGAAAGGAGAGAGAGAGAGAGAGGGAGAGAGAGGGTCAGGGTCTAGGAGGGAGAGAGAGAGAGAGAGAGAGAGAGAGAGAGAGAGAGAGAGAGAGAGAGAGAGAGAGAGAGAGAGAGAGAGAGAGAGAGAGAGAGAGAGAGAGGGGGAGAGAGGAGAGAGAGAGAGAGAGAGAGAGAGAGAGAGAGAGAGAGAGAGAGAGAGAGAGAGAGAGAGAGAGAGAGAGAGAGAGAGA
>CM021109.1:82804716-82941370 GCA_007115665.2 Sequoiadendron giganteum
AGAGAGGGAAGGGAGGGACAAGTAGGGAGGAGATAGAGGTGTGTGTGTGTGTGAGAGAGAGAGAGAGAGAGAGAGAGAGAGAGAGAGAGAGAGAGAGAGAGAGAGAGAAGAGAGAGAGAGAGAGAGAGATGGTTTAGGGTTGAGGGAGAGGGAGAGGGAGAGAGGGAGACAGAGGGAGAGGGAGAGGGAGAAGGAGAGAGAGAGAGGGTTTAGGGAGAGAGGGACATGATATATTATATTTTTATTATATTAAATATATTAATATAATATTTAATATATATAAATATTATATTCATATATATATTAATATATAATATATAGTAATATATAAAATATATATATCATATATGATAAGAAATAATAATTCTTCAAAATCAAATAATGGATATCTGTTTCTTTTTTGGGACTGTGTCGACTTGCGGGTATGTAGGTTGGGGGTTTGTTAAGTGGAAAGCATAATGGATATCTCTTATGGACACATTTGTTATGTCTAGATATATGTTATTTTTTCTTAGGGGGACGAACAACAATATATATTATATATTAATATTAATATAGTATTAATATATAATATATTTATTTATTTAAACATAGTATATATTAAAATAATATATATTTATTAAAATATAATATAGTATTAATATAATATATATATTGATATATTATATATTAATATATTATGAGTTTTTAATTTATAACAATGTGAGTAACCGATATCCATTATAAATGAATATTCATTTTGTTCTTGAGGAATGCAGACTTGTGGGCATGACAAGTGGAAAACATAATGGATATCCGTTTCAAAATGGATATTCGTTTTGTGAGCTATATATATATATATAAAGGGTCCGTTTTGAGTATATCAACGGTCCCTACATGCTTTCTGTCATGAAATTCTTATGCTTTCTATTTGCATCAGGAAAAATTTAGCTTTTCAAAGATTCTCTAACACTTTTTTTTGAATTCCAATCATTTGTGTGTGTTTTTGTTTGTGGAATGGGGAGTAGTAGTCAACGTAAGAGAAAAGGTAAAAGGAAACTTACAGTAGATCAAATTGAAGCATATAAAGCAAAAGATAGAGAAATTCATAGAAAAAGAGGACAACATATGCAAAATATTTAAATTGAAGCTTCTTCGGAACCATTAAATGTTATTTCAAGTGAAGATGAAATAGAAAATGAAAATATTGAACATCATATTAAAATTGAAAATGAAAATGTGAACAAAATTGAGAATGAAAATGTTGTTGAAAATGTTAATGAAAATGTTGAAAATGAAAATGTGGTTGAAAATGAAAATGTTATTGACAATGAAAATGTTGTTGAAAATGAATTTTTTTTTTGAAAATGTTGAAAATATTGAAAATATTGAGAACAAAAATGTTAATAACATTGTATTCGAAAATGAAAATGTTGATAACATTGGAAATATTAAAAATGAACCTTATGTAGCCCCTATTTACAAAAAAAACCCTAAATGGTTGGTTGAAATAGACAAGAACATAATTGGTAGTCTTCAAGGAAAAAGGTCACAACGAATGGTTCATTTGTGTGCTATGAAAAATGTTCAATGAATTCTTCTCTAATAAGAAATTAACCAAACAATGCCAAGTTTTTGTGCAATTACTTAAGTTTTACAAAATGAGACCATTATTAAAAAATTTGAAGATTCATCTTACAAAAAAATCGAAAAAAATAGTCTTATTGTGAAAAATATTTTTAATGCTCTAACCTCAATTGGAAATACTAGTAAGGAAAAAGATAAAAGGGTTGCTCGAAGATTGATCGCAACCTCTCTAGTAAGCCATCATTTGATAAATGCTCGTTGAATGAGGTAAAATTGTATTGATTTTTAATCAAATCATAAAACATTGAATAGAACACTCTCAAGAAGATGAAGAATCGATAGTGATCTTCAAAATGATATGTGGTCTTTTAGTGGGAGGCTTCCACATGTTGATAAAAAGCTAACCAATAATGTAAATATGCAAATTGAACAGTATTAGAATTATCACTCTAGAGTATCACTGAATGTAAAGGATGTTTTAAAGTTACGAATTGGTAATCGAGATCGTACATTGCATCCTAAACATATTTTGGAATGTAGCCAAATAATTTTGTACAAATTTTTTTGTCAAGAACATCCACATTTGCAAATATCACAAAGGGCTTTTGAGTCTTGCAAGCCATTTTATTGTGTTCCTATGAAGGTTCGTAATACATGTTGTAAATAACATGTTGATTTTTCAATGTATCATGAATTGTTATGCCATATTCGTTCTACTATGCATACTGACAAAATGTTGTAGGAGTGTCATACAGTGCAACTTCCCAAGTCATCCAAGGAGTTGTTAGATTCATTTTTTATGAATTAGAGGTGATGGTTTCTTATTTTATAGAAATGATTGTTTAATGGAATGTGTTTGAAATGTGGTGGTTTATTAAAGTTTGTAACATGCTTTCATGAGGGTAGCGATCATGATTTTGGTAACAAATTTGTTGAGAAAAACAAGTATGAGATGGCTAAATACACATTGAAGAGTTCAGGTGAGGGTTCTAGATGTGAGTTGGTTGCAAGAGAGGTAAGTATTGCTAGTTTTATTTCATATTTTAAGAAAACTATTTTCTATAAGCATGCAAGGCATAGCCATAGGTCATAGTGGTTGGATCAACAATTTAGGATGTACAAGGAATCTTTCCCTATTGGAACTATTGTATCTGTAGTTGATTTTTCTAAAAATTACACATTGCAACCACAAAATGAAGTTCAATCACAATATTATAATTCTATTCAAATTTCTATTTTTGTCCACATAACATATAGGCATGCCCCTGACAGTACAAAATAGGATAGGAAGATAATCAGGGAGTACCATTTTTACATGAGTGATGATAGATGTCATTCCTCTGAGTTTGTACAACATTGTTTTGAATTTTTTTTGAGTTCTTGTAGGAAAAATGAATTGCAATGGGTCAACATCTGATTTGGTCAGATAACTACACATGGCAATTCAATAATGCTCGCATATTTTGTTGGTTGAGTAGGATGCATATAGGGAGGGGTGTACCACATATTTGAATTTTTTTTTAAGAAGGGCATGGAAAAGGTGAGCATGATGGCACAGGTGCATGTGTGAAGAGAGATTTGGTTAAGGAACAAATGAAGATTAGAGGTGGTGCACCATTCAATGATGCACATTCTATTGTGGATTGGTGTACTTATGCACTATCACGAGGAGGGAAACTTGATTCATGAGTGTGTAGGTTCTTTTGGTTGGTTGAGAAGGGCACAATGGGAGAAAAAATGGAATTCCAAACAATTAGAGATTCTTCAAAGATGCCTTCATTTCAAAGCTCAAATACGAGTGCATAGACCATATGGACACAAGAGATAGCTTGTTTTTATTAGAATTGTATTAAGTGTGATTGGGATCAGTGTGAGTCAATTGAATGGGTAGATACATGGATTCCATAGTACCTAACCCCTTTATCTATAGTACAATCTTCATTAGAAGATATAATGGAAAGTTCACTTGACTACAATCATCTTTCAGATCTTGTACAACCAAGCTATGTCTATGCTATTGTAGCACCGAAGGGGAATGAAGACGGATCAGACTATTGGTTGGAACGATGTGTACAGGGAAAGAAAAAGATAACATAATTGATGGAAAATGATGATGGTTTCATGTATCCTATAGGTTCAGTCATTCTTTCTTGAACTTCATTGCATTACCATTTCATCATCATTTAGGTTGTTTACAAAAATATAGATTTTTTATTCTAAGAATCTATGAAAGTTTGCATAACCATTTAATTATCACTTAGGTTGTTTAGAATAATATAAATTTTTTATTCTAAGTATATTTAGATGTTGATAAAAAACTTATGGTCACACAAGTTTAGTTGTTGTTTTCGAAACTTGGTTGTGAACATATATGATTAGAAAGAATGACATACCTCCATTTGAAGACTATGAGAAACACAAAACCATTCTCATGTATTCACACCTTGTTATAAAAACAAATGTTAAGTTATTGAGACATCATGCTAGACCGAAAACAAAAAAAACTATGGACAATTAGTAGTGCTGATCATGAAGCATTACTAGAAACTTTGAAGGTAAGAGATGACCCTTCAGGCACACTTGAGTAGAAAATCACTTGTTGTATGGGATAGGTATGATATTATTCATAACATTTTGATATTTTTTATCTACTAAGGTTCATTATTTAGGTTGTTTAGAATAATATTGATTTTCCATTCGAAGCATCCTTTCTAGTTTGCATTACCAATTCATCATCATTCAAGTTGTTTAGAATAATATAGATTTGTTAGTCTAAGCATATTTTATATTGCGACTGTATAGATTTCTTATTCGAAGTATATTGCGATGATCTTGGTATGATTGATCATGAAGTTGCTACAACAATAGCAAGCTCTGATTCTTTGGTAGAGGTATGTGACATATTAGAATAATATAGATTTCTTATTCTAAGCATCTTTTCTATTGTATGTAGTTTAACTTCTACCTTGATGGTTTGTATAAGTGTTTGTCACTACAAAATGTCAACATGCTACAGGCGATCTATTTCCTTCCCCTACTGGGAAATGGCTATGTATTAGAGTTATTTGTTGAATACCTACGTGGAATTTTGTAAATCCTATATTTGATAGCAATTATTGAATGATAATATCATGTGTATTGTGTATACTTTACGCGTATTCAACTGTACACTTTACAACTTATGTGTATACTTTGTCACTTGTGAGTATTCCAATGTATACTTTATGACCTACATGTTTTAAAATTGTATACTTTGTATTCATGTGTGTAGTTCATGATTTACGTGTATTTGACTAAATGAATCACTTTTTTACTTACGAGGAACAAATCGAACCCTAAATCCTTGTGCACCTTTCCATCACATCCATTTGACCTTTTTTCCATCAACTGAAAACCCGACACCATAGGAAAATTCCATAGAGATATCAAAAATTGAATTTTTTTTATTATAAAGGGGCCCTACATGATATTGTATACTCAATTTTTTTTCTAGGTGACACAATTTCTGAGAAATAGCCCTTCAAAGATTGCTACCTTTTAGCACTTTGGACTCTTAAAGGAAATTATTGATCCAATGTAGCTAAGAGTCATTCAACATGTTTGAGTGCAAAAGAGGACCATGCATAGCGTAAACGTACCCATCAGGATGTGTTGGAATAGTTGATTTGGTCATACGAGCTGCAAAACAAAAGTTGCGCCACTTTGTAACTTTACATTGCTTGCATTTGACAACTTTTTTCTTGACTAAATACTCGTCACCACAAGAAAAAACCTCTAAGATAGAAAAAACTGAGAGAGGTTATTGTAGATGGTCCCAACATGATCCCATATCCTCATATGAGGATTCTATAAGCTTCATGGTTTCCAAGAAATAGCCCTTTAAAGATTGCTACCTTTTAGCACTTTGGACTCTCAAGGGAAATCGCGGGTCCAATGTAGCTCAGAGTCATTCGGTGTGTTTGGGTGAAAAATATGACCATTCCTAGCATAAAATTATCCATATGGATGTGTTGGAACAATCCATTTGGTCATACGAGTTGCAGAACGAAATTTTCACCACTTTGCAACTTTACATTGCTTGCATTTGACAACTTTTTTCTCAACTAAAAACTTGTCACCACAAGAAAATACTTTGAGATAGAAAAAATTGAGAGAGGTTATTGTCTAATTTCCCAACACAATCCCATAGCCTCAAATGGAGAGCCTATAAGCTTCACGGTTTCTAAGAAATATCCCTTTAAATATTTCTGCCTTTTAGCACTTTAGACTCTTAAGGGAAATAGTTGATCCAATGTAGCTTAGAGTCATTCGGTGTGTTTGGGTGCAAAAAAGGACCATTCCTAGTGTAAACCTATCCATACAATCGTGTTGGAATAGTCCATTTGGTCATACAAGTTGCAGAACGAAAGTTACACCACTTTGCAAGTTTATATTGCTTGCATTTGACAACATTTTTCTCGACTAAAAACTCGTCACCATGAGAAAATGTCTCCAATATAGAAAAAAAATGAGAAAGGTTGTTGCATAGGGTCCCAAAACAATCTCATAGCCTTAGAAAGAGAGTCTATAAGCTTCATGGTTTTTGAGAAATAACCCTTCAAAGATTGTTTCCTTTTAGCACTTTGGACTCTTAAGGGAAATCATCGGTCCAATGTAGCTCAAAGTCATTTGGCATGTTTAGGTGAAAAAGATGGCCATGAATAGAGTAAAAATACCCATACGGACATGTTGGAACAATCCATTTGGTCATACAAATTGCAGAACAAAATTTTCACCACTTTGTAACTTTACATTGCTTGCATTTGACAACTTTTTCTTTAATTGAAAACTCATCACCACGAGATAATGCCTATAAGATAGAAAAAATAGAGATAGGTTATTGTAGAGGGTTCCAACACAATCCCATAGCATCATTTAAAGAGTCTATAAGCTTCATGGTTTTTGAGAAATAGCCCTTCAAAGATTGTTGCCTTTTAGCACTTTGGACTCTTAAGGGAAATCGTCGGTCCAATGTAGCTTAGAGTCATTCGGCGTGTTTGGATAAAAAAGAGGACCATTCATAGCATAAATGTACCCATATGGACATGTTAGAACAGTCCATTTGGTTATGCGAGTTGCAAAATGAAAGTTGCACCACTTTGCAACTTTACATTGCTTGCATTTGACAACTTTTTCCTCAACTAAAAAATTGTCACCACGAGATAACACCTCTAGATAGAAAAAATAGAGAGAGGTTATTGTAGAGGGTCCCAAAATGATTTCTTAGCCTCAAACAAAGATTCTATAAGCTTCATAGTCTTCGAGAAATAGCCCTTCAAAATTGTTTCCTTTTAGCACTTTAGACTTTTAAGGGAAATCGTTGGTCCAATGTAGCTTAGTGTTATTCGGTGTGTTTAGGTGAAAAATAGGATCATTAATAGCGTAAACGTACCTATTTGGATGTGTTGGAAAAATTCATTTGGTCATATGAGTTGCAGAAAAAAAGTTGCACCACTTGGCAACTTTACAATACTTGCATTTGAAAACTTTTTCCTCAACTGAAAACACGTCACCACGAGATAACACCTCTGAGATAGCAAAAAAAGAGAGGTTATTATAGAGGGTCCCAACATGATCCCATATCCTTAGACAAAGAGCCTATAAGCTTCATGGTTTCCAAAAAATATCCCTTCAAAGATTGTTGCCTTTTAGCACTTTGGACTCTTAAGGGAAATCATTGGTCCAATGTAGCTCGAAGTCATTCAACGTGTTTGGGTGCAAAAGAGGACCATGCCTAGCATAAATGTATCCATTCAAACATGTTGGAACAATCCATTTAGTCATACGAGTTGCAAAATTAAAGTTGCTCCAGTTTGCAACTTTATATTGTCCTCTTATCTAGTGTTGTGCTTGCGGTGGCAATGACTAGTCTGGCGGTTCCTAGTCTAACGTCTCCTCCTTGTACTTCAGTCCTTTCCCCTGGGAAAAATATGAAGGGAATCTTTGGGAAGTTGCCTATTTCATCGACTTTGGGGCTCAACTATTGCTTCTCTAAGGATGCCCCGGGCTTCCTACGTGGACAAAATGGTGGGGTCTGACTTGCCAGTCTTGAGTAAAAGGCCTTTGGATTCTGCTTCTTGCTTGGTTACTATTTGGGAAGTTGATGTCCCAAAGGTTCTAATGCTGAAGGCAATGGAAGACCTCAAAATGGCTCTTGTAGGCTTTATGGTGCATGAGGATGTGTTGAAGGTTCTAAGTGGTGGCCCCTAGGATTTTGACTCGGGTTTTAAAAAAAATTATCTCTCTGCAAGTGGAAGCTAAGTTTTGACTTGTCGACTGATTTGGGAGCCTCAACGCCAACCTAGGTTTGCTTGTCGAGCCTCCCTCTATAATTATGGGAGAAAGGAATATTGCAAGGCATAGCCAACTCCTTTGAGAGTATAATGGCTATTGATAAGATTACTCAAGAGAGATCTATATTGGTGTACACCCGTATTTGTGTTAATGTGGATGTGAAAATGATCCTTCCATCCTTCTTAAGTCTAAATTTTGAAACTGGACTCAACCCTTAGAATATGAAAATGCTCACCTCTTTTGTTAACTGTGCAATAAGTTTGGTCATCTCAATGATTCATGTGGGTTAAATCAAGGAGAGGGCCTAAAGGCTAAGGATAAATTTCTAGAGAAGGCTCACTTTGGTAATGAATTGACATTTTTAGTGCAACCTCCTTCCGTCCCTGAGCAGGAAGTGTTTATTCCTCTCATTTTGGACAACCCCAACCTGCCTAGTAAATCCATTTCTACTCTTATTGTTGAAGTAATTTTTTTAAAATGCCTAAACTTAGCTTTGACTACCCTTGCTTCTACTTTCTCAACCCTGAGCTTCCCTCCAATGGTTGATTTGGTTCTGGAGGGAGGGGGCGATGCAAATAAGGAGAATATCTCTTCTGAGGACCCCCTAAAGGAGGATAAGGTGTTGGATTCTGGTGTAAAAGTTCAGACTCAAGGTATGGAGGATGAACTTGAAGAAGGAGAGTATGTTCTAGCCAAAAGTAACTTGTCTATGGAGGATATCCACTCCTTTTATTAATCTAATGCTAGAAACCTGAGAGAATCAATGGCTATTCTTGGATTACCTTATGGTTTAAGTGATAAGGAGGAGGAGGAGGGATGGTCCCAATCTCTCTCTAAACCTAAAAATAAAAATAAATTGGATGTGGGAGGAGGAAATAAGGTGAGAAGGCCTTCCCAAAAGGATTCTAGAACCAAAGACACTGCAAGGGATGTGGCAGCTAGAAAATAAAGAACCTTGGATTCGATCATAGGATCGAAGTCCAAGAAGAAGTAGTTTATACTGATTCTTTTGGTTGGAGGCGGTGATGCTCACTACTTTTCTAATGAAGTTCCTCTCATAGAATATAAGGGGTGTCAATAGCCCGTTCAAACAATTTTTAGTGAAATCTTGTATTCTTGATAATAAAGTGGATGTCCTCCTCCTTCAGGAAATGAAGATGAAGAAGGAGACCTTTGAAAAAACCATTGTGAATATTTTTCTTGGTGTGAATTATTTTTTCAGTGAGGCAGATGGTGCTTCAGGAGGTATTGCTACCCTCTGGAACCATAAAAAATTAAGGGGATGTTGTGTTCTACTTGTAAGAATACTCTAATGATCACTTTGGAGGATGTTATCTCCCAAGAGAAATGGAACCTTATAAATACCTATGCTCTGAATCTGAGTAGGGATAGAGTTTTACTTTGGGAACAGTTAAGTAATGCTATTTCTCTAAGGTATGGTGACCACTAGATGTTGGGAGGAGATTTTAACTCTCCTCTCCTTCCTTTAGAAAATTTTGGAGGGTAGGATGATTATTCTGATAGCATGATGGAGTTGAAAAAGTTCTTAAATATAGTGGGACTTATTGATATCCCCCTCCAAGAAACCAGGTTTACTTGGTCTAACAAAACAAATGGAAATCACCTAATCCAAGTTAAACTCGATATATTATTGATCTCTGCCAATTGGGATATCTTTCAATTCCTTTCTCTCTCTACCCTTCCTAGGTTTGGCTCGGATCATAATGCCTTGGTGCTGAAAAGGAATGTGGACCATAATATTGGTCCTTTCCCATTTAGATTTGAAGCTATGTGGTGTCTCCATCCGTATTTTTCTGATTTGGTTAAATCTTGGTGGGAGGAACCTACAATTGGTACTCTGATGTATTGCCTAGATGAGAAATTAAGTAGAATAAAGAAAAAAGTTAAAGGGTGGAATAAGGTGACTTTTGGCAATATCTTTGAGACAAAGAGTTCTTTGGGAAAGAGCATAAAAGAGGTTCAAGATATAATGGAAGCTGGTAGGGTGGATGAGGAGATTTGTGCTAAGGAAAGAGATCTCAGATCAGAATGGTATAAAATAAACAAAAGGGAGGAAGTCTACTGGAAACAAAAGTTAAGGGTTCAATGGCTAAACGAAGGGGATATGAATTTTTTTTTTCACCAATCCACTATGAAACAAAAATACAAAAAAATAATTAGATCACTTAGGAAGGAGGATGGATTTATGGTGACCAATGAAAAAGAAATTGTGAGGTAAACTGTTAACTTCTTCTCTAACCAACAGAGGGATCCTAACATCGATAATTCAGTATATGTTGACTTTATTGATGTGATCCCTAAAGCTATTTCTAATATAGACTTAAAAATGATGAATAATACTATTTCTATGGATGAAGTAAAAAAGGCCATGTTTTCCTTTGGAGCTTATAAAGCTCCTGGCCCTGATGGATTCTCCCCCATTTTTTTCTAGAACTTTTGGGATATTCTCATAAATGATCTTTTCAAGGCTGCTAGGGATTTCTTTAGATCGGGTAGAATGTTGAACCAACTAATGATACTTTTATAGCCCTCATTCCCAAAATTGTTGATGCCTCGGCTATGAAAGGTTACAGATCCATCAGTCTCTGCAATACGGTCTATAAATTTTTCTCAAAAATTTGTGTGCTTAGACTCAAACTGGTGCTTAGTAAAATGATTGCCCCAAACCATAAAGGCTTTGTCCAGAGAAGAAATATCCTGGATGCTATTATCTCCACCCATAAAATCATTCATTCTATGGATCACTCTAAAAGGTCGGGGATGACCTTCAAAATTGATATTCCAAGGCTTACGATAGAGTCTCTTGGTCTTTCCTTTTTGTTTTACTTAGAAAGTTTGGTATAGATGGAAGATTCTTTAAGCTCTTCTCTGCCTGTGTTACCTCCCCATGTGTTATGTTCTAGTTAATGGTGTTCCTCAAGGCTTCTTCTCTTGTGGTTGTGGGGTTAGGCAAGGTGATCCCCTCTCCCCCCATCTTTTTATCATTGTTGTTGAAGTCCTTGGTAGGAATATCCAAAAAATGGTGGACTCAAAAGGTCTCAAAGGTGTTAAAGCTACTTCTTCTCTTATTCTTGAATCCCAACAACTATTTTTTGATGACACTCTAATGTTTGCAGAAGCCCCAGTATGGGAAAGTGGTATCTGGAAATAGGTACTCAATGACTATGTTGTTGTTTCAGGTCAGTGTATCAAATATGAGAAAATAAAAAATTACTTCTTTAATACTGATCATCAAATCAATGAGAGAGTGATAAAAAAATTGGGTTGTAAGGAAGTTGAATTACCTAATGCCTATCTGGGCCTACCGTTGATCTCTAAGAAGCTGAAAAACACTTACTAGAATCCGTTGATTGAAAGGACTCAAAACAAACTTGTTGGATGGAAGGGGAAGCTTTTGAGTTTGGATAGAAAGATTCAACTCCTTAATGTTTCCCTTCAAAATATTCCTCTATACTATCTATCCCTCTTTAAAATCCCTGCATATATAGGGTAAAAGATATAACATCTATACATAGAAAATTCTTATGGTCAGGAACTGAAGAAAAAAATAGAATGTCTCTGGTTGGTTAGGAAAACGTGTGCACCCCCAAAAGTAGAGGGGGCTTGGGATTAAGAAGAATATCTATGTTTAACAAATCCCTAATGGATAAAATTGGTTGGAATATCCTTGAAGGCACTAAATATTGGGTAAAAAATTTCCAAGCTAAATACTTGAGGAACATGAACCTTGGCTATTTTTTATTTGTGGCGGATCTGCCAAGTGGCTCTTCTCTATGGAATCATCTTGTTAAATTGAGAAATATGTTGAAGTTGGGGGTTAGAAAGAGAATTGGGAATGAGAATAATATAGATTTTTGGAAGGAACCTTGGATAGAGTCTTCTACTTTGTCCTCCTCAGAAGACTTGAAACCTCTTAAACAAAGCCTTAATATAATTTGTGGTAAAAAGGTTTTTGACTATATTAATTGGGAGTTGGAGGAACCTAAATGGAAGGAGTTCAATTTGTTACTTAGAAGGGACAACTTGAGAATTTAGAGACATGTGAATTAGGACCCTTTCCTAACTAGACTGCAAGGTTTGATAGGGGAGGCTAAGTGGTTCGATAGAGAAAGGGAAGATGAGTGCATTTGGAAAGGTTGATCTTCTGGCTGTTTATCGATCAAAATAGACTATGAAGAACTGATTAAGGTGAAAAATTTTGTTTCAAACAATTTCTAGGAAAATGAGTGGAAAAATAATTTGATTCCAAAAATTAATTGCTTTTGGTGGACGACAACTCATGGTAGAATCCTAGTGGTGGATAAATTGGTTAGGAAAGGTTTCCAACTGATCAATCGATGCTCGCTTTGTAAACAAGAAGAGGAATCAATTATTCACCTCTTCTTTCACTGCAATTATGTGAGGGAAGTGTGGTCTTGCTTCCTTTTGTTGTTGTCTTCTGAATGGGTGCTCCCTAACTCTTTGAAAGTGTTTATACAAAGTTGGGCTAAATGCCCTTACTCTTATAATGTAATTGTGGATCTCTAGAACCAGGTTCCTCCATTTGTGGCCTAGGGTTTATTGAAGGAAAGGAATATTCATATTTTTAGGGATGAGGAGAGAATCAGCTGGGAGGTTAGTTTGATCATTAAAAACCAGATCAAGGAAAACATAGAGGCTGGTAGGTATGGTTTCTCCAAAAAATGGCCAAATTACAAAGAAATGAGGATAAAGAAAAATTGGGGAATCAGTAAGTATTTAAATGCAATTTTGATGGGTGCTCAAAAGGCAACCCAAGACAAGCAAGTGTTGGAGGATTATTAAGGAATCATAAATGTGAGTGTATTGTGAGCTATGGGTTGAATATGAGAGTTTGCTCCAATAATAAAGTGGAAGCAATGGCTGCTTTGGAGGGATTTAAAATTATAAAGGAGTTGGGTTATCAAAATGTCATAATAGAAGGGGAATCTAAGCTTATTGTTGATATCCTAAATGAAGAGGCTACACCACCTTGGGATTTAAAAAACATAATTGATAAATGTCAAGTCATTAAAAATTCCTTTGCTAATTGTAGAGTGCAACATGTTTATAGAGAAGGAAATAAAGCGGTTGATTGTGTTGCCAATGTGACGCTGAGTTGTAGGGGATTGAAAAGATGGACCTATGGGAATATGTTAGAGTCTTTCAGAGACTTAATCATAAAGGAAAAAATTGAACATGGTATAATATGAAAAATAAAAACTCCCCGTTTGGCCGGATAAAAGAGTACCAAGTGGTGCTTTTGGGCCTTCTATGTATTGATGATATGGGTTGCATGCTGATGTATAGGAGGATCTTATTTGATGGAAATATTAATAATTTTTCAATCATGAAGGTTACCAAATATCACATGAAAATTTTTATCTTGTTAATGGCCGTCGTGTCTATGCGTGCAAATTGGCCTTGTGTCAACAATTCTCGAATTTCTAATGTGATGAAGGGAAGGGAAATTAATGTGAAGATTAATTTTTGTAAGAATAATGATGGGAATTTTCCTACGAGGAATGTGTTGTGGGAGGTTTCTAAAAGAAACTTCTTGATCCATAATTATTCATTTTCTCTTTGTCTCTTCCGGCATAAGAGTGATTTCTGCATTCTAAAGATAAACAAGTTGTTGGAGATTATGAAGAATAGTGTGAAGCAGTTGAAGAACTTGCCAAAGAGAAAAATGGGAGGTCCTAGGAACAGAACAAAGCCGCCTAATTTTCAAGCCCTACAAAAAAACATGGATTTATGGAAAATGTTTGTGGACGTTGGTATGGTTCCGTTCTTTCAATCCCTCAAGGGATACAATAAGAACCTCACGGCTAAATTCACGAACTCCTAGTGGAATGGAAATGTTACCATTGGAGGTGTGAAGTTCGAAGTGATGACCAAATTCATCATTGAAGCTAACAAGGTTGTTGAACCAAGGAATCAAATTTGCTAAAAAATGTGGAGCAGACTACCAAATGTTTATTAAAAAAATTCTTCATGAAGGCGAGAAGCTCAAAAGGTTCCAAAATGGGTATGCAAGATTGGAACTTCCTCCTCCTTTTGCCTTAGTCTGTTTATTATGAGATATTTTACTCTGGAGGGAAGGTATTGGTACATGCGTACCATTTTCCCTTGCTAAACCACATTCGATATGGTGAGAGAGTCAATTTTCCTTTTTCCTTGTTGTCCTCCCTGCAATTCCATATAGAGAAATGTGCCATCCCTCCTCTCCACCAAGGCCTTATGCTAACACTTTACAAGTATGCTTTGGCACTAAATTCCCATGGAAATCCTTTTGCGAGAAGAAATGAAAACCTTGGCTGTATTGATATGGTTAATGAGGAACAACCTATGGATGGAAACCCCGGTGCAGTTGAAATCTTGGTTGAGGAACCTATTCCCCGCCCACCTCCTGCTATTGTTGCTAGAAGAGTTCTTATCACTGCTAAAAACCAATCTTCAGTTGTGAATGTATATTCCAACCCTTATACCCCTCTTTCATAGAAATGTGAGGAGAAAAGAACCTTTGAAATTGAGCTTATAAGAGCCATGCCTGAAAAAAGGAAACATTTGCCTCTGTTGCTTGAACTTCCCAAGGCAAAAAAACCCAAATGTGACTTAAGCAATAGAGATGTCGTAAATATAACAAAGGAAGGGACCCAAAATGAGGAGGAGAAAGAGTCTTTGAAGGGGAATGGAAGTGGTGGGAGTGGAGGAAGACGGTCAACCGGGCTTTGCTAAAGCGGCCTCAAAGGAGAAAAAAGAGAAACAAAAAATATCTACGAGTGAAGAGGAGGATTAGGAGTACGAAGATTTCAAAGCCTAGGAGGATGATGACTCTAAGGATCTAGATTTTGAGAATTCGACTTATGAGATGGGTGAAGAAGGCTCGAAGGATGAAAAGGATGGGGAAGAGGAAGAACTAGATGAACATTCTGAGGATGATAAGAAAGAAGAAGATAATGTGCAAGAAGTTAGGATTTGGATATGAGAAAAGACTCTACTATTGAATTTTTAAAGAGCTGACTTACTTTCCTACAGGTTCAGTTGGAAGACATGGAGAAGGCTTTGGTTACTCTAATGAGGGTTACAAATAGACTTATGTAATGGGAAATGATGGGTGTGACTTTTGGAGAACTCAAAATTTCCAAGAAGTTGAGGAAACAGGGGAAACCGGATGCCCTGAAGACTCTGGATGAGACAGAGGGACCTAACTAGAGAGACTATATTGCTCTCATGGGAGAGTATGGGGACTTGTTGAAGAAAGGCAAACAATGCCTCTTGTTGCTGCTCTGTTATTTTTTGATGAGTCTTTTGTCGTATAACTTTAATATTTTAGTTTGTTCTATTTTTATGGATATTTTATGGTGGAATACCACCTATGACACTGTCGACTTAATTAATGGTTTACGTAGATCAAAGTATGCTTCTAGTATTTTATTGTTTTTGATTAGTACCGGTTGGTCTATGGTTACTAAAGTTATTGGTGGGTTGTGAAATTATATTGTTGTTTTTCCCACCCTCTCTTTGTTTCTTTTTGTCTTATTTTATAACCATGGGATCAAGGCCCTTCCCTGCTTATCTAATCAAAAAATTTATACTGCTTGCATCTAACAACTTTTTTCTCAACTAAAAACTCGTCAACACGGGAAACTTCCTCCAAGATAGAAAAAACTGAGAGAGGTAATTGAAGAAGGTCCCAACATGATCTTGTAGTCTTGGACGAAGAGCCTATAAGCATCATGGTTTTCAGGTAATATCCCATCAAAGATTGTTCCCTTTTAGCACTTTGGACTCTTAAGGAAAATCGTTGGTCCAATATAGCTCAGACTCATTCAACATGTTTGGGTGAAAAAGAGGACCATGTCTACTATAAACATACATATTCGAACATGTTGGAATAGTCCATTTGTTCATACAAGTTGTAGAATGAAAGTTGCACCTCTTTGCAACTTTACACTGCTTGCATTTGACAAATTTTTCCTCAACTAAAAACTCATCACCACGAGAAAAAAATATGAGAGAGGTTATTGTAGAGGGTCCAAAAACACGATCCCATAGCCTCAGATGAAGAGTCTATAAGCTTCATGGTTTTTGAGAAATATCCCTTCAAATATTGATTCCTTTTAGCACTTTAGACTCTTTAGGTAAATCGTTGGTTCAATGTAGCTCAGAGTCATTCAACGTGTTTGGGTGAAAAAGAGGACCATTCCTAATGTAAAAATACCCATATGGACATGTTGGAATAGTCCATTTGGTCATATGAGTTGCAGAATGAAATTTTCTCCACTCTACAACTTTATACTGCTTGCATCTGAAAACTTTTTCCTCAATTGAAAACTTGTCACCACGGGAAAAAACCTCCAAGATAGAAAAAAATGAGAGAGGTTATTGAAGAAGGTCCCAACATAATCATGTATCCTTGGACAAAGAGCCTATAAGAGTCATGGTTTCTGGGTAATAGCCCGTCAAATATTGTTGTCTTTTTTCACTTTGGATTCTTAAAGGAAATTGTCACTCCAACGTAGCTCTGAGTGATTCGACGTGTTTGGGTAAAAAGAGGACCATTTCTAACGTAAATGTGCCCATATAGTATGCCTTGTTTGCTTATTGATGCATTATGGTTAGCAACATTCATTGTTGTGCATTTCGATAATACAAATTGCATGTCCAAGGTCAAATAACATGCATGTCATGGAGTTGTATTTGGTTTATTTAATGGTAGTATCACATTCATTTGGTATTTTGAATGGTTGCATCATGGTTGAGTGATTTCTTAATTGTATATCATGATTATTGTATAGATTTCACATGAAAAATCTAATGAGCATGTATCTTGTTCAGGACTTTGTTTGAAAGTTCCATCAAACCCCTATCGTTGAAAGATATTGATTCTTACTCAAGATGATTTTATACATTTTGCATGTTATTAATCTTGAATGAACATTGAGTGACATTTATTTTTATCAAGATGATTGTATTACTTTCAAATGAACATTATATCATGACATACATTTCATTAAGTTGTATCCAATTTTAATTAATTTTAACTTCTTATGAAATAAAAATCAGTTGCCCACATCATTACATAAGCTCAAAAAACAAAATAATGTTAGATGTAAATTCATTCAACAAAGCTTGAAATCATGGATATTCTCAAATTGAGTGTTTGATGAAAATGTATTGGTAGACGTGTATGAAAAATGTGGCACAATAGAAAAGGTAATGAATTGTTTGAAAAAACTCCTCAAAGAACTAGATGGATTACCAATTGTAATTCATAAGTGAACTATTAAAATGTAATTTTGTTAACTATAACATACATTATCAATCATAACTTTAAACCATTCTAAGATAATTACACATTCCATTTTGAAAATTCAAAGTAGAAAGATATGCACACAAGGAACACATTAGATCGAATATCAATTTTTATATATTAAACTATAGAATAATTGTGTTTGTGCATATACAAATTTGGCATATGCCTACTCAGAACAAGTTTTACAAAATGTGGCATATATGCCATCTCAAGATCTATCCAACCCTTAGTACATATCAATCTATATCATATCCTAATCCCGTGTTGGACCATCAAAATTGAGCCTCCTTGAAGAATTTAGTTGCTTTAAAGTTTCTTGCACAATAATATTTCAAACCACAAATTAGATTAATTATGTGAATGGTTGACAAGTTAGACTAGTAAATAGAAACTTATATACCATCATTTATAAATTATTGATTTAACATCAAAATCAATATACATGTACTCTATTATATCAATAATGCAATTTTTGTTTACCTCAAGTCTTGCTCTCTTTTATGCAAGATGTTCTACATATGATTTTCCCTTAGGATGATCAGGAGTCCTCCTATAAAGTAATGGTCTCACACTCGTCACAATGTTGAGTCGAGTCGAGGACTATAGAAGATAAAATAAAAATGATACAAATTAACATATAATTGTTGACAAATAATCATATCTACTAATCACATATCTAACCCCATATAAAAGTAAATGATTTGCAATATAAAATAAACACATACCTATTGTGATGCTATGACACTAGATGGGCTCATAGTGGATGAATCAACTAAGATGGTTTACTATATAAAAAATTACAACAATGTAAATGCACATCCACACATAATTATAATGTCGATAATAACAAAAATATATACCTATTGTGAAACTTCATCCAATGGGTTAGATCCAGTCAACAAGGCTGTATAAGAACCAGGTTGCTACATAAAAAAACAAGATTACATCAGACTATCAATATATGTAACTTACATGTATTTAAACATAATAGATTTCAAAAATTAACATCTAAAATAACAATTTAAATAATTTACCATATATTGACTCTCTAGCACAAATGAAATGGCAGTATACGTAGCCTCCTGCACTTTCGACATCTGCTCCTCTATCAAAAACTATTAAAAATTCTAGCATATAAATATATATTATTACAAATATCTCTCATAGAATATGAAAGAATTCACATTAAACACACAACGAAATTACTTTAAGTCTTACCGGTCCTCCCATATCATCCCTGGTAGTTGATGTTTGTCCTGGAAATGGTCCACTCCATGCTTTATCAATTCCTACATCTAATATACCATGAATCTCATAGTCAAATGTGTCTATGGAGGCCTCCTTAGACCATCAGAGAGGTCCCAAACATAAATTGTTGCACGTCATGCAACGATGAGGCACACAAATATGCCCCAAAGAGGATGGCGTACCAATGCGAGTTGATGGCGATGTACCAGTGGGAGTTGATGGTGATGTACCCATGGGATCTGTTGCAGCAGGTGCACCACCATCATGCTAGAATGGATCAAGTGTAACACCACCATGATGGGATGCATTGTCAAATGGTTGCGCAACATGATGGCTCTATGTGACCAAATGACCACTCAACAAATGTAACACATAAATGCTCAGATTCATTACATCTACAACAATCTCAGGGTAAGGTAGTGTAGTCAGAGCAACAATAGGTGGAGGAGGACAAATTAGGGTGACTCAACGTGCTCTATCTCTATCTTGTGGCATCCCTCTACCAAGACCCTAGAAATCTTGTATGTCAAAGTAATTGAAATGTCTCCCTAGCACAAAATCAACATATAATTTTTGGAGAAAATATCAAGGGACATCAAGATTGTTGCTGGGTGGTTTATCAAAAACCATCCACCAATGTCTCCAAAAATTATCTAATATGCCTCTATGGGTGCACCATTTAATTGAAAATTTTGGTTTTTGCACATTAACAGGTTGTCCTATTCTCTGATCGATGAATAACTGAGCTAATTGGTGTTTCTCAATATCAAGTTCCTTCACCTCATCATATGATAATCCATCAACATAGAATTGTCTTTGTTCCTCTTGCCACTGTGTAGATCTATTATGTTGAGTTGCCAAAGTTTCAACATTTAAAATTATTGTTTGGAAAGTGTTTTTTTATCTCTGATAGCTCATCAAGTGTCTCATAGATACAACATACTTTTCTTAATTGATCTATTTTTTTATGAATAGACTCGTGTATTGTTGGCAAATTTTCATTTGGAAACAATGGTTCTGGTGGAGGATTTGGAGGGTATTCATTTTGTGCACGATCAGGGTTTTCATTTTCTACGGGATTAATGTTTTCATTTTGTGCGAGATTTTGATTTTCATCTTCTACAGGGTTTGGGTTTTCATGTTGATCCATTTTAAATCTATTAATTGATAAAAAAAATTAAAATTAACAATGGTTTTAATGCAATGAAAAATCTATCAAATTTACCCTATTTTTCACTAAAATTAAAAAAAATAATGCAAAATGAATAAAAATTGAAAAATCCAAACATACAAATTTGAAAGATTTTAAGCTAATTATCCTTTGGCAAACAGATATTCGAGTTATCCAGTAGAAAAACCTCGCACACAAGCAAACAAATGAGCGCTTGGATTTTTATTTTTTGTTTATAAAATGGGAAACACATATTCCTTTCAAAACGGATATTCGTTTCTTGATTTGTAGCTTTTTAAAAATATGGTCAGATCTAGGACCTGAGCATATTGAATTGGCAGTGCTTTTTTAAAGCTATAATATATAATACAATATATATTATTATAATATAATATAATATATATTATATTATATTATAATATATTATATTATTTTTCTTTTTTGTTTATAAAACAGGAAACAAATATTTGTTTCTTGATTTATAAATTTTTAAAAATATGGTCGGGTCCGGACCCGACCATATTGAATTGGCAGTGGTTTTTCTAAAGCTCTAATATATATATTATAATATATATTTTATTATAATATAATATAATATATATTATATTATAATATATTTTAATATAACATATATTATATTATAATATACTATATAAAACATGAAATGGATATCCTTCTTGATTTATAGCTTTTTAAAAATATGGTCGGGTTTGAAACCCGACCATATTGAATTGGGAGTGGTTTTTTTAAAGCTATAATATATATATAATATAATATTTATTATACATAATATAATATTATAATATACTATATTTTAATATAATATATATATTATACATAATATAATATATATTATATATTATTATATATTATTATATATTATTTTATATTATATATATATATATATATATATATTTATATAAGTGTTGTCAAAAGGGGACAACTCCCATTACACTGAAGTGCATTTTTGAGTTCTTACAAACCAACACTAACCAGACCAATTTGCCTAATGTTTAGAAGGTCCTAGCTAGAGCCCAACCAAATCGATACACTTGTTTTCACCATTGGTTGATTGCACGCATTGTGAAGCCACCATTCTATCTCATAGGCGTTTGTACCATTGTTGTGATTTTGAGTAGATGCGGATCTAACTTAGTACAAGCTTCTTGTAGCCGTGACTAATAATGTCCAACCTGTCCCAACCTTTGGCCATAGGTTTAGGCACATATATATTAATGATTTCATCTGATGCCCACCCGGTCAGTGTGAACAAGTGTAGGGGAATCTTCCTTGAGTACCCTCAATAAATCTGATGTTATACTGGATTTGTCCAATATTTCATCTCTGACCTTTGCATGTACACCCATGTTCACCAAGTGATCCGCAACTCGATTGGATTCTCTCTATACATGTGCTATAGTATAATTGGGGGTTCGTTCAAGGTTCTTTATTACTTTCTTCAATAGTCAATTTATTCTCCATTTAATTGTACTCCCTTGCTTGACCGCGTTGATGACAATTTGTGAGTTGCTCTTAATGTCGATTGCATTAAACCTTCTTTCTGCGCATACCTTTAGACCTCTCTCCAAAGCGAACATCCCTGCTACATTGTTGGTGTTTATGCCAATGCTTCCATGTATAGCAAAAATTAAATTCCCATCATGATCCTTGAGAATTCAACCATAGCTAACATCACCTGGATTTCCTTTAGCCACCCCGTCCACATTGATTTTCACGCTCCCTACATTGGTGGCAGCCATTTAACATTCCTCTTCCTTACAAATTAGAAGTAATGTTTATACTGGGAGGAGTGAGACCCCACTTCATCTGCATTCTCTTATCCCAATCACAAATTTACTCTATCTTCCTTGAATGCACTTTGTTGTTAGCAATTTTAATGATGCTATTTTTTATTCTCTCAATCACTTTATCTGCCCTTGTCTCCTTTCCTTCAAAATAAGATGGTTGGTGATCACACACCTACACTCTTTCATAAATTTCCATACAGATGAACTGCCTAGAGCATCCATGAATGTGAGGATTCTCTTCGGGTTGTCATTATCAAGATATTTTTTCTGCATGATTTTGCACCATAACTTTGTAGGTTCCCTATACATCTTCCATATTAGCTTGGCCCCAAAGACAATATTTTGACCTTCCATCATTCTGAGACCTGCCCCACCATTTTCTTTCTTGTTGCAGGAAATGTCCTAGCTTATTAGGGGAAATTGTTTAGCTTCCTTTGCCCCTTCCCATAGGAAATGTTTGAAAAAAATTCAAGAACATGACATGCCTTGGAAGAAAGCTTGAAGCATGACATTACATATATAGGTGTAGCAACAAGAAAATATTTAATGAGAAGGATTTTGCCTGGCAACGATAGCCATTTGTATTTCCAAGCCTCTGTTTTTTGTCTGCAGCTCGAGATCAATTTCTTCCATAAAGCAGTCCACGAAGCACCAATGAATATAGGGGCACCCAAGTATTTGGATGGTAGTGACCCAATTTTCCACCCAAGGGTGCAAGCAATCCTAGCTTGGGTCGCCTTTTTTGTGTTAAAGAAAAATATTTTTATTTTCTTGTCGTTGATTTGTTGTCCTACAGCTTTTGCATACAAATCCAAAAAAGCTTTGATGGTTCTTGCTTCTCTAATTGTAGCCTCTCTGAATAATGTAGTGTCATCTGCAAATTGTGAGTGTGTAATCAGGCTCATCTCATCATGTATACATATACCTTTCCATTCACTAGAGTCTCTTTTATTACATATAAACCTACTTAATGCCTCAACCATGACAACAAAGAGAAAAGGTGAAATGGGATCACCTTGTCTGATTCCATTTGAACTTAAAAAAAACAAACAAAGCACCATTGACTGCAATATAAAAATGAGGGGATTCAACGCATGCCTCAATAATGCAGATCCATTTCCTATCAAAACTAAACTTACTCAATATGTTGCTCAAGAACTCCCATTGAACTTTATCGTGGGCCTTTGCTATATCTAGCTTGATTACCATACTAGCCTTCTTCATTGATGCCATGGAATGTATAGTCTCAGCTGTCAGAATTATGCTATCCGTGATCTCCCTTCCAGGTGTGAAACCATTTTGCTCCATTGAGATTAGTTTGTTCATGAATTTTTTTAGCCTATTTTCCATGGCTTTGGTTAATATTTTGTATATTGTATTGCATAAAGAAATTGGCCTGTAATCATTTAAAGTGCAACAAACAAGCTTCTTGGGAATTAAAATTAGTACCGTGTTGTTCAATTCCTCGAAAAATTTCCCCTTTCTCCTTAGTTCCTCTAAAACCATGCAGATGTCTAATTCTATGAAACTCCAACATTCCTAAAAAAATCTTGTTGGGAAGTCATCCGGTCTAGGCGCCTTGTCTGGATGAAGACCAAAAACAACATTGTGAACTTCCTCCTCAGAGAATTGTTCCATTAGCATTTTGTTGTCTCCATCACATATCAGCTCTGGTATAGCGTCAAGAATTTCTAATTTGGCCTATGAGTCCATCATGTTTTCAGAGTTCAGGATGTTCCTGTAGAATTCTAAAGAAACATTCCCAATACTATCTCTATCTTTACATGCCCCACCATTAACATCTTTAATTTCAGTGATCTGATTTTGCATCCCTCTTGCTTTGATCGAAGCATGAAATTATTTGATGTTGTTGTCACCCTGCTCAATCCAAAGTTCATGTGCCTTGTCTTTCCAGTACAAATCTTCCCTGGCAAGAATTTTAGCAAGTTTTTATTTCAATTATTTCTCTTTGAGATAGTCAATCTGGTTCATTCCATTCCTTTTCAATTTTGCATTTAGTTCTTCTGGTTCAATCTCCACTACTTCCTTGTTTTCAAATATGTTCTCGAACACCTTCCTATTCCAAACTCTTAATTTTTCCTTGATGTAAGCAAGTTTTTTCACAAAATAGTAACTAGCAGTCCCCTTGACCTTGTATTCATTCCACATCCTTCTAGAGAGGGACAAAGAGAGCTTTCCCTCCACCACATATTCTAGAATTTGAAGTACCCACAACCCTAATGACAGTCGGTTCCAATCTTAATTTGGACAAGGTAATGGTCTGAAACACCTATGGGAAGTGTTGTAGCAGTGATGCGAATATTTTCCACAGTCCAATGTGGACCATATAGAATTTTTTCCAAACTTTATGTGATGTTTGTAAAACCAATCCTTCTATTTGTCCAGGTAAACCATCCCTCCTTTGGCTTGCAATCGATAGCATCTATCCATTGCACAAATTCCCTAAAATCCATAATGTCCTTGGAGATTTTACCAATTTCACCACTCTTTTCATTCAAATCTAACATGGCATTGAAATCTCCCCTAATGATAAATCTTCCATTATTGCTGGAGATAATGTCCGTTGAGAGCACTTCCCAAGCCATGGCCTTTTCAACAGTTTGCGAGGGACCATAGACATTCCATAGAGGAAATTTCAATTTGTTGAATCTACTTTGAACCCACCCCGCCAACCAATTCTTCCCTTTGTTTACTGTAGTGAAACTGATTGTGTTGGATTTCCATAGAATGTCAAGACCACCAATAGTACCAGTCGCACCTTGGAATACACCTATCCAACCTTTGCAAAATTTGACAATTTTTTCTCTCTTCTTCATTACATTTTGTTTCTTGCAACAACATGATGTCACAAGAGAATTTTTCAAGATGGTGCTTCACCATCTTGTGCTTTTTAGGGGCCGCTAGACCCCTGACATTCCATGTGAAAATTTTCATTGCTTCCCAAGGGAGAGGCCTTCTCCCTTGGTACTTGTCTTCTTGAAGAGCTCTGCCACACTTTTGAACCCCTTTTCAGCGGCTTCAACCTCCCTCTTCTGTTTGTTTGATTTTCTGCCCTTACTACTCTTGCCTCTTTCCAGAAGATTTAAAGTCATTTGGTTGATACATCTAGTGTCAACTACACAAAGCACATCGGCCACAACTTCCTCATCAGAATCCTCTACATCCGTCAAAGGGTTTTCAACACAATTTTTTGTTCGATGTTCTTACATAACCATTTTGCACGGTGAGACTATGGGATCGCCAAGGCACTTTCAAATTGTCCCCTCTGTATCAAATGTTGATTTGGGTGGGCTATTAATAATTTCCTTTGTAGCCTCTGACTGTCTTGGTTTGCATGTAATCCAGGTCTATCATTCTCCAACCACGTTTTGGGGGCCTAGGCCTCTTTTTTCTTTTTCGGTATTCTGCATTTCTCCGTTGAGTGATTTCTTCTTCCACAATGTAAGCAGAAGAGATTTTTTTCCTCTATTTCAATGGATTGAATCCATTCCCTCCCCATGGCCTTCATTCTTATTTTGTCTGGGATTCTCCTTATTGTTGCAACTTCCAATCTAGTGTATGTATAAAGATCTTTGTTTGCAATGTCCACATCCAGATCTACCAAAGTGCCCAGAGACTTGTCATTCTTCTACAAAGAAGCCTTTGTCCAGTACTCCAAGGGGAGGTCATAGAGTTGGATCCAAATAGGGGAGTCGTATGGTTTGGTGTCCAGAGTATTGAAGTTCTGACACCATTTTTGCATGTAGAGTGGTTTGGAGTCCATCGACCATACCTCCCCATTCAAAATCCTTCCGCGTTCTTCTTCAGTCGTGAAGATCATAGTGAAAAATCCTTTTTGTAAGAATTTGGTTATGTGTGGTGTAGCCCACATCTTGTCTATCCAGTCCAAAATCATTTTCCTATCCGCCCTCGCACCAATGAATCATCATATGATTCCCAATTTCAGCAATGCTTCGACATCCTCCTCAATATCCTTTGTAACATCGATTGTTGGCATGACATTGTGATTGGTTGCATTTGTTGTTCCATTTGCTACCTAAGCGGTACCTTCCTCCATCCAGTTAGGGTTTTTGAGATTCGTCTTTCCTGCCTTTGTTTTTTCCTGCGTTTTTTCGCCTTCTTGGTAGAATGCCATTTTTTTCTTATATTATATATATTATATTATATTATTTAATACATATAATATAATATAATATAATCATAAAATATAATTTATTTAATACTATATTTAATATATAATATTTAGTATTATATAAATATTATAATAAGATATAATGTTATAATATATTCAATAATCCATATATGTTAAATATATTAAAAAATTAATATAATATATAAAATTAAACAATCAGTCGGGGTCGAACTTGACGAAATTATAAACTCCCACTTAAACTAAATAGATATTCATTTTGGTTTGGTATTACCAAACCAAAATAGATATTGTCTTGGGCCTACAAAAAGTCAAAGGCATGAATTTCACATTTTTGGGCATGTTAAAACATTTTTTTTTCAAATCGCCACTTTTTAGACCCCCATGATCTTGCATAGACCTGTCTCCAAGAAAGAGAACAATTTAAAATTATTCCCCTCTATTCTTGCCATTCAGTTTGTTCTTTGCAACCCGTCAAACTTTAATTTGAGAAAGCTATTGTGTTGTGCCCAAACCAATTTTATTGCTTCATTAAGGCATTTTGCTTAAAATGGTTTAAACCTTGTAAAATTGATGTCGAAACATAGTTCTTGGGAAAATCAAGTATGGGATTTTAGTTAGTTTGATGTCAGGAAGATACTGGCAAATTTTGAAAATTAGGGTTTCTGGACCCTTGTTTTTAGGTCAAAAAACCCTAAAAATATAAACTTGTCATAATTGAATAGAAATTGTTTTGATTGGCTTATTTTGCTTCACAATCACAATGGTGGAGTCAGATTTAGTTAAAAATCAGTTTAAGTTTGGTGGGTAGTTTTTGCTTTTTCAAGTGGAAAGTTAGGATCTCTGAGGTCAACAATGGAAGATGGCCAAGTGCCAGGTGTCTAAATCTAATCTTAAACCACTCCAGCAAATATTTTATGGTGAGAAATGTTCAAAATGATGCTTCATGATGAAGGGGTTTTTCGAAGTGGTGAAAATCATCAAAAAATTTCTAAGTCTGGAAAGGAAACAAAAAAAGAGTGCCTATTAGCCAAGGGCTCCCAAGGTTTCAAAGGCTTAGATCAAATTTTTGAGGTTTTTCACTTCCAAGAAGTCTTCTCCAAAATCCTGCCAGCTTCACGATGAGCCTACCAGCCAATCCAGGAGATTTGTCTAGTGCTTGAAACGGGAGATTAAATGAGAAATCAACAAGTTACAAAAATGGGTAACACTGGTGGAGAAAAGAGCACTTGGAGGCCAAGGGCTCCCAAGAATTCAAGGCATCAGATTTCAATTTTTGAATTGACTATCTCTAGGATGATCTTCTTAGCTTCAACTCAGCTTTGCAATGGATTTGGTAGCCAATTCATAGGACTTATTAGAATAGCAGTAGTAACTGAGCAAATGGACATGTAAAATAGACGTTGAATTGAAGATCGATAAGGAAAAAGAGCCCTTAGAGGCCAGGGGCACCCATGATTTTGGGTAACTAGATGTGGTTTTCAGAGGTTGTCTTCTTCAAGAAATCTTCTTAGCATCCTGTCAGTTTCACGATGAATTCAATAGCAAGATCATGGGACTTTTCTTATGCCCGAGATTGGAGATTGAACGTGAAATGAGGGAGATGAAAATTTGACTAACAATAGAGAAAAAAGCACACTTGCTAGCCAAGGGCGCCCAAATTTTTGATGTACCAGATGGAGGGTTTTGACCAAATGATACCCAAGATGTTTGTCTCAAACTTGGTTTGGCTTCACAATGAATCCGTTAGTAGATAAATTTGAGTTGTTGAACTACCAGAATTAGGAGTCAAACATGAGGTTTTATCATGTCAAAAATGTCAAGAAACAACAAAAGCACCCTTGGAGGCCAGGGTCACCCAAGGTTTTCAAGCCTCAAATTTGTCTTTTGGGTCATCTCAGATATTCATCATGTCTCTGACACTTCTAGCTTTCGGTTGCATACCTCAGCTAGGTCAAAAGACTTGTCAACAGCCTGTAGTCGGAGGTTAAGTGAATTTCTAGCCAGTTGCAAAAATGGCTATCTTTGGGAAGAAAAGCACCCCTAGAGGCCAAGGGCTTAATTAAATCTTTAGTTATACTTCTCAAGTCAACTTCAACTGGACTTAATTTTTGTGTGCAATTGGTGGATTTATTTTTGCATGCACAGTTAACTAAAGTGCATGGAGGTGGCACCCTATTTAGGGCTAATTTCTTAGGCAGTTAACTATTTTTGAGGTCCAATCAAAAGGTGGCATGTATTTTTAGGTGTTTACAAGCATAAGTTGGTGCCTTTCTTCATAAATTTTATTTGTTAAGGTAAGAGGCATCCATTATTTTCATTACATGTGAGAGAAAACATGTTTTTCTTGAGAAAATAAAGATCTGAAGGTGATACAAGTGTTCTTCACAGTGCCAGGTCCAGATTGTTCAAAGGAAGCAGGTTCTAGACTTCCTTTTTTGATTGCATGTAGACTTCATCAAATCCAATTTAAGCATAGGCGACCTTTTCAAAGACAGATCAATTTTTTTTTAATTTTCTATCTCAATTCTTCTATTATTGTCTTAGGTTTTCTCTCACATGTCAAAGTAAATGATTTTTTTTTCCAGAAACAGATCATCTCAATTCACATATTTCAGTGTCAGCAGCAAAACCTATGTCTTAGATTTTATCAATAAAATTGTCTTGCTACTTCCATTTCTGAAGCACAGTGTTTTTTTTCTTCTGAAGATTCCTTTGCATGTGGGTCAAAAAGTCATTTTTTCCAAAATCGAATCATTTGAGTTGGCTGAGAATTCCATTGCCTAGAAAACCCATGTTTTAGATTTTCTCAGGAAAAATTGCCCCTGGTGCCCCTATAGCCCCTACTGCTTCTTTATTGAAAAGCTCTTGCATGTCAAGGAAAAATGCATTTTTTCAAATATCTGACATTGTGGGTTTGCTTAGAATTATTTTCTCTACAAAATCCATGTCTTAGATTTTTTTTGTGAAAATTACTCCTCAATAGGCTATTTTTAGCCTCATTAGAAGTTATTTTTAGCTTTCTGGAAAAATTGTCAAAACATAACTGTGTTTACAGTCAACAGACAAATTTTCGGAAGGAAGTTTACCCAAACTAAATTCAAAACCAAATTGGTCTTGATTCACAATTTCATAAGAAAAGCTGACATCAATATCAAACACATTTGAAGGGTTGATTTAGACAATTTGACGGGCGTAGTCACTCAAAGTCCACATGGTTTCATACCTCGTATAGCTGATAACTTTCCTAGGATAGTTTAGAAGGTTGATACTGTTGAAATTCTATGTGTGTGGCGAGTTCATGTGCATTTCTCACAACTGAATTTTTCACGATCAAACTTTGTGGTTTCATCATGCAACACTCTTTCATTGAGAAGAATCAAGAAAAGTGTCAGAGGCATAAAGCTACAGAAGAAACAAAGGCCATCACTCTAGTTGTGGAGCCTCTAGAGTTACCAATCAGTGTTTTTCCAGTTGATGTTACACAGTCTGAGTTCTAAAATTTGGTTCATGAGAAGTCTTGATGGTGATCCTATGGCGTCCAAGTTGAGTTACTTCTTTGTGATGGCAACTAGCTTCAACAAGGTAGCTACAGAGGTCAAAGAATGTCAGAGGATGATCAAGGATGGAGAGGAGTTGAACAAGTAGTCTATCGACGTGGATAGCGTGAAAGTGCCATAAGATGAGACAATGGAAAAATTCTTGGACAAGGTGATAACCTGAGAGGGCTTATAGTAGACAGTCGGTTAGATCATATAGTTATTTTGGAGGATAGAGTCATAAGTAGTAGTTAAATCAACATTAGTCTTGAGTTTTGATTGTTGATCTCCTGCATGTTATCTCATCTTCGTGGATGTCTTCGTAGGAGGTAGAACTTTTAGTTAGGACCTAGTTAACTGGTGTTAGTTATCAGTTAACTTTCATTTCAATAAGGACTTGCATGTTGCACATGTCCATTTAGTTTTGTTTTGTTTCAGTTAATTGATGGTAGCTTTCTAGTTAAATATATAGTTTCATTTAGTTAGACTTAGAGAATAAATTTTTGCATGCTTGCAAGATTGAGTGTAAAATCAAGGTAATTTTAGGGTTCTCTACACCTTTGAGTTCTATAAATAAAAGCACCCTTGCTCAATTGTAATTAACTTTTTCTTGATAGCATACATGTTGAGCCAACTCTTGCATGTAGTATTGCTATTTGTGTATCTGTTCATGAACCATTCACAGGGATAGAGAGTTGTTGCGTTGTCAAAAATATTCCTATGTTCAATATTGGTTCATCTTTGAGTTTTTATTAGTAATAAACAAATTGTTGAGCCACCTTGCCATGCAATGTTACTTGTAATGGTTCATCTTTTTTCAATATAATTCTAATTGATCATTTATTTGTGTGATATGTCCATACAATCTGTTGTCCTGGGCTATATTTGTGATTAATAAATTGTTTCATATCTACACCTTAGATAGGAGTCGTCTCCTCCTTGGGAATTTAGAAGTAGGTTTATCATGTTGTGTTGTGATTAATGATCTTCGTTTCATATCTACACCTCGGATAGGAGTTGTCTCCTCCCTGGGAATTTAGAAGTGAAGATCGTTGTTTGATGTTGTTACCAATAACCTTTCTTTTAGCCTACACCTCAGATAGGACGTCTCCTTGGCAATCTTGACTCAAATTTTATCGTCCAAATACTCCCTGCTCCTAGGTCCTCATGCTCTATTTCTCTTGAGGAATATGATATATTAAAGACATTTAGTTAGCTGTAGTTAAAATCTGCAAAACTAGAGAAAAATCTTAGTTGCAATGTTCTTGGTTTCCTTAACCTTGTGCCTCTTCCAGTTGAGTCAAAAATATAAAATTTAGAATCATTTATTTTTTCATGCATATCAACAAAAGAGGGAGTTTCCCCTCCTAATTTAAAGAGCAATCATTATGCATTGTGCATAGTTCGTTGCCAATATGCACTCCAAAGGTGCGATTTGTAACACCAACATAGTGGAAGGGGGAAACCATGTTTGCTTGCTTTTAATTCCAATCTATATTATTTTATAATGAATTGGAATGTTCCATTTCCTAGCCAGATGGCAATCTCACACATTGGTAGATTGAAAAATATTATTTGTAGTGCCCTCCACGATTCGCCCTTTCATGATGGTTGATTAATTCGGTTGGGTTGTTTGAATTAAATTGGTTATAAGGTTGTTTAAATTAATTTGGAATTTAAAATAAATAATTAAATAAATCAAGAGTGAAAAATAGATAGTATATGATTTATTGTTAACTAATTAAATTAAATTATTTTGTATAAAGTATTGTTATAATTAAATTTAATGATAATTGTTGATTTTATTATCATTAAAGCTTAATAAATCAAATTAAGTAAAATAATATTATTTATAATAAAATGGTTATTTGGATGATATTTTTGAACAAGTTGTTAAAAAAAAATAAAAAGATAGAAAAAATGGGTTTGAGTCCATACAAATTGGTTGTGAAATAGAAACTTGTCTTATTAAGTGATTATTGTTTGATTTTTGTTTTCAAAAATCAAATCACTTTTCTTGTTTTAATAATGATCTCTTTTGGGGATGTTTTTGATCTTTGAATTTTAGTTTTCAAATGAAACTCGGTCTGAAAAAATTCTTCAATAAAATAGTTGCATTTTTTATTATTGATCTGAGAAGAAAAAATTGAATGGAGAAAATGGATCGTTATTGAATTGTGTTGCAGAAATGGATCATTGTGAATGTAATAGCTGATCCCGACACCATTCTCCATTTCTGTTGTATTGGAATCTAGGTCGACTTCATTTTGCTCTTGATTTTTTTTTTTTTAATAATGCAATTTGATTCGTTCCTCCCTTCTTCCACTAGAATACGATTTAAATGCATTTGATGGCTTTACCTTTCCGCTCATTCGAATTTCTATTCTTTTATTGCATTCGATTTCGGCTATATGATAATGAATATTCTATATGATATTTGTTTTGACGAATTTTCTATCTGCTGGAAATCCGCTGATTATAAAGTGTGTTGGTGGTCGTCTTATATTGGTTCTGCTTGGTTCGCCACTATACCTATTTTCTTTCATTTCAATTTCATTATTAATGTTTTTGATTGAGTTTGGAATATGATTTGCTTGTTACAAGTTGGCATTCTATTCTAACTAGTTTGGGCATTCGATGCCTACAAATACTTCCATTTTCTTGTGGGTTTGACCTTAAACCTGCCTGCTGCCTGTTTGAAAATCTCTTAGCCTTTAGCTTGAAATCGACATAATGTTGTATGTTGGTGTTAATGAATAAGCAGTAAAATTTTGATAACTAAATTAAATTTTGAACATTGTTTATTGCTGGAAGTGCAATTTAAAGACAACTTATTGTGCCCTCTTTGCATTTTATTATGGCTTGGAAATTGAATTTAATGTATTAGCTAGGTTTGGAATCGAACCCCTTATTTCATCTGATTATGCTTTGATTAAAGCCAAACCATATACCTTGAATCGTTCTTCATAATTGTAAAAGCAAGGCAACTGATATATGTATGTTTAGGCTGTAGATTATGTTGTTGATGAAATCCGATACACAAGTATCAGATACATATATAAATGGCATATAATAGGATTTAGACGACAACCGTACGGTATAGTTGCTTTTCGACTTAGCTCGAACCATCTAGTTATCTTGACATTCGTTTAATGTCTCTTATTGCTGCCTTACTGCCATTATCTTTATTTTATTTTTTTATTAAACTGGAGAAATGGGATAGCACGACACCTTGCTGCCATTATCAAGTTTGTTGTTCTTACCATGTAAACACAATGGGAATCAACTTACACCAACCGATCGCTTTTGCTCGAAATTTTCTAAAGCATTCTGTCAGACACTTTGCTTACCTTGACTATTCTTACTCATTTTGCATGCATGTCTTCAATGTGCATTTGATAGTGCAAGCCTATTCTTCAGATTGATTCATTTAGCATCACCAGTATTCTCCACAAGAACATAGTCATTGTTCATGGTTCATCTCCCTGAACGATTTCTCTTGCAACAATCTTGGAGAGGAAACTTGATGCACTGTTAGTATTGTTCAGGCATAGTGCCTTCTACTTCTGCGTGCCATCTCCCTCTCTCCCTTGAGTCGCTGCCTGGCAGCTTTGATGCTGGGTGGAGTATTCGATTCCATTTGTTCGATAACTAAACTACCCTCTGCTTATTATTATCAATCTTGAAGAATTTGATTTTCCTTTGATGACTCTGTTTTCTTTTGAAATTCGATAGCTATTTATTATTTTCGATGTTTGATAAATACTCTACGAGTTTGAGAATTCGGTTAGCATGCACATAAGGTCTAGGGGAGACGTACCAGTAGCCACTAGGGCTAACTTCATGCTTTCTTGTAGAGTGCAAAATAGGTCCGATTTCAAATTATTATTTTTGGCCTTCTTCGTAAGCGAGTTAGGACTTTAAAAAGAAAAAAATGGCTTGTGGGTGTTTAAAATGCGTTTTGTAGAACCTGTCAAACGAAAAAATGCTAAAAAAAGGTGTTTTTACACCTCTGCCTGTTACATTTTCATGACTTTGCCCATACCTGTTCATTCTAAATCCAATCTTTAAAAAAAAAAAAGCCTATTTACAATTATCAATTAACCTATTTCAAATTACATTTGTATGTGGGCCCAGTCAAAATATCACGTGGATCCGCTAGGAGGTGGTCACTTTAATCTCAACCTCACCACATTACATTGTTAACCACGTGCTCCAAATGCTTCATCAAGTCACGCGTATGAGTTTACCTCACCACATTAGCTTGTTAACCATGTGCCCCATTAGCCTTCATCAAACCACGCGTAACTCTTAACCTAACCGCGGGTTGCTGGGCAACTTTAAGCCCTAAACTCATCATCTCTCGTAGTTTTGTCCATTACTGACATCGTGGTCTCCTCTCTCCCGTCGTCGATGCGAGCTCGTGTGGCCATGGCGACTTCATCCAGCTCTCAAATGCTGCAGGTAACATCTCCACCTCTCTTCACTTGTAAGTTTGTTTGTAGAACAATGGGTTTTCCTTGGCGTCAATGGTGTTTGAGTGAATTTTGGTGTGTTTAACAACCATTTCTCTGTATGGGATTAAGGGTTTGACTGTAATCATTTCTATTTACATTTGACTGGTACAAATTTCATCCCTCGTGGTTTATTCTATTTATGCCATCGAGGGTTTGCCTGGGTTTGACTGTAATCATTTCGTTTTACATGTGACTGGTGCAAAATTGATCCCTCGTGAATTATTTTGTCTATGTCATTGAGGGTTTTCCTGGGTTTGATTGTAATCATTTCTTTTTACATGTGACTAGTACAAATTTGATCCCTCGTGAATTAATCTGTCTATGCCATCAAGGGTTTGTCTGCTATGATTTTTTTTGACATTATTCTATTAACTAATCACATGTAATGTGATTTAAACAGAACATTGACCGAATTTTGACCAAGTATAATCATGAAATTTAGTGGGTATATTGTCAATCGTCGGTATAATCATGAAATTTAATGGGTTTCCAGTTTTAACCCCAAATTATTGAGGGTTTTCAACATACAGGTTAATGGGTGGATGTTTTCTATATTCAGTAATTATAATATGCACATGAAATTAAATGGGTTTACAGATTTTGTTGGATTCTCTTTGAATCCCTGCATTATAATGATGAAAATTGATAGGTATACAGTTTTTTTCCCAAATTATACAACAGTTTTAAGATTACAATTTGTAGGCAAGTGATATATTTATATATATAGTCATGTCGTGTAGGGTTTCATTATATAAAGCCGTGCAGAGTTTCATCACAAGTACCTTCACAAATAATGATATGTTTTAATTACAATGTATATATATTTTAGCAGAGAATGATATATTCTTTTCAGACAATGATATGTTCTTATCAGATTGTATACATGTTTTTGCAGACAATGATATATTGTTTTCAGACAATGATATGTTATTATCAGAATGTATATATATGTTTGCAAGCAATGATATATTCTTCTCAGGGAATGATATGCTCTTATCAGAGTGTATATATTTACGGACAATTATATTTATATATATATACATATATATATTTAGGTTCATGTGATGAAACCCTACACGGCTTTATATGATGAAACCCTACACAACATGAGGCTTCTTATATATATATAATCTGATAATAATGTATCATTGTATGCAAATACAATGATATATTATTATCAGATTATATATATATACACAACATCTGATGTGAATATATCATTGTATGCAAATACAATGAAATATTCTTATTAGATTGTGTGTGTGTATATATATATACTCATGCCTTGTAGTGTTTCATCATATGAAGCGGTGTACGATTTCATCGCATGGACCTTAACATGATCCTCATACGGTTCTAGAAATATTTTGATATGTTTCAAGTATTTTTCAACCATGTTTTTCTATTGCACCACTCAATGAATTATTGCAGTTTCATAAAAAATATAACTATGATATGATTATAAAATGTCCTAATGTTGTTGTTGTTATATATTCGAACCTCATAGCTAAGTCTCTTATATGTTTCATGAGGGTTTTAGCCTTGTAATTTCTGTGGTATCACTAAGTACACTAGGTTTCAGTGTTTGTCAATAAAAAAATCAGAACACTTTGATTCAGGGATAACTTTAAGAAACCCCCCCTCGACGAAGGTGTAAAATCTTGGCGAATCTTTCCTCTTTTTTTGAAAAAAATATTAATTTCCTTGGCAAATCTATACACATTATTAAAAAAAATTGTAAAATCTTGGCGAATCTTAATGAATAATTGGTAAAAATAATAATTTCATTGGCGAATCTCTCCTTCAAAATTTTGCATAGTTGATCGGCGCAGTTCCCCCATATATTTTTGTTTTTTGTAATATTAAAGTAGGGGCTTGGGGGCGGCAGCCACCGGCGGGGTTGAGGGGCAGCGCCCCTTGCGAGGGTCAAGGGGGCAGAGCCCCCTTGTGGGGGTCAAGGGGGCAACACCCCCTCGCGGGGTCCGGGGACAGCAGCCCCGACACACTCCTGTTGCGATACAGGCGGGGTAGAGGGGCAGAGCCCCTCGCCACCAAGCATAAATTCACCTCCGAAAATGCATTGGAGCACACACAGTTTAAACATTTTTTAAAAATATCACTTTAAAAGTAAGACTGAATGAAAACTAAAAAAGTTACCATCGATTAGCTTTTTAATCGGATGGCTGTGAGTTGATTCCGCGGCCTAATACACATGTGCCTTTTAAAAGGCTTGCTGAGGCTCGAAATTTGTTCTGGACCACATGATTAGATTTAATCATGTGGCCCAAAACAAATTTCGGGCCTCAACAAGCCTTTGAAAAGGCACATGCATATTAGGTCGCGAAATCAAATCACAACCATCCAATTAAAAATCTAATCAATGGCAATAGACAAAATACATATTCAAGGCTAAGCTGCTAAAGTAACCCTAAAATTAAATAGTATTTTATTATTAATGGCGATATTACCCCAAAATTGATTGGAGGAATATAATATTATTGGCGAATATAATTAATAGTTTTAATTATGGTATAAACTACTGGTGAATAATTTTCAATTACACATCGTTTTCATGGTGAATTAATCGAGACAATTTTTTTTATTTGTAAAAGCCCGACGATTCAATCTCCTTTTTAGCTTGCACTATTCACCATTTTTGGAGGTCCCGATTTCTATTATTCGCCAATTGGCAAAAATTCACCACTAAAAGTTTTCCCTACTTTGATTGCAAACACAATTTGCTAACAATGATATGTTATTATCACATTGTATGTTTATATTTGCAGAAAATGATATATGCTTATCACATTGTATGTATATATATTCATATATACATACAATTTGATAAGAATATATCATTTGCGTATAATCATTGTCTGCAAATTGTAATCTGACAAGAAATCCGCGAGAGATGATGAGTTTAGGGCTTAAAGATGCCCAGCAAGCCGTAGTTATGTAAAATCATACGTGTGGTTTGATGAAGGCATATGAGGCACGTGGTTAACAATGTAATGTGGTGAGGTTGAGATTAAAGTGACCACCTCCTAGCGGACCCACGTGATATTTTGATCGGGCCCACATACAAATGTAACTTGAAATAGGTTAATTGATAATTGTAAATAGGTTTTTTATTTCAAATTACACACCATTGAAATTAGACATGAGTGGCCACTGTAGTATGAATAGATCGATTATTTGGAAGCCAAAAATTCAAATTTGAAATTCAATCACCACAATTTAATGCATTCAATATACACATTCAAATGATTTTATAAGGGAATTTCCAGTGTCATTTTCATTATGAATTCTCCTATGCTTTCATTGCATATCCTCTGCAAAATTCAGCTCGATACATATAATGAAAACAAAAAACATATTATAAATCATATAATAGACTGAATTTATGCAAGCCACCTATTTTTTCAGTTAGACCAAATATCAATTTGATTTCCTAAAAGCCATGACAGAACTGAGGCATAAATAGCCATTGCAAAATGAAATGACATATTGTTTCTCACGAAGATTCAATTTGCACACTCCAATGTTTTTATAAGAGGGAATTTCCACGGTCATTCCCTCAATATCCTCTGCAAAATTTAGAGCTTACTAACGCAACCTATGCACATTCCTCTTAAAAGACAACTTATTCATGTTGGTACACCCAGAATAACTAAATTCATTTTTTTATTTATCAATATACTGGATTTATATTAATGTTGTCTGTTTCATTATTCAATATACTATTTTATATTTATGTACTCAATGTTTGCATTATTTTGAGGCATACAAATTATTTAGTTTTCAGTTAGTTGTTCAAATGAGCATTATTCATTATGTAATCATATGTATTGTGTGATATAATCTATTTTCTTCCACTTGATATATGTGTTTCAATAGTCAAATTACATATATGCATATACATATACACATGTATATGTATATGTATATGTATGTACATATATATACATATGCATGTACATGCACATGTATCTGTATATACATATTCATATACATGTATATGTACATATGTACATATACATACATATACATATACATATTCATATACATGTATATGTACATATGTACATATACATATACATATACATATACATATACATATACATATACATGTACATGTATATGTATATACAAATTTATATACACTGTTATTATCAGCTTCATACTGAGGATCAGAACATTGTGGATTTTAATGCTCAATCAAAACTCTTATTGTTGTGCATGTAATATTGTAAGGATAATTTGATGTGGGAATGTTATGAGTACCGAGTACTACCCCTGTTTATTACAATTATTTTGCAAGCAAGCGGGAGTGTCGAGAGGTGAACTAAGTATGTGGATTATCAACATACCATCGAAGTTGTGTTTGTTAACACAATAAACTCTACATAAACATTTTGCTCTGAATGCTTTATAATATGTTCATATTTTATGTTATATTATTTTCATAAATATTTTGTTCTTACAAATGCTTATTTGATTCAAGGAATATATTTAACTACATTGGTCTCTTAATGGCGGGCATGCGAGGACTTGTCTACAATCAACAAAAGGTATTATGCATTAATGATAGATAAAGTCTTTGACTTTACTTTGGCAATGACCTAGTAATACAAAAAACTGTGTGATTTTATATGTATGGCTGAAAGTTAGATGAATTGAGTAATAGTATAGAATAATTATGAGATTAATTAACTCTAGTTTAATTATATATATGTATGTATATACATATATAAATTGATAGGTATATATGTACATACTTATTATGTTTTAGTGCAAATTTTTTGTGTTAGAATGAAATCAAAATAACAATATTATTATGGAAACTTTAGGGTCACGCGTCACTGGATTTGTTTGAAATAATATGAAATCTATAGAGGGTTAACTTAGAGTTTGTTAGAGCAACTAAGAGTGCAATTCAATGTGGCTAGATTGTGATAATTGATGGTATAAGCTATAGTGTTAGTAAAACATTAATCATTAAGAAAGAACTAGTGATCGACAATTATATACAATCTGATAAGAATATATCATTGTCTACAAATACAATGATTTCAATTTGTAGACAATGATATATTATTATCAGATTGTATATATATATATATACATACAATCTGATAAGAATATATCATTGTCTAAAAATATATACATACAATCTAATAAGAACATATCACTGTCTGCAAATACAATGATTACTATTTGCAGACAATGATATATTCTTATCAGATTGTATGTATATATATATATATGCATACAATTGGATAAGAATAATTCATTGTCTGCAAATACATATATACAATCTGATAAGAACATTTCATTGTATGCAAAGAATATATCATTGTCTACTAGGAGGTGGTTTCTTTAAACTCAACCTGACCACATTACCTTGTTAACCACGTGCACCATATTCCTTCATCAAACCAAGCGTATGGGTTTACCTAACCGTGGCTTGCTGGGCATCTTTAAGCCCTAAACTCATCATCTCCCGCGGTTTTATTGTCAGATTACAATTTGCAGACAATGATATATTCTTATCAGATTGTATGTATATATGAATATGTATACATACAATGTGATAAGAATATATCATTGTCTGCAAATATATACATACAATCTGATAATAAAATATCATTGTTTGCAAATTGTGTTTGCAATCAAAGTGTTCTGATTTTTTTATTGACAAACACTAAAACATAGTGTACTTAGTGATACCATAGAAAATACAAGGTTGAAACCCTCATAAAACATATAAGATACTTAACTATGAGGTTTGAATAAATATCAACAACAACATTAGGACATTTTATAATCATATCATAGTTATATATTTTTTTCAAACTGCAATAATTCATTGGGTGGTGTGACAAAAAAACATGGCTGAAAAATAATTGAAACATATCAAAATATTACTGGGTGCTTGTATTAAACTTCTTCTCACCTTAAACATATGTGAGGTTCCAAACATAATAATAACAACATTATCACAACTTATAATCATATCACAGTTATAACTTGAAGCAGATATTTTGATCTGATATGCAAAGCAGATCAACAGAATATACTGTTGCATCGATCAAAAAACAAAACTCAATACCAACATATTTAGTTTTCCATATTGCTAGGAAAAGAAGGTGGCGTGAGATATCCGCTAGTAGCTGAGTTTGTTCCACTTGTAGGAAGTGATACTTGGTTAATAGAGGTTTAAAGGGATGTTGTTATTTGAGCAAGCAATGTCTGGCTTGCATCTGCAGTTAGTCCCATTTGTTGTGAGCCACTCCCATTTATTGTGAGCCACTCCCAACTTGCATATTGTTGATAGTTGTAAAGGATGGTGCCAATATGTTCATCATATCAAGTACGATAGGGTGTTGGGGGGGTATAGGATTCCCCGTTGTAGACTTACGTTTTATCCTCTTTGCTTGTTTAGCTTTCTTTTCAACTGCCTTTTGTAGACGTTCAACCTTGGCCTGCTCCTGTCTGATTGCTTTCTCCCGCATTCTAATCATCTTCTCCTCATCTTCTATCGCTTTCCTTGATTTCTTCTTAGCCCTCGTTGCTTCCTTTTCAATTGCTTCAACTTCACGTTCTTCCTTTCTCTTCAACATATGCTCCTTCTTATGTTGTTGCAACTCTGCTTGCCTTTTCTTCTCCGCCTCTTGTTCACTGTGCATTTCAATGAAGACGTTTGATATTAGTACTTGGGATTGCCTACTAAGGCGAAGCACTCCCGAGCGACCTCCTCGTGATGTTCCTTGCACCCTTTGCACTGGAAGTTTCAAGAATTTTCTATTTCATCTGGTTGATTGTTGTCCATCATGTGGGGTGCATGGCACAAACTCAGCTTCTTCGTCACTATATGCATTGTCATCTTCACTTCGACCATCACTATGCTCTTCCCAATTCCTTGCAGTAGTGAAGTAATATATCACTTCAGTCGAATCAACGTGTGGTGGGCATGGCATAGAAAGTTTGACTTCTTCCTCAATCGGATTTAATTGCACTCCAAGGTTTGTGGCTGCTTCATGCATCCAATCTGGTTGGCTGACTTGAGTTGGAAAACTCACACCAGTTGATGTAGTCTTTGTAAATTCATTGTAGGGTGCAATAAGAGGTTGGACTTCTTCTTGGAAATCTGCAAAAACTGGTTGAATTTATGGTTGACTATGTGCTCTAGTTTTAGTGCCCTCATTGTCGTCTGATGTAGTATATGTATCTTCATTGCAGGGTGCAATAAGAGGTTGGACTTCTGCTTGGAAATCTGCAACAACTGGCTGAATTTCTGGTTGAATGTGTGATGTAGTTTTAGTGCCCTCATTGTGGTTTGATGTAGTCTTTGTATCTTCATTGCAGGGTGCAATAAGAGGTTGGACTTCTGCTTGAAAATCTACAACTAGCTGAATTTCTGGTTGAATGTGTGTTGTAGTTTCAGTGCCCTCATTGCATTCCCGCACAAAACCATCAATTTGTTCCTCATTGTAACCAAGTAGACGCAGGCATGTCTCTACTACCATAACATCCTCTTCATCTTCCATCGTGCAAGCATCATCTTCTATTCTAGGAATTGGTACATTGTCTTCAACAAGATAGCCTTGACTTGGCCACATGTCCCTGTCAAGGGCTGACCAATCAAGTGGTCAAATTCCTATTCTACGAAACCCACTAATAATGTTGGATGGTGTCAAAGCTTTTTTGAAAGCTTGGCTTGCTAGAGTTGCCAATTCTTCATGCCCAATATCAATATGTGGGTTGTTAGCTTGCCAGATGGTTCGTTGCTCTCTGAAATATGCCTTAAATGGAGCAAAAATGCTGACATCCAATGGCTGTAGCTTGTGACTGGTATGAGCAGGCAGTGTTAACAAGTCTATTCCTAATTTTTTTGCTTCTTCAATGGTTTTGAAAGCCACGTGGTTGCCAGGGCCGTCAAAAATCAGAAGGGCCATGTTTGTTGGTGAAACCCCATCGAGGATATTACCTGCAAAATGGTCTAAGCATTTGACAAATAGTTCCTTTTTCATCCAAGCATGTTCTTGGATTGCCATCAATGCACCTATCTCACAATTTACTATATAATTTTGCATGTGCCTTTTTGATTTAAATAGGGAGAACCCAGGAATACTTAACCTAGTTGCACTTACACAAGCCATCACTGTGATCCACTCTCTGCTCTTTGAAACCAAATGTGGTATAATTTTTACACCCAATTTGGCAATAACTCTCATGCCATAGTTCCTACTAGCTTGAATACCAGTCTCATCGCAGTTCCAAATTCGGCTTGCTCCATAGAGGTTAAGGTTAATCATATTCTGAAGGTTGTCCTAGAAAACTTACACAATAGAAGGATGAACCATAATTGTTTTGTCACTGTCTACTCCTTTAGCTGTTCTGATTGTCAAATTTGGGTGCCTTTATCAAAATCTTGCCCACCATGACCTCCTGGGGACACCATTTTTGAATGGATTGGGCCGACTTGAAGTGATTTGGGCAACTGTGGATTGTAGTTGATTGACCTGCAGTCTGTGGCCCAATTCTGTCATGTCCTTGCACCATTGGACAACTTCAGCCTCCTCCTCGTGAGATAATAGGGTACATGGACCCCTCTTCTTGGTGGTGGTAACTCCTAACAACCACACCCTCAAACTACTAGGTGGCATACCCCACTTGATTGATGCTTCCCTGATTGACATGTTGTGTTCTTCAACAACTTTAACTACTCCTTCCATATCAACATATGTCCCCTGCCTAATGGGTACAGGTGAGGGCAGTTGTACATCTGGCTAAACATCTAGCTAAACAAGTGGTTCAACTTTTGTTGTGTTGGTGGCTTCATCAACAGATTCGGGAACGTCTTGTTGTGCCAGAATTGCATGCACTTCCTCTATAGGATCTTCATCAACGAAGTGCACCCCATGAGTGACTCTAATGGCGCGTGGTCCTCTTCCTACAACCCTTTTAGAGAGTCTTCTAGCAGGTGCCATTATATTCCACTTAACCTGCACAGACATTAAAAGTTGCATAACTTGGTAGTGCAACAAAGAATATATCATTGTCTGCATAGATATATACAATTTCAAAAAGAACATATCATTCTCTGCTAAAATATATATACAATCTGATTAGAACATATCATTGTCTGTGAACCTTCAAGTCATTAAATTTCATGATTATAATGTAGGGATTCGAAGAGAATCTGACAAAATCTGTATACCCATTTATTTTCATGTGCATATTATAATTACTAAAAAATAGAAAACATCTACCCATTAACCCGTATGCTGAAACCCATAAAATTTCATGATTATACTGGTGTTTGACAATATACCCATTAATTTTTAGGATTATACTTGGTCAAAATTTCGTCAATGTTCTATTTGAATCACATTACATGTGATTAGTTAATAGAATAATGTCAAAAAAATCATAGCAGACAAACCCTCGATTGTATAGACAAATTAATTCATGAGGGATCAAATTTGTACCAGTCACATGTAAAAAGAAATGATTATAGTCAAACCCAGGCAAACCCTCGATGGCATAGACAAAATAATTCACGAGGAATCAATTTTGTACCAGTCACATGTAAAACAAAATGATTACAGTCAAACCTAGACAAACCCTCGATGGCATAGACAGAATAAACCACAAGGGATCAAATTTGTACCAGTCACATGCAAATAGAAATGATTACAATCAAACCTTTAATGCCATACAAAGAAATGATTTTTAAACACACCAAAATGCACTCAAACACCGTTGACGACAAGAAAAAACCATTGTTCAACAAACAATCTTGCAGGTGATGAGAGGTGGAGACGTTACCTGCAACATATGGGAGTCAGACAAACTTGACATGGTCACACGAGATTGCATCAACGGCGGGAGAGAGGAGACCACAATGAAAAACACAACATGGCATGACTGTATACATATATGTATGTATGTATGTAATCTGATAAAAATATAGACAATATATCATTGTCTTTGCATATTCTTATCAGATTGTATATATATACATACACACACACACACACATATATATATATATATATATATATATATATATATGTATATATATGAATGTATGTATACATTATGATAAGAAAATATCATTGTATTTACAGAGAATGATATATTTTTATGAGAATGTATATATATATATGTATGTATGTATACAATCTGATAAGAATATATCATTGTATTTGCAGAGAATGTTATATTCTTATTAGATATATATATATATATACAATCTGATATGATGAAACCCTACATGGCATGACTATATATATATATATTTGTCTGTAAATTGTAATCCATAAACTGCTCAATAAATTGGGACAAAAACTATAAACCCATTAAACTTCATGATTAGTAAAGAGGGATTCAAAATATAACTATGATATGATTACAAAATGGGTAATGTTGTTATTATTATCTTGATTTATGATGAATGCAGGTGAAAAACTATAACTATGATATGATTAAATAATGGAAAATGCTAAGTTGAATAGCTGACTAAAAACAAAATAATTTGTATGCTTGAAAAGAATGTAAATGCTAAGTACGTAAATATAAAAGAGTATATTGAATAATGAAATAGGCAACATAAATGTAAAATATATTGCTTGTAAAAAATGTAAACATTGAGTACGTAAATATAAAACATAATATTGAATAATGAATCAGACAACATAAATGTAAAACAGTATGCCTAAAAATAATGTAAACACTGAGTACATAAATATAAAACAGTATCTTGAATAATGAAATAGATAAAATAAATGTAAAACAACAAACTGATAAATAAAAACATGAATTTACCTATTCTGGGTGTACCGACCTGAATAAGCTCCCTTTAAAGAGGAATGTGCAAAAATTGCCTTAGAAAACTCTGAATTTTGCAAAGGATATTCAATGAAAGCAGAGGATAATTCATAATGAAAATGACCCTGGAAATTCCCTCTTATAAAATCATTCGAATGTGTAAATTAAATGCATTGAATTATGGTGGTTGAATTTCAAATTTGAATTGGTTGAATTTCAAATTTGAATTTTTTGTGGGAAACAATCTATCATTTCATTTTGCAGTGGCCATTTATGCTTGAGTTCTGTCATGGCCTTTAGGAAATCAATTATATATTTAGTTTAATAGATAAAATAGGTGGCTTGCATAAATTTAGTCATTTATATGAATTATAATATGTTTTTTGGTTTATTAGGGAGTCTTACACCATTAAATGTTGGTAGGTACCAGAAGTTGATGGAGCTAATACATGAATATGTGATAGGAAGTGTGGTTGAATGTGCAATTGATAGCTCATAAAGCTGATCAATGTTTTCTTTTATGTCAAAATGTGCACCATTAGCTATTCATAATGGTTTATATAATGTGAAATTGTGCACCATTAACTGTTCAAATATACATTTATATATAATGTAGTTGAAGTTTTGAGCCACTTGCATATAGTGGTAATTGTAAACATCAATGTACTTAAATAAATGCAAAAATTACTTTATTTTCTGCAACTTGTCTTGTATTCAAAACATATATGTACCAATAGATGTTTAGATTTGTTTGTTTTATTGGTTAGCTACACACTTAGTAGTGAACATATATTGGTGTCATGTGTAAATTTTTATTGGCATAAATAAAATAATGTAATGACTAAAATATAAACGGTTATTGGGGGGTCAGGTGAGCATGGAGTGAACGGATATTGGATCGTGGGCTGCAATTGAGTCTTTTCCCCTATTCTAAATTTCTTTTCTTGATTATTGGTTGTGGTCGCTGTTGTAGGTTGTTTATTGCTCTTAATGTTATAGTTTATTATATGCCCTTCCATAGAGAAGCTCTTTGTAATATCCGATAATTGAAATTCAACTCAAGAAGGCTCGTGCTTCCGTACCGAGTAGCAAAAAAGAATTTGTGGATGACCTCCATCGAAAAAATAAAAATAACCTTCAATGTATAACCTGAGTAAGTTGTCTATCTTTGGTATCCAATACTTATACTCTTTGCTCTGTATTCGGTTTGTATGCTTGTTAATTAGAATTTCGATAGACTTGTTTATTGGCATCGGTGAGTGTAAATTGATATATATATATTGTTAGGGGAATGCCGAAAATGGGTTATGTTTGGGTTTAATATGTAAGGTTATCAATGTAGTTGTATATATATGTGTGTGTGTGTGTGTGTATATGCATGTATGTATAGTTATATATAAATGTATGTATATGTATAAAGGTATGTTTATATATGTGTGTGTGTGTAATAAAATATTCTCATTTCACATTTTTAATTTGTATTGCATTTTGTATTGTTGTATAGAAAATGATTATATTTGTTTTGTAACAATGTGATATGTAGATAAATGAATTAGAAAATTGAATAGCAATTGATTTAAGTATGATTAGGTTATTGACGGATTCGTTATTATATATTGCTTTCATGATGATGTTGGTTACTCGAGTGCTTGTTTACATAATTAATTAAGTTAAATATATTGGTGAATTAAATAAAATGAAATGAGTTTTAACTGCTTAGTATATATGATTAGGATAAATTTATGTGGATGATAGGACAACTTATGTCAATATTCTTTTTAAAGGTTTGTTGCTTATTTATAAGAGTTCGCTCTTCTAAATCTAATTAACTGTTTTACAACACTAGACTCAAAATTATACATATGTACATAATTATTAAATGAATATATTAGATGATGAATTGTAAATTAAATAGAAAGAAATTTGAAGGTAGTAGATTGCGGACAGAGGCGACTTCATGTAAATTGATTGTTTATGAAATTGTTTTAATGGACGTGGTTGATGATCCCCTTGATGTTGTTTCCATTCTTGTGTCCATACGGTTGATGGTGAGTGTTATTTGTAAATAGTCTTTTCGTGATCATGATATTGCCATTTATTTGATGGAGAGTTATTCAGTATAGTGGTTAGTTGGACTTCCAAAGGTTAGGGAAAGAGTTTACTCACTGTTGGTTTTCATATTGAGTTCTTTGTGAATTGTTGTTTTTATACTTGATTATACTTATGTGGGTCTTAGCTTTGCATTGTGGAAATTGTTTTATTGTGGAGATCTTGTGCGAGATGGTGCATGCCTCACATTATGTGCTTATTTATATGGCTTGCTAGTTTGTGTAAATTGGCTTATCCAGCTAGTGACTATGAGTCTCTTGTTGTTAGTAGGGAGAGTGGCTTCCCATGGGGGTCGGAGACCTAAGTGGTGTCTAGGGTAACCCATGTGGGAGTTGTGTAACTCAGTGATTTAACCAAATAATTAGTTAGGGGGGTTGAGTAGTACTCACATTAATATAAGATAATGGATGCCTCTCTCATGGCTCAAGTGCTCATTTAGGCTTGAGATGAGATGAGAAGGCCAGGAATGGTAAGATCAACTGCTTGGTCTTCATGAAAGGTATGTTGATTCCACATGAGTTAGAATAGGGGTCGGGGATTGGTTGAGGTTGCCAAGGTAACCCAGGATGGGGGTCGGGACCTAGGAAGATCTACATTGGGTAACCCATATTGAGCTATGCGATGACACTTTTCCCTATAGAAACCTTGTATGCCTAGGCTGTTTGTTTTTCCCCTTGTTTATGTACCTTTGGAAGTGGTTGTTTCTTTATGGTATGTTTGTTACTCTTGTATGTTGTAGTCATGTTAGCCTATGTTTGTTTGACTATTTGCGTAGTGGGTCCTTATTGTCATCTCCTAGTACGGGGGTGGACCTTAGGGTTCCACATGGTCAGGTGGAACGTGCTATGCACTCCATTGGGTTCCTAGTTGATGTTCGTGGGCATGGAGTTGTACCTTATGCAGTGGTTCCATATCTTGCACCAGATCTTGTGGCAACATTGATGGTATGTAATGTACTCATTTCAGTTGTATCCTATCATGTTTTGATGTATCATTCTCATTGTGGGTTGGGAAGTATTGATGTAATTATGTAATCATGGAATGATGTATATTTATGTAACAAAAGTGATGGATGTACACTTTGGTAATATTATGTGATCATTGATGGAAGTATATTTGATGTTATAGATGTATGCATGATGTTCATTTACCTTATGCTATGGTTTTAAAATGGACACTTGTAGTTAGCTTATCATAGTTATGGGATTAGTTTATAATGCAACCATGATACCTTAAAGGACATAGTTAGAGCTTATGTATGTTTAGATGCGTTTTATGTTAGTGTTGTATAAATTACATTTCATGTTAGTTTTTTTTAAATAAAAAAAATTGTCTCACAATTGTTAGTTACAAGTGTTGTCCTTTGGGATTTCACGGTGGGGCGTTACATTAGTAGCTTTTGATAAATAGATGTAGGCTGAGCACATGATATTATTTCAAAATTTTCAAATGATTTGAGGGGTTATTTGTTTTCATTTGCAATTAATTGAGTTTTTGGCTATCCATCATACCACAATACAAATCTAGGAACTAATCTATTCATTGTGAAAATAGTTTCCATGTTAGTTCTCATATTTTTCCTTTTCCTTTTAATGAAGTAGAAGGGGAAGTCAGTCTCATCTTGCTTTGACTACATTGATTAGCCATCGCTTCCCAAAACTATCTAAGCTAAAGGGCATTAAAAAAATAAATGGCGTATGCTTTCTGCATTTTCTTTGTCATTGGGACACATTTGGGACCAATGAATCCTTTGCAAATTATTTGCAGTCAGGGGCTCTCCATGGAAGAGAAACCACAGGAAATCTTTGATCTTCTGTCGAGTTTGGCATTGCCATTGGGTCTTCCATTTTTTTATGATAGATGTGTTAGGTGTTAGAGCCTGATAAGAAAATGTGACCATACATTCTCCAATCAATATAAATTGCAAATCCAAACAGTCTTAATGATGAGGAAGAAGAATTGATCTATTTGGGAGTCCCCTGAGGAGGCTTGTGGTTTGAACTTACAAATTGGATCAAACTTGGAGAATGTTTTCCATGATACATTGACTTAGTTTTGACTTAGTTTATTGGTTGAGTCTTTAGCAATAGTAAAAGATGGTGAATAGTCCTTGATTTTACAAATCCACTTTAATGTTAGTTAAAGCCCAAGTATTAAGTGGTGAATAGCCATTCCCGTTGTGTTCCCAAAAGATAATTCCTTTCCCTTTTCCAGCCTACCACACAAGCCCATTTTTAAGTAGTTCCATTCATGTCTTAATGTTTTTTGGCAATGCCTAGTACATAAGTTCTCCATTACACATAAAGAATATCCTCTCATATGATTGAAGAAAATATTTATCTGATGATTGTAGCCCATTCAAAATCCTTAGATTCCCAGAATCTCCAAGCATGTCCTTCATAACTAAAGGTTGATTATAACTGTATGTTTTCAAGATTGAGCCCCCCTCTTCCTTAAGAATGCAGACCTTGGCCCAAGAAATCAAAGGGTGTTTCAATTGATTAGTAGCCCCAATCCCCAAAGGAAATTCTTTAGAGTATTCTAAAATCTTTATTCAACATGGGACGCAATATGGAGTAAGGTGAACATATAAATATAAGGATGGTTTGTAGAAAATCTTAGTTGGAACTTGGATTCTCCCAACAAAAGACAACCAACAGTTCATCCATCTAAATAGCTAATTTTTCCTCTAATTTTTTGATTGAGTTTTTTCCATTAACCTACATAGATCCTCTACCATGAGAATAATCGTACAGGTAGAACAAGTCCCCTTGCTCGAGTCCTCATGTAACAATTTAAAGGAATAGTTATATTGCATTGATTTGAATAGTGTATGTTGGGCTGGGAACGCAACTTCCAATCCAAGTAACAACAGATTGTTTAAATCCAATGCTTGAAGAGTTTTCTCGATCAAATCTAGTTGCAACTATCAAAAGCTTCAGAAATACCTAACTTGATTAGAATTCATGGGCATTTTTGAATGTTAAGAGAGTGAGGAGTCTCTTGACCAGCTCGAATATTATTTGTGATGTGTCTACTAGGAACAAGATTTGATTATGCATTTGTATATGGAATAAATCATATAAATAATCTAGACTAATTAAACAAATTGCAATGTCCCTTACCTGGCCTTGCCCTAGAACTTGCTTGTTTTCCCTAGATTTTTCTTGTTGATTAGGGTTAGGGGTTCTTCTTTCCAAATGAATGTTCTCCTAATTCAATAACCCTATATTTGAATCGTGTATTCACCATATTAACAACATATATGTTAGCATTAATATCTAGATATCCAAAATATATTCATAATCATAAAGCAATAATGAAGACATAAGAGGAGTGCCATAGGTGGATCCACCCTAAAGCCTTCATGCTAAGATCAAGAGGTTGTTCATCACAACCCTCCTTCCCTATCAACTTAGTACCTGCATACTCCACTCATGGCAACACCTTGGAAGACACTTGCCCTATTAGGAGAAGGGAACCATAAAGTTCAAAGTGGCCTAAGGCCTACCACCCCTCCTAGCCCAACCCTTGTCTTGGACCTGTGGGGCTGAATCTTAGGTGGGATCCCCACCCCTCCATGGCACAACCCTTGCATCGGGCCTGTGGGATGAAATCTTAGGTGGGGCTTTTAGGAAAACCACTTCACTCATGCTTCACCCTTCCTAATAGGGTTACAAGCACAAAGAAGACAACCTTTACCCAGTCATATATATATGCATCCATTATTGATTCATCTATATTCATCCATTATGCTTATGAGAATACTAACATGAGTGTGTAACCAATTCAGCTATATCATGGGAATATATCAAAAATGTGGAAGTAATATGAAGCAACATTAATATACACACATCCATGTCAATTCTTATCACATTTCTTTCTATTCACGGGTTGCCAATGATGTATGAGGCCAATGGCAATGCATTCTACCAATAAGAGATCCAACAGCAATCTACTCTAAATGTAGTCATAGTATCACTGAGTTCCTTTACAATAGTATCTATTCCCATAATGTCAAAGGAAAAACATTGCTCCAATGATTAGATTAGTAACGTCTTATTAGGTATGTATCCAAGTAGGCATTTGCATCAATAATCATGTTAGTAACAATCTATATCTACTTATGCATAGTCCTATTATAATTCTTCTTATTGATATATAAGGAACACCCAGAGAATATATTTTCTAAGGAAGATGATGCAAAATTTGGGATTTGCACTTTAAAAATGCAATAACTTTAATGAAGAGATTATGATGGAGAATATGTGGGGTTTGCACCATCTTGGTTCAATCATATGCAATGGAGGTATTCAAAGATTATATGTAGCAAAGAGTCCCATAAATCGGTTCATGGAGGAAATATGTTGCATGCCCTTGAAGTTAATGCATTGAATGTTAATTGTTATCATATTTGAAATGCTAAATATTATTGCTAGTGATGACATCACAATATGATTTCCTAATGTTGATCTTGGATTTCTAGACATTAGTACTAAGTGAATTACTTCACTTGAATCAATGCGTTGGGCCCTCCTACTGTAGACTCTATTGAATGCTTCTTGTAATGTCTCTTTAGATTTGTTTTGATCCCCCAGCACAAAGACACCTAGAACAAATAGTTTCAATAGTAGCTCTCGATGGTAACCTATAAGATTGCTTTATCCCCTGTTATTGGTTCTTGCATTTATTGGCATAAAATTCATAAAGAGGAATAGTTCTTTGCTATTACTCCTAGTGAATATAATTTTAAATCTGTCTATTTTTAAGCATGTATCTGTATATATAGATGGGACAAGCATATACCCCTTTATACTCAACTTTGTCAAAAGATGTTGCCTATCACCCTTGCCTTTTTAGGGTTGTGTCCCTTTGTTTGTTCTTGTTTATCATCTTAATTATTACATGGATGATTATATTACATTGTTTACTTCGATATGATGTTTAGATTGTTCGACAATTGAGACTTATCTTGGGACAGATGTGTAAAGAGATACCAATACACACATATAAAGTGCCTACCTTTACACCTTTAGCTACTACTAATGCACCTTTAGTGACCTTCCAAACTTTGTCTATAAAGGTAACTAAACAACCTCCAAGCTACCCTATAAGATTAAATTTCTCCATAGATTTGGAACATGTCTTACCTCTAGCAACCATTGATTTCCATTCTACAATTTTATTTTTATTTTTCCCTTTTCAACAATTTGACAAGGTTCATCATCACCCAAATATACTTGTCCAAAATCCCTATGGACATAATCTAAAAACTAATTTCTATAGTGTAGCATGAAACGGAGCCCCTAAATCTATTACCCAAGACTCGTTGACATTATCTTGAGAAAGAATTAAAACATCCTCTAATGAGTCACTTGCAACATTTGCTTCCTTACTATCATCTTGTTTGTCTTCTTATTTTCCGAGACCAACAATCTTTCTTCAAATGTCTTGGTTTTCCACGGTACCGACAATCTTTCCTTCCTTTGGATTGTGACTTTCCTTTTTCAATTTCCCTCATGACTTCCCATAATTTCTTAGACTTTTTCATCTCTCTTTTGATCTTCCCTGTCCTCTACATTCAAAACATTTTATGATGTTGAAGTCTCACATGTGCTCTACATCTCTTTGCTTAAAATCACACCAACAATATCATCAAATTCTAATGTATTTGAACCAGAAACAAAGTTGCTTACAACCATAACCAAGTTATTCCAACTTTCTAGCAAATAACATAGAATCAAGAGAGCTCAAACCTCTTCATCAAAATTTACAATTACAGAAGTTAATTAACTGGCAACTATATTAAATTCATTTAAATGGTCTGTTACAAAACCTCCTTCAACCATTTTCATATAAAATAATTGTTTCATTAAGAATGCCTTATTTGAAGCTGAGGGTTTTTCGTACAAATTTTCCAACGTTTTCATCAAATCATTAGTTGTTGCTTTCGATATATTAAACGATACGATAACTACTTTATTAAAGATATGAACAATTTTTGTTTTGGGGGTGTTGCCCCCAACAACCCTTGTTGGGGATGTTGCCCCCAAACCCCCACCATGAGCTCCACGCTTGGACCCTCGCTTAGGAGATGGACCCCTTGGACCCCACAAGAGGGGCATTGCCCCACTACACTCTCTTGTAAAATAATTTGGGGTCAAACGTAGCTACCAAAGTCACCAAAATGTTAACACAACATGATCAATTGCCACATATCAACACATATGACAATCACAAAGATGGATCTGAAACAAATCAATATTAGAATGGAGCTAGAACAAATCCCACTCGTATGGTGGCTGAAAAGGATGGTGTATTTGTGTAAAAAACTCAAAATGAAACAACAGCTAGATGACATTAATTGTAGCTTCTATAATGAGTACAATAGCTTGTAGAAAGGGAATCACTAAATATACTTTGTATTTGTCACAACTCCCAAATAACATAGTAGTCCCTAAAAGTGTATGGAAGTCTCTTCAAACTTGTATGTCAAATAAGACAAACTCCAACCGCTGATGCGAAAAAGAGTTAAGTCTTTTCAAAGTGTTGAACCAATTTACTGTATGGTGTGGCATCTAAAAAGACAAAACTAATTGACCATGGGTGATTGCAGCTCTTATAATAATATATAGAAGGCGAGTGTTGTTAAAACAAACAATATAGAAATCTAAAAATCTCTAGCACATCAATAACTTTCAACACTACCCAAAAATTTATAAATCTCCAATACACCAAAACCAATTGAAACTATAAATCAAATGCAAACTTTAAGCACACTAGTGACCCTTGAATGGAATTTACTTTAATGGAAATGGTTTTTGTCCCCAAATTTAAACTTTGCAGCATGGAATCACTCATGTGGACAAGAAGGTTTTTGTCCTCAAATCCATTTGTCAAAAGAGCTTTCATCCTTAAACAGAAAGTATCCTTAAACAGAAATTTGAACACAAATTCAATCTTAGAAACAAGGATTTTATTTCAAAATGGTAGATTGCTTCTCTTTAAGCATTTACTCCATTTTTATACTCTTTTGAGGATTTTTTTTTTCGCCATTGCTTATTCGAGAAGTATCTAGAAAGATCTTTAAATTAAACATTACTCTTGACCTCTTTTCCTAATGACACTTTATTAGATCCACTTTTCAACATTACATTGGGTTATTTTTTTAACAAAATAATATTAAGTTGTTTTTTCCTAAAATAAAGTCTTTTGGACAACTTAAGATATTATTTTAATTATTCCCTTAGCTTAATAAAATAAAGGATCATGACAACTTTACATTGTCATAATGCTTGCCTTTGGAATGTCAAACCTTTCTCTACATGTTGCGTCTGACAATGTTCTTAGACTTATAATTTAATTCTTATCAATATAAGACTATTGTACAATCGCCTCAGTTGATTACATATATGGCAGATGACGATTAAGCTTTAATTTGAGTTTTCTAACACACGCTTATTTTTAGAACCTATAGATTATGACATGCTTGTGAAGATGAAAAAACTAACATCATGTCAAAAATGGAACTTGGAAGATATTTAACATTATTAAAATAACAGATTTCCTCATAAGCTGTGGTAAGTGTCATGATGTGTAGAGAACAATTCCAACATGATCAATTTTGAATTCAATCCCCAATACAAATCTCTAGAGTCAGAATATGTCAGATTTTAATGGTTAAAATCAAGACAGGAAAACAAATAATGGAAGGATAAAAGATTCCATCTAAAAAGATTTTAAGGCATTAATAATACATGGATGTGGGCTCTAATAATTTAATTCCCAACATACTTTACATTGTAAGTGTTACAACAAATTCTTAAGCATCCATGCGACATTTGACACCAGATGCTTAATACAGCTACTTATTTGAATGTGAAATTTCAGGTTGATCAGTACCAGTCAGAAAGAAGGATTTATAATACAAAATGTTCTCATGTCAGAACTCAAATAAATAGATAAACCAATATTTTGTCTAAGCAAGTAATGATATCTAAAATGTATTTATCAGTTATGTTCAGATAGTAGGAGAAAGAGGTCATCATCTGGAATGGCACCCATCTCCATTGCTCTCTGTAATGGAGTTTTGCTTCTCCCATCAGCTATCATTGCACTTGCTCCCCTGAGAAAGGAAGATAAAGTTAATATTAAAAATATATATATTTGCATTAGAGCAGACAATACAAGATTTCTTGAGAGACAAATACAATAATGAGGGTTTATTTGACTTGTCAAACTGAAAGATTTAAGTACCTTCTAATAAGCAGCTTTGCGTATTGATTATTCCCTTTGGAAATACAATGATGTAAAGGTGTTCTCCCATAATAATCTTGAATGTTGACATCTGCACCGTACTGTAATAATAACTCCAACATAGCCAGATCACCAGTATGGCATGCCAGATGCAGTAATGAGCATCCTTTTAAGCCACCCTCTAGTTCAATGAAATCATCCCAGTGTGTTTCTACGCTTGGGCTTGATGTTCCTGAATCTGAGTGCTGCATGCTTTCCCTACAGCTGCTTTCTGATATATCATGATCAACAGAATTCCCCTTACAACCTGACTTAGCCTGCTCGTAATTTGTGGCAATATTTGCATCAGATGTGATAAGAAGACGGTAAGCCATCTGCTTGTCATTTCTTTGAACTGCTTCCCACATTTGAAAATCCACTGATGGCAGCTCCAGATCAGACCTTTCCTTTGATACTAATTGCTTTTCAGCATACTACACAAAAATGGATTTTTGAGAAGTACTCAATCAGCTCTATTGCAAATGCAAAAGTACATCTTACATATATATACATGATGCCAAATGTTACAGCACTGAAAGTGCAGCACATAATATTTGGAAGAAATAATCAGAAGCTCCTGACACAACAGACTAAAAGTTCCACAATCTGTAAACAGCAGAATTCAAAAGATAAAGGAGAAAGGGCATGATAGCTTAACCAATGAAAGAGCAGCAAACACTAAAAGTCTAATAGGCAGTTTCAAGAATATCTATCATGCCATTAGTAAACAATGACTGCTAGAATCATAGTAGCATTACACTTGAAAAAAACCGTGATTAATCCCAGCTGATCATGACCCACCACATTCCCAAGTTTTGTCAAGAAGTGGTTTTGAGTTTTTTTTATTTATCTTTTTTTGGCTAATTTTACACTGTAGTCGGCCATGAGTCGAGGTAGTCAGCCAAAAGTGTACTTGGTCGGCTGTGAGCCATAAATAAATAAGATATTAGTTAATATTAATAATCCATGTACTTATGTACATGTCATGTTGGTTAGTTGTCTCAGGAACAGTTCCTGATGAAGTAATTAGTTATAATGAAGGGACGCGACGGTTGGTACCTTAACCACCGCCAACTTACTATATGTACTTGAGTCATGTAGTCGGGAAGGGAGATGGTTCTGCTATGCTATGCTATGCTCTGTCTGGAGACATTATGATGTAATTGCCGAATACTTAATAAAGAAGTATATCTATGTTTTGTGCGATTGCCATGTGATTATTATATGCTGTCAATGTTATTATATTATCTCCGTTTACTCCGTACATCATTGTACCCGTATTGAGTAAAGATTTGGCGCCATTGCCTAAGCGGACCATGGAAGCACTTGGTGTAATGGCAGCGTAATGGGCCGACCAGCAGACGAACCCATAGTAACGAATGAAGAAAGAGAGGACGACTTGACACGGGATTTGACAAATCTCTGGAACATATCCCTACGAGACCACGTACGGAGGCAAGCCCTCCCTGAGGCAGTTATCTGGGATTGCCTCGAAGTGAACGATGAGGTTGATCACCTTCTTCATTGCATACCAAGATTGTGGCCCGTCATTCCATCATCCTACAAGAACTTCGAGCGGAGGAGGAACAAGAACGCCGAAGGCAACAAACCTTGCAGCGGTATGAGGAACGAACCAAACGGGAAGAGGAAGAAAGGGACACTAGTCGGAGACGTACCGCTGGCAACCAACAATGATCACGTGAAAGACCTGTAAATGCCCGTACGGCCGAACAAAGACAAGAACCGAGTACCAGTCAGGCACGAAGTGGAGGAGGAAAGAATTCGGCGATCATTAAGAATACAAGAGCAAGAAAACCGGCGGCTGAGATTTAGTAAATCACATCAGCACCCTGAGGAAGAGAAGTACGAGGAACCATTCGGCACCCCGTACGTAGAAAAACATAAAAACCAAGAAAATGAGGAAGACTTGAGCGGTGAACTTGAAAACAGTATCCAACGCTTTCGAGAGTTGTCCATATCGGACGATGACAAAGGGCTGAGGACAGGGAGATCTGAGCCTAAGACCCCTTGGTAGAGGGAGCACCGAAGCAGAACCCAGGAAATTCAAGGTGTAGAGGACGCTGACGGAGGATCGGAAAGTGACTCGTACGTGGCCGAGAGTGCAAGTGACGCACCGGAATGTAACGGGGAAACCGGTCCAGTCGGGTCCAATATACAAGGAGGATAGCGGGGAAGGATGGTGACTCCAGAATGGCAAAAACTGCCGAAGTTTACGGGGAATGGGTCAGAAGATCCAGTACGACATTGCAAAACATGTGAGACAATCTGGGTAGCGAGTGGAAAAGATGACCCGAATCATTGGCTGAAAGCGTTTCCGGCGACACTCAGAGATAGTGCCATCGACTGGTACTCAGAGTTGGACCAAACACATAAAGCTTCGTGGAGATTACTCAAGAAGGCCTTTTAGGACGAATTCAAACTCCTGAGGGATGACAGTGAGATTGTAGCAGAAATCTACAATACGAAGCAGGGAAAACACGAGAATTTGCGCACATACAATCGGCGACTCAAAGACTTGTTGGGAAAATTGGAGGTTCAACTAGCCGATGGGCTAAAGAAGCGATGGTTCATTGAAGGCTTGCTTTCGTCGCTGAGGAAGAAGATGAAAGTCATGCCTCCGTCGTCGTATGCTGAAGCATACAATCGGGTGATGGATATAGAAAGTGAAAACAAAACATCCTCCCGAGGGAAAAAGAAGACAGACGACGAGGAGAGTACGAACGATAGCGACGGGGAATCCAGGACCGTACAAGCACTCAGGAAAGATATGATGCGAATGATGAAAGAATTGAAGGCCGACAAAGAGAGTACGAGGGAAGCATGAGAACTATGGTGTACAGACTGTAATGGGGAAGGTCACACGAAGGCGAACTGTCTGAAGAAGTTATTCTGCGATATTTGCCAAGTGATGGGACATTCCGTCAAGGAATGCCCATACAATTTAAAAGTCAAAAGTGCACAAGTACTTTTTGCTCAAGGAGAACCGTCGACACCGCCGAACACACCACCAAAGCCCCAGTACAATAGCAATGCATCCCCTAGAGGTTACCAGAGCAACAGGAGTCCGAGGAATAGAATACAGTACGATGGTAAAGGGCGAGCCATGATCCAATGCCGAAAGTGCAACGAATGGGGCCACTTCGCCAAGGATTGCCAGAACGGCCAAGGTTCGAGAGGAAGATTGTGTAAGTGGTGTGGACCAGGCGACCATGAAGATAGTGAATGCCCCAAGCAGAAGGGTATCCATATGCTGGAAGTAGAAGAACAAGAGGTACTGGCGATCACCAGAGCGCAAGCAAAGAAGGCAACCTACCCAGATCCACGTACGGAAAAACAAAGGATGAAGGAAGCAAAAGCCGAAGTGGAACTAGCTATGGCGAAGGAGAACAAAATATCTCTGGAGAAACTAGAGACCTCTTGGCGATCGGAGGCAGAAATGAACATCGTATGACAAGTACTGTAGACCACCATACTGATCAAAGTAACTGACCTTCTCCAGACGTTGCCGCAGTTGGGATGGGCAATGACAAACGTCCTTGGGGATGTCAAGCAATCGCGAGTGGAGGACCGAAGGCAAGAATTAGTACCAAATTCACCACCGTACGGTGAACAAACCATTGATCCCATACTACTCATGACGAACATCGGAAAGATGCCGGCGGTTGTGCAGATGGAGATCGGAGGGAATATCTTGACAAATACTATCGTCGACAGAGGATCAGGAGTCAACGTACTGCCCGAAGACACATGGAAGAGCCTGGGGAAGCCTACACTCTGGCCACTTACATTCCAACTCGTCGGTGCCAATCAGCATGGTATCAAGCCATTGGGGACGCTGATGGCGCAGAAGGTGATGATCGGGACACAACAGTTTTTGCTAAATTTTGTCGTCATCCCATTACAGAGGAAAGCATATGATGCACTACTTGGGAGAGGATGGCTGATAGCCGCCAAGGCAAATCATAATTGGAAGAGAAACACAATCTCAATCGAGAACAACGGGCAGAAGTACGTCATTGACTTGAAGAACCAGGCTGTGAGCGAAGAATTGGCTTCCTCCGGATCAGAATCGGACGAAGGGGAATCAGATGTTGATGAAGGAAGGAAGACGATGGAACCGAACACTGAGGGCGTACTGGAACTTGAGAGTTATTCGGAGGATGAGACAAGCTCACTGAATGGCTTATTTCATTGGCAGATGGAAAACTATGAAGTGTTCCACCGAGAGTATAACATGCTACAGATCGAGGAAATCAAGGAAGAAGAGAAACAAGGCATGTCCAGCCAGACACTTCTGGCAGAGTATGGAGAGTACAAAAAAGGAACATCAAAACCAGACGTAGAGGAATTAGAAAATGTTAAAAATGCAGAGAGAAGAAAAGAGACGGAGGAACTGGTACGCCAGAAGGAGAAGACAAGTCCGTACGGAGCTTGTACGACAAACAGGAGCCATAGGTTCGTACGCCACAGTGAGGAGAAATCCGTATGCCAAAAATAGGAAGTCGTACACCAGGAGTCTGTACGTCCAATACACAAGGAGTTTGCACAGCCAATACAAAAATCCGTATGCTGGGAGCAATTAGCCATACGGTTGAGAGAAGGGATCCGTACATTGGAGGAAGGAAACCGTACAACAAATGCACAAAGCAAAGGCTGACTGAACATTTTTGGCATAGGGTTAGTGTTAGCGTATTTTAAATTTTCTGTAAGTTTTACTTTTGAATAAATTCTTTTACAAGTTAAATTTTGTATCACAATGAAGGTTTTTTTTTAAATTTAAACCCTAATAAGGGTTTACGTAAAAACCATAGAGCGACATAGTATTTTAGGGCCAGCTGTATGTTTTTTTGCATAAACCCTTTTAGGTGAAACAACAAAACCTGAAAATAAATTTTCAAAGTCCTATGCGTTTTTTAATTATTAGCATTTATATAATGTATAAAATCTGTTTTTATCTATAGGAAATACATTTGACATGAAGCAACAAAATTAGATTCATTCTCTGTTTCTACAACTAGTACATTGCTATTTATTTCCCTATTTTTTGCCCAGTTTTCCCAATTTAAACCCAGGTAATTAGATTCCATTTATAATTTCACAATGCTGTGTAAATAGAATGTTATGTAGTTATAATCCTAATTAGTTAGTAGACTATTTTCAAGGGGATGCATCCTTCTATTCACATCCCATTCCTTTTGTGTGTGTGTGTACTTGTTTATTCACTTTTCCCATTTCTTGTCTCATTTCGACTATATATTTTCCATTGTTCCGTCTTCATTTTTTCGTTGCAAGTCATTCAAAGCACAGTTTCAAGCCTAGCAGAAATTTCTGCTGCAAAAAAGATCAATTTAGACACTAAATGGAGAACTAGATTGTCATAAATTGCATGATCAGTTTTAGCCACAAATTCCAGTTCCTAATATCTTCATAAACTGATTGTTGTTGTGCAATTGTGAATCCACTTTCAGATTTAGTAGTGATTGTGGTGGCAAATTAAAGAGACCTTCTATAAGGTTGCTACCCTTAAGATTCCTCAAAGGGGGAAAAAATCATGCTAGTGCCCAGCCACTAAATCCTGATGAAGAAAACGGACAAAATTCACAAGCTGATAATGAACACAGAAACTCACATATGCATAAAATAATGATCAATTCTGACCTTCCAAAGTTTAGTGACGCTAACCAGAGAAGTTGATTGTGCACCAAAATCAATACGTATTTAAAGTTCAATCCAGTTAAAACTGACTTCTCTGCATTTGCAAGAACAACATTCAAATGGTTTACATGGTGGTATATTAAAACAAAAGGGCTTACGTGTACCTGACATGGATTTCCCAAAAAGATGAACCACCTGAAAATAAATTTTTGATAAACTAACACAATAGTTGGAAAACTCGCCAATTGCAAGTATTCGGCAAGCTCAAAAAACTCGGCAAAAAACTCGGCAACTTAAAAAATTGCATAAACTTCATTAAAAACACATTTTTTTTGCAAAATTCAATGATAAGATGCATCCAACGAGTCAATAAATGAGTACATAGAACTTCAAGTTGATTCTAGTTGTATTTGATTGATTTGAAAGCAAATTGGGTTCAAAATGGCATCTTGATGTGGAATGTGCTGATACTGATAGTCTGAAACAAAATGAAAATAGCAAATTGTTTTTGTAAAACTGAAAATAAATACTATACTAATATATTTTACAAATTTATATCTTCCTCTTCCCATGTCTAGTGAAAACTAGGGGAGAGGTAGAGCTAGATGATATTATAGATGAAGACTTGTAGGCAAACTTGGAAACTTGGACATGGAGAGTACCTAGAAAACCAAATGAATTCAATCTGAGTTTGAGGGAAATGCCCCTAATGGGATCAAGGAGCAGCACCCCTCATGAGGGTCTAGGGGCAATGCCCCCAATGGGGTTGAGGGGCAGCGCCCCTCGTGGGGGTCTGGGGGCAACGCCCCTAGTGGGGTCGAGGGGCAGCGCCCCTCGTGGGGGTTTAGGGGCAACGCCCCTAGCGAGGTCGAGGGGCGGAGCCCCCGCCACCAAGCCCAAATTAAGACCTCCAAAACCACACAAACCTTCATGGGAGAGTGTTTTTGCTAAGGAAGAGCAATTGGTGGAGGCAAAAAATGAACCGAAATTGCCTTTATTCCGGCCACGGGGGTCTTTTTGCTGAGCAACCGAGTTTTTGCAAATAAACAGCGAGTTTTTCGGCGAGTTTTTGGGAAAAGCACGAGAAACCCCGTAAAAACTCGTTTTTCAAAAAAACTCGCGAGTTTTTGGCGAGTGGTTCAACTATGAGTCACACAGGTTCATCAAAACTCAAAAGATTAGTAGATGACTACATGTCAGAATGGGAGATGATATCAGCCCCAATTCAAATACTACTGGAGTAGAATCAATTCAATCCAACATTGGGGTTCAAATCAGAAATTTGAGAAGAAATACAATTATTGCATATCCTGATAATTCAAGAGGGGACTACAATAACATGAAGATTGGAACATAAAAATTTGGAACAAAGCAAAGTTCTATGGTTTCAATTTTCATCTCAAAATGATATCATAAATGAATCTAAAGAGGGTTCAACTAGATATAAGCATCCGCATCATCATCAGATAACTCATGAAGAATGGTAAGGAATAGTTCTTTCAAAAGCCCAAACTCAAAACTCAAAAGCAATAGTATACTTGTTATGTTACAAATCTTGAGGCTAGTCACTCATATAGTTAAAGTGAATGCAAGCCGGAACTGAATGCCTCTTGATAATGATCAGACTACTATCTGAATTACAGCAGTAACAAAAATTTCACAACCTCATATCTTGTAAATTCAACAATTAATAACAAAAAAAGTCATTGTCCTGTTCTACTCTGGAAGCAGCACAACGTTGTAGAGTTATCTAACAAAATTGAGATGCACTTGTGCTATGTGGTGATTACTATTTGAAGAAATATAAACTTGATATGACACAAATATTAAGGATGGCAACTCAGATGCCAAGGGTATTGACAGCCAATTTGAATCTGAGATAGAAGTGAATGTACCACTTGGTAATGATTAACCTACTATCTGAGTTACAGCAGTAACAAGAATTTCACAACCTCAAATCTTGGAAATTCAAGGATCATAAACAAACGATCCATGGTCTTGATCATATCCAGAAGCATGCACAATTTTGTAGATTTATGACCACACCAAATATCACTCATAAAAATGTATCTAAGAGGATTTCTTTTGGAGTAATAAATGTGCATCTCATATTGAATTTGTTAAAGGTGAGGGCTTTAAGTTGGCAGGCTATACAGATTCAGAACAAGTAAAATCTGTTAATCGCAAAGAATCTATTAGAGATTATACAATTCCATCTAAGTTGAGGTACAGTTGTACTTTCTATGTCCCATTGATCTATTTTGGTTATTTGTAGACATTAACATAGTTGCTTTCTTTCTTTCTGGGATTGGTAAAAGTTATCATAAAATACTTCTTTTTCTCTATGAAAGTGGAATACAAAGACATCAAATAGTGTACCATGCTGTGCTATCTGTTAAGGAGGCTCCTCCATGATTCACAATTGCAACAGTCAAAGGCACAAAATATGGCTATGACAATCAAAGTGTAATTAAATTAATAAGGCATGCAGTTATTCATGCAAGGACCAAGCATGTAGAAGAACACTAGCATTCAATAAAAGATAAGGTGCACAATGGGGAAGTTGACTTGACAGACCATGCTATTTGGCAGAAGAAGTGGTCATCTTCACTATTTCCTTAAACAAAGATAAGTTTAATAGGTATATTAAACCACAAGCAATGACCATTAATGGGGGTGGATAATGGGGGACAGTGGTGGACGGCAGGAGTGTGGAGATATAAGAAAATGAATGACCACAATCTACAGTTATATGTGGTTGTACATAGGTATGAGGTGATATGTTTGTACTAAGAGTTACGAGTTATGGCATTAAGTGTTGTTTAACAATAAATGTGTGTAAACATGTAATGATGATATACTGTAACATATATAACAATAGCTTTAGGAATACTAAAGGTCATCAAAAGTTCTATATATGCATTACTAATCTGATTAAATCATGAAATTCAGTTGAAGAAATGTAATTAATACACGTACACCCACTAGTTTGTATGACTAAGGTCACTTAAGACTCTTACACATAATCCAAGACACAATTCAGTAAGTACACAATTACAAGCCACATAAGACAAATTAGCAGACTTCAACAGTTTCCAAAGAATATGCATCTTTTGGAATTCTGTCTTTTCAAGCTCCTCAATCATTTTGGATCTCTGCTCAGTCCAATTGCTGATATTGTGTAAATGTACCCCCCTTGGACATCATTTAAATCATCAAAGTTAGAGTTTTGAATTTCTGGCATGTATCTGCAACTGAGTTGAATAATAGAGTGAGTTCTAGAAACAATTCACAGAAGAAGGTAAATATATAAGTGAAGTTCATATAAATAAACTTGTTATGTTTTGGTACTTTGATTGTAACTGACTTTATTATAATTACTTGTCAACTTGTAGGTAGCTGCTAGGATTTGGTTGTAAGTACTTGCCAACAGTTGTACTCTATTTCGCAACTGCTGGGCACTTTATATATGCTTCTCATAGTCAAGGAAGGTAGTCTGACCTTGATAGATGCTCCTCGGTCTACATATCATACAAGCACTACCCTGAATGAATAAAGCAATCAATGATATTGGTCTTCAATCTCTTAGTATGTTCTGTTATATACTATTTACATTGCAATAGATAGTGTTATTATTTGGCAGTAAACAAGAAGTTCCACAATGGTCTGAGAGCCTCAATAAAGCCGACTGACTTGTAAATCTTGCATGGAGATGTGGCATAAAGAAGCACATCCCCACTCTTCAGTAGTTTTCCCAAATTGGGTTCACAGGTTGTGTTAGTCCTGTTTTCTTGCATGTGTCAGTTTTACACTTGCTTCTACATTATGTTTCACAACTACAATAACAATTTCACCACAAACATTATAATTCTGAGGTAGTTTACTATTTTCTTACGTAAATAAGTTCAGAGGACAGAAAGCATAATTCTGAAATCAGATTCATATAAGTTTTAGATTTGTGATCCTGAGTTAGTGGAATATCTATGCTAATTAAGGATAAAATACACCATTGTACTTTATCCTCTTCTGACCACTTAACTGAATCTTTTCAATTTTCAGAAAGTATGTGGTCTATTCCTGCTGATATTGATTTTGCACTTATGTACTTGTTAGGTGATAGCTTGAACTGAATTACATTCAGATATAAAGACAAGTCGTATTCTTTCTAAGCTAGTCTAAAGCTAGAACCATTGAGATTCATCCTTTTGAATCCTTGATGAAGCAAAAGCTAAAGGCCAGGGGTCAAAGGGTTTTTAAGATTATTGAACTGTGGACCACATCTTTACCCTCCAAGCTATCAATAAGAAGTCTGGGCAGAGAACATCAAAGGTATGTTCTGCTTTGTTTATTTCACAACTCCTTTTGGTCCAGTAGCCAGCCAGTTTTTCTTTGAGAGGTCCAAGCCTCCATGTGGTTTTTGAGTATTTTATAGTCATTATTATGAGCTTGTATAGGATAGTCACGGGACATTTTCTGATTGTCCAGAGCTTTCTTGATTTTATTAGAAGAGGTATTAGGCTGAGGCAGAATTACCCTCTTCCATAAACTATTTGGTATCTAGATCAATAAGCTGGAGAAGATTTTGAAGGAACCCATAAAGGAAAACATATATGTATTCCTTGTTATGACCTCAATTCCCCACTTTGCAGATGATGTGGTTGTTGATATGTGCAACCCGATCAGACTTGTTGTTTACATTTTGCCCTCTTTATCCAGAGCGTTTTCCCCCCAAATCAATTAGCGGGGGAATGCAAGAGGGGCAGAGCCCCTCTTGTGGTGTCCAGGGAGTATTATCCCCCTAGTGGGGGCTTGGGGATGGAGCCCATAGTGGGGGTTTGGGGGCTTGGGGGCAGAGCCCCCGAAGCAAAAATTACATATATTTTATAAAGGAAATTTGTTAATACTCCCCAATTGAGATTCAGTTAAAAACAGTTTGAAAACTGCCTAGAAATTGAAGAGTTTGCTTGTTGCAAACTGGAGACCAATGGTCATGGATTTGGATAGTCACAAATTGGTTTTGGTTCAATTCTACTATAATGTCCCCATTTCAGAGGCAAAGTAATTTAATTAATTTAATTAATTAAGTTGTCCAAATTAATGATATTTCTTAAGGATAGCCTAATTGATTATTTTAATTAAAGTATTAAATTAATTATTTATAAAGTTATCAAATAAATAAAAATTAAAAGGTAACTTCATATTTAATTAATTTAATAAAGTGACTTAAAATAAAATATTATATCATAAAGTCACTAAAATAAAATTAAAGTGGGAAATATATTCTTTCATCCCACATTGGCAAGAAAAGTATGTGAGCTCTCCCGAGAAAGGAATAAAAGGATATTAAGGGCTCATTGTTGGACATCCAGGATTTGTTAATTGATTTGAAGAACTTGTTTGGTGAAGGAGCCAACTAGGGTTTCTGCCATTTCCAGCCATTGAGAACAAAAACTCTCATTGGTTAAGCAATTTTGAGGATGTGAAATATCATCTGAATTATTGCAGCTGAGAGGAAGATAATTCAGTCTTCCATTTGTGCTTCAGAGACAAAATTTTAATGGCCTATGGCCAAAATTTAGGGGTTTGATAGAGGTGATTTGCATAGTTGTGATTACATTGATTATTGTCAAAGAGGGCATCATTTTGAAGAGTAATTAAAGTCTGATATCAAGTTGCAGAGGTCTGATATAATTTTCAGACTTGACAGTCAGCCATTAAAGGACCACGAATTTATTCATAGGGGCCCTAGAGGGCATTGATTTCACTCTCCATGCTTGGGCGCTCCATCCTTGAGGCTTCTACATTAATTTGCATGCTTGGAGGAGGTGTAAAAGGTTGCTAATTATTTTATATCTGCCATACACAGAAAACAGGGGCGATTTTGTATTTATTGGCAAAATTTGAGAATTCGACTTTTGGTGGTTCTTGACCACATTTCCCAGAAATTCGTCCAGCATCAGACAACATATTTTGAAGGCGGTTTTATTCAGGAAAATCACTGGTTTAAGCCAGCAGTAGCTGGTATTACTTATGGCATAGTCTGATTTGGCTTTAGAGTGGGTCTTCATTGAAGTTTCCAGGCTGCTATATCTTCATCATTGATGGGAGCATACTTTATCAGGTTCTTGCATATTAATTTAGCTCATTTTGCATTGTCATATTTAGATGCATAAGTTGCAGCTGTAGCTAATCATGGTACTCAGAATTTTGGCATTGTAAGGAACATACATTGTAAGGCCAAGAGTCTTGGCAAATCATATTAGCATTGTAAGGGAATTATATTTCAATCAAAGAGCTCAAGTTGCATGCCAAATATTTGATGTATTGTCCATATGTTTGTAGCACATTAGTATGCATGCTAACTGTTTGTGAAAATACCCATTGGCTGAAAGTGACAATTTGCATAGTAGTTTACATGTTTGCTGAAAGTGTTGCTTAAATCTCTAGTGGCTGTAGGTGTATATTGGAATGCATGAAAAGTGTTTGTCTTTATGCCAACTAGCTGTACTAGTTAGTTTCAGTCATTACATGTATGCCAAAGGTCTGAAACAGCTAGTATGTCATTTCTATAACTACCTTGCATTGTTAGAAACATTCAATAACCTCATTGCAGCCTATACACTTGAAGAAAACAACCAGAGAACTCATATAAGCAGGTTCAAACATTGCATGCCAAGTATTTGACAATATTCCTTGAGGTTTGAATCAGCAATTTGAAGCCTATTTTAGGAAGGGATATTACATCTACTGCATGGAATTGGTGTTACAAAGTGCATGGAGTTGCTGCAGATCGCATGGTACAGCGCGGGGAAGTCATAGAGATTACGCAGGTATTGCATAGGGTGCACGTTGCATTGTGCGCACACAAACCTATGTGGACCTACTAGAACAAAAAGTTTGCAAGGTGAGCATTATTTCATGCTTCTTATTGGTGACTTTTCTAGGATGACTTGGGTAACATTTCTAAAAGAGAAATCAGAAGCTTTTGAAAAATTCAAAAAATTCAAGGCATTAGTTGAAAATGAAACTGGTCATAAAATAAAGTGTTTGAGGTCTGATCAAGGAGGAGAAGTCACATCAAATGAGTTCATAGAATATTGTGAACAACATGGGATTAGAATACATTACTCAGCTGCTAGAACACCACAACAAATGGGGTTGTGGAAAGAAAAACAGAACAGTTCAAGAAATGTCAAGAACAATGCTCAATGAAGCCAAACTACCAGATTCATTTTGGAAAGAAGCGGTTCTCACATCAGTATACATTTTGAAAGGACAACTTAGAGGAAATATGGATAAATATTAAAACTCCATATGAATTATGGAAAGGAAGACCTCCAACAGTCAAATACTTCGAAGTTTTTGGGAGCAAATGCTACATAAGGAGAGATGAAGAAAAATTGGGAAAATTTGATTCCCAATCTGATGAAGGAATATTTGTGGGTTACTCTTTACAAAGTAAGGCTTACCGTTGTTATAACAAAAGGGTGAAAAAGATTGTTGAAAGCACAAATGTAAGAGTTGATGAGGAAAGATACTACAAAATTAAAGCACCTGAGGTTGATTATCAAGAGAAAGAATGTTGGAATGAAGAAGAGGAAGAAGTTGAAGAAAATAATGAAGTGAAAAGTATAGAAACTCCACAAAAGACACCATCCAAATTCGTGCAAAGAAATCACCTCAAAGAATTGATCATTGATGATAGAGTTAAATCTACAAGAAGAATGATAAACTACCAAGAAGAATGTGATATTGCACTACTATCCAGAATTGAGCCCAAAACCTTCCAAGAAGCAAGTGTAGACAAAAGCTGGATTGAGGCAATGAATGAGGAGTTAAACCAAATTGAGAAGAATGACACTTGGGAACTTGTCCCAAGACCAAAGGACAAAAACTTAATTGGCACCAAATGGGTTTTTAGGAACAAACTCAATGAAGATGGACAAGTGGTGAGGAATAAAGCAAGGCTAGTTTGTAAAGGCTATGCTCAAGTTGAAGGTGTGGACTCTGAAGAGACTTTTGCACTAGTTGCCAGGATGGAGGCAGTCAGGATGTTCTTAGCTTATGCAAGTCATAAAAACTTCAGAGTATACCAAATGGATGTTAAATCTACTTTCCTAAATGGAGACTTGGAGGAGGAGATCTATGTTGAGCAGCCTAAAGGATTTCTACTATCAGAGAACAAGGATTATGTCTGCAGGTTGAAAAAAGCACTCTATGGTTTGAAACAAGCCCCAAGAGCTTGGTAAGCCAAGCTTGACAAATACCTTCAACAACAAGGTTTCAAAAGAGGAGTTGCTGATAACAACTTATATATTAAAACTCTAGGAGATGATCAATTGATGGTAGTTGTATATGTAAAATGACATTGTTTTTGGAGGTAAAAATAATCACATGTGTCAAGAATTTGCAATGATGATGCAGAAATAGTTCGAAATGTCAATGTTGGGAGAACTAACTTTCTTCTTTGGTTTACAAATCTCACAATCAAACAAAGGAATCTTCATTTCCCAAGCCAAGTATGTGAAAGAGATATTGAAGAAGTTCAAGATGGAAGATTGCAATCCTGTAAGTACCCCCATGGTTACAGGTTGTAAATTAGGCAAAGAGGATGAATCACAAGAAGCAAACCAAACACTATATAGATCAATGATTGGAAGCTTGTTGTACTTAACCACCACACGACCAGTTATAATGCAAGTTGTTGGAATGGTGGCAAGATTTCAATCTGCACCAAAGGAAACACATGTTCAAGCAATGAAGAGAATATTTAAGTACTTGAAAGGTACTTTGGAATATGGCCTATGGTATCCTAGTGGAAAGGACTTCACTCTAGAGGCTTACACTAATGCCAATTGGGCTGGAAGCTTGGATGATAAGAAAAGCACAAGTGGAGGAGCCTTCTTCCTTGGTGGAAACTTGGTATCTTGGATAAGTAAAAAACAAGCATCAGTCTCATTATCCACTGCAGGAGCTGAATACATAGCAGCAACAGCCTATTGCACTCAAGTACTATGGATGAGACAAACCTTGAAAGATATTAAGGTGGAGTACAATCATCCTATCATCATCTACGGTGACAACACAAGCGCTATTAACAATTCAAAAATCCGGTGATGCACTCAAGGACCAAACACATACCCATCAAGTATCATTTTCTAAGGGAACAAGTGGTTGAAGACCAAGTTAGTTTGGAATACATTGCGACCAAAGAACAAATAGCTGATATATTCACCAAACCACTACCAAGAGATACATTTGAGTATCTAAGGGACAAATTGGGAGTAGTCCCACACCCATCCAATCAATAGATGGGAGCAAACATTCAGGGGGGAGCTATACATAGTATCTTGTAGCTCCATGGAACAAAAAATGCAAAACATTGTTAAAAGACCCTTTGCCATTGATGTCAAAGGGGGAGAAATAGAGTAAGGAGGAGCAATGCAAAAGGAAATTATGTTTGTGTTGCCATCAATGACAAAGGGGGAGATTGTTGGAATTTTTGTCATTGATGTCAAATTAGAATAAAGAAATCTGCTTAACTGAAGGTGAAGTTTCAGACATAAACTGATATGCATCTTGAAGAAACATCATCAATGTAATATCAATATCTTTTTAAGATTGTTGTTCATCAATATCAGATCAGATTCATCGAGGCTGAAAGAAGAGGCAAAAGACAAAAGTAAAAAAAAAAAGACAAAAAAAAAACAAATTAAGGAAAAGACAAAATTAAAAAGAAAACAAATTAAGAAAAAGACAAAATTAAATAAGACAAATGAAATGGTGTGATTCCTTCAGCAAAAGTCAGAAAGTTAAAAACAAATACCATATAAAAAAAAACAGAAAAAGAGAAAAACTGAATAAGACAATAAATAAAGATAAGGCAGCAAGTTTTGAAATGTTACGATTTGTTTTGAAGAAGTGTGATTCATTCATAATGGTGCGATTCACTTTATAATTCAGTTAATTTTAAAAAAATTAGAAGAGGTGCAATTTTATTAATGAAATGAAGCGCTCCATTCAAATAAAGTGGCATGATATATGGTGGTGCAAATTCAGATTTATTAAAAAATGAAGAGGTGAGATTAAAGTTATTTTTGATAAAGACAAACAAACAAATAACAAAAGTCAAATTTTAAAGGCAAAATGGTGCGATTATTTTTGTAAAGGAAAATAATAAAAGATAGTTTTCTTTCAAGTGGTGCAATTTTTTAAAAGGTTCAAGAACAGATTTTGAAAGATGCAATCTTTCACAAAAGGCAATTTAGGACCAGCATATATAAATTTGATTCAATTCAGATTTGGAAGTTAGGGTGTGAGAGAATGATTATGTGAATAGAAGAGCAGAAGTTTATATCTCTTGTGTGAGCATAAAGAGGCAACATACATCACAAAGAAGGGATTGGACTGAAGCAAAGAGCAGATCTGTTATATTCAAATTTTCAGTCTATTATTAGAGGTTGGTGCCTCTAGTTAGCCAAGGTCGGTGCCTTTCAAGAGGGAGTTGGGCTTCATGTAGGTTGGTGCCTACAAAACAAGTTAGAGGTTGGTGCCTCTAGTAGGTTGGTGCATACAATCATTGTAATTTACATAAATATATAAAGTACATTATTTTGTACCGTGGTTTTCCCTCATAAGGGTTTCCACGCAAATCTTGGAGTTATCTTGTTCTTATTGTCATATTCTTGCATGGTTGCTATTGTGATTAATTAAGTTGAAAAGTTGAAAAAGTTGTATTATACTGATTCATTGTTCCCCTTCCCTCCGCCTCCCCCCGCTTAGTATAATTATGTGCTCATCAATCCCCCTGGTGGGGGCTTGGGGATGGAGCCCATAATGGGGGTCTGGGGGCTTGGGGCCAGCACCCCCAAAGCAAAAATCACATCTATTTTATAAAGGAAATTTCAAATTTGTTAATACTCCCCAATTGAGATTCAGTAAAAAATAGTTTGAAAAAACTGCCCAGAAGTTGAAGAGTTTGCTTGTTGCGAACTGGAAACCAATGGTCACAGATTTGGATAGTCACAAATTGGTTTTGGTTCAATTCTACTGCATGGAATTGGTGTTACAAAGTGCATGGAGTTGCTGCAGATAGCATGGTACAACACAGGGAAGTGACAGAGATTACGCAGGTATGGCATAGGGCACACGTAACACTGTGCGTGTGAAAACAGAGCAGTGAAAATCATTTGAATCGATTGCTGCACGTTGCAGTTATTGCTGCAGTTTATTGTAATCTGTATTTTGCTGGGATTTAATATAATGGACTGTTGTTTGTGGATGTAGCCCAAGCATAGGGTGAACCACATTAAAAATACTTGTCTCGATGTTTTCTATGAATTGTTTCATTCCTCTGTTCGTGTTCCATTGTGTTTAACTATATCTACATATAATTGATAATTCATCCCTCTATTTCCTGCCTGCAATTCCTATCAGTGGTTTTGTCAGCCGCATCTCCTAAGGGATGTGATGACAGATTATCTCCCTTGTCTGAAGTTGTAATGTTGGACATTTGATCATGAACCTTGGCCAAATTGGGGTCATGGACTAGATTCCTCTTCCCTTTCTCCCTTTCAAAGGGCAACTTGTCAAGATCAACTCCTCTACTTACCTAGAATGCAGTTTCTAACTTTACACACCGCTCATTTAGTTTGAAACCAACTTTTCCAAGAGTGTGCTAGGAGAATACCTGATTAGCGATGCTTCCGCATTGTGATTGTCAACTCCATCATTATAGATGCATCCAAGAATGCAACCCTTTGAAACAATTATTAATCCTATAGTTCTCTACGGCTCAAAGATCTAGGGACCAAACTTGGTCATGTTACATGGGCACACTTGGAGGGAGTAGAAAATATTATGCTTTAACATATGATCCAATCAATGTGGACCACCATTAATGCATTGTTCAGGCAGAATTTGGGGTGCATCACTTTGACTTAAGTGGATTTCCAAATTGACCTTTTGGTATTCCATTCTCTTTAAAGGAAAACTTTCTAGACATAACTTCAATGGAAGTTGTGTGCATTCTCTACAGCCTCAGGGTTTTACAGGAATACCTGAGGACTACCAGATTAATCAACTCCTTCAAGCCTAGTCCATTGGTTGGCATTAACTATAATGTGTCCTTTAGATACTATAAGTTCATACCAGCATTGTGATAGATCAGTGAAGCTGTGTCCAACTCCACATGCAACTATTGGAATATGTCCATCTTCATCTCTTTCTCACTCCAAAAAAGGTGCATCTTGTGTTCCCTAATTTAGAGAGTCGGTTTCTAAACCTCCTCATCCACATTCCAGGGGATCCAAAAAAAGATGTGTGTTACCAGCTATCTCTTATAACTTGAGGATCTTCAATTATGGATCTTAGGAGAGTTTTCATGGGAAACATCTTTTTCAAGGGACACTCTTTGTACTCCACAAGATCACCCAGCCAGGCAACATTCTCCCACAGTCCCACAGACATCATCAGATCTTGTATTGGCTCTTTCACAATAATTGATGCTAATGGGTCAATCTCCCATCACAAGATTTTATTAGGGGCAGTCTATGCCTCTATCTATGGTCTTCATCAGACCTACCTTCTTTGAAGACGGGCTTTCCTTTTGCATGGCTATCTATAATTATTGTAATATATTGCATTAAGTTCACTCCTCATGTGAGCTAGACTACTTTATTTATATGCTTCTGTTTTTTTCCTTGGAGCTTATTTTCACTCCTGCGAGTTATTGCTCCAGCTTTCACTTTTGGGTTTCATTGACCTGATTTACTCATTGCTTAAAATTAATATAATTTCTTTCTTCCCAAGGCTTCTATGTGCTTATTCAGTTTATGACAACATACTGCCTTCCACCATTGCAGCTCTCTTTGGATGTCACTTCCATCTTTCATTAACAAAAAGATTGAGAGAGGATAAATTTCAGCTGATAATCTAGATCAGACGAGCATTACAAAAAAAAATATGAATAGGTGAACACGCAAGTGTTCAACAAACAGGCACACTTTTGAAATGGCAAACATCAAATTGAGCACTTTACATAGAAACAGATTACTAAAAAAATATATAAGCATTTACAGCACCCATAAGTGCATGGGAATGACAAATAATTTGAATTACACATATTTCATTTCACACACCAACATGAAGCATTCCTAATACAAAAATACAGATTCCTCAAACTACACAAGTGTGTATTTCAATCAATACAGGACCACATATAGAATCATATTAGCTTTACAAATGGCAATAGCACAGAAATATTCACCTAAAAGCAATAAAAGAGATTCTTTTTAGAATAGGATGCAGTACCTTTGCCTGGATAAACTTCTCCTTAATCGAAAGAGCATCCCGAGGCTTTGGTTTGTTGATAGACATGACATCTGCCATTTGTTGATGGTTATCAAGTCTGCATGAAAGAATCATTTAACATGAACAAAGATTTATCTTCAGTGCATCGAATCCAGGTCCAGCACTTTACTCCTGTTCTCCACCAGAAGAAGGTGATGTTATAAAAGAAAATGACTTGGGATACTTGGGAAGGATGCGTGCCATCTTCTGCATTTACTCACCTGTTATGGGCATCATCATTATGCTTTCCACTTTCTAGAAGTTCCTCCCATATTGAATTAGCATACATGTTACCAAGGGACTGGAACAAACTGATAACAGAAAGTTCCCAAACCCTTACATCCAGTGTCAAAGATCTAACCTGCACAAAAAAAAAATGAACTTTTAGAAGTTGCTATCGATGCCCCAATCTATCCTGTTCAAAGTGAAATATCAATGTGAATATTTCAGTTTATCTGTTCAATGAATATTGAAAACCATAGAAGCATTCCATTGGCATGGAAAACTGAAAGAGTAAATGGGAAACAATTACTTGGGTTTAAAACAGGAAAAACATTGGAAAAATTCAGGCAAATTAAAAAACACTAAAATGTTTGTAAAGATAAAACAAAAAACTGTCATTGTTATTGCATGCCAAATAAAGTGGGTATAAAGAAATGAAGTTCTAACATAAGAGATAAATAAAGATTGAATGTTTCCAATTACTCTCAAATTCTTGATAAGTATCCAAATTCTCGATCAAGTATGGTGTACCCATTAGAACTTAAGTCTTAGGAGCACAAAAAATGCTGCTTCTCCATATGGTACAGCCCAAAACAATTTGATTTTCTTCTTTCTAAAACCAGAGCGACAGTTTAGGGGTGGAAACCCCCTATGGGGTCAAGGGGCAGCATCATTAGGGATAGCACCCTTAGCAGGTTACCTGATTAAATCATTTGAGGCCACAGGGACCTTCATGGCACATATCATTTGTAACCAAGCTCCAAGTTCTCCAAAAAACGCCAATTGGTTCAAACCGGCACAGCCCACATGCCCGCCCAGAGTTAACTGTGATTTTTCCACAATTATTGCTTCTATGATGAAGACTAATTTATAATCACCAATAAATCTTTCCTCCAAGGAGCAATACTTAACACTGTATGCACTAGAAGTTATGTTTTCTGAAACCATTTTTGGTTGTCGAAGTTTGTTTTGTATTATATCAGTTTGTACTTTGAGACTTGCCTAGGCTTTACACAGTTAGCATTCACTCCTTCTAATTAGGATCTTTTATCTTTTAATGTTTTGGTCTTTTTCATTTTTCAGTCGTTTCTGTTCCTTTCATCACTCTCACTATTGTAACTTGTAATTTTTAGTCCCGTTAACTTACTGATCATTTGTTTCCATTACTATAACTTTCATAATTTAATGCACCAATAGATGCAATAAACTCTTGGAGTCGTTTTAATTGGAAGGTGAAATGAACACTACACATTTTACCTAAAGTCTACTTCTCAACTAAGATGGAAATTGTTTAACAGTTAACAAACCAACTGCCATATTATGTGCAACTGTGATGTCCCCGCTCTAGTCAGTTCTCGATAACAGTGTGTTAGCCCTTTATTGGACCCTTGTGGGCTAGCTGGATTCGTTAGAGGGTCAGTGGTATTTTCTGGAGAGTTTGGTCATTCTCATTTTCAGAGCTCAGTGATTGGTTCACAGCAGGCATTAGAAGTTCATGGGTTGACAGCTTCTGACGGCACGGGAATATTTGGAGTTTTGAGTGAGTTATGGATTTTTAAGTGATTTGAGTTAATTAATTAACTTAATGCCTTATTATAAAGTCAAATTGACTTTATACATTTTATATCACTTAAATATTCTATAAAGGTGATTTAATATTTTAATCACTTAAAATACAAAAGGGCGCCCAAGTATTTAAGTCAAAACTATTGAAATGACTTAAATATATTTTAAAAAGATTTAAAATATGAAGAAGGGCGTATCTTTCTTGGAAGTCGTGCCTTTTTGCATATAAGGCATTTTTGGCAATGAGAACATCATTCATGATTATTTCAACTTTGCCTTTGGCTTCTTCCTATGCTTTCACCTGTGATTAGGTTTTTGAGCAATCTTCCATTGGAGAGCGAAATCTCTTCAGTGTTGAGCACTTTTGAAGCTGTGAGAGACTAGTCGAATTTGTGCAGTTTGTGAGGGCTTCATACAGAGGTTCTACTATGCTTTATCAGAGTTTTGTTGAGTTATTTATTAGAGACAGGAGGGTTTGTGGAGATGGCGTCCTTTTTTCATCATGGCAGGCATTTGACATCATGGTCGTACATTCAGAGTTGAGAGTTGGGCTTTTTGCTTGAAGTGCGTGGCTTCCTGTGCAAGGGCGTTTGGGGTTTCTTGGAGAAACGCCTTCCAGCTTGAGGGTTTCTCTTCACCTTTCTTGGCATCTGGCATATACTACTCATTTGCCTCAGTTTCAGGGCTTGTTTACACTTACTGTAGCTTCCTACACTGGGTTTAGCCAGATTTCATCATCTTGGCTGGCAAACTGGACTTCATTTCTTAAATAAATAATCTGGGAGCTTTTGGGTATGTTTATGAGTTTTGAATCCATTGTTGAGCTTATTTATTACCTTCTGTAATTTCAATTCGCTTACATTAACTCAGATTTACATTTTATAAGCATTTATGTTGTGTGCCCCTTTTATTTCTCTCTAGAAATTCTTCTATAAAAAACGTAAAACACAATAAAGATAAATAAAAGACAGAGGTTTGAGGTTTGAGCCAGCATGGCTCATCACAATGGTATCAAAGCAAATTAATCCTGCCAGCTTGTGGGAAAAATAAATATCTATGCAGCCACACCAGAACAGGTTTGACAGGCACTACACACGCAGGGGCCCTAGAATTCCAAGAAATACTTTTGAACCTTTTCAGGCGATTCCATTGAACGAACAGGAGGAGGATTTTGACTTTGATAATATGGCTGAAAGGAATGATGATGCAAGTCTTAATGACGAAAACAGGGATGCTAGAGAAGTGCTGAGAGGAATGGTGGCCGGTCAAGAACAGGTGGCAAACATCCTTCAGCAACTGAGTACCAATGTGCAAAATTTGACAGTTCTGAGAAGGCCGAATATGGGTCAAGATCAGGAGGGTAGCATACATGGAGAACAGTACAGGAATATTGCTCCAGCACGCACCTTTGAGAGAGCCACATGCCCTACTTTTGTCAGGAATGACGCTGAGGAGGAGGTGGAAGAAGGTGGGGAAGTGAACTTTGCTGACAACATCTTGACTATGTATGATGAATGAGATGCATTGCCTCCACGAGTTAAGGATCACCTTAACTTCGACTGTTTCATGAGCCAAAAGAGAGAGCACACCAGGAACAGGAATGACATGAGGCCTAGACATCAGCACAATGATCTACGACAGACTACCAATAAGCTTACCTTAGTGAACTATGATGGCAGTGGCAGAGTTACAACACGTGCTTGGGTGAGTAAATTGGATATGTTCCTGACACTACGTCCTATGCCAGAGGAAGATGCTATTAGATTTGCAGCTCTACATCTTGATGGTGTGGCACATGACAGGTGGATTCATGGCATGGCTACTCTTCACCATGACCGGATTACCTCATACCAGGAGTTCACTGATAGATTGGTAGAGAGGTTTGATAGACGTGATCTGGAACTATTCTTCAGGGATCTTGCACAGTTAAAACAGTTGGGTAGCTTGGAATCGTACATTGGAGAGTTCCAAAGACTATCTGTGATGGTGACAGGTATCTCAGAGAGAAGGCTGATCATATTGTTTATTGAGGGTCTTTTTGAGCCCATGAAAGGTTGGATAAAAGCATTTGATCCACCTACTTTACAGGAGGCCATGAAGAAAGCTCGCAGTATGGAGCTCACTACTCCTCGTAAACAATTTGGCACAAAACCTTCTACCTCCTACACAGAGAACAAATCTGATCCAAAGAGGGCTGATAATGCTGATCAAAAGAAAAAATATACAGCTCCTTTAGATCGTGACACAATGAATGATCTATGTAGAAGGAAACTCTGTTTTTACTATAAGGGCCTGTATGACTTCAATCATGATTGTCCCCTCAAGCCTAAAGGGAAAAATAGGCACATGGAATGGTTTTATGAGGGAGAAACGTTGACTGATTTTTCTGATTAGCAAGCTGCTATTTATGACACAGATGAAGAAAAGTCAGAAAATGAGGCAGAGATTGAGGTAGAAAGTGAGCTATAGGAGGCTCATATGTCCAACATGCAGAGAGAGAGATCTTTCAGGCTTCGTGGGATTTTAGCGGGTCAAAGAGTCATATCTCTTTTGGACACAAGTGCAACCCACAACTTTATTGATTGATGGTTAGTGGAGAAAAGGGGAATTCAAACTCAGCAGTTTGAAGGCATTCGAGTGAAGGTTGTAGATGGACACACTCTCACCTGTGAGAGGATGATTCCTGATTTACCATTAAAACTCAACAATTTTGAGTTTAAGGCAGATTTTTATGTTGTGAACATGAGAGGAACGGATATAGTTCTCGGCATGAAGTGGCTTCATGCTATAGGAGAGTTCACACTTAATTTGCGTGATATGGAGATGAAGTTCAAAATTGATGGCACAAATCATGTTCTTAAAGCCATCAAAGACAGCAATCTAAAAGAAATTTCACTTCGGAGAATGGAACGTTTGATTCGACACGACATGGTAGAATGGGCTGCTAAGTGTAGGTTAATGCCTTCACAGTTAGAGCAGCAAGCTTTTCCTTACCATCCGGATGTACAGGAACTCCGAATCAAACATGCAAAGGTTTTCAGTGCTATTCCACCAGGTAGACCTCCTGATAGAGGTATTGAGCATATCATTGAGCTGGATGAGGGCACGAAACCTATTATGATCACTCCTTACTGGCACCCCAAGCATTTAAAAGATGAAATTGAGAAAACTATTAAGGAACTTTTAGCTATGGGGCACATTAGGCCGAGTAAGTCACCCTTTGCTTCATCAGTTGTTTTGGTGAAGAAAAAGGATGGTACACTTAGGATGTGTATTGACTACAGGATGCTCAATAGGAAGACTATAAAGAACAGGTATCCTATCCCTCGGATAGATGAGTTGATAGACGAGCTTCATGGAGCTTGCTATTTCTCGAAGATTGATTTGAGGACTGGTTACCATCAGATCAAAGTCAAAGAGGAGGATATTGAGAAAACTGCATTCAGATGTCACTGTGGACACTATGATTTCTTGGTTATGCCATTCGGCTTAACCAATGCTCCAGGCCTCTAGCTACATTTCAGTCTACTATGAATAGGGTTTTCCATCCTCTCTTGAGGAAATTTGTGTTGGTGTTCTTCGATGACATCCTGGTTTACAACAAATCATGGGAGGAACACATTGTTCACTTAGATGAGGTATTGAGTATACTTGACAGGGAGTCCTTGTACGCCAAGGAATCCAAGTGTGCTTTAGGCATTGTTGAGCTTTTGTATCTGGGTCACATTATCAGTGGAGAGGGAGTCAGTATGGATCCAGAGAAAGTTCGAGCTATTATCGATTGGCCTACACCTGAGACATCGACACAACTCAGGGGGTTTGTAGGGTTATGTGCCTTCTATCGTCGGTTTGTTAGTGGATTCTTGCGACATGCTGCGCCACTAACTGATTTGACTAAGAAGGGAGCCTTTGTGTGGACACCTCTTGCATAGGTGTGCTTTGAGAAGTTCAGACTTCTCATGACTACATGTCCAGTCTTGGCCTTGCCAGATTTCACCAAACCATTTGAGCTACATTGTGATGCTAGTGGTGAGGGTATTGGTGCAGTTATCATGCAGGATCGACACCCTATTGCTTTTGAGAGCAAGAAGCTAAGGGGTCCTAAACGGAGTTACAGTATCTATGATAAGGAAATGTTGGCCATCATGCATGCCATGGCCAAATTCAGGCAATACTTGGTTGGTAGTAAATTCAGTGTTAAAACCGATCACAATAGTCTGAAACATTTTCTTGGACAGCAAGATTTGAACGAAAGGCAACAAAAATGGGTCAACAAACTTTAGTCCTATGATTTTGACATTGCCTATGTCAAGGGCACTCAGAATGTAGTTGTTGATGCTTTATCTCGCCGTCCTCACTTGAGCTCCATTACACAGATTTCAGAGGACTGGAGACACATGATAGTAGCAGAGTATGCTAAGAATCCGTGGGCTTCTAGCATAGTGGATGGGACAGTACATGATGACAGATTCTCACTTGTGGATGATCTTATCATTTACAAAGGGAGGATATTTCTTGTTCCAGGTTCTGAGATGAGGGACATGGTATTGAGATCATTCCATGATTCGCCTATGGCAAGACATCCCGATTACTTTAAGACCTACAGGCAGGTACGGAAGAGATTCTCTTGGAAGGGTCTCAAGTCTTTTGTTCTTCAGTATGTCAGGGAATGCCTTGTTTGTCAGCAAAACAAGCAGGAACATACATACCCTGTAGGTTTACTTCAGCCCATTCCTATCCCTGAGAGGAAGTGGGAATGCTTGTCTATGGACTTCATCACAGGCTTGTCGAAAGCTCAAGGGAAAAACAACGTTTTTGTGGTAGTAGATCGGTTGACGAAGTATGCACATTTTTTCTCAATCACTACTACACACACAACTACTCAGGTGGCGGACTTGTTTTTCCGCGAGGTATTCAGATTGCATGGATTGCCTCGGAGTATAGTCAGTGACAGGGATAGCAGGTTTTTGACTAACTTCTGGTAGGAGTTATTCAAACTTTGCGGGACAGAACTCACTCCGAGCACCAGCTACCACCCACAGACAGATGGGCAGACAGAGATAGTCAACAAATGGGTGGAGGGATACTTGAGGAATTACAGTTCAGGACAGCAGAAGGCATGGGTGAAGTGGTTATACCTTTGTGAGTATTGCTACAATACCACTCATCACATGTGCATTCAGATGACACCTTACCGAGTGTTATATGGATATGATGCTCCGAGCTTTCTTGATTTATTGCTGAGTGATAGTAGAGTACCCAGTGTTGGTGATTTGTTGCAAGAGAATCAGGACATTATGAAAGCACTCAGGGAGAATATTCAGAAAGCTCAAAATCAGCAAAAGCAATATGCTGATCAGAAGCGAGTGGAGAGATCTTTCGAGATCAATGATTTGGTGTATTTGATGCTCCAGCCTTATAGGCAATCCACCCTTCGTAAGAGGGGCGTTGAGAAACTTAAGCCACGATACTATGGACCATTCAGAGTTGTCAGACGTGTCGGTGAAGTGGCTTATGAGTTAGATCTTCCGGTGGACAGTAAGGTTCACAATGTGTTCCATATGTCGCGCCTCAAAAAGGCATTGGAACCATAGGTGACTCCTTCTATTGATTTACCACCCCTGGATGATGATGGGAAATTGATTTTGATACTCGAGGCCATTCTGGATTCTAGAGAGCGTCATCTTCGAAGGCAGGTTATCAGGGAATATTTGGTGAAGTGGAAAGATCTTCCGACAGAGGATGCTACTTGGGAGAGTGACAGTATTCTTTAGCATCCAGCTTTGAGTTTGCTTGTGGGCAAGCAAATTTGGGGAGGGCGGACTGTGATGTCCCCACTCTAATCAGTTCTCGGTAATAGTGTGTTAGCCCTTTATTGTGTTAGAATATATTATTCTCTTTTTATTTAATGGTCAATGTAAAGTTATGTTTAGTCTAATATACTGTTTCTACAGTATCAAGTAGGTTAGTTAGGTAGATATCATTAATATCTACAGTGCTTCATGCACTTCTATATATTGTAACCTTTTTTATGTTAATGAACGACTTTTAAACCATTTACATGGTATCAAAGCCAACTAGGGTTTCTGGGAATTTTCGTGGGCTTTTTCATAGCTGTAATTCAAAATTTTCCAGCCTGTTTCTTTTCAAGCAAATTCGTGGGTTTCTGTTTGCGGATTTTTTCTGCAAAACCTTGTTGCGGTTTATGGGCGCGACCTCTAGTGTTCTGCACGCGACGCGACCTGTGATAGATTTCGTGACTATATTTGTTCGCGTTTTTTTTCTTTGCGTCTCCTCTCTGCAATTTCCGGTCCAAACTTTCATCTTTTTGGCCGCGTGTTTATGCTCACTGTGGACAAGATTTCCACACTGCAAGACGCGTTTCTAAGATCGTGAGTCTGGTCGTGTTTTCTGATTGAAAAAAAACAAATAAATCCGCATTTTTTTTATAAACGTTTTTTCAGATATCTGGTTTTTTGTTGAAGTCGTGATTTTCTCCACGTTTTGACGCGTTTTTAGACGCGTTTTAGGCGCGATTGTGTTCTGGTGTGCTGCGATTCTGTGGAGTTTCCAGCTGTTTTCTGCATTTTCTTGAAGCTTTCATGGCCGCCTGAAAATTTCGACTAGGGTTTTGAACCCTCAGATCAAGTCGAAAATTTATTTTTATGGCAGATTCCTTTTGGGTTTTCCGAGATCTCAACTGGGTCGTTGTCCATTTTTTCTGGGTACCTCGTTTTCTGTGCCTCGAAATTTGTGACTTAGTTTGAAGTCGAAATTTTTTTATGATCACAGATTCTTTTTGGGTTTTGCGAGATCTCAACTAGGTTGTCACTAGATTTTTCTGTGTACCTCATTTTCCGTGCCTCAAAATTTGTGTTGTCAAAATTTTTTGGGTATTCTTCCATCCTTCTGGGTTTTTATTTATCTTTTTTGGGTTTTCAGTAAAACCTCAAAATCCGTGTTCGGGTTTCTGTATTTTTGTTTTCTTTGCATTATCTTGCCTTCACCTGTTTGACTGCAAGGTACGTGATGGCATCTCTCACAAACATAATGCTCGAAAGCAGCCAGAAGTTCAATGGGAAGAATTACAACACCTGGAAGCAGCGCATGCTGACGATCTTTGAATATCATTGTCTCGATCAGGTCGTCTTGGGGACCTCACCTCTACCTAGTGTAGCCGGAAAGGATCAGGACAAATGGGATGAACGCAACCGAGAAGCCGTCATGCTCATCAAGCTTTCAGTCACTGACGACTAGCTACCACAAGTGTCGTCAGGCAAAACAGCTGCTGAGGTATGGACAACCCTGAAGGATCTCCATGAAACGTCAGCTAAGAGTCGTGCGTTTTTTCTTAAGAAAATGCTTTTTTCAATAATGATGGACGAAAAGCACACCACTCTTCAAGAGCATCTAACAAGAATCACAGAGATTCGAGACCAGCTGGAAGCCATTGGACGAAAGATGGAGGAAGAGGACATGGTCGTCATTACTCTTAAGAGTTTTCCAAAGTCTTACAAGCATTTCATTGAGACGCTCAATATTACTTCAACAAATGTTGACTTGAAGTTTCCAGACTTGTGTAACAAGCTTCTACAACAGGATCGTTGGAGACAGCAGTTTGGAAGCAGTGCCAGTTCGTCCTCCATAGAGCAGGCGTTCTCTGCCAAATCTTCTGCTAAGAACAAAGGAAAGGCTCAATCTTCTCAGCCGAAAGGCTCTGGTTCTTCTCAAGACAGCAAGAAGAAGAAGAACGTTTAGTGCAATTATTGTCACAAATATGGTCACATTAAGGCTGATTGTCGCACTCGGTTGGCTTCTGAACAAAAGAAGCAAGGAGGATCTCAACAGAAGGCACATGTTGCTGAGCACACTGAGCAGAAAGAGTCTGCATTCTATGCGTTTATGGCCAAGAGAACTATAGATCTGGTACATTCTTCTACCTGGTATATCGATTCAGGGGCATCGCGGCATTTTACTCATCGTCGGGATTGGTTCACACAATTCGAACCCTTCTCAGATTCTGTCATTTTCGGAGGAGGAGAAGAGTACACAGTTGCTGGTAAGGGCACTGTCCAGATTCACTCAAGAGGAAGAAATCTACTCTTTCTCGATGTCTACTATGTTCCCGGCATGGAACATAATCTCCTCTCCGTCAGTCAGATCATGCGGCATTCTCCCCAGTTAGATGTTGTTTTCAGTTCGTCCACCTGCAGCATCGTTGATCGGGAGACTCGTACTACAATTGCTATGGGACTTGAGGATCACGGTCTGTACAGACTTGCTGATTCTAGTGATTCTCAAGAGCACGCTCTAGCAACCTGAAGTACAACCATCAGCAAACTTTGGCATCAGCGTTATGGGCACTTGAATGTGCACTACCTCTCAGTTATCTCGGAAGGGTCTTGTTGCTGGTCTACCTGAGATCCAAACTAAAAATCATGGAGTTTGTGGTGCCTGTCAAGCTGGCAAGCAGCATCGGACACCATTCTCGGATGGTGACTCTTGGCGAGCCTCCAAGGTACTCCAACTGGTTCATGCTGATGTATGTGGACCGATGAACACTCCTTCTGTTACTGGGTCCAGGTACTTTTTATTGCTTGTTGATGATTTCAGTCGGAAAATGTGGGTGTATTTTTTGAAACATAAATCAGATGTGTTCAGCACATTTCAGCAGTTTAAAGCCTTAGTTGAGAAAGAATCGGGTTCTCACATTGTTACTCTAAGGTCAAATAATGGGGGGGAGTTTTGTTCAACTGACTTCTCTACTTTTTGTGCTGCACATGGCATTAAGCGCCAACTTACCACACCCTACACGCCTCAGTAGAATGGTGTCATTGAACGCAAGAATCGCACCATTACCGAAATGGCTCGTTCTATGCTCGAGTACAGAAATGTACCTAAGAAATACTGGGCTGAAGTAGTCTACACTGCAGTCTACCTCCTGAATCGATCACCTACACAAGCCGTTAAGAAGATGACTCCAGAAGAAGCCTGGTTAGGACGTAAGCCTAAGGTGGGCCATCTAAAAGTCTTCGGTTCTACCGCTCATGTATGGATTCCAGACGCTAAGCGTACCAAGTTGGACTCCAAGAGCCAGACACTTATGTTTACTGGCTACAACGACAATCACAAAGCCTACAGGTTGGTCGATGTGGAGACAGATCGTCTCATATTCAGCCGTGATGTTGTGATTGATGAGACTACTGGTCCATTTGTCTCTACCACCAGTCCTGCGGATCAGCCTACGAAGGTTCCTGATGAGGGTGTTCGTCTTCCTCTTGGTTCCCATGATGGGAGGGCTTCAGAGTATTCTGACTCTGAAGATGAGTCGTCTACTGATCATGATCTCGCACCACCTAACTTTCCTCAGGACTCACCTCCAGATGACCTTGTTCCAGATATCCCAGGAGATGCTGTTACTCCTATTCCTGATGTTGGTACTTCTACTCGTCGGCCTAAGTGGTGGGCCAAGACAATCGGTGATCTTCATGATGATGAACTCATTGAGGGTAGATCAACTCGTAGCAAGAGCAAGCAGCAGTCCACAGTCAACTTCGCTCTTATGGCCAACATCCACAATATCTACGAGCCTCATACATATTCAGAGGCTAAAGGAATTCCAGAGTGGGAACAGGCTATGCAGACAGAATATCATAGTCTTCTGAAGAATCACACCTAGGTTCTTTCTGATCTTCCTCCTGGGAAGAAACCTATCAGTTGCAAATGGGTTTACAAGGTCAAGTATCATGCCGATGGTACTCTGGATAAATACAAGGCCAGATTGGTTGCTCGGGGATTCACACAGTGGGAGGGCATTGATTACGAGGAGACATTCGCTCCTACTGCCAAGATGAGCACAATTCGTCTTCTTCTCACTATTGCAGCCCAATTTGGATGGATAGTTCATCAGATGGACGTCAAGAGTGCCTTCCTCAACGGTGATTTGCAGGAAGAAGTCTACATGACGCAACCTCCTGGTTTCAAGGTTGTTGGCAAAGAACATCAAGTATGTAGGCTCGTGAAAGCACTCTATGGACTGAAACAGGCTCCTCGTGCATGGTATATCAAGATTGATCAGTACTTGGTTGATCATGGTTTTCAGCGCAGCCCTTCTGACAGTAATCTATATTTCAAACACTCTGGTGATGATATTCTCTTTCTTGTTGTCTATGTTGACGATTTGATCATTACTGGCAGTTCAACACATTTGATTGCAACAATCAAACACGATTTGTGTCAGACTTTTGACATGACAGATTTGGGGCTTCTCCATTATTGTTTGGGTATTGAAGTTTGGCAGACCGCTGGTAGCATCTTTATCTCTCAATCCAAATATGCTAGAATTTTGCTTGACAAATTTCGGATGTAGGACTGTAAACCTGCTTCCACACCTATGGAGAAGGGGCTGAAGTTGTCATCCAACTCTAATTCACCTCCGGTCGATGAAACGACCTTCAGGCAACTAGTGGGCAGTCTCATCTACCTCGCTGCTACTAGACCAGACATCAGTTTTGTAGTGAGCTACATCTCTCGCTTCATGACAGCTCCTAAAGCTGATCATTGGATTGCAGCGAAGCGAGTGCTGAGATATGTTAAGGGCACTTCTGACTATGGCATTCTCTATGGCAGATGCAAGGATCCAAAGCTGATTGGTTACACAGACTCAGATTGGGCAGGTTCAGTGGATGATAGAAAATCTACTTTTGGGTATGTATTCAGTTTGGGTACCGGTGCTGTAACATGGACCAGCAAGAAGCAATACGCAGTAGCTCTTTCCTCGACAGAAGCTGAATATCGAGGAACCGTTAAAGCAGCATGTGAGGCAGTTTGGCTTCGTAGGATGCTTTCTGACATGCACATGTCACAAGCAGGACCTTCTCCCTTGTACATTGATAATCAAGGGGTGCTCAAATTGGCCAAAAATCCAGTCTTCCATGAACGTACCAAGCATGTTGAGCTTCATTGTCACTACATCCACAAGTTGGTAGAAGACGGATCAGTTCAACTGCAGTATGTTCCAACAGCAGATCAGATTGCAGACATTCTCACCAAGTCTCTGAGCCCGGATAAATTTGTAAAATTCAGGGGGCAACTTGGTGTTGTTGATGGATTGACCATTAAGGGAGGGTGTTAGAATATATTATTCTCTTTTTATTTAATGGTCAATGTAAAGTTATGTTTAGTCTAATATACTGTTTCTACAGTATCAAGTAGGTTAGTTAGGTAGATATCATTAATATCTATAGTGCTTCATGCACTTCTATATATTGTAACCTTTTTTATGTTAATGAATGACTTTTAAACCATTTACATATTGGACCCTTGTGGGCTAGCTGGATTGCTTAGAGGGTCAGTGGTACTTTCTGGAGAGTTTGGTCGTTCTCATTTTCAGAGCTCAGTGATTGGTTCACAACAGGCGTTAGCAGTTCATGGGTTGACAGCTTCTAACGGCATAGGAATATTTGGAGTTTTGAGTGAGTTATGGATTTTTAAGTGATTTGAGTTAATTAATTAATTTAATGCCTTATTATAAAGTCAAATTGACTTTATACATTTTATATCACTTAAATATTCTATAAAGGTGATTTAATATTTTAATCACTTAAAATACAAAAGGGTGCCCAAGTATTTAAGTCAAAACTATTGAAATGACTTAAATATATTTTAAAAAGATTTAAAATATGAAGGGTGTATCTTTCTTGGAAGTCGTGCCTTTTTGCATATAAGGCATTTTTGGCAATGAGAACATCATTCATGATTATTTCAACTTTGCCTTTGGCTTCTTCTTGTGCTTTCACCTGTGATCGGGTTTTTGAGCAATCTTCCATTGGAGAACGAAATCTCTTCAATGTCGAGCACTTTTGAGGCTGTGAGAGACCAGTCGAATTTGTGCAGTTTGTGAGGGCTTCATACAGAGGTTCTACTGTGCTTTATCAGAGTTTTGTTGAGTTATTTATCAGAGACAAGAGGGTTTGTGGAGATGGCGTCCTTCTTTCATCATGGTAGGCATTTGACATCATGGTCGTACATTCAGAGTTGAGAGCTAGGCTTTTTGCTTGAAGTGTGTGGCTTCCTGTGCAAGGGCGTTTGGGGTTTCTTGGAGAAACGCCTTCCAGTTTGAGGGTTTCTCTTCACCTTTCTTGGCGTCTGGCATATACTACTCATTTGCCTCAGTTTCAGGGCTGGCTTACACTTACTGTAGCTTCCTACACTGGATTTAGCCAGATTTCACCATCTTGGCTAGCAAACTGGACTTCATTTCTTAAATAAATAATCTGGGAGCTTTCGGGTATGTTTATGAGTTTTGAATCCATTGTTGAGCTTATTTATTACCTTCTATAATTTCAATTCGCTTACACTAGCTCAGATTTACATTTTATAAGCATTTATGTTGTGCACCCCTTCTATTTCTCTCTAGAAATTCTTCTCTAAAAAACGTAAAACACAATAAAGATAAATAAAAGACAGGGGTTTGAGGTTTGAGCCAGCAGGGCTCATCACAGCAACTGACATGATAGCTATTCATAGCCATGAGCCCTATAATATATCTACTCCTTTGATTCCTGGTTGAAAACTTTCCATATTTAATAAGAGGAAAACTGTATTAATTGTGAAAACTGCACATAAAACATGGCAATTTCCAGAGGAATATGCCCAAATCCTTGAGCAATAAACAAAACCATTTTAAAAAGAATTCAAACACTTTTTTCCAGAAAAATCTAACCCATAGAGTAAAATGCAAATAATGAATTGGCTTGTTCTAGATAATATACATAAATTCATAATCACTAGCATCTTTTATAATCCATGGTGTGCTAATGATTTGAATTATATTTCTCATGAGCTTTGATGCAGGAGCATCCCTTGAAAGGGAGTTGATTCTCCATGTTGAAGCACAATTTCAGGATTCTTTTAAGGTGAAGCAGTCACTTGACCTTTTGGAAGTTAAACTGGTAGTCCAGCAGGCAAGGTGAAAGGAGTTTGCAAGGAAGTGAGTGAATGCAGCTTGCATGAGATCACCAAAAAGTATAGATTCATGATATGTATAACTATAGAGAGTGAGTTTTCAATTTCAGTTTAGATGTAGAGTGTAGAAAAAGTGGTGAGCATTTCTTCCAAATATTTGATGTAATTTTTTTGAGAAATTTTCAAATTAATGAAGAATTTTGTATTTTCCATTTTGAATATGTTCATGATTTTGCTTCCATATTGCACTTCTGCACTTATTTGACTGGTTTACCATTAGTCACTTGACGCTCTACCATACTGAAATAATGTGGTTAGAATTCTTAACTACTGATTTGAGAGTTGAGAAGTTGTAGAATACTAGAATTGCTTTGTTGAGGTGTTGCAAGGAGTTGAGTGATAGGATTTTTTATGTCAAGAAGTCAAGCCTGCTTTAAACAGAAATGTAAGATATGGCCCATAGAGGAATACAATATGAAAGAGTAAAAGATCGGGCACCAAGAGCTGCGGATATTGTTAAGGTTGTGTGAGCCATACAAGCCAGATTGGAAGCTGTGGAGACAGCCATTTAAGAGTTGCTGTAGAAATCAGTGATGAAAGTGGTGTTGAAGAAGAAGATGAAGTCCAGCCATGAGAAGCTGAAGAGCTCAGACCTGAAGAAAAAATCATCAAAGCCATTTCTGAACTGGATGGTAAGCCAAAGATTGATAGCCTTAATTATTATGGATTTAAATCTTGAGGACTTGATAAATTGCACCCTAACAAAGTGAAGTTTGCATGCACCAAGTTCAAAGATCATGCTTCTCTTTGGTGAGATCATGTTGAGTTGGAAAGGATTCGACTGGGGAAAGAAAATATAAATACCAAGGATGGGATGGTTTCAAAACTCACAGGGGAATTTTTTCCATCTGATTATTAGTTGAATTTGTTCCAGAAGTTGCATAACCTAGTTCTAGGAAAGTTGAGCATAAAGGATTTCACCAAGGAATATTATGAGTTAATAATCATTAGAGCAGGTTATGTACAAGATGATGAAGAAACAATTGGCAGGCTTGTTAATGGCCTTAGAAGTTCTACTCAACATGAGTTTGGTATGGTTAAGCTGGATTCTACAGAAGAATCATATTATATGGCTTTTAAGGGAGAAAATTTTTGTTAAGAAAATGACAAAGTGTAAGAGAAAGAACTAAACAGATGAAAAGAAAGTGGTTGGCAGAGATGAAGAGTTTAGAAAACAAAAATATAATGCAGCAAAAACATGCTCCTCACAATAAAGTCAAAGAAGTTATCAATCTTGTTCTCCACCAAGATGAGCTCATGGAAGGAGATTCGAAGGTATTTGTCTTAGATTTGGTTAGCATAAACATAGGCCATATGAACATCTAGAAGTTGAAAAGGATATATCATATGATAAATGAGGCAAGAGCTAATATAGCTCAAGCACAAGATGAAGCAAAAGAAGAAGAGGTTTCTAGAGGAAGTAGAAGCAAGTGAGGATTTGATGGTACACATTGCTATTGAATCCAAAAAGAATGAACATCCATTGTAGAGAAAAATTCCTTCGGGGTAAGTGTTTCAAGTTGATTATTGATGGAGGCAATACTGATAATTTGGTATATATAGAGATAGTGTGGATGTTGGATCCAAATTCCATGCCCAAATCCATATATGGTGGCATGGCTGTAGAAGGGTCATCAACCAATGGTGATTAAGGAATGCACAATGAATTTCCACATTGAGAATGCTGTGATAAAGTAGTGTGTGATGGGATAGCCATGGATGCATAACACATGTTGCTGGAAAAACCTTGGCAGTATGACAAAAGTGTAAGATGGGAGAAATAGCACTTACAAATTCTGCAATGATATGAAAAATTTGGAGTTGCTGCCCATGAAGAAAGAAATGGGAGAATGTGGCAACTTGATGATAGTTCCAGTGAAGGAATCCTTGGAGGAAGTTTAAAGGCTAGATGTGATCTGCAGGAAAGAGTCATCTAGAGTACAGGAAAAAGCTCCAGAAGAATGGATGATTTTATGAGATTAAGTGCATCAAAGGGTGCATATAAGCAACTGCAAGACTTTCTAGAAAGAGCTGTAACTTGTGTGGTCCAAAGTAGATCAAAGCCAAGGAAATGATTAATTATTGCAGAAGTGCAGTGTGGCACACTCAGTAAAATGACCACTACAGTTGTGGTGCATCATGAAGAGAAATGTGGAAGTTGAAGTGTCACTGAAGTGCATGCAGAGGTGCATGAGCAGTTGCAGGAACAATAGCAAGATAAGAAAGCGCATTAGCAGGGAGAAAATGAAAGAATTGACCATAGAAAAACAGAATGCATATCTGGTGTAGTCAATATCAAAGGAAAAATAAAAGAAGAAAGATAACACTACCAGCTAGCTTTCAGGCACAATCTTTTCAGGAATTTCTGAAAATTACTTAAAATGACCTCTTGACAGCAAAGGGAAGAAACTAAATCCTACATCAAATCAACACAAAAAACTCTAATATTGAATCATTGATACCCCCAAAGAGCAGATGCGGGCAAAGATTTTTACATACTATAAGAAAATATTTCAAAAACAATAGTGAACAAACTTCAACCTCTATTAAAAGCAATTATTTCTCTGTTGCAGACTGGTTTTGTGAGGGGGTGGGGCAGGAAGGGTATCTTTGCTGGTGTAATAATAGCATAAAAATAGTTTTTCTTCCACAATAGAGACACCCAGGACTTCTAATCAAACTAGATATGTCAAAATTCTTTGATAGAGGCAATTGTGTGGTTGCCTTTGAATACTGTGAAAATTTAAATTTCACAAAAATATCATTGGATGGATTGAAAGTTGCATATCTAAACCAGCAATATCTATACCGAAAAAATAGAATCCCAGGACCATTATCCCAATCCTCAAGGGGGCTAAGGCAAGGAGATCAACTGAGACTTTACATGTTTCCTAACAATTACAGGACTAAACATAATACTGCAAAGAGCAAGAGTAGAAAACGAGGTTTTTGAATAAAGAATGGTTCCAAATGACAAAAGGTTCACAAAACTACAGTTTTCTGAAAACAATTTAACTCTTGTCCATGGATTTCAATAAAGGAAATGAAGGCCTAAAGAATTATTTTAGAACCTACATCAAGAAGCTTCTGGAGAACAGAGATATATAAATGTCCCAAAAAATTCAAAACATGGCAACAGGGAGAAGGCAGAGGGTAATGAATGTGTTCAGTATCAACAGAGCTACACTTATGATAATCCATCTCGTGTTTTCAATAACCCAGAAACAGAATAGAGTCACAAATGGGGAATGGATAAGAAGCAAAATGCATAACAAACTAAACGACTAGGCCACAAGGTCATTGTCATTATCAGACAGAATCCAGCTAATCAAATTGATACAGCAGCCCATTGGAGATGAGTATATGATCAACTGAAACAACTAGTAGTGTGTTGGAAGAAGACTACAAAGTTTACGCATCAGAGAGAATAAGCATAAGAGATATGGCTATAAAGGGCCTGCTGTAAGACTGACCTAGAGAATGCATTGGAATCTTTTGTAGGAATGGAGCATACTCAATTGAACAAAAATACTTACTAGGAGCAGACAAGGACATTTTCACGGTGGATGCGGCATTTAGATCACTGATATGAAAAATAAAGATAAAATAAGGAATATTGTTGTCAAACTCAAACCTATTTCCTGACATAAAGGATGGAGGAAATACAGATTTTCGATTAAAAGATGGGATAGATAATGAATTTAGAGTAAATCCAGTATCCACGCCACCGCAAGAAAAGATGGAAACAATAGGAATGCCACAGTAAGATAATATGCAATCAAGCTGAAGGAAAATGGAATCTTCAGTTATAAAGGAACGCAGATCCAAAGCACAGCTCCTTAGCAATAAAACCGTCAAAGGAACTTAAAAGAAGATGCACACCACATATACTGGTTGCACATAGGTCAGAGTGATGCAGGAAAATGAAAACAAGTATTGGCAAAACTTCTGGCTCAGCAAAGTGTACCCAAAAATTAAAGCCTTTTTGTGATTAGTTTTATTGTTTACAACTTACACAATAAACTCCAACAGCAGATGTACTACAAAGAGAATGATACAGAGGTCCGCCATGATGAATTTTACTTTTATACAAGCCGGCAGAATAAACAATATCTCATTAATCATGACATTTTGCAACAAGCATTCCTTTTAAAGAATAACCTATTTAAGACTAGGGTATAAGTATAGACAGCCTTAGATGAATTATGGCTATCTTGCATTACTGTTTCCTGAGAACAACCATACTTTTAAAGCATTCTTTCCAACCCCAAGACAGTTTATAAAGAATATGATCCAGTTTTGAAGTTTGGATACTTGTTTATGATCAGACATGAATCATCAATTATGAAAGTTTACCTTTGAAATATGAACACCAAGGTTTCTGTGAACACCAGAGCATTCAATGCATAGCAAAATGCCTAGATTTAGTGAAGCCCAGTCCGGATCATGGCAGCCACAGTCTGCACATACATCATTTCCAGGAACTTTTCTTAGTGTATCAAGGGGCCTCTCTTGCTGTTCAGCTGCCAAATGCCCCTGCATACCTCTAGCGGTATCCTGACAGGATGTAACATAACTCCTCATGGATGCATACTCATTAGCCATCAATTGCTCCAAATCAGAAGAGCTACTCCATGAATTTGTATCACTTATTTTTCCTTGGTGTCCACTAACTCTTGGACTACGAGGAACCCTCTGGCTATAACCCACCTGAACAGTTCCAAAGTTGAAAATCAACTAATTAGAAATCTGGGGTAAGAAGATCTAAGAATCCAACATTAAACCTAGTAATAATTTCTTTATCTATTCTATATCATGCTAGTTCTTATCAGAATTCTATTTGATTTTTAACTGTGTTCAAGTAACCCATCTGCAGAGAAATATCTGTAACCCTTATGGCATAATAGCTTCACCACATTGACTATCAATAAATTTTAATGGATTAAGCTCAACAATATTCCTCTTACCTGTTCTGGCAACTGAGAATTCAATAGTGAGGCAATAACTGCAGTAATTTTGTCAATCCAGTCCATTCGATCTACAGCATTCTCTGCCTATAAAAGAGAATTAAAAGAGGAAAAGCATCTGTCAGGTCAATGGGCTCCATCTCATTGATGTGAAGATACAGATACAACAATCCAATAGAATGGCAAAAATTAAATACATTGAATATAAAAAATCTGTATCCATTAGTGCTTGGTTGTATAACAAAGTAAGTGCATTGCTGCAGAGACAGTAAGATCAAATGTGGCAGATTTTGCCTCCATTGCTTACATACAAAAGAAGAACAAAACAAATTGTTGTCTTCCTCGTGTAAGTCTCAATACATAATGAAAGTAGGCATATTAAGAATTAGTTCGAGAAGAGACTAAATCCAGGCATCTACCTGTAGGGTGTAGTTCTTTGTTGGAGAAATTATCCTAAAACAGAATCGTAAATCTGTCTGCTCTGCATCCACCTTTATGGTAGATGTAAGAAGATTTACAGTATGATGTGTCACAGTCTTCTCCTCTTGCGGTACTCCGTGATGAGAAGAAAGCAACCGACCAAACAAACCAGTAACATGCTCAGATGAAGAGGGAGGCCTCTGAACAGATTGCTGGTTTGCAGGTCCCTGAAAAACAAATGGCACAGTTAACTCATAATATGAAACCTCACCTCAAGCAAACTGCTCGAAATTTTTTCAGTACATTGAGAAACTCTGAGAGCATATAGTCAACAATGAAAACCTACTGCTGGCTTGCTCCATTGTTTGCGGTAATAATACAACATTCCACGACTATCAAGGACAAAAAACCTTCTCTTCCAATCACCCCTCAAATTTGAAGAGCGCTTCAACAAGTAACCTTGTTTGATTGTTTGAACCTGAAACATCAAGCAGATGTGATCTTCAGTACATTCAGATATTTGAATCTCAAGACCAGTCATTCCAAGGCCAGAAAGCATATACGGTTTAATGGCTTCATTTGATCAAAGATGTACCAGAAATGGTCATGCACAAGGTTATAGCCATCCAACATCCTTGGTCCTTTACAAAGAAAATATAATGCCACCCCTAAAAGAACATGAACAAAGAAATATCATCAATCAAGGCCCAATGCAGATACCTTTCCTTTCATGGTGGATTGCATAACTGCTTCAATCATTTTATGAGAACTCCTGCCAACAGCTTGTATACCATCCCCAGAAGGAGAAGTTTCAACATCACTAAAAGAGCGCTGGTTTTCTTGTTCTATCTGCTTTCTAAATTCCTGCATCCTTTCTGCAAGAGCAGATTGCTCATAGTTTGTTCTTTCCCTCGATTGTTGTGCATATGTTAATACCTGAATGACATTGATAGAGAAGCTATCAAAATATGGAGTTGAGAAAAGTAATCTGTTTGCAGCTGTGAATGCAGGAAACTCATATGTATGGCTGTATTTTTAACTAAAATGAAGCTATCATTCAAACTTAAGAATTTAAATAACTCTAGGAACAATGTTCCTACACGTTTTAGATTTACAAATCATAAAGTACAGATATGGAAATAGTCACAAGCTATACATGGTGGTGAAAGGTCAGCAATTTTTTCCTTTGTCTCTTGCTTCAGTGAGTGCATTGTAATTTGTTGTAAAAAAATTTGTCAAAACAGTGTTGATTCTACAAGAAATGTCAGTCAATGGGGATTTGCAGTACTTTTCAAGAAAATAAGTGTATCAAGCTTCCATTTCCAACAAACAAATATTTTGCATACTGAATTAGATTTCTTATGAATGAAGCATCCAATTCCAACTTTTAATTTAACACACATATATTAGGTTTGTGAATTACAAAGCAAGTATTTGGAAGCAATTTATTCTAAATTCTGACAATAAGAGTTATGTGTTCTAATTTTATAACAAATTTTCATAAATATTCAAGCAAAAAGGATAACCTGGTGAATGTATGGTTCCATTTGATGTAGCAATTCATATCCCTACATATATGACAGACAGGAAAGTTCATCAGCTGAGGCATTCAAGAGAGGAATCCACAATCTGGCAATTGCAATCTCTTAAATTGATCCTTAATAACCTGTTCTGCAGTGTTAAAATCAGGGATACCTGTTTAAAGTAGCGCAGGTGGGCATCCATGGTTCCACTCACAGCTTCCAAGAACTCAAACTTTTTTTTAGCTTCAATATTTGAGAGAGAAGTCACCTGGATTTTTTATATGCAGTGCCTTTGTATAAGTAGCTGTCTTGACAAGTGAAACTTAATGCACAACACTTTCTATTGCAGCACCTAAAATTGCACCCAAATAAAGTAAGTTATGTGGCAATTATATGGAAGTTGAGTGACTTCATACATACTAGATTGAAGCGAGCTTGCTCAAATGCTGACCTTGCATTACGCAAATCCTGCAATCAAGATAAAATGAAAAAGTGATAACCTAGAGAACAGACCAATAATTGATGAGCTTTTGAAAACTTGTGCATATTAGCCCAATCTCAATATATGATACCTCTTCTGTTTCCGTAACAATGTCTATTCTTGTACTTTTCTTCAATGACATAAACTTTTCACGGACCTGTAGAAGAAGCATATATTACAAGTTTTAAAAACCATGAAGGAATTTGAACCATATAATCCTAAGAAAAGCAATCAATTATATTTGTAAATGTAATGCTTTGTGTTCTTTTAAATTTATTAGGATTTTTGTATTTACACTCCTGTTAAATCCCTACTATTTACATTTTTTTGTTGCTTGATTTAGTAGGAGAAACTTTAGATAATCCATGCTTTTTCTTATAATTATGGGCTATGTTGACTGTAATTTTGAGATTCACTGACCTATGTTGGTGATTTATGTAATCTGCTACCAATCTTGCATGAGATAATATCCCTCATTAACCAAAGGCATACTATAACTTTCTCTAGACCTGGTCAAGTTTGTCTGCAGAGATTTGTTTCATAAATAGAATCCAATCATACCAACATCAAATATAAGGACAACTTGATGATTGAAAGATCAAGGTGATTGCATATAAATGCTTCGATGCTGGTTTTTAGTCCATTAAAGTTGTCACACAATCTATTACTTCACCTTCATTGAGAGATGTAAATCCTTAACTCGGTGACATAAGAAAAGCACATCTGATGTTACTGAAACATTCAACAAAGGTGGTACAAGGTTTTGCCAGACTGCAATCTAAAACTAGTATACCAAAATATGTGGAGAACTACCATAAAATCTTGGCACAAATTCAATTCTGTATTACGATAGTCAAATGTAATATCCCCAATGGGATTTGCCCTAAAATTCTGATTTTTATTTCTGCTCAAACCCTAATTTTGATTTCTGATTTTTATTTTCTGAATTCAAACAAAATATCAGAGCGAACATACAAGTGCCCAAACATGACAAATAAATATGCCAAATGATGCTACAAATTGATATTCATATCAAACATGAAATCCACCATGAAAAAGTAAAACACAAGATAAGGCTCAAACATGCCAAACATATGCCCAAATTTCTGCTCTACAAATCAGATCTGAAACTACGATTATACATACCAAATATATGCAAAATAGTTTTCAAATATCAAACCCTAGATGGGCAAAATTCCTCCTTGGTAAGTGCTTAGGATTTGCTGCTCCAAATATGCAAAATCGCCCTCCAAAGGTGGGCGCTCAGGTCTGCTCCAAGTGGCACTCCAAATTAGGGCAAAACCCTAATGCAATCTCCTCACAAAATGCCACAATAATTCTGCTCCAAATCTGATGTGCAAATTTGATTATGCAATGATGCTCCAACCTCCAAATGTCTCCAATGAAGTGCAAATAAAACTCCATTATGACTCCTCCACAAGATGAGCTAGGTTTTCGTCCTTAACATTAAACCCGACCAAAGTTGCAGCCAAAGAGAAGAATCTCCAAATGGAAATATGATATTAATGGATGCCCCAAAAGACTTGCACTTTACTTTCTTTTATAGCCCTCCAAAGAAAAAACTTAACAAGGCCGACCTCCTTTATTTTATTTTTCTCCTCCAATCTTGGCCAACCCCAATAAAATATTCTTATTTTATTTTATTTATTATTTAATTATATTATTTATATTTTAATATTATATAATATATATACTAATGTTTAAAAACACTATTAAAATAGGGTGGATTTAGGGCAAGATAAAGGGGACATCACATCAAACAAATTTGCATCATGCATGTGTATCCTCTACAAAGAATCAAATTTGTAAAATCAGTATACTAGTATATTGGACTTGAGAAAAGCTTCAAAGTCGAATTTGCTAAGTAGCAAATCTACTGGAGGATGGAGATACAGGAGGTTGGAGGACATTCAATGACCTCATCAGTCACTAGCAACAGGATCGTGAAATTGAATTAGTAACCAAACAAATTGTGCCAAAATGACTAAAGCCAAGATCAGTTTCCAAGTGGCAACGACAACCATCTCATATAATATCAAAGTGGCAATGATCTATAATGGTGGCTACATATGCGACAATGAGGACTTAGTTCTCAAGCTTTTTATGTTGTAATTGGATGTGTTTGTCCCCAATCACAATTGTTGGTTGCTTGTGAATGGATGTGTTTGTCCCCATTCACAAGTTGATGTAAGTGATTGGATGTATTTGTCCCCAGTCATAGGTGTTCAGTGATTATGATTGGATGTGTGTGTCCTCAATCATAATTATTGTGAGCAGATGTGTGTGTCCCTATTCATAACTTGGATGTTGGATAGATGTGTTTTTCCCTATCTAAACTTGATGTAAAACTTTGGATAGATGTGTTAGTGTAATGTCCCCATTTTAGCCATACGCTCTTCTGTGACTGATAGCCTATTTCCGAAAGCCCGTAGGCTCGCCAAAGGTAAAATTAGTGTTTCCTATTTTATAGGGTTCTGAAGCATTTTTTAAGGTTTACATGTAAGAATTTCTGATGCATGTCTGGTGGAGTTTTTTGGGTTTTTGGAGAACTTCGAAATAGTGTAACATGCATCTCCATCTGACAACCTTTCCCAGAACTTGCTATTTTTATCCGACATATTGGATTTTGAGATTTGGATTGCGGATTCTTTTTGGGTTTTCAAAGAGCTTCGCAATGATATAACATGCAAGTGAATTGAGCAATTTTTTAGAATTTACTATTTTTAGTAAGTTCTATGTTTAGCAGTGTTTCGGTTGGTAGCAGCACAGTGAGCTTTCTTCTTCGGGCAGGGTAGTTGAGTATTTGTGAATTTGGCTTTTGAGGTGCAAATTTTTAGAAATAAAATATTTCAAGTCATTAATGTTATATTTTTAAGTTGACCCCTTGGCCTAACATCATGACTTGAAGTTGTTTTAAAATGTGATCTTGAAAGGTGGACGCCTCATTAAAGGAGTATTAATTATATTTTAAATGTTTTAATGTCTCCTTGGAGTTTGGATGCCAAAATGAGAAGGGAGAGATGATTTTGAAAATTAAAATATTTATTATTTGCTTTGGGCGTCCTTTGGAGGGAAAAGGATGGAAATTCAATAGTCGTCTCAAGTTCTATAGAAGAGAGGCCTTGCTCCAACATTTGATTATCCATTGTTTAACTTATTGAAATGTTGTTGGACTGATTTCAGAACCCGACTAAGGGGGAGCTTAGCATCTACACCATTCTTCGAGCCTAAAACTATGGTTCCCTAGATGGTCAATTGGGATTGTGCTTCATTCAGAAGTGCATATTGAGCTTCATTGTTGAAGTTTTGGAGATAATTTCTAGTTTTAATGTTGTTGGCTTATGAATGGCTAAAACGAGTTTTCAATTACAGCTTATTGAGTGATTTTATTTTGCTTATGGGTATTGGTCCATTCTATTTCTATGCTTAAGGCATCCCCTTTTGTGTTATTTCAGAATTAAAATTTTAAGTCTTCATTTTCTAGGGAGGTCGCCATTCCTCTAGGGCCGTACCATTCAATATCTTGCTGCCTTGGGATTTGTGTTGGGTCTTTGGGAGTTGTTGAATTTGATTTTTGGGGTTTCCCATGGTTGCCTAGCATTGGAGATATTGTGTTTTCAATTGTATAGGATTTGGTGAACTGTAGTGGGAGTTTTGGGTGTTTTTGGTAGAGTTTATGCGTGTTGGTCTGAACATTCAGTTTGCTGGTCTTTTGTATCAAACCAGGTGATTTCCATATCATGCTATATTTTTTGGTCTTTTATTAACAATTTGTAAAGTGAGATATAGTATTGACATTGCAGATGATTTGGAGCAGATTTCTCATGAAATTCATTGTAATAAGCTCATTGTAAATGTTGGTAACAATAGTACTGTTCTAGTCATTCCTATTTTTGCATTTACTTTATGTTTAATTCAAACATTGTAACCCCTGGATGGTTTACCGCCGGTGTGGAGGAATAAACAATTGCATCTCTCATATTTCACCCATTGGATAAGTGGAGAATACCCACTACTTAGTGGATGCCTGCTATTAGTGGATGAATTCTTCTTCATTGTAATACTTTCCCCCCACTAAACAAGTGGTAGCATGGAATTCTCATGGTCGGTGAAATATTCCAAACCAATTTTTTTTTTTGATTTTTCAATTAACAGATTTCAAACAATGCACCCGTTAAGGTTAGAAGATAAACCAAAACGTGCAGAAAGCAACTCTAACCAGAATGTACACCAGGATCCCGATGTGGGTAAGGTGTGAGCATTGGTCAGAGGATCTGAATTAAACTGATTATGCAAAAAGCAACTCTAACCAAGGATGGCGCCGATGATGGCGAGCTTATGGTCAGAGGATCTTCTTCTCTAAATACAGAAAGGAACTCAACGTCAAGAATGTGCTTTCCAAACCAAGATGGAATGGGAGCTACCATATGACGGAGATGCTAACTATGCTGAAAGTAAACTCAACACCAAGTATGTGCTACCCAATTCCAGAGTGGAAATGAGGCGACCATATGGCGGAGATATACAGAAATACAATGCAGCTTCAGAATGTAAAGTAAGATTAAGAGAAATGCTGACAGTACTACTGTTCAGCTTACAAAATATCAGAAGATGCCTGCAATAAACAAGATTAGAAGCTCTCCACTGCTGCAATAATAGATATGATCATTCCAAGGTTAATTATGACCTTCCAGATACAACTCTTCACCAAAATACAGATTACTCAAGACTGATATAACAAAACAGCAACGTAATATGCATAACCAGCAACCCTAGAATCCACTAAAATGCTCACAACTCACTCAATACTTGCCAGAATGACATGAGACCTGATGCAAACGAAAGCTATAATGATGGCAATGAGGACTAGACCAAGAAACAGCTAACAAATCGAAGTATTCTTTTTTCTAAACATTTGCCAGGCAGACCAGAATGGTGCGGCCAATAGAGAGAAGTGATTTTGCTTTTAAAAAATAAACACTCAATATTAAAATCTGAATCTTTGCAAGAAGGGTCGCCCCTATCAAGGAAACTCAATGAATCAATACCCAGAACGACTGTATTTTTATTTTCAGATTTATGAGTGAAACTACAGATTCAGCTTGACTTCAGCAACTTCAAAATGAGACTGAAATGCAAATCTAGAACTCCAAAAATGCAAGATACTCAACTGAAATGCAAGATAAACCTATTACAAACTATCTCTCAACTAGTTGCTATCTTTCAAGCAAGAAGAAGAGCCAAGCTAGGAGGCATTCATTCCTCGAAGCAATCCCAAAGCCATTCCGGCAGCATAACAATATTATAAAACATAAGATCATAAATGAAGAGCAACTGCCTCCTTATATAGACTTGAGAAGGCTCTCCAGAAACTTCTAGAAGATGCGCCCTAATTCCATAAGATGCTTTTAGGGTTTTGACTTGACCAAGTCTTCCTTCAAGATGGCGTCCCTTTTCATAAAGGCAATTTTCCTTTAATTTAAAATTATCTTTTCTCCAAAAGTTGGCATCCAATTCCACTTGAGCAATTAACTTTAGGAAAAATCGCAATATGTTCCTCATGAGAGAATAACCCTCAAAGTCCCCTTCTTTAAAATGACTTAAAGTCATATTACTAGGACAAGGGGTTATTTTATAAAATAAAACATTATTGACTCTAAATAACTTATTTCTCCAAAATGAACCTCTTAAGCCAAAAATCATGATCACCCAATGAACTGCAAGTGAAGGAAAGTTGACTGAGCTGACGCTGACTGAACCACTGCTAAAAATAGAATTTACTAAAAATAGTAAATTCCTGAAGGTGCTCAGAATGCCAAGAAAAACATACCACTGCAAAGCTCTCTGAAAACCCAGAAGGAAACCAGAATCCAAAAACCCAAACTCCCACAAGTAGAACCCTGAATCCTCAAGAAAACCCACCAAACAATCGGAAACCCTAATTCTGCCTCTGACTAGCCGACAGCACCCCGGGGATAGGCCATCGATCACTGAGAAGTGCAGTGCTAAAAATGGGGACATTACAGTCGGATCACCGTTTGCTTTACATTTCTAGCATTGTATTTCAATACAATTTATTGCTAACAATCTCGTCACCATATGCTATCACCTCGCCTTCGATAGGATCTTGGTGAACATTCTTGGTGAAGGTTACTTGAAGTTGATTATCTTTTGGGAGCTAAAGTTAATCATTGGTGATTGTGCTAGATTTGTGGTGAAAAAATTCAATAAAAAACTAAGGGGCACATTTTAGTGGTATCAAAACTTGTTTTCCTACCATCCTGTGTGTTCAAAGCTTCAACTGTCAGATGAGTCAAAGAAAATCAAAACTACACTAGAGGGGCAAAACAGAGTTTAGTTTCAGGTTCCAAAAGTTCTGAGGTTGACATCTTTCTCAGAGATTTTAAGAAACCTTGTCTGGCCAATTTAAGCTATGGCTTCAAATGAAGGGAAAGATTTGGCAGATTCTTTATACATTGTGAATGCAAGGCTCATCAATGAATGTCAAACAAGGGAAGAAGTGAGAATACTTCTTACATTGAAACAATGTTTGAACTAGGTGAAGCAATCACCTTTAGGGATAATTAAAACAACATTGTTGCCTGCAATGACCTTTCTGAAATGTCCTTATTTGTTGAGGCATCCAGATAAAGAAATTAATCTGCTAGTTACTTCATGCCTCAGTGAAGTGATGAGAATCTTGGCACCCTATGATGACAAAACTATGGAGAGAGTTCTTCACATGTTTGTGGAAAGCTTTCAAGATCTTGATGAAACTGATAGCAATCAGTACTCCAAAAGAACTGCTATACTGAAGATATTTTATGAACTCAAAACAAGTACGTTGCTGATTGATTTGGGCATGCAAGATCGAATGTATTATTTGATCCATTACCTCTTCATTTCAACTTGGAGTGAACAAGAGGAGGATGTAGTTGCAGCAACGAGAAACATTTTAATTTTAACTATAAATGAGATGGATGACATTCCAAAATCCGTCCTAACTTTTCTGTTAAACATTCATGAACAAGAAGGAAAGAATTTCTCTACTGCTGGTATGTTGATTAGAGATTTGTTCATTCAATGTGAGAGAAAATTGAAGCCACATTTGAAGAAAATAGAGCAGAAAAATAAGGTAGTTATCAGTGCAAAAGATGGAAATAAAATGTTGTTTTTCAATGATTCTAAGGCGGTTTCTCAAGAAGTACCTATTGATATGCAAGTGTTCGCACATGCCGAGGATGAGTGTAATGAAGCAACATCAGTTTTGAATTCACATGAAGAGTCTATGACAAGTAATCAAGAAGACTTCCTTGGTATGCTTGTGACAAATAATGAAGAAATCAGTAATATACCTTCATATGATGGGCTTATTGAAGGTAAGAAGGATAGCATCTTCAAACCAGCTAATAGTGATGATTCCTTGCTTCATTATAATAATGGAGATTTAGGTGGTCTTGAGTTCGTTCATCAAACTAAGTTCTTGGAGAAAGATACTAATGAAGATATCAGCTTTGGTGAGTTGGGAGGTGTCTTGTTCAAAGAGACAACACTCTAAGAAAAGTATGAAGAGCACTTCCTTTTTGAACAAAATAATCAGCCCTTCAGCATTTGCAATCCAAGTGTGAAGGCACCTAATTTTGTTAAGGAACTTGTATGAGATAAATTTCTCTTTGATCCCAATAAAGAACAAAATTTAGATTTCACTGCAAGCTATGAGATGGCCTTTGGAGGAGAAGTTTTTGACAAAGTAGCTTGCATAAAAAAGCCCTATAATGACCATTTTAATTTGGTTGCAGCCACTAAAGAAAAGTTTGTTGCTGCTAAAACTTTCAGGTCTACGATCAATAATGACTCACTGATCAAGTTGGGGCTTCTTTAACATATAATCAAGGAGACAGTGAAGGGGAAGTAGAGCTAGAAGACCACAGGGCCTTTGTTGATGAAGAGTTTAAAAAAGTTCTCAAATTCAAATCATATTTTCCTCTTTATGTAGTTGATTGTAAACAGAGGCCCGAAGAATTGGTAGGATTTGATCCTCTTCATGACCTTGAGCATTTTTAGTTGGTGGGTGGTGAAAGACAAGAGTCTTGGACCAGCTATGGGGGCAGCAAAGACAAGGAATAGAGTTCTGATTTTGAAATGCAGCCTATCAGTAGTTCACCATCCTTGCACTTTTGTGAGTGGAAAGGTCAATTCATGTTTTCCATTGAGGATGAGGTGCATGCATTATTCAGATTTGACCGCTCACATAGTTCGTTTAAAGAGAGACAAGAAGGAGTTTGGGATGGAGTCGCTCTCTTTAATCTGCAATTTATTAAAGACTCCTTAGTGATTATGAAATCAAAGTATCTATGATGGATTAAAGATCGGAGTTACACCTACAAATTCACAAAAAAGATCATTGGTGCATTTCAAAAAAGTGAAAGAAAAGTTGATAAGCTTACTCTTGAGCTTGAATCAAAAAAGTGCATGTTATAGAATGCTCAGTTGGGTGTAATGGAGGTAGGAGACCAGCTAGCTGATTTCAAACATCTCAAAGAATGTGGGGACGAGTTATACTTCGTGATTGATAATCCTCTAAGCTTTCTTATAAGTGAATGCATAAGAGGTTTAGAGAATTCAATCTCTATATGGGAAGTGTTGATTCATGACGACTTCCCCATCTTTGACACCAAGGTGTTGTCAAAACATGTTTTGGTAAGACATATTGTTTACATGCCTGACAGTTTATCCTTTGGATTGAGTAATGCTCACACTAACATGTCTTGGGAGTTGGATTTGAAGACAATGTTTGGTTCAGGCTCCCTTGTTTTTGAAATTTTCATGGATAGACTTCCAGTGGTTCACCAAAGAAGTCAATATTTTCTTGAGTGTGCATTTGGAGTTGTTTGACACTTGGGAATGTGTTGTGAATTTCTTCAGGGGTGTGGTGGATCATTCTTGGTTAGGTATCCTTGTTTGGCATCCTCGATGTGGAATGAAAAATCTTTTGGGGAATGGTAGGAAGGATCCTTGGAGGGATAAGGATCAAAATTTTAGAATTAATGGTATTGTTCCCTTCCTTACTAGCCACTTGTTGGTCCCATTTGTTGATAAACAAATGGATTGGAGAGAAATTTTGAGCAAAGAATGGTTCTTTTCTGTGATGAAATCTTCAGAGAGGTTGTTTTCAGCTATGAATATGAGCAGATGTAATATTTTGGACGCTGATTTTCAGTTTTGCAGCAGTTGTTTATCTTCTTGGATGCTGATTTTCCTTAAATCCGATCTCAAGTTGACCATTTCTGACTTGTTCGACAGCTGGTGCATTCGTTTTCAGACTTTCCAATCTCTTGTTAGCAATGATTTTTGGTCTCAAATGGGAGGAATGAGGATTTGGAGTGATCTAAATCAGTACTGGATAATGTTCAAGCTCTTTCCAAGTGGCTATCTTTGTACATTTTCTTGTACAAGTGCTTGGAGCAGCGAACCTTTGCTTGATTGGGTTCATTAGAATTATCTAGAGAAGGCATAGTACTTTCATGAGGAGTTATAAGGATGTGTTTTGCGCTCTTGCAAAAGATTGCTTTCTTCCTTGCAAAAAGATGTGGAAGAATCGCATATGCAATTGTGACTCTGATTGATGCTTTGGGGAGTTATGCTGATGAGTTTGTTTTTGAGTTGATTAGAATATTCTTCCTTGTGCCCAAGAATGTGATAGTCATTGGCATTGTTGATATTGACTCCCCAGAGTCTTTAGGGTGATGCTGCAGGGTCTTGATTCCAATTCTTCCATGCTTCTCAATTTGAATTTCATGTATGTTATCACTTTGAGGTTGCAAGGAAGGTTAGTGCAATTCTGGTGCAATGGTTTTATTTGTATGATCAGAGTGGAGCAACATCAACATGGTGGGTTTTTTTAGAGATGGACATGGGACCCCAGGATACTATATGTTTTGGTGGGATCATTTTGGAGTATTGTGGCATTGCTTTAGGACAAGCAATTTTGGGAAGGGCGAACTATAATAACCCCATTTAGCCATACACTCTTCTGTGACTAATAGCCTATTTCCGAAAGCTCGTAGGCTCGTTAGAGGTAAAATTAGGGTTTCCTGTTTTATAGGGGTTCTAAAGAATTTTTGAAGGTTTGCACTTAAGAGTTTTTGATGCATGTCTGGTGGAGTTTTCTAGGTTTTTGGAGAGCTTCGAAATGGTGTAACATGCATCTAACAACCTTTCCTAGAACTTGCTATTTTTAGCCGACACATTGGAGTTTCGAGATTTGGATTGCGGATTCTTTTTGGGTTTTTAGAGAGCTTTGCAATGATATAACATGCAAAGTGAATTGAGCAACTTTTCAGAATTTACTATTTTTAGTAAGTTCTATTTTTCGTAGTGTTTTGGTTGGTAGTAGCACAATGAACTTTCTTCTTTAGGCAAGGCAATTGAGTATTTGTGAATTTGGCTTTTGAGGTGCAAATTTGGAGAAATAAAGTATTTCAAGTCATTAATGTTATATTTTTAAGTTGACCCCTTGGCCTAACATCATGACTTGAAGCTGTTTTAAAATGTGATCTTGAAGGGTGGATGCCTCATTAAAGGAGTATTAATTATATTTTAAATGTTTTAATGTCTCCTTGGAGTTTGGATGTCAAAATGAGAAGGGAGAGATGATTTTGAAAATTAAAATATTTATTATTTGCTTCGGGCGTCCTTTGGAGGGAAAATGATGGAAATTCAATAGTCACCTCAAGTTCTATAAAAGAGAGGCCTTGCTCTAGCATTTGATCATCCATTGTTTAACTTATCGAAATGTTGTTGGATTGATTTCAGAACCCAATTAAGGGGGAGCTTAGCATCTACACCAGGGAAACCCGGGGACGCGTCCCCCCCTCAAAATGCCCCGTACCCGTTCCCGGGACGTCCCGGGTACTGGGGGACGGCAGGGGGACGGCAGGGGACCGTCCCTCTTTTTGCAGAAATCCCAGGAAACGTCCCCGGGACGGGGGGACGGGGTTGACCAAAAGAGGGATGGCTGACCAGTCCCGGGGACGGCAGGGGATGGCCAGGGGACGGCAAGGGACGGCCAGGGGATGCCTGAGCCGTCCCCCAACCGTCCCCCAGCAGTCCCCCACTTCAAAGCATGTTTTAAAATTAAAATATATATATAATAGTTTTCAGTTTTCTGGTTTATGAGTTGTTCATTTAAATTATTTTCATATATCTTTCACAATATTTGGAACACTCACAAGATAAATATTTGATGCTCTATTAGAGATATATAAAAATAACAAAATATTATTCCAAAAGTGTAAACTTGAATTTTATTTGCTTGCTGTTCACTAACAAGTTTTAGAGACAAAGACTTAGGATTTTGACATTTTTAAATAGTTCTTCACAATTGGAAATAGGCTGAATATTAAGGCAATTTGATGCCCAAAACTCCTTGAGTGCAACAATTTGTGAGCTGGAAATAACCTTATGTAATTTGATATAAGTTTATAAAGTATAACTTGGAGGTTGTATTATGATTCATGTATATTAATTCTGAATTTTCAATGTGTATTGAGTATTGACAAAGAATATTGAACACAAATGTTATATGTTAAGGTTCTATAATGTATATTATGTATGCTTTATCCATGTTTTCATATGAATATTTAAATTTTCCCTATATTTTATATAGCCGTCCCTAATTTTGGCCTCAAAAATCGGAAACTTGGGGACTCGTCCCGCCGTCCCTTGCCGTCCCCGTCCCGGAAACTTGGGGTAACCTTGATCTACACCATTCTTAGAGCTTGAAACTGTGGTTCCCTAGATGGTCAATTGGGAGTGTGCTTCATTCAGAAATGCATATTGAACTTCATTGTTGAAGTTTTGGAGATAATTTTCAGTTTTAATGTTGCCGGCTTATGAATGGCTGAAATGAGTTTTCAATTACAGCTTATGGAGTAGTTTTATTTTGCTTATGGTATTGGTCCATTCTATTTCTATGCTTAAGGCATCCCCTTTTGTGCAATTTCAGAATTTAATTTGACGTCTTTATTTTTCTAGGGAGGTCGCCATTCCTCTAAGGTTGTACCATTCAATATCTTGTTGCCTTGGGATTTGTGTTGGGTATTTGGGACTTGTTGAATCTGATTTTTGGGGTTTCCCATGGTTGCCTAGCATTGGAGATATTGTGTTTTCAATTGTATAGGATTTGGTTAAGTGTAGTGGGAGTTTTGGGTATTTTTGGTAGAGTTTATGCTTGCTGGTCTGCACATTCAGTTTGCTGGTCTTGTATATCAGACCCAGTGATTTCCATATCATGCTATATTTCTTGGTCTTCTATTCACAATTTGTAAAGTGAAATATAGTGTTGACATTGCAGATGATTTGTAGCAGATTTCTCATGAAATTCATTGTAAATGCTGGAAATAGTAGTATTGTTCCAATCATTCTTATTTCTGCATTTACTTTATGTTTAATTCAAACATTGTAACCGTTGGATGGTTTACCACCAATGTGGAGGAATAAACAATTGCATCTCTCATATTTCACCCATTGGATAAGTGGAGAATCCCCACTACTTAGTGGATGCCTACTATCAATGGATGAATTGTTTTTTATTGTAATATCTTCCCCCCACTAAACAAGTGGTAGCGTAGAATTCTCATGGTCGGATCACCGCCTGCTTTACATTTCTAGCATTGTATTTCAGTACCGTTTATTGCTAACGATCTCGTCAGCATATGTTATCACCTTGCCTTCGATAGGATCTTGGTGAACATTCTTGGTGAAGTTTACTTCAAGTTGATTATCTTTTGGGAGCTAATGTTAATCATTGGTGATTGTGCTGGATTTGTGGTCAAAAAAATCAAGAAAAAACTAAGGGGCACATTTTAGTTAGTCTCTATCCTTGGTTCCATGGGTAGATGTGTTTGTCCCTATCCTTGGATGGAAATACAATAAGCATAGTGAGGCTAGTTCCACTATTGCTTGTCATGAGTAGATGTGTATGTCCCTACTCATACCTTAGGATGAACTACTGAATGTGGTCATCAAGTATTGTTTGTCCACTTACCCCCATTTGGAGAATGATGCAATATGGGGGGGTGTTCGGAATATTACATCATTAAGTTTATTAGGTTTTATAATAAATATTAAAATAAAAGTGAGTTATAATAAAAACTCACATAGCTATTCTAGGTGTGAAAGTAATTAGTTGAGATTGTATTATGAGTTGTTACAACTCATATATTTAGAGAGTTGTTCCCTATAAAATAGGATCTAAAAAATCTTGTAAATATGTAATGTATTTGATTGAAAAAATAAGAAATGCGTACTATCTTGTGTTTAATTTTTTGCAGCTTCTTTTGGCTCTACCCAAATTCTCAATACTTTTATGGGAAGAAAGGATGATCTTCTTCTTGAATATACAATGTCTCCAAGAAAGGATATTGGGAAGCCACTATTGAAGGAGACCTTGTAGGTGGCCTCCCTGATCCTTTCTTTGCTAAAGGATGAGATTTTAATTTTTCTCTCATTCACCACATTAGCTTCTTGTCCTTTAATGTATACCAGAATTTGCTCCTTTGGAAATCCTTCCTTCTTTGGCCCTTGACAAATTCTAATTCCATAGTCAGTCATAGCACATAAATGAGCTCTCACTCAACTATATGTGCTCTTATATTGGATCTTGCACTAGTCAAAATTCACTTTCAAAAAACAAAGCTTCAAAAATGCAAAAATAGCAACTTTCAATGCTATTGGATATTTGTGTGGGCTTGTGTTTGTGAAACGAATCATTTGCAAGTGTTTTGGGGCACTTTTATGTTTTCACTCACATTTCAGGATTGAAAATGCATATTTTATTGTTAAAAAGAGAAGATTGGATGCTTGATGGACTTCTTTTTATATGGTGTTTTTGGCTTGTGGGTTGCCCCAAGCATAGCCACGCATAGCCTAGGTTTGTTTAGGGCATAGCCTTACCGCTTGAGTACCTTATGCGTACATCTAAGATGCAGCACAAGGTACCCAAGGCAGCATGGCCACACCCTATTCATCCCATCTATAGACTAGTGCCCACTTCAAACCCAAAACCAGTTTGGTCCAACAATGGTAGGGAAACAGGAGGAACTTAGCTACTTAGCTTTTAAGAAAACATATCAAATCATGTAGTTTAAACTTTATACTTAGGTTCATCTGAAATTTTTGTTTAAGCTTGAAGCAATAAAATTATAAAAGTCAAAAATTGAAATTAATTCAGGTTAGTGAGTGGTTTGGCATTGTTCCACTCTCTAAAAAGGGTGAAGTTTGTTCATACAGCTGAAAAGAAGTAAAACAGAGAAACGTGCCTTTTTCAATATATGGAAATTTTCACTACTTTGTTTAACATTGACAACTCAATTTGCTTAGCAAGAGCCGTCCATAATTTCATATACATTAAAGAGAGTGACAAGATTCATCTCCTACCATGTCATGCTTGGAACTTTTAGATGAGATTTAATTAGACATCCCACTTTTAGATTCAGTCATGTGGGCTCTAGTTTTAGCTCTTTTGACCTAAACTCTCAAGACCTCACAATCCTTCTAGGTTTGGTTTTATTTATATTTCTGTCACATTTTTATTAGTTTCTATAATTTAAGCCAAGATTTGTCCCCAATTACTCTAAAATTTGACAGATGGCTAGAAAGAAGCCTCACATCATACCATCTAGTCACATTAGCACACAAATAGGGAACAAGATTCCAACTATTCTATCTCATATTTGGAAACCATGTATCTTAAATTACAATAACCAAAATAAAAAAGTTATATTAAAGTGACATATTTAATAGCCCCTCTCCTCACAAAGGTGAAGAATAATACCACCGCCACTTTTTAGAAACAACGTGCAGAGAGTCAACATCCTTCCTAAAAGCCTCAAATGTAGACATCGTATGATAGCTAAAATGAACATCTTTCTTCTTACTTTTACTCTATAAGAAGATATTGTCTTGAATTGAAGATAAAACATTACAACAAATTTATTGAGATATCAGATAACATTTATCAAAAATTGTTTCATCGTGAAAGGGGAGTGCTTTTTGTAAGATGAAAGCATATAATGAAGAACTGCAAATGTTGTTGACTAATATTGAAGACAGTTATTGAGACATCTTGCTCAACATTTCTACCTTATGTTGTCACTTCCCACATCATTTAAAGCTATTGCTCCTTTTTAAGTTATCACTTCCACTATTGTAAATAATGATCACTACCAAAGACTAATATAGTTAACATTATGATTTATGACTCATGTTGTCCTTCTCTTTCAATCTCTAAAAGGTTTATTTAACAAAACTTACATAGTTGAATTCAAAAGCACTCATACTTAGGTTTATAGAGAGTTGACACAACATGACACTATTACTCTTGCGAGCTTCACCATAGTGTGATTAGCCTTAATAAAACTAAGGTTCTTCAATACATCTAGGGATCTTCTTTTCAAGTTTTAACTCTCATATCAAGGAACTCTTGTGGAGATCATAATAGTTACATACATCAGGATTCACTTTACTAGCTTATCTATTATTTTTAAGCTTGTGGAGATCACGGTAGTGCTTTCAAAATACATTTGCAAGATCTTTTAAAGATGTGTCCCTTCTATACAATCATTAATTTCACAATTCTTTATGGATCATGGTATGGATCCCTAGTTTAGTACCTATTGATTAAGCTCATGTTGAGAGGGTTCATATTACCATGCACCACATATGATCTTGTTACACAAAAGTTCTCATTGGCATCAATGTTCATTGTGTTTTTAGACCAATATGCTACAATCCTTAAGGAGTCTCAATATGGAGACCCAATTCATTATCTACTAAGTGAGCTCATATTGAGGGAGTTAATATTATCATGCTCTATGTATGATCTTGTTACAAAATACTTCCTTGATGAAACACACACTTATACTAAGAGAGGGGGTGAATCAATATAACAAAAATCTTTTACTTTTCACAACTTAATCAATCACAATAGTAATACTTTAATACTTAATCATCCACATCAATAACATGCATGCAAAATCTAGCAATTCAGAACATGGGAAGAACACACGATTTACGTAGAAACCCTTGCGAGAGAAAACCATGGAAAAGTATTGCTTATATATATAGATCTTCTTCATAGGTCCCAACCTACTACTCTTACAAACTTCTTTTGTGGGCACCAACCCATTGGAGACACCAATCCCCATAACTGAGCACCAACCCAACAAGAAACACCAATCTCTTCTAATGAGAGGCACCAACCTCCCAATCTCTTCAATATGAGGCACCAACCTCAATCACAACAAAGACTTTCTTCCTCAAAAACTGCTCTAACAAAACTGCTCAAATCATCCTTGAAATCTGATATAAATCACCTTGAAGAGTCTTATATAAATCTGCCTTAAAATCACTTTTAGGATCTGCTATAAACCTACCTTAAATCACTTGAAAGATCTGCTATAAATCCGCATTAAATCACCTTCAAGATCTGCTATAAATCTTCCTAAAATCACGTTCATGATCTACTATAAATCTCCCATAAAGGTCTGCTCCAAATCAAGCACAATGTCTGCTATAAATCTGCTCTTAGGTCTGCTCCAATTCTGCTGTAAATCACCTCCAAAAGTCTGCTATAAACCTCCTTAAAAGTCTGTCATAAACCTCCTTAAAAGTCTGTCATAAATCTCCTCGAAATTCTGCAATAAATCTCCTTGAAGGCCTGCTATAAATCTGTCATAAATCTCCTTGAAAGTCTACTCCAAAATAACTTGTATTTATATCCAAATCATGCACTTTACCAAAAGTAGGTCGGCCAAGATTTGACAAAATTATTTTAAATATTTAATTTCACCTTTCAAAGTAGATCGGCCATCTTTGATAAATATAATTTAATGTGACATCGGCCATCCACGGGAGGTTACACTTCCTTAAGGGGTCGACCCCTTTAATTAATATTCTATTTTAATTTCTTCCTTTTAAATCTAGCATTGCCATAATTAGATGGAGGTCAGCCATAACTAAATTAAATCAAACTCTTATTATTCCTTGTCTTCAATCAACGAACTTTTCATCATGGAAGTCTTCCTTTGACATCAATGGCAATAATTCTAACAATTTGTCCATACGCCTTTGACATCAATGACAATATTTCCAACAGCTAACCCCTTCACCTCAAGGATATTTTTAAACATACTTTATATTCATAGACACAATCCCCTAGATGCAGCACTAGATTATGAAAACTACCTACATTTGGCACATTTTTCTTTAGAGGGTTTCATCTTTGGGGTCTCACTGGGCGTCGATGTTGATCTAACCTATAAACTATGATGGAGATTCTATATTATAGTTTTCCAATTACATATTCAACAAGAGGAATTGAATTGTAAAGTTCTACTAATCAATTGACAAGGAACAAGAACCAACAACAAGAATGGAAGGCACAAGGACTTACCCTAGGGAACCCAAATTGGCCTCCTCATCAACTATTTCCAATCTCATTACAATCTTAGGCCTCTTGGGCAAACAAGTAAGAACAAACAATGTTATCCCCCTAAGATCAATCAAAAATCTCACTTCCCTCTCTATTATGTTACAATCTGCTTATAGGGATTGGTCAAAAAATCTCACTTCCCTCTGTATTCAAGCTATATGAGTGAGAAATGCTAGTCAAAATATCAAAACCATCAAAGAGGTTGGTCAATGCATCTCCAAACTTCTAGAAGTTTTGAAAGCTTTTGCTCAACATCATTTCAAGGTTTTCAAAGCTTAGAGATGCTCAACGAAATAGGAAAAAGCACTTAAGAGTTACTTTGATGTGGCCCCTTGCCATCTCTCCACAACCCAAGTAGTGGTGTATGACAAACTCTTTTCTAGCAACTTTCAACATGGTCAACAATTAAACTCCTAGGTGTGATGGCTTTGCTTCCAAGTTCTACAAAATCCATTGGGGTAATGTCAAACAAAATTTACATAAAGTTTATCTTAAAGCCTTTCATACACATCATTTATGTTCTAGAATTAACAAAGAAAATAACAAATTCATCCTAAAGCTAGTCATCCTAAATTAATCTATAATTAGAGACCTATCACCTTGTTTAATGTCTCCTACAAGATCATTGCCAAGTCTTTTTCTCTACAATCCTCCTACTTGTTGCTCGGCATGTGCAAACTAGTTTTATTCAAAGAAAATATATCCTTGACAATGTCATTGTTGTCTAGGAAGGTATGAAATGGGCTAAAAAAACTAACTAGAATGCATTCTTAATCAAAATTGACTTTGAGAAAGCTTATGATAGAATTGAGTAGCCTTTCATCCTAGTCATGCTTAGAGCTCTTGCCTTTGGTTTCAATTTCCTTCAATCAATTCAAATGCTTTATGTAGATGCTTGTACCTACATTACAGTCAATTGCATCTAGTCTAAACAATTTGTCCTCTTTAGGTCAATTAGGGAGGGTTGTCCTGTTGTGCCTTCCAATCATTGACGGATTTGGCTATCTTCTCGTGAATGCCATCTCGCACCATAGAGTCAAAGGGATTTCCCTTCCTAGTAGCAATCACCAACAATTAGCCAATAATCAATTTAATAATTAACTCCCAATAAAGTTCAATATATTGGAAATCAATAAAGTTCAAGCCAATAAAGTGGCCCTTGATGTTTAGCATCTTCAAAGCCTATTAGATCATTGGGAAAAGCTCCCTCCATGATTGCCAAGCCCCTCCCTCTTTGCCTACTCATTCCAAATCCCCCCACTAGGATCAATAGCATGGCAACTCAAAATCTTCATAGCATCGCTCTCGCAAATGGCAGATATCTTTTACTCTGTAATGTTCCTCCTTAGCCTATTTAAAGGGAAAGGTAAAATAATAAGTTAATGTTTAAATTCTTGTTGAACTTATGAAGCATTGATTTATTATTTTAAAAAGAGAAAAAATAAGACTTTGAATAAAGTTTAAGAAAAGAATCTTTTGTCTCTTTTGTGCTTGGGTATTGCATGACGGGTGTTGGAGTTTTTTAGGAAGGGAGTTATCAAGAATTCAGACGTAACTGATGGCAGTTACAAAGAAGGGTGGAAATAGTTGATGGAGGGAGAGTGTGGATTATGTGTGTATTTTGGTATTGCAGGATTGTCTGAAAGTAAGAAAACATGGAAATGAAAGTGGATGTGGAGCTAATACCTTTGATGTTGAAAGAAACATCCTGGGCGTCAGCTAAGCTACCTACGTGGTTGAGAAATATCACCTGGGCAGTCATGTTTGGCCTTTGAAATAATTTTGTGGAGCTTTATAGATGCTATGACTGGTTATCAACTTGCCCATTGCTTTCAATACTCGAGAGGAATGCAAAAGTATTTTTTGAGGATGACATATTTATGAGTTGAGCGCTTTATTGAAACTGGCTATAAAATTTGGATTTGAATTTATCAGCTTGGAGGAAATTTTCAGTAATTGGAATCTACAAATGGTTAAGCTTAATATCCCATAATGATATAGGCGCACAAGTAAGAACATATTCCGGGAAAGATGCATTCAAGCATCAAATCAAAAAACTTAGAAGAATCTGGTCGGGCGTAAAGGACAAAAAGCAAGTTTTCAGGAATGCGACGGAAGTGAATATCACAAGGCATTTTGTTATTGTGTCTATAGTTCCTGAGACACGTGATTAAGTTACTTGCTTGGAGTCATGATTTTTAACTGGTTAATGAGAGTCTTCTAGTTCTTTTAGATCGTTCTGTTCTCTTTCTAGCGCAGCTGGAAGTAGTGATTTACTGAGGAAGAGACCCACGATTCCAGTTGGAAACATACGGTCACTTGGAGCGAACTATTGTGATTTACTACGGATACAAACAAAGGTCTTCTATAGATCTGTCAAGTGTTGTAGGCCGATAAATCATCAAGAGGTGTGTGGAGTCAATTTCTAGCACAAGGAGGGGACGAAGAGTTGAGTGCTCCAGATTTACTGAACATCTGTTCTTGGTGTCCAATTGAATCCATCATAGTGAGGTCAGAGGAAACTCTGTTTCATTTCTCTGTATTTGCAGTGCAAAATAAAGAATATCTTATGTAATGTTAAGTTGTATTAAATAATTTCAATAGAAATTTCTGGTTCAAACTTCCATTCAATGGTATGCTGTATAAGAAACAATCTCTCATGCAATAAACAGAAAATACATCAAACTATGTTTCTAAAACTTATAGCTGTGTTCTACAAGGAAACAGAAAAAATTGTTTACAGTTTGGGGGTAGGTTATTTCATACTCCGCCTCCAATGAGGCAACCTTCTAGTTGGACTCCTCAACACAACCACCTAGGCAGATGATCACCCCCTACTTACCACTCCATGTTATCCAAGGCTCCTCAATTAGAATTTGACATCTCCCCACAATGGAATGTTTAGTTTATGTCATTCCTAAGACCAAACATTTTAGCAACAAGGGAACAAGGTAAAAATGCCCCCACCCCATCCCCTTTTTTTTTGAAAATTTGGAGACATCCCAAGGACACCCCTCACTATGGGGGATATCTCTAGTGAACATGCCCTAAAGAGGGACCCCAAGGGGATGCCAAGACATCACAAGAATGTCCTAATGTCCCCTATAGATTGGCACTTTTTGAACATGAAAAAATTAAAAATACTTGCTTTATTTAATTTAAAAACCTAAAATCGCCATTATAATGATATTGCATAGTGATTCAGCTCATAGAATGAGTGATGATTTTCTTCATGATCCTAGTCCTTCACATGCTTCCTGCAACAACAATTACCCTTCTTTTTGGGAAAGTAGTTGTGGATTACTACACCCACATCACCACTATGATACTATGCTTTGCCTTTTGTAAAATGATTACCATAATAATTCACCTACTGCTATTCTTGGACCTTGGGATGCTGCAAAATACAACAAAAATTGCCCTTCTATTTGGCCTAGTGGATTTCTGCAACAACAGTCTAATATGATGCTTCCTTTATGCTCATTCAATGGGTATAAGCATTCACTCATGTGCTATAATATAGCCTAGGATTCCAAGAAAGCTATATCAGCACTGCAATGTCATGATATTTGAGATTTAATTTTTTAAATAGTTTTACATTTTTTCCTATAAAGTGTTCACATACTACAACACAAGTTTATAAAGAGTTTGGTAAGGATTTACCATCATGTTGGTTGAAAATTTTGTATACTTGGGAAAGCGTACAAAATTGTGGTTTCAGCCACAGTACGTGAGATAAACTCTCCTATTTTCAAAGGGAAGGCTCCCCCTTTGCTTTCTATTTTAACAATTCAGGAATAAACTTTAACTATAAATCTACTCTAAATTTGGGTGAAAATCTGTCTTGTTCTCTTTTTTTAGAAAAGACACTTATTCTTTTCTCTTATTTCAGAAAAGAATCACAATTGAAAGCATGTATGATTAATGAAGTAAATAAATAAAGAAGCAAAGTTTCCATAAAGGCGCAAAGTCTTCCGTTGCTCCTCCGGGACGGGAAAACAAATTGAAAGCACAAAGTCTTTGACAACTTACTCTCCTATCAACCTTTTTAGATGATTTTCTGGTAACCAAGTGCAGTATGTAGCAGCTCAAAGTCTAATTACATGATGCACTTTTTATGCACAAACATAGAAAATAAAAGCAGCACAAAGTCTACAAGTTACCCCCTTTGCTTGAGCATTCTACAATAGCTTCAAATGCGACAAACAACTCAAAGTCTGCAGTATCACATCTAAAAACCAATCTAAAACTCCAAACGCAATAAGCAGCTCAAAGTCTGCAAAATTAAGCTTGAATCCCTCTTGTATAACACCACAAAACTCACAATCAATATGTAGAAAATGTCGTCACATAACACCTTGAATCAACACAAAGTTTGAAAGCAATTTGCCTCTTTTATTGATTGCAATCTGATTTACATCTAAGCTCAAAGTCTTAGAGTGCACATACAAACTCGCAGAGTTTTGTTGCATTGCCAAAAAATAAAAATTACAATAGACCTCCTCAAGTATTTATAAGAGAGAGGCTTTGAGAAAAAGGTGAGAGGATCCCAACAAACTTGAGAAATTCTCTCAACCACTAACTAACTACAATTGACTTATTCAACATTACAAGTCCTATTGTATTTTGACTTGTAATGTAATCGCATGTAATTATATTTTACAACTTTGCAAGTGATACGATTACTTGCAATTACAATTTTCCATTTTACATGTAATTTGTCAAAACTAAATTACAAATACATAATTGAAACTATTCTAAGTGTCTGAAGACACGACTTGAACTACATCATCCTTGATTGGGTCTTCATGCTGTTGTTTGGAAAACATTTTTCCATCTCTGTTTTGAAAGCATTCTATGTTCAATCATGTCACTTGTTCAACTCCTTGTGTGGCTTCGTCATGTTGTTGTTCTTTCTTTGTATCATTCTCCAGCCTTAGAATTTGCTTGAAAAATAAGCCCATGCCTTATATTATTGATTTGGTAGGTCATGCGTGCAAATAAGACTAACAAGAATGAGACAAAGGGGCTGCAAAAGTGGGGCCAAAGCTCAATTTCGGGTTTTGGAAGGCTGACTGCAAGTGCAAATGAATGGTGACTTACTTGCAATATGGAAAAACATTATTACAAGTAAACTTTACAAGTATGGGAAGGAAAAATGATAAGACTAGTGAGATAATGGCAAGGTAAATGGAAGAAAAAAAATGGCAAATGGAAATGATGTTTTGTTGAGATAATGACCTTTGAGATGATGAAAAATGCATTTGCACTCAAGGGAAAGACGTTTTGAAGAAATGGCAATTCCTCCATCAGAATACACGTTTTTATTTCAAATACCTCTTTGAGACAATGATATTTCTAAACACAATAGATATGGTTTTCAGCTGCAAAAACGTGTTTTCAAGAGGGCTGCGGTTTTGCTGAGAGAAAACTCGTTTTTGCTGTTTGAAAAGAAATTTTCAGAAATGATGTTTTGCTAACATGAAGAGAAAGACCACAAATAAAATCATGATTTCTAAAAACAACCAATGCAGGACATCTAATGGAAAGGTGTTTGAAACAAAATCGCAATTTGGTCATAACAAAACACGTTTTTGGTTGAAGAAGACTTTCAAAATAAAAAAGAACATTTTACCAAACACAAGATGCGATTTTGATGGTGAAAGGAAGAACCAAACAAAAGGAAACAAGACAATATAAAAACATACCTGAAGATGTGAAGCTGAAAACGAAAAAATAAAAATAAAAAAAAAAAGAAGAGAAAAACCTAGATGACTTCCTTAATCAAGTTGAGAAGATGTGATTTCAGTTGAAGAATTTATGGAATCTCCACCAAAAATGGTAGACAATCCAACTTGAACTCAAACTTCTCTTCAAAATGGGGCGAATTTCTCCAATCGGGTTTTTCCAACACAAAGACAAGTGAGAAAAAAAGCACAAAAAAGACCGAAATTGGATTTTTGAAAGCTTTCAGCAACTTTTCTTTTTACTCATGGGAAAAAATAGGAACTTTTGGCTCATTTAGCAATTTTATTTTTGACAAAGAGACAAAATAGGAACTTTTTGACAACTTAGCAATTTTTATTTTGTCCTTTAAGTCAAATAGGAACTTTTTGACACTTTAACAATTTTGCTTTTGTCAGATGAGTGAAAATAAGAACTTTTTGGCACTTTAACAATTTCACTTAAAGCAAAATAAATTTTTTTTGGCACTTTAGCAATTATAGGAACTTTTTGGCAACTAAAGCAATTTCGGGTTTTTTGGCAACTTAAGCAATTTTGCTTTTAGACTTAAAATTTCCTATTCTGCTGAGCTGCCTTAAAAACCCGAATTTGACCAAAAAGACAAGAAAAATGACTCAGAATTTTACAAAAACGGAAAGGGGAGTTGATGAAAGGATACCCAAGGGAATCATCAATTAAAATCCAAAGTTTTACAACCTCAACACCTCGTAAAACGTGCTCTAACACACAAAGATCCCTATTTGCAATGGTGATCAAAAATCCCAAAATTGGACAAAAGAAGGGGAAAAACATGTCGAAATGTTCCCAAATTTCACACAAGGCAAAATAGGATGGATACCAATGGCTGCACAATTCAATTGGAAAATTTTGGTGCCTCAAAATGCGTGCCATAGAGATTTATGAAGAAATTTTAGGCAAAATTTCATATGGGTTGTCCAATTTTGAGAATTCAAAATTGAAGACAACACATCAACAGCCCATTAGTTGGTAACCTATAGATAAAGGCAAAGACCTGACTAGTGAGGAGTGAGAAAACCTTAACAACCAGGACCCACCTCCAACTGCTGATTTTATTGCACTTGTTGCTTAATTTGTTCTTTGTTCTTTGTTATTTTATGAACTTCTGACTTAGATGGTTGTTTCCTTTTGGGGGCTGTGATTTTTGTGGCTATTTCCTCTTTGGGGCCACTTGATAATTGATACTTCATCGCCCAATTTAGCTAGTTTGATTTTCGGACATGATCCCATGCCACCCACTATTTTTTGAGGATTAACTTTATTGTTCTAACCTTAGTTTTACTATATGGCCTAATTCATCCCAAAAAATGTCTAAGATTTTCATAATGATACAAGAGTTAGATAGAGAATATTCAGTTATTTGGCATGCTCTTCCTAATCCTCTAAAAGCCAAGTTCTTTGTCATTGTTATACAAATCTACAATGGTAAGTTATGTCCACATCTATTCAAAGCTAGCCCTTTACAATACCACCCTACAAAGATCCAATATGAATATAGAGGGAAGATGCACTTTGACCAACATCTTGAAGAAATCAAAAATAAGAGATCTAGAGATCTCCTTTCAAGAAATTTGCAAACATTTGGAGCAAAGGTAACAAAGGCTTGCAAAAGGAATACTTGGAAAATGAAGAGTGGAAGTGTATACTAGACCTCATTCAAAGTAGAATAATGGGATCAACATGGGCATTGGACTTGCCAATTTGGATGATCAAGTATATAGTTGGACTCAACAAAGGAGTGATTTATAATTGTGCTGACATTTTTTCAACACAAATTGTCTTTGAAACACAAAACCTTTTATATGACACAAAAGGCAATCGCCTTATTCTTGTATGCAATTCTTGCACAAGTACCCGCACTTGTAGTGGGAAGGTTCAGACCAGACCCAGAGTATGGTCCCTCTTGGCCATCTATTTTAGATGGAAGACTTGGAATACAAGTTTTGACAAGTGAAAGCAAGGAAGCTAAAACAACCCTACAAAAGAGGAAAAATGGACAAATTGATTCCTATTTTGAAGAGGAACCTACAGAGGAAGGCAATAGCAAAGAAGACAAGGAAGTTGAAATCATTGAAGTAACCGCATCTCCCTCTAACACTCCACTTCCAAAGCTCCCTCCAAATACTACACCAATTGAGCTTTCAAAAGATGCATCAAACCAAAATTGATATATGGTTGAGTTTACTAGGGGCACCTATCAAGGTCATGGCGTATCCCCCCTCGAGTCCTCCACGGGAAAAAGAGCATCCAAAAGACAATTTACCACAACCAAAGGCAAGTATTACATCATTTCCAAAAGGCAATTCCACAAAATTATAGGTAGAACAATAGTTGCATGAGGATTTGCCTAGCCAAGCTCTTTAGATTGATGAGCAAATTACTATACAACTATCTAAACCTAATCCAAGAAATCCACTGGAGATTATTCAGCGATACATACAGAACTTTGTAATGTCCCTTACCCGACTTTGCCCTAGAATTCACTTGTTGATCAGGTTTAGGGTTTCTTCTTTTTCAAATGAATGTTCTCTTTGACTAAGTAATATTGGATTGAAGTCTGCATTTAATATTTCCACATGTACATATATCTGTTAGCATTAATATCTATATATCCAAATACAAATATAATCACAAATCAATAATAAAGACACGAGGAGTGGCATGGGTAGAGCCGCCCAAAGTTATCCATCTAAGCCCAAGAGCACAAGCATCCTATTAGGACAACCCACCCCTTGGCCCCGAGCGACATGAACGTCTCGGAGTGGCGTGCTTAGAGGAAACACTTGTACGGTCTCCTTTCTCTACTCGTGCCATCACCTCGGAAGACACTCAACCTACTGGGGGAAGCCAGCAGAGCTTATAAGTGGTTCCAAGCCTACCACCCCTCCATGGCCGCAGCGGATTGTTAAGTGGGACCCCCACCCCTCCATGGCCGTAGCAGATTGTTAAGTGGGGTTTTTAGGCACCACTTTTCTCAGGCCCTTCCACCCTAGTAGGCTTGCAAACACTTAGAAGACAATCTTTTAGCAATCAAATAAATTTGCATTTATTACTGATTCTTTAAGTTAATATCAACATCATTAATATCATGATAATACTAAAGAAAGCATTACGCCAATAATCAAATTAGCAATATATGTTTCTTATATTCAAAATATGCTAAATATTATTGCTAAGTGAGTACATCACCTGAGTTGCTATATCTCTCCATGTTTCCTTACTCGCTTCCTTCAACCTTGTACTAAATTGATCATAGGATGAGGAAAATTCATATATATATATATATATATATATATATATATATTTATATAGTTATTCTTTCCTTATTCATATATATTCTTTATTGATTGCATATTATTCATTATAAAATTTATCTATATCTATGCATATATACTTGCATGCCTATTAAATAATATATATATTAAATGGCTCTATATTCCAATGCGTAGCAATAGTTGTTGCTGCTGTTCTAAATTGCAAATCCTATTTCTCCATTTTTTTTTCCCCCTTCCTTATTTTCCTTCCTTCTATTTATACCATTCAAGGTAGGTGACTCATGGAGGGAATGTATTGTTTGGTGAAAGAGGTGACTTTTCATAAAATACATCCCTTTGTTAGATTTAATTGCTGCCTTTATTATCACAATAATATCTATTTTTAAAATAATATATTATTACCATAATTATGATATTTCAGATTTCTATTTATTTTATTATTTTATTTTGATATTTTATTGAACATATTTTAACATTAAAGTATAATAATAAAACAATTTGCTAATATCTTATTATTATTTTATTCTAATGTATTACAATCTTTGATGTGTAATGATTATAATATTTATTTATTATTATTTTTGATACTAAGTTATTTAATACTAGAATGTAATAACAATAATTTGCCTATATATTATTATTATATTTGTTATTTCATATTTTTATATTTTTATATTGATATGATACACATTTATTTTATATTTAATATTAATATTGCTATTTATTTTATTTATTAATTGATTTGTATTTTAACACTTGGTCTTTATGGTTTTGTTATTTCGGGGACATGACAAACTTCGAGCCAATGGCATATATCATGAGCAAGGTGGCGAATATGGCTCACAATTGGACAATACTCAATTTTTCCCTTGGTCCTACAAGAAGCTCAATGGATTCAATGCTTTGTTGAGGGAGAGTACCATAAGGAGTTAACAAGAATTTTTCTCTCCCATGGTTGGCCCACCACTGAGACACCAAAAATAGCATTGACTTGGCACCCTCCACGGATAGCCCCTTCCTTTGGAGGCTTCAAATGGTCAACTATTGAGATCCCTATACTCTATTTAGTCTAAATTCCGCTCCTTATATCTCCTATTATAGAGACAAATAGCCACTCAATAGAACATTCAAGCCAACATTAAGGATTCCACTTGCATTTCTCAAAAACTAAGACAATGTAACATATACCCCTAAAAAAATAACACTATTATCAACCGAATTAGAGATGCAAATCAACTTCCCTTCCACTTTCTGATCACCCTACTCCCAGAGTGGGCAAGGTGAGAGCATCCGATGTTTAAGATTATAGTTAAATTGAAAGAAGTACCTGAAAGGAAAGTATCAGGCAGCAAGCCAGCCAATATCAGTTATTCAATGGGAATTACAATGACACTTCCACCTTTCAATGGGAAAGCTTATACAATACTAAAAATGAAACTCAAGCTTCTTCCACTTATCCAATGGTGAGCGAGTACAAACATGAATAACAACTCTTCCACTTTTCAGCAATGAGTGATTACAATAAACCACTTGTTCAATGGGGTACATCAACAATAACCAAAACAACTCACTAGCAATACTACCATTCAGTGTTACAATGTTAGCTCACATATAACCATGCCAAAATTGAAGTATATCTGCTGTTTCAAAATGCTGATAAAGGGGAAGTACTGCTGCTATGAATACTGATGTAAAAAGGAACTACTGAAACACCCCACAATAAACCCAAAATCATAAACAAACCCACCTATCTTGTAAGAATATACCTTGATGATGAATGAATATTATGCCGATACAGGTCTGATATTGCACTAGAAATATGCTGCAACAGGTCTGAACAGCAAGAAAACACTCAAAAATATTCGCCAACTATCAACCAACACACCCAGCATGAACAAGGACTAAAACGCCACGTCAAATCATGCCCGAACTTCACCAAATATTGCTGGAAAGAGGATATAACAGGTTGGTAATTGAGTTTTCAGACTTGTACAGGTCTGTCATAAACGTGCAAAACAGCAAGACCATGTAACAGTGTGCCCCCCTTTTGAGCAAGCTAATATCAAAGGTGCAACCCCAAACTAGTGCAAAGCACCTCACTATATGAGTTCAAATGCCCCCCTTACAGACAAGGCCAGTATGTGGAACAGCCTCAAAGGCTGCAATCTGACTCCTATATGATGTACAACCTACAAATGAGGAATAATGATGACCAAACAGCCAATAAAAAAATCAAAAACCTCCTTATACCTGCATCTCAAGTGAGTACAGCTTGGCATGGAGATGTATGGTACAACCATTCATAAAAACTCCTCACCTTGCCCAAAGGATCTTCTACAATATCAACACAAACCCAATCAGAATATACAACATTAAAACACTACAAAAATCTTCATACCTGCAAACCCAAAACTAAAACTTCAATTTGTAGCACAGCTGTAATCCTTGGATAGGATTACGAAGACCAGCTAGGGGGGTTTTCGTCCCTGAAACCAGTTACTCCAAGAGGGTTTTCATCCTCAAGAAGCTTGGGAAGAACTCGGGTTCATTCTACTAGCATATCATTATCATTCACAAGTCTCACCATAAAATGAGCTCTTACCCTCCTTTTATAATTTTCCTAGAGGAAATTATACAATTTAAATTATAATAATTCATTTTCCACTCAAAAGACCCTTTTTTTAAATGATAATACCATTTCATGTGCAAAGACCCCTATATTTCTCCTAGGTGTCCACTTTTGAGCTCACTTTAAAGTTTTCTAAAAGATATTACAATTAAGTTGTCACTTTAATAATACTACATTAGAAACTTAGGTGAATATTTATATTATTTTACCCGAGTTGTGTAAAGGACTGAAATGGCATCAAAATCAAACTTTGATCACACCAACATGGTACTAAAGGTTTGGAATGATGATCGGAGCCAACTAGGTGACTTAATAAAAATAGACTTCTCCAAAAAGTTTGGAGAACACACCAAAGGTTAGAAATCACTTTTGAAAGATTTATGAAGATCCATACTACCAACTGAGCTTAGTGACAAAAATAGCAACCCTGAAATATTGAACCCGTGATCTCGAAGAACTTCAAATTCCCTTTTTCATTACCAATTAGCCTACAGGAACTCGAAAAATAGGTTGATTGTCTACCAACTAATCAAGCTTGAGAAGGAGACATTATAGTCATCCCTCCCCAGAATTTCTTGTCCCCAAGCAATTGCAAATTTGGATGTTACCATATCTACTCACTCTCCTAAGTAGCATTGTCCACAAGTAAATTTTTCCACTTAACCAAACACTCTTTGATGGTCCTCTATTCAAGGTTCGTTTCCGGTATTCAATCATTACTACAGGAACTAAAATAAGTTTCTCTTCTTCATCCAGAGTGGACAACTCTGAAGAGGCAATTACATTATGTCCAAGCGCCTTCTTGAGGTGTGATACATGGAAGATATCGTGAACCTTGCGACTCTTAGGTAGCTCTAACTCATAAGCCGCATCTCCAATCCTCTTGGAGATTTTGAATGGGTCATAGAAATGTGGCTTCAGCTTCTTTGATCAACTTTTCTTGAGAGTAGATTGTTTGTAGGGCTGCAACCTTGAATATTTCAAATGCACACTCAATATGGTGCCGATCTGCATACAAATTTTGTTGATTTTGAGCATGTTGGAGGTTGTCTTTTAAGGATTTCATGATGTCTTGACTCTGCTGCAACAAATCCTTAGTTTGTGGAACTCTACTATCACCAAACAAGAGATCAACAAAGCTAGGAAATTCATCATATCCATACAATGCCATAAATAGAGACATTTTAATAGACATGTGATACATAGAATTATAATAGTACTCACCAAATGAAACCATCTTATCCAAGGTTTTTTTCTGCCTTGAAACATAATTTCTAAGATAACCTTCCACCCACTTATTAATAATCCATGTTTTTCCATTGTTGTGCAAGTGATAACTAGTGCTAGGAGTGAGTTCAATCCCACTCAATCTAAATAATTCTTGCCAAAATAGAATTTAGAACTTGTTGTCCCTACCACTCACAATGTTTTTTAGCATACCGTGCACCTTAAACACTTCCCTGAAGAACAAATTTGCATTCAAATTTTACTGATTTTGAGCATGTTGGAGGTTGTCTTTTAAGGATTTCATGATGTCTTGACTTTGCCGCAACAAATCCTTACCTTGGGGAACTCTACTATCACCAAACAAGAGATCAATGAAGCTAGAAGCTTCATATCCATACAATACCATAAATAGGGATCTTAATAGACATGTGATACATAGAATTGTAATAGTACTCACCCAAATGAAGCCATCTTACCTAAGTTTTTTGCTGCCTTAAAACATAACTTTTGAGATACTCTTCTACCCACTTATTAACAATCTTTGTTTTCCCATCAGTTTGTGGGTGATAACTAGTGCTAGGAGTGAGTTTAGTCCGGTCTTAGTAACTTGTTGTCCCTATCACTCACAATGTTCTTTGGCATACCATGCAATTGAACACTTCTTTGAAGAACAAATCAGCCACCTGGGCTGCTGTAAACACTATAGAAATAGTAAATAAGTGTGCAAATTTGGTCAATCTGTCAACAATATAACATAAATACAATCCTTCTCTTGCACCTTCGTAAACCAAAGATGAAATCCATTGAAATACTTTCCCATTTTTTATTGGGAATGGACAAGGGCTGCAACAAACCAACAAAAAAAGTGTGCTCACTCTTGTTTTGTTAACACATTTGGCATTCTTTAACATCCTTAAGCACTTTCCATGAAAATCTTTCTCAGATTTGCCTGTAAGTTTTGAAAAATCCTTGGTGGACAGCCAAGGGAACATCATAGAAAGTCCTCAAAATCTTCGCTTTGAGCTCCAATTCAAGTGCTAGGAAGATTCCTTCCTTGTAGACAATCAATTCATTCACCACTTTGTAACTTTCATCTTGCAAGGTACCCTCCAAAATATTAGTGGCAAAAGGGTTTGTGGCACATTCTACAAGAATTTGCTCCTTCCAATCAACTGTAATCTCCATCATAGAACTCAAATGTGGCTTTCTTGATAATGCATCAGCCACAATGTTCTTTCCTTTGACATATTCAATGTCAAAATCATAAGCTTGTAGGTTACTAACCCATTTCTATTGCCTATCATTAAGATATTTCTGATTAAGTACTTGAGGCTATTATGATCAATTTTAACAATGAACTCACCATCAACCAAATACTGCCTAAAATTTGCCAAGGCATGTATTATGGCAAGCATCTCTTTATCATAAAATGAGTAACTCATTTCTCCTCCTCTCGACTTTCTGCTTTCAAAAGAATTAGGGTGCTTACTTTGCATTAGGACAACACCTATTTCTTCACCAAATGCATCACACCCAAGCTCAAAGGGCTTGGAAAATTTGAGTATGGCCAAAAATAGACACGTGCTCATGATTTGCTTGAACTGATCAAAATATTTTTGTGTTGCATTAGACCATACAATACCCCCTTTTTGGTCAAATTTGTAAGTGGGGCAGCCAACTATGAAAATCCTTTCACAAATTTTCTATAGAAGCCACAAAGGCCAAAGGAACCCTTCAATTAAGAGAGATTTGTTGGTGAAGGCCAACCTAAAATTGCCTTGTTCTTCTCGTGGTCAACACTTCCCTTTTTTGAGTTGATCACATGACCAAGGTATAAGAGTTTTGTCGTTCCAAACTCGCATTTGGATTCCTTAGCAAATAAAGATTCAACCTTAAGGATACCCAAAACTTCATCTAAATGCCTGATGTGCTTGTCCCAAGTTCTATTGAAAATCATGATATCATCAAAAAATATTAAGACAAACTTTCTAAGTTACTTATTGAATACTTGATTCATACAAGACTGAAAAGTTGTTGGACCATTTGCTAAGCCAAAAGGCATAAACAAAAACTCATAATGCCCAAAATGGCATCTAAAAAAAAATTCTTAATATCCTCCTCACGAACTCTTAATTGAAGGTAACCCTATCTCCAAACTCTTTTTGAGAAGTAGATAGCTCCATGTAGCTCATCAATTCTCAAAATGGGATACCGATTTTTAAGGGTCTTCTTATAAAGATCTTTATAATCTATGCACATATGCATAGTCCCATCCTTCTTTACCAACACAACTAAAGATACAAAAGGGCTCTTGCTTGGATGGATGTGTCCCATCTCCAAAAGCTCCGTGATAGCTTTCTCAATCTCATCCTTGTGTCTCTTGGGATGTCGATAGGGTGTGGTGATGACAAGTTTGACTCCCTCCCCTAACTCTATGACATGCTCAATGCCTCTTTCAAGAGGCCTCCAAGTGGTATGCCATTGAACACCTTGCTTCACTTAGCAAAGCTTGCACATCTAGATGATAATTTCTCTTTTCTTCTTAGGGAATGGTAGGCATGATAACACACTCTGCTGCCCACTCAACTTGATCATGGCGAATCAACTTCTCCATCCTCTTGTAGGTGACAGCACGTGGACCTCCATTGGACATCCATCTCAAAACAACTTTCTTCCCATCTGATTGGAACTTCAACTCCATAGTTTGCAAGCTCAAGGTGATCTCTCCCAAAGATCACAGCCACTAGATATCAAGGACTTCATCCCTATCACCAATGCTTACCACAAAGAAATCATCTTTGACTTCATAGTTACCCAACTAAAGACTCACTTGATGTATTCTCCTAGTGCATGTGAGAGTAAAACCATCAGCTGCCATGACTTTGAAACCTTCAAAATCTTCAATTTTGAGCCCTCAACAAGCAACAACTCCATCAATGAAATTATGCATAGCACCAGTGTCGATGAGAGCAACAATGATACCATTGTAACATACACACTTTAAAAAATAGAAAATATTATCAACTGAATTAGAGATGCCAATCAACTTCCCTTCCACTTTATAATCACCCAAATCCCATAGTGGGCAAGGTGAAAGCATTTGATGTTCAGGATTATAATTAAATTGAAAGCAGCAACTGAAAGGAAAGCCTCAGGCAGCAAGCTAGTCAATACCACTTAATCAGTACTGCTCCTATTAGTGCTGAAAGTATATCTGCTGTTTCAAAATACTGATTAAGGGAGAGTACTGCTCCTATTAGTGCTGATGTAAAAAGGAACTACTAAAACACCTCATAATGAACCCAAAAATCCTGAAAACCCCACCCAGCTTGTAACATCAAACAATATACCTTGATGATGAATGAATATTGTGCTGGTACAGGTCTGATACTGCACTGGAAATATGCTGCAACAGGTCTGAACAACAAGCAAACACTTAGAAATCTTTGCCAACTATCAACCAACAAACCCAACATGAACAAGGACTGAAACATCACTTCAAATCATGCCCGAACTTCACCCAATCTTGCTGGAAAGAGGATATAACAGACTGGTAATTGAGTTTTCAGACCTGTATAGGTTTGCCATAACACTGAAAGTGCAAAACAGCAAGACCATGAAACAGTGTGGCCCACTTTTGAGCAAGCTAATATCAAAGGTGCAACCCCAAACTAGTGCAAAACACCTCCAAGTTCAAGGAGCCACCTTTAATGATGAAAAAGGTCTCAAAACTCAAGCATTTCACTATATGAGTTCAAACTTCAAACACCCCCTTACAGGCAAGGCCAATATGTGGTACAGCTTCAAAGACTGCACTCTACCTCCTATATGATGTACGGCCTGCATATGAGGAATAATGGCGACTAAACAGCCAATAAAAAAATATATCAAAAACCTCCTTATACCTGCATCTCAAGTGGGTACGGCCTGGCATGGAGATGTATGGTATAGCCATTCATAAAAACTTCTCACATCGCCCAAAGGATCTTCATCAATCTCCATAGAAACCCAATCAAAATCTACAACATTAAAACACTACAAAACTCTTCATATCTACAAACCCAAAACTGAAACTTCAATATGTAGCACAACTATAATCCCTAAATAGAATTACCAAGACCAACTGGGGTGGCCGGGGGGGTTCATCCCTGAAACCAATTACTCCAAGAGGGTTTTCATCCTCAAGAAGCTTGGGAAGAACTCAGGTTCATCCTAGCAGCATAACATTATTATATTACACTTAAGTTGTCACTTTAATAATAAAACATTAGAAACTTAAGTGAATATTTAATTCTTTTACCCAAGTTGTGGAAAGCATTGAAACATCAAAATTAAACTCTAATCACTCCAACATGATACTGAAGGTTTGGAATGATGAGTGGAGCCAACTGGGTGACTTACTTAAAATAGATTGCTTCTCCAAGAAGTTTAGAGAACACACAAAAGGTCAAAAACCACTTCTGAAAAGATCCATACTGCCAATTGAAAGTGCCGAAAATAGCAACCTTGAATACTAAACCTCTTCTCTCCAAGAACTTTGGAGTCCCCTTTTCCTTTCCAATTAGCCTACGAGAACTCCAAAAACAAGCTAACTATATACTAGCTGACCAAGCTTGAAACGGGGACATTACAGACAGGAGCTAGATGATCAGAGGTTTCAGGCCCAGTTGGCCTAGCAAACACTCCTAATTGAGTCCAACAAAATAAAGGTGGCTGACAAGGAGGTCAATGCTCAAAAAGGCAGAGGCATTGCAGACAAAGTCACATAAATGGCTAATAAGGACAGTGAAATTGCAGAATTGAAATTGGCAAATGAAAAAGCTGAATCTCAACTCCTAGAAGCCATTCAGATGGTCAAACTTTCCAAGGAAAGAGAACTCCTAGCAGCTCGCCAATTGAAGCAACAAATGAAGGAGGTTTACACATTATGTCAATTTTCTTCTCCACACTCAACTCCATCTTCTATATCTCAACAACCAGGGTGTCTTCTCTTCTAGCCATAATCATGCTTAGTCTACATTCTGTTGTCTTGAAGACAACTTTTCTTTTAGAGGGGGATGATGTAGATAGTTAAAATATATATTAGTTTACTTTTGCCATGTACAATCGACGAGTGTAGTTAAGACATGTTGGTTGGATTGAGTAGTTTTGGGTAGTTGCCAATGGTTGGGAATTCCTTAGCAAATATCAACAAATTTACATACTTCTTTGTAGTTGGGACAAGGGACTGCATTGTGCAAAAAGTTCCTGATCCAAATTTTGTACGAAGAGCATTGATAAATAAAGACACTTATTGTACTCTCTTATGTTCATTATGTTCTCATCTAGTGTGATTCTACATGTATAACTCTGTTCACTTTACTCTGTTAATTTCCTAATCGTAGAAGTAAACATAGTGAATTTTGAAAGAATCTGCCACAGGATTCTTATTTCCACTTGGCAAAAAATCATCACCATGGTGGTATATATCATTCCATTATTTTGGAGGTCCTGAGATCCAAGGGTATCATTCCAACATAATAACATATTGGAGAAAGTATGTATGATTGGTACAGGTGTGAAGGCTGCACTCTCAAAGCAATCATTGGGGCTATAGATGATAAAGGTCATATACCTATAGAAAAGAAACACACATACTGTATACAGAGGTCACAAGAAGACTTATTCTATAGTGACCCCTAATTTACTGATTCTACCTTCCAGTAGAATCCTTATGAGTGACATCAGCCATCTGAGTCATCTCATGATGACCGTAAACAAAAATTTCAGCTAGAGGAAAAAGATCTACGATTTTGAAGAAGTGACCCTCCATAATGTTGATGATAACTAAAGTTATTTAAGGTAACAGACACTGCCTTTCAATACTTTGAAGAGGTAAGACCACACCAAAAGAGCACATGGGTAATGGAATAATCATCCTATGAGTTAGACACCACTGGCTTCAGTATGATCAGACATTCTGCTTGATAGGTATCTTCCACAGTCTCAAAACTCTATAGAAAAAGGCAGATTGTATATAAATTTTGAAGGTGTTTTAGAGTATTAAGAATTTGTTGAAGGTTAGATGCCTGTTACACCCTGATTTGTAAGCTACTACGTAATAGTATTGCATAGGGCCGAAAGATTGGAATGTGAACTCAATGCTTGAATAAAATATGTGACCTTGTTATCAATATTGGTGTACCGTGTTGTTACATTTAATGATTGTCTCATTTTAATGTATTTCTATTGATGTCATTCTTGGTGGATTAATGCATATTAAGTTATAGAATTGTTAATATTCTAACTTGTGAAATGTTATATCTATACTGTTTATGTTGTGAGCATTTGACTTCCGTGGACGTATGTCGGTGGATGCAAGTATAGGTACCATTTCTTCAGGCAGAGGGGAAATATCACTTGGGAGAGGGGCTTAGTCAGTTAACCGGTAATGTGGACTATCTAAGCATACACACACTTCACTGTAGAGTGAGTAACTGAGTCAATTGTGTCATCCTTAGTCATAGATTGGCATTAGGAATCGTGTCTTCTTCTATACATTTTATGTGAGATGTTTATCTGTTACCTGTCTCATGGTATTAAGTTCATTACTTTGGTATCGTATTTAAATGCCAGTAAATAGGGAGGATATATATATACATATATATTATATACACGTATCCATATGTATATACATATCGATACAAGTGTGTGATTGGCAAACGGATATTCTCACACAGTTGCATCGACATGGTATACATATACATACGTGTATATCGAAATATATATGGACATATGTATATGTGTATACACCACCTATTACATATAGGATATTAATAATATTATATTATTATTGCTTGTTGATTTACATATACACGTATATGTATATATGTATATATGTATATAGACATATCGGAAATAACAAACTAGCTCACGATATGTTTGCAGGAGTTAGTTATATGTGTGTGTGTGTGTACATGTATATATATATATATATATATATATATATATATATATATATATATATATATATATATATATGTATATATATATATATATGTATATGTATTAATATTATATAATAAATATATATATTAAAGTAAAAATAATAAACATAAATATATATATATTACTTAAGGTAATAAAATATATATATATATATATATATATATGTATTTATATAATTATTTAATATTTTAATACATATGAAAAAATGTTTAATATTAATAAATATATATATATTAAATTAAATAAATGGAAATCATTGTTTATTTATTTCTCATCGCATAATTAGGAAATCGAATGTTTCCTAAGTATAATGAAAATTGACTTCTCCTATTTTCATCATGAAATAAATTGAATATGAGTAAGGACCTTCTAAAGCATAAAGGAAATATTTGATTCATAAACTATTGACTTAATAAAGTCAGATTTGAAATATTTGAAAGTTTTTCCCGTGAATATGAAAATGGCGGAAGAGGAAATCACGCGACTGAGAAGTGCGCTTCGCCTGGATGAAAGAATCAACTCTGCTATGAAACAGGGGCGACGCAACTCAAGAGGAGAATAGCTGTTATAAATCTGGCCAAGACCATTTCTCAACAAGATGAATCACTTTCTTGTTGGTGCCATATTGGTGAGTTTCCTGTAGGTGGTGATTTCTCTTACTTAGTTGATTAATTCTTGTTTTGCTAGCTCAAGATGGAGTCGAATCACTTCTGAAATTGATGAGTAAGGGGTTAGAAACCCGCCATGTTACCTTTGAATAATTCTGGGCAATGTGTTGTCATTTACCATGCCTTCCCTTGAGGAATGCGTTGCATTTCGGGGCTCTATATAAAGCCTTCATCTGCTGTGAGTTATTCATTCAGCCTCATTCGGATTTCATCCAGCTTCATTCAGTTGGCAATCAGCTTAATTAAGTTTTCATTTTGTTTCATCAAATTATCAATCTGAATATCATTCATTCCTGTTATCATACTGTTAGTATTCCCATCGCCAGATTGAGTTTGTGTATTTGCAAGAATATACAAATTAAATTTTGGAAGTGTGATTTATGCACAATTCTGAGTTATCCATTCATGTTGCTAGAAGTTTGAATCATCCAATTTTGAACCTTAGACAAAGGCTATCCAAACTGTGTAGAAACTTGTGAAAGAGCATTTTTTGTGAGAGCATTTTTCTATGAAAGAAGTTTAGTGAGGATAGAGGAATTCTGTAGTCTAGAATACTGCAAGATCAGACCATCATCATCACAGGAAAGCTTAATCTAGGCATGGATAACTATTCTCAATACATTTCATTTTTGTTCTTTTGAGAAGTCATGTTCAATGTCTTGTTAGACAAATGAAGTTATTTTGTTGTTGTATGATGTTAGCAATAGACTGTCCAATAGTTGCATTAAGTAAATAAGTCATAGATGATGCATGATTGTATAAAAGAGTGTTTATTTGTCTTGAAAGGTAGACAATGCATTTAGTATTATTGTTTTACTTGTATGATCTTTGTATAAGGAGAGTATTCGATACTTTAGTTATTAATACTAGGACCTGTTGGTGTATGTTTTGAATACGCCACCATACACAGAATAAAATGCCCAAGGACACTTTATCCTCTCTTGAAAAGTAATTGCAAATACCTAGAAGATAATACAATGACTCCAATGTTTCTTTTGGCCAGGTTATGACATATGGACAAGGTCAGTGGGCGTTGTGATTTGCTGGTCATCACAAGGGGACTTACATAAAATTCATTCCTCGAGTTGAGGACTTAGACAGTTTTATCATTGAAGCTCCTTTTGATGGACGTTTCAGTTTCTCCAAAAAAAAAGGGGCAAAAGGATAAGGGTTTAGAAATCTAAACTACGCCTAAGAACTCAAGAGACGGCAGTGACGAGATAAAATAGGGTAACCACACTTTGTTTCGCCTCCCTTTGGACAACTACGCAAAGCAGGTGCAATCTTCAACGGAAGTGATAATAATTTTCATGTTTGGATTGATTAAAACAAACAGAAGTTAAGCATCCACAATTTAATCGCTCAGACTAACTTTGCACATCGAATACAAATCATCCATTCGACAAAAGTATGAGCTAAATCTTATCTACCACTGCTATCAAATCTATCATCCACTTAACAAACATATAAATGAAATGCTAATCTAATTCTACTCTAAGTGTTGAAGGAGAAATATTAAACCTTGCACACTATTTGAAAACAAAAGTGATTCTAAGCAAATCATGCACTAGAGCTTTTATTGACGGAAATAGTCTTGTCGCAACAATATTATACTACTCACTTCACAAATTGTAAATGAGAGTAATCAAGTTTATATAGAGTTCATGAATTTGAATAAACGGCTCAGATTAAAAATGAGCCAACGGCCAAGATTAAAACAAATAAACCCTAATTAGGGTTTCCCAAAATGACTTCAGTAAACAGAGAGTTGACAGGGTGATGTGGCGCTTTGGAGCTATTTTCAAGGAATTACATCCCGATCCTCCCACGTCGCCATGTGTTCAATGAATCTGGACACGATCAAGGCAACTTCATCCATGGTGACCTGAGGAAGCATTCCGATTCTGAATTCCAGTCCGTCCACACTCTCGGCGCATCTGGCAAAAGTATCCTCCCACTCTGGCTTGGTCTTCTCAAAAGACTCTCGGATGCTTAAGAAGTTCGCCAATTTGGCCCAATCCTGCTTCAGAATAGGTCCTGTGATGGCAAAGATGCCTTCTTGGACCTTCCCTTTCAAAACCTCTAACTGCAGGTCATTCTCTCGTAGAGCCTCCTTATCCAGGATATCGGCAATCATGTTGAGAAGTTTGGCCTGAACTTCTTTGACCTGTTCTTCCAATCTGATACCATCAACCTTCACCCTCTCCAAGACTTCGCCTCGTGCTGTCAAGGCCCAATACCAGGTGTGGAAGTCATAGGCTGCTCCTGTTGCAATAACACCTCCGTCTATCAACTCCTGCTTAGGAACTCCTTTCAGAATCCTAAGGCAAGGGATTATCCTATCTTGCACATCCGGAAGGTTATCCCATACTTCTGCCAAAGCGGCCAGCCTAGAAAGTAGGGCGGTGGCCTGACCATAAACCAGAGTC
>CM021109.1:82941470-83332816 GCA_007115665.2 Sequoiadendron giganteum
AACCTCTCCACGAATGCCTCAGCTTCAGTCCCCTTTGCTGCTATCCATTCTCTGGCTTCCCGAACAGTGACCATGTTTTCTTCTATCTCCTTAACGGCCCCCTGTGAAGAGTTCGGAAGTAGAGAAGTTGCCGTGTTGTCTTGATCAAGTGTTGGATATACTCCTTTAGGCGCTCAATTTCTAACTGGCACTCCTTCCTCTTGGTTACCTCCTTTGCCAACCTTGACTTGATAGTGGACACTGAATTGTCCAAGTCTTCAATTTCTTGGCCCTTCGTGGTTGGGCCCAAGTCAATGGTTGTGATGGCATAATCTTGTGGAGCCATGTCCTCCTGTGGCCTGTCCATTGTAGGCACTGCGATCTGCACTGTCCTGTTGCCGGCTCCATCTCTCTGTATGCTCAAGAATTTCTTTGCTGGCTTCTTAACGGCAGTTTGCGTAAGTCTGGCCAAGAAGTCAGCAGTGTCATTCTCTTCTGGCTCCTCCACTGGCGCCTGTACTTTCAACCTCTCTCTTAGCCAATCCGAGATCGTCGGCAGCTCTATGCCTTCATCCTCAGGCCTGTCTTCTCTGTCAGGAACGTCCAGAATTCCCCTAAGGGCTGAAATCATTCCTTCCTAGAAATCCTCATTTTGGGTGTCCACATTTTCATCATCGGACTCCAATATTTCTGTGCCCGTGGGAGATGGTGGCGCATCTTCGTCCGGCTGAGGCTCCATATTGTTCTCCGGAATCAGGGAAGGATCCCTAATGTCAGCCAGTGAAGCATCTACAATAGCCAACATCTCTTCAATATTCCTAGATGCGGCCGAGTGGGAAGGCTTTACCTTAGCCTGCTTCTGAACTGGCTCCTTGCCTGCAGCTATCTCCTTCCTTTTCTTGGAAGTGGTGGCCTCTATCATTTCCACGCCTTGGGATGCATCCGCATTGGAAGAATAGGATTCTGCCTCACTCAACATATCATAAGTTAAGGTTACCCTTTTTCGCCTGAGTTCCTGAATCTGTTGATCAACCCACCACTGTGTATACTTGACGACTGGTCTCATCAAAGTATTCAAATTGGCGTGCTCGGGTTCTGACCATCTGACCACCGGCAAAGGCAAGCTCTCATCAAGGTGCGGTTGTACCTGCTATCCATCTTCCTCCAATTGATCCGGCACTCGAAAAAGTTATGTTGCTCTGATCAAACTGACAGGCAATCTGGACCACATCTTTTGCCTAACTTCAAACTCGTCCACAGCATTTGCCCAGAAATCTTCCAGTTTGACCCTATGCTTGTACCTCCTTCCATCCACCGTCTTGATATGGTGATGCGGGTCGAAGTGGCTCCTAGATGGGTAGGTAGCAAAAGGATAATGCTGAATCTCGAGCTTGGCACTATCTGCTGCCTGTGATGACGAACAAGACTCTAGCATGTTCCCTATAAAGAAGGGAAAGGTTACTGCCGCCTTTTGCTTTGTCCGTTGGAGGCCCTGAAATTCTTCTAGCTGCCTTAGTACTTCCAACAGGACCATCTTGTTAGTTGGGAAAATGGGCAAACGATATGAGCTCCCCGTGAATCCCTGGATTCTGATGTACGTATATCGGGGATACTGGATAAACCATGACCCATATTTGCCAATCAGCTTCTTGGCCTCAGGAGTCGGTCGTTGATGCGTCCCTCCTTGGAGTATTCTGGTGATATACATAAGGAAGGCGTCATGAGCTCGCCAGAAGTGCGCCTTTTCTTTCAACTGCAATTGTGGATAGCAGTCGTATGCCTTCAGCTCATTTGATCCACTGCCGACCATGCCCTTGCATATCAAGCCTGCATACTTGTAAGTCCTAGCCAACATGTAGATGACATAAGAACTCATATAAAACGTTTTCGTTTTCTCTAGGTTGACAAGTTGCTCGTGGAGGTTGTTGCTAATCATTCGTGACCAGTTAAACATCTTTACGCCCTCTGTGATGTCCTCAATAAAATAGTACATCCATGGCTCAAATGGCGCCCCCAAAGGACTGCCTGCTATTCTGTTCAACAAGATAATGATGTCTTCGTAGTCTTCCTTGAAGTCCGTACGCATCAACTTCTTGGGCATTTTCTTGACCGACGGCCTAGGTTTGTCCAGCCATGACTTGTTGATGTTGGCGGCACAAAGGTCAGGCTGCTCATCATACAATCTCTGGGCATCTTCCTTAGTCTTGTAGGTAGTCTTAGGATACTTAGGAATGTCGAAGGCTTCTTGTATGGCCACCTCTCCCAGATGCGCCAATATTCTCCCGTCAGGTGCCACAATTTGTCTTAACTCAGCATTATAATGCAGCGCACACTCCACCATTAATTCAACACACTCCAGTGCAGGCGAAAATCCGGCAGCTTGGAAGATACCATTTCTCACCATCCTTCTGGCGGCAGGCGTTGGCAAAGGTCCATTATGCCCATATATTCTCTTCTTAAATTCTTCGAGGTCAATGTGGCCAAGGTTGGTGTCTGAGACGTCTTTCCATTTGGATTTAATTCTAGTCTCTGGTTGCGATCCTTTGCTTGCAAACTTCATCTGTGCTTTGCTAGATGTTTCTCCTTGATCGACTGTCAACCTGCAAGTACAAAATGCTTAACATTAATATAAAAACTTTTAAAATCAAATTACTCCGGGTGTAGTTTGAACAAAATCGCACTTTTCAGCTTATTGAATTGAAATTTCTGTCAAAAAGCAAGCTGAAAGTAATAAATTCGCCTCTCTATGAATGAAATTCGTGCCAGAAATGAAGTAGAAGATAGGAATGAGGTGTAAACATATTGCCGATTAACTTCCAAACCTCAAAGATTGTGTTCTGGCTGCAAATGAATTTAAAAATTCAGAAAATCTGCCAGAAGAAGTGCACCAAAGCTGGGAAGTGGGTTTTTCAGCCAAGAAATGACTTATTTCTTCCTAAAAATCACGCCTGTCAACAGGAAATTGCTACCTCGATTCTCACAACAACGTTACTTGCACTAAATTTTCCTTCGCAAACGATTCCCAGAAGATTCGAGAAAGATAGCCTCTTCTCAGCCGAAATTGTGAAGAAATGAGTTGTTGAAACTCATTTTATGGCTGAGAAGTGCGATTTTCCCCAAGGAATTCCTTTCTTTTCTCTGATTTTCTTCCAATTTTTAGAAACGTTTTTTTTCTCAGATCGGCAAGTTTCTAATTTCACTTTCAGTTGTTGAGGCAAGTTTCTAATTTTCATCTCTGTGCCACCTCTGTTTGAGATTTTCGAATCTCTCAAAAAAATTTGCCTAAGTGTTGGAGAAAATATCAAAAGATATTAAATTAATTGTTTAAAATTAACTTTCCAAAGTATTTTAAATCTTCAAATCATGGCAAAGCTAAATTCATCTAAGGCAGAATAATTTAATCTTCCGAATAATCTCCAGACTTCGAACTTTTTAATTAAAATTCCCTAAGTGTCGGGAAATAATTAAAATATTAAATTCCAACCCGTTTAAAACTGATACATGGCTAAATTTGTTTGTCCATGGCTAAATATTCATTTTTCAATTGTCTGCCTAGCCAAAATGTGCTCAACGATTTGTCTACCAATTTCCAACTCTTCGGGTGGACTTCTGACCTTTCCGGACGTTTTACTTAGCCAAATAATTCATTTTCTCTCTCCTTCTGGGTTGGGCGAACTTGGAGATTTCTCTGCCATTTTGCCATTTTTTATTCATGCCTTAGGAATTTTTCCAAGCTAAGAGGGGCGGACTTCATGGTTTGCCTTGCCTTGCATTCTTCATTTCTTGCCAAAGAATTTCATTTCGTCTTGCCGAGGAGTAATTTTCATGCCGTCCTAACCTCTTCTCTCTCTAGACATTTCTTCATTTTCATGCCTTAGAAAAATTTATCTTCTAAAGTTGGGCAAATTTCTCATAATTCCTTGCCAATGGCGTGTTTTATCTTGTATTTGTCTAGGGCGGACTTCACCCTTCTCTTGCCTTGTCCAATGGCCAACGTTACTTGTAATTTCACCATTTAATTCAATTAATAGCGAATTTTCTATGTAATTTCACCCCTTCCAAACACCTTGGAGCGGACCCCTTCATAATTTTACCCTTCTCCACACTTCTTGGGGCGGACTTCTCATATCTCATGCCACTTGACTTATGGCGGACTTCATAAGTTGTTTGTCATTTTCCTCTAGGCTGGGCGGACTTCTCATATTCCATGCCACTTGACTTATGGCGGACTTCATCATGCCTTAGCCACTTCCTATCTTGCTGGTCGGACTTGGAGACCTTCATGCCATTTGACTTTCTTGAGCGGACTTTGACCTTCTTGTGCCAAGGGCGGACTTGGCTTCTCCTTTGCCATGGGCGGACTTTAGCTTCCTTGTGCCATTCGTCTCTTCCAAACATCTTGGGCGGACTTCATGGTTTTCATGCCAAGGGCGGACTTGGCATCCTTCTTGCCTATGGGTGGACTTTGGTCTCTTTGTGCCATGGCGGACTTTGGGCCTAGCTTGCCAGTGCCTACCTTTGGCATGCCAAAGGTAGGGCGAACTTCCTATACTTCATGCCACTCCTTCCTTGAGGGCGCCATCTTAATACTTAGCCATTTTCAAAAATTTTGCTATTTTACCTTGATTCTTTTGACATCTGGAGGTGTGTTGATTTCTTACTTGATGGGATCCAAAAATAGAAAAAGCAAAAAGCATCCCTAAAAAATAGGAACTCCAGAATGGCCTAAAAATGCTGAAAATCAAAAAAGCAAAAGGCAAAAAAGCAGAATCCCTAAAAAATAGAAAGTGTCAGAATTGGCCAAAAGCAATGGTGTTCCTCGTCTATTTCCATGACGTTTAAGCATTCAAACGGGTTCAAAATCTCACTTTGGTCGGACTGACTCTCAAGAAGTTATTCAAATTTAGGACTCTAAATTGGCGACTCAGAGGGCGACATCAAAACTTGGGGGTCCCCATTTGCAATGGGGCGATGTGTGAAATAGATCACAACAGGACCGTGATGAGAGTGATTCAAGTACAATGTAGCCAGCTAAGTTATTAGTTTAACTCAGTAAAGCTAGCTAAACTCTTAGGAAATGTTCATTCCTGTATAGGAGAGAATTGGAGAAGTACTTGCGATGCAGATTCATCCTAGTAGGAATACTTGATGTAGGATGTCTTTGGTACGGATTACCACGATAGGACAAAAGACCTACGCGTAGTGTAAGATAGTCTTAAGTCAAATCAACCCTGAATAGTGTATGTGACAATTGACCCTCAGTAGAGATACTATATGAACACTTTGGCCAAAGTAGTGTAATGAACAAAACATCCTCTTAGATTGAGTGATGATTACACTGTCATGATCACCGTGATCCCGTATTGCATACTAGATCGAGAGTTTACCGGATGTACAGGTTCTAGCTATGTAGGACACACCACTATGCTCAGTCGGTTTACTGTATCGGTTACCCTACCAATCTCTTCGTTGAAAGGAGGGCCATCTACCGAATGGTAGATGTGCGGGGGACCACATTATAAGTCCGTGGTTGGCGGAAAAGCGCCCGAGTGATGTTTCTCCTCCTTACCAGGCTACTCAAGCATCGAGATTTGAAAGGTGGATTCCTGAACCTTCTTACCACTATTAGTTCAAAAGCTCAATGAGTTATGTATGTACACGTATGTATGTTTACTCTGATGTTCATTTGAAAAGAAGAAGTTTCTTTGTTTGAAATATATTGTCTTGTTCATTTGAAAAGAATAAGATTTCAAGTTGATAGTTAGAATGTATCTTATTTAATTATCAATGAAAAGAAAAGAAATGTTTTAGTACTTTCTTTAATGCATGTTATCTATGTTAAATGCTGTAGACTAATTTTATTTTTTACGCAAGGGTCAGGTCGTTACAATGTCTTTCTGTATCTTGGATCCATAATTATGTAATTTGATAATACAAAACTTGTAAGGCCTTCCTATAGATTTTTTACTTCATCTATTTTGCAACTATTTATGCTCTCTACTTGCACCAGCAGCTGACCTTGCAGATCAAAAGCATGTTGCTCTGATCTTCATCTTATTTCTGATTCTGTGTGTCATATTCTATCACTATTACTTAATATGCTATTTAAATTAATTTCTGTGAATGGTCAGTGCTCGTTGATAGTTTCCAGTGGTAATAGTAAGCTTTATGTTTGAGTAGTTCAGTTATTTGTATGTTGGATACAGATTTGGTGTTAAATTTTATATATATATATATATATATATGTTTTGGATAGATATTTGGTTTTAGGTTTCATCTCTCTCTATATATGTATATAGGTTTATTATATGCAACATCAAATTTCCAAATTTAGAGCTAAGTTGGATTCGAATTTGGGTACAGATCATAGTACCTCAGAAGGAAATTTTCCATGTTTTCCATCCAGGGACATTTGAGGGATAGGGAGACAAGAACAAAACATCCCGTCTTCAATGTTTTAAATTTATAGGGAATGCTCCTGGGATGTCTCCCCAAAGTGTGGGATGTTTCCCAAGATGTTGCCTATTGCAAAAATGCTATGGGGATGGCCTACCATCCTAGAGGTCCTGAGGACATCAGGATGTCCCCCGTGCCAAACAAACTCAGATCTCATTAAAAAACACTTAAAATAGAACCCTAACTCAATGCCCCCCAAAATTTTAAAAAAATCGTTTCATGCCCAAAAACCTTAGCCCACATTCATTTTTATGTTTTACTTTTCATCATTTGTCATTTGCATGGTTACAATTTACTTTTGCAAGCAAGAAGGAAAAAAGAGATGTGCCATGGAGGTCCTTGTGGCCTTGAAGGCCTTAATTTGTACTTTGTGGCAGAGGTTCCATCCCTCAACTCCACCTTGTATTGCACCAAGAGCACTGCCCTTTGATCCCATTGGGGCAGCCAACCCCACTCTCCCAGTCTAGTTTTAAAGGCAAAAAATAAAGTTCGCTTTGTGCTGTGCTGGATGGAAAACAATGCTTTTTCCCACTTAAATCCCAAGTAATTGAATTCCATTTATACTTTTGTTTTCCAAGTCAATCTTGATTCCATGTAACACAGCTATGATATAAACCATTTTGGTTTATCATTAAATACATTTACAAGTTGATAATTGACATTGAATTATCAATTATCATCTGTGTTCCCAATTCTGTTTTTAATTTGGTACATTTTGTGCAAATTATAGAACCCTGTCACTCCATCCCAGAAACTTAGAGAAAAAGTGGTATAGATATAAGTACAGATATTGGGAATTTCCACAACCAAGAATCAGCTCTAAGTTGTTCTGAAACTGGCAAAGCCCATATGGCATTGAAAACCCTTCCAAATATGAATTGAGAGATGATTTGTGTGGATGAGATGAGAGGTATGTTTGTTCGTGTGCCAGCTTAGCATTAGAAATTGTTCAGCTGATAATGTTTAATTGGAGAGTTACTAACATAGGTACAGCTGTACTACCAAACAAGAAATGCACAAATAAATGTCTCAGAAGGAATAAAACTGGTTTCCTGGTTTTGATCTATACCACCATAATCTTGACCATTTTGCCCCTATTTGCAAAGTGTAAGAATTTTATTTTGGTTTTCTCTTAGTTTTCCTATGAAAATTTTCACAGGATATAGATCAGATACTGTAACAGTTGTATTTGAAACATCATATCCCAACACAGATACATACATGAGCTAATATGCATTTCACATTGGGGCAGATATCCTGAATCAGAGATTTTAATTTAGATGTCAATACCACTTACATTTTTCCATTTGACAGTGGTCATGTATTATTGTTATGATTATCGATATAATTTCACTTCTCATATGTAAATTTTAGTTACAATTTTTGGCAAAAGGGTTGAAAACAATAATTTAATAATTATGGTAATTATCATATGGAATTAATTGATAAATAATTATTTTTTTAGATCTCAATTGTGTATTCATCCCACAAAGACATCTATTGTTTAACTTAAAGAATTTAGAAAGGGACTTTTGCAAATGCTGTACCCATAAAACCATGTAAACTTGAAATATAGTTGACTACATATCAAGAAAAAAATTTATTCCATTCAGCTCCAACGTAACAGACATTCTGAAATGTCTCAGAATAAGAACCCCGGAAATATATCATTAGCAGACCTGATCATAGTGGAGTGTAGCTTTATCAAAACGCTTCCGGACCTCCTGCACATTATTGTAGGATTCTGTCAGGTATAATCTCAAGCCATATACCATCAATACAAATGTAAAGACTTAGAAAAACTTAGATTCACTGCAAGATTTTGAAAAAACTGTAACAGATCTCACATTAGAGGAGTTCCAGAAAGCCTGTATTGAACAGCTTATCTGCAACTCTAAAGCTGAATCTGATTTCTAAATAGAAGCAAAATTGGGCATGTTGAACATTTTTTTGTGAATCACCCTGCTTTTACCTTTCTACATGTCCTCATTTATTGCCTGTGTACAGCTCTATCCCAGATAAAAGGATCAGATCTAAAATGAATGTTAGCAAACTATGGTTTTCTATACATATGCACAAAATGTATGGTTTCCCAAGTCTTTACAAAACACTCCACCCCTACAGTGTACAGATTTTTTAATTACCCAAAGAAAATGATTGAGGTGAATCACAAGTGTGCACTGCAGCTGGGCCAGCACAGATAAATCATGTAGAGAAACCTTAGTCAACTCAGTAATTATTCAACTTCTATCAATTTTAAATTTGATGAATCACCCCATTGTTACAAAAGTTGGGACTCAGTGCAAAGATTTGGCAAGGATACTCTAATTGATATATTATTTTTGATATTTTCTTCACATCATCTTTTTGGATCTGAACTGAATCCTGGGTTCCAGGTTTGACAAGGATAGAACTGCATAAGAGATGAGGGCTCAAAGTGACAAGTGGAATCCCAAGAACAGAGAGACCATACAGACATTCCATTGGCACCCTAGTTAATTAAGCCATTGTAAGGCCAGGACATAGGACATTGCCATTGTCGAAACAAAATTCGGTAGCATGAATGGTATGGGAACTGTATGTGCCATGAGAATTAGTAATATCAACAAGGCCATCTAGAGTTACAATTGAAGATTTTTTAGTGATGACAAGCATTATTTCCAAGAAAATTAATTACAATGGTTGGAATGATGGACCTATAATTAATATTTATTATAGACATGTTAAGTAATGGTATGTCTCTTATTTTGTTTCGTCTTAGGTTGGTCTCTGCGTTTTAATCCCCAAATAATTCTAAAAGCAACTTTCAAGAATTAACAACTGTTTACAGCTTTTGTTAGTTCCTAGATAGTCCTAATTGCTTTCATAATGCCTTAATTCCTAAGGTTGTGAGTAGATATTTATTCATTAAATCTGCAATAAAGGAAAAAGTGTCAAGAGTTGTCTCCCAACTCCTGTCTTTATGTGGAAATAAACCTCATATGGTATGTCTCTTATTTTGTTTTGTCTTAGGTTGGTCTCTGCGTTTTAATCCCCAAATAATTCTGAAAGCAACTTTCAAGAATTAACAACTGTTTACATCTTTTGTTAGTTCCTAGATAGTCCTAGTTGCTTTCATAATGCCTTAATTCCTAAGGTTGTGAGTAGATATTTATTCATTAAATCTGCAGTAAAGGAAAAAGTGTCATGAGTTGTCTCCCAACTCCTGTCTTTATGTGGAAATAAACCTCATGTAAGGAACGTGGGAGTTACAAAGTAACTCTCATGCTTCCCACTTGTAAGAAATGTGAGAGTTAATTTTAGGAGGAGACAAAATCCAACCATATGTATGCTGCTTTTAGGAATATTTCAGACAAAGGTCGAAGAATAAACTTGCAAGTTGACATGAAAATATATTTGTGGGCTGACTTGGTTAATGATTACAGGTTGGTCATAATAGTTATGGACTGATTTAGTGCAGATAAAATTAATGATAAAACAAGTGCATGATAGCCAATCCCTCGTCATGCATTGGCTATCTCATGATTTCTCATGATTTACTGAGTGGGCATATGATCGCAGCTACACTCAAATTTTGAAAGTGCTATAACATTTACTGTGTCTTCTTGTATTGTTGTTCAAGCTGAATTGTGTCTTCTTGTATAAGTTCTATTTTGTCTCCTTTTATAAGGGAGGTATTTAAGGAAATTTTGATCAGTTGCAAGGCTGTTACTAAAGAGGATTCCATTATTGCATACTCAGACACTCTTTTCCATCATTTCCATATTGTAATGACATTAAAGAATCTTCCAAAGAATGACAGAATACAGTTAATAAGGAAACTATAGGGTTCAACCCCGCTTTTTATCACTATTATTAGCATTCTTGTACAGTTCACTTTAGACTCACTCTATCATCAATATGCAGAGAAAATATCAAGTACCTTTACATCTTGTAAGTCACTATTCACAAAATTCGCCAACCTGTCATTTAACATATGCTCCACCTGAAAAGAAGAAAGCAAATAACAAGTCAAATAATTAATTGACTAGACTTACCAACACAAATAAAATCTTCCAATCATAACCATTCTCTTTCACCACAAACAATGTAAACTCTTCAGAGCTGATGTGAATATGGTAAACAGAAACACTGTACCCTTGCTCCCATTGGAATAACCTCTACTACCACCCACCCCACCACCCAAACAAAAAATAAATCTTGTAGTTTAACATTCAACCTTGTGTTACAACTATGATGAAATTATTCCTTTTTCAAGCATAGCTGGACAGACATGGTCATGTAACTACCAGTGAGCTAAATTTCTGGTCAGAAGTGCACTCTGCTCGAACAAAATCAATGAAATTATGAATCAATTGAAATCAAATTATGTCATCGATATTCTAAAATAAACAAATAAATTGAAATTTAACGCTAGCATACAAATGGATGTCAACATAAGTCATATTACCATTCAGAAACCTAGCAAACAAATATAACACATGGTTTTACTTTTTTTCAATAAAACCCGAGAATATGTGTGTGTGTGCACACTCACATAATAAAGTAATAAATGTTATAATGGTCATTTAGTTTATTAGGTAGTTTTTATTTTATACGTCAGTTTAGAGTTTAGTAAGTTTCTATTTTCGTTCTTCGATTTTCTCTATATAAGGAGGCTACGTCTCCATCTGTAATCATTCAGTTTATCAATAATGAAATATCATTACAACACATATATATGTAACAAATCATACCCCTGGTAATATGATTAGGTTATCTGAGAGGAGAATGCTTACAATTTTTCTGTATGTTATACAAACTCTCTCTGAGAGTGCTGGAATAACATCAGAAAAAGCAACATTATCAACTCTGTTGTATATATGTGTAAATACCGTTGCTGATTTAAAATGTCATTTTAAGGTTTTATTTAGAGAAGTTAAACTTCGGAAGCTACCAAGCATATGACTGAACTCTGTAACACTAGGTTTTGCAATAACCTTGATTGAAGTCAATCCCTGCCCCAATCAAACTTCAACTGGAAGGTTTGTATCAATTGTGGGCAACCGATCAGGCTTTGCCCAAAGAATCAACGAAGGAGACTATCCTCTTGAGGGCAAAGTCTATGGTGGGTGACAACAGCAGAACATTAAAAAAAAAGGGTTTAAGCTGGCCAAATGGTGGCAAAAATCAAGAATAGAGGGCAGTTAGAAGATAAATGCCCTTGATTTGGTACAATCCAAGAAGGAAAAATGTTAGAAATGAACTTTCAGTCTGACCTGTTCAAGGCTCTATGGAAGGAGGAGATTTATGAGCAACTCCCATTTGACACAGAGCAGACACACTGAGTATCCCCCAGATGGCACTAGGAGTAGTGGACACACCACGTGTGTGGTGTACCCTGTTAGTTGAAAACTAAGATTCACCTCCATAGAGGCAATTGTAGAGATGAACCCCTACTTGAGTAAACAGATTAACCTAAGATAGGTCAACATTCTCCAAGATCAAACTAATAATTCATTAGAAATCAAGAACATTCAGGTTTAAAAAACTTCTCCCAAATAGAAAGTGTAAAATCAAATAAAGGTGCTTCAAGAATGTGATTTAGAGCTATCTGAGTTTGGTAGTCTGCTCTCAATAACGGATAACATGCATTTGCCTTGTAATCAATGTAATTTTTTAAACTCCTTTCGAAATTTAAAGATGTTCCAATGGATTTAAAAGACATGCGTCCCCTAGCAAACATCCAAAACAAATAAACAAAATGTACAATCTATTGGTCTACAGTGAGAAATATTCCATACTGGATCTTCAATTGATTCAATAACAATAAAGATAAAATATATTTTGATATAAAATCACAATTATAAGTAATGCAATAGTGGTCATTTATTTTGGAGAACATCTACTTCAACTACAACACCTATCAAATAAAGGAAATTAAATACAATGCTCATTGTAGAACAAACTGTTTTTATTACAAAAAAATTAAAAATTCATTCTAAATGATAAAAAATTAGGTTCTGATGAGTGGCAGTCACTGTAGCTCACAAGAACTTGGGAAAAATAACCAATATAATTACACCTATATTTGATTTCTTCCTATTTCCACTTACAAATCAGAGGAGGATCGCTTAAAAACAGTTTACATGCCAAAATCTACCTGAGACCGAAGCACTTCTTTGTATGTCCCTATTTCACGCAAAGCAATAGTGAATTTTGTCATCACAGGTCCTGTCACAAAGATAAACCAGAAAACCACAATTATATCAAATATTTACATTGCTAAAATACAATCCTTTTGATTCTACATGAATATGCCATTATAAATCTTCAACTCTATGTTTTACATCTCTCATACCAGCCTCACCATTACCTAGGCATATCCTCAATACTTTGAAGTCTGAATGAATATGTAAGAAACGGTTTTAAGGTTAGCCAAGTTTAAAGATGTAAATTCCATGCCTTGTGTTTATAGTTTGCACTCTCTCATTGTGGACAACAAAGAAAAAAAGAAAATTACATTCACATTGGACTCAAAATAGAACCTTCAATGAATTTAGAGAGATGACAGGGTAAAGGTATGTTATGAAAAGTAACAATCATTTCCCATTACTCTGCTAATCACAAACATGATGAGAACAAAATATTCCCATAAATTTTCTTTCGGAACATTTTACACATTTCTGGAACAAAAAGAGAAGATGCAATCAATTAAATGTTCAGCATATAACAAATACAATAATTTGAAGTTAGTGGAAAGCTTAGTCATAAATTTCTTCATCTACTGAGAACACTTGTATAACACAAGTATAAAGGAATGTTTCATAGTTTTGCAGCTTGTGCTTTGTTTTACAGTCAGATGCATTATCATTATAATCTCTAGTCACAGATAGGACACAATGAACTACACTCTAGTTCAATCAAACTTTTGCATTCAGTCATAGCACTCCTATTTCATTTCTAGAAATTTTGTAGTAATAAAAATGGTAATAATCTTAAATCACCAGTTAAAATAGAAACAATGTGTAACCAGAAGTGTTCTTCAGTGTCGTACACATATGAAACTTTCATATTGTGTCAAGTTTTAAACTGAGTTTTGTTTTACCACAAAGTTTGTAGTTAGTGTGCAGTGCCTATTATTATGTTTCAATAACATGGTTTATCTGACTATATATTAATTGTTTGTCGGTTTCGGGTAGTTATAAGAGTCAATTGGTCGATAGTTGTGTTCTTATTGGCAACCGTTGGGTTCTTTAAATAGACTTTTCATCATCAAAGAAGGGAGGAAGATCAAGTATAATCCTTGGCTGACCATCTTTGGTCTACTTCTATAATAACTTCATGTGCAAATAAAGATATACTTTTACTCCTCTATCTAGTATGCATTGATATTTATGTTATTAACTCAAGTATTAATTTTATTAGATAGAGCAATAAATATATGGTGTTGTTGCCTTAAAAGAAATCACTAATCAGGTCAAATTTAAGAGATCCATGCCCTTAGACCCCAAAAAAGAGAGGAGGACACCACAAGGTGGTCAAGACCAAGAGATCAAGTGATCTTTAAGGATAGTAAAGAAATGAGAATGGAGAAGAAGATTGCAACAAATAGTTGAAGAAACCCAGCTATAAAAGTTCAAAGTCAAAGCCCATCCTAAGAAAGAAGTCGAAGTCGAAGTGTGAATTGAAGAAGTAAAAGAGTGATGTAATGTCCCCTTCTCAACACTAGTCCTTTATGAGACCGTTAGCCTATTTTGGAGGCCCGTAGGCTAGTCGGAGGCAAATTTAGGGTTTCCTATTTTCTTGGAGGTATCTTTTTGGCTTTTCAGGGGTTGGTTGCAAGAGTTTGCCGGTATGTTTTTTGGGCCTTTCTAGGTTTTTAGAGAACTTTGGTGGGTAATTACATACATCCTTATCAGTGCCTATTTCTAGACTTACTATTTTTGGTAAGTGCTATTTCTAGCAATGTGGTTTGGCAACAATTCTGCACTCAGTTACTATTTCTGGTAGTGTGGCAATGTAGTTTTGGCAGTGACTTCTCCAACATTCTTAGAATTCAAAAAAGGAAAGGTTAATAACTTAAGTTATGTTATATTTTAATGTTGCTTTTTGGACCCCCACGCCTAAGCAACATAACTTAAGTTGTTTTTAAAATGTGGACTCATGTGTTGGACGCCAAAGTCGGAGATATTTGCATTTTAAGTTAATTTGATGCCAAGGTAAAGGTGGATGCCTAAGTCATGACTTAAGTGAATTTTTATGAATATTTTAATCTCCTTGAGGTGGGCATCCCTTTTTGGAGTGAATGGAGAATTCAAACTTCTAGGTTTGAACTTATAAATATGCCTCTTCTTCTCTCATTTTGGTTATGCAATTATATGATAACGAAGTGTTGTCGAATTGGCTTTAGACTCTTGGGCTTTGAGGATGATACCCCTCCAAGCTTACTTCAGTTTCAAGTTTGCAAGATAACTCCTAGCTAAACAGTGGATGCATCTTCATTCAGAGGATTGTAGTTGAGTGGAAAATGGTGATAGCTTCCTTTTTATTTGTTATTCTTGTTGGTTTTGATGTGTTTTAGCTCATTTTGGTGTGGGTGTGTGGTCATTTGCTTCTTGGAGATCATTTTGGAGGGTTTTTATCATTTTTCTTGTTGCTGGTTTGTGAAGGGCTGAAGTACGTTTTTGCTCATACCGAACTAGAAAATTAAGATAATTTTGTAGGTACCTTTTCTATGGCTCTCTCACACTCGGGTGACCCTATACTCAAGATTTGGTGATTTTTCGCAGAGTATTTGATTTTTGAGACAATGTCGACCTTCCTAGGAATGTTGTACCATTGCCAATGGTGCCTTGGGATTCATGCCTGAGTCTCATTGCCAGTTTCAAAGTGTTTCTCAGTTGGATTTTGGACGCCTAGGCTTGCTTCATCCTTTGCAACAGATTTGGGGTCATTTTGTTGAGCGGTTGGAGAGATATGAGCATTTGATGGGGTGCTGACTAGTGTATCATATTCGCTGTCCAGAAAATCAGTTTGCTGTCATAACATATCAGAGCTGATATATTCCTAGTACTTGCTTGTTGTAATGTCCCTTGCCCGACTTTGCCCTAGAATTCGCTTGTTCATTAGATTTAAGGTTTCTCCTTTTTCAAATGAATGTTCTCTTTGACTAAGTAATCTTGGATTGAAATCTGCATTTACTATTTCCACCTGTACATATATCTGTTAGCATTAATATCTAGATATCCAAATATAAATATAATCACAAATCAATAATAAAGACATATGAAGAGTGGCATGGGTAGATCCGCCCGAAACTATCCATCTAAGCCCAAGAGCCCAAGCGTCCTATCAGGACAACCCACCCCTTGGCCCCAAGCAACATGCACGTCTCGAAGTGGCGTGCTTAGAGGAAACACTTGTACTTGCTTTCCCTACCCGTGCCATCACCTCGAAAGACACTTAACCTACTGGGGGAAGCCAACAGAGCTTATCCAGGCCTACCACCCCTCCATGGCCGCAACAGATTTTAAGTGGGACCCCCACCCCTCCATGGCCATAGTGGATTGTTAAGTGGGGTTTTTAGGCACCACTTTTCTCAGGCCCTTCCTCCCTAGTAGGCTTGCATACACTCAAAAGACAATCTTTTCGCAATCAAAAACATTTGCATTTATTACTAATTATTTAAATCAATATTAACATCATTATCATCATGATAATACTAAAGAAATCATTATACTAATAATCAGATTAGCAATATTTGTTTCTTATATTCGAAATATGCTAAATATTATTGCTAAGTGAGTACATCACCCGAGTTACTATATCTCTTCACGTTTTTTGATTCCTTACTCACCTCCTTCAACCTTACACTGGATTGACAATTCATAATCTACTCATGTTTACATTAAAAAGACATCATTACTTATAAGGCTTAATAATTGCAGCAAGTATCGTTATTGTATATTCACAAGTGATCCCCCTATCTACTGACCCATATACACATGATTTTATAATACATTTATATATTCTATATAAATTTATATATATATATTATTATTTCCAACTGATTTCAATTTACAATAATTTCTTGGTATATATATATATTATTATTATTATATCTAACTTATTGTTAATGTATTGCTGCTGCCCTCCAAACATATTAGACTTCTTACTTATTTGATTCCCTATTCTATGGTGTTGCCTTTCTAAGTGTCGATCCTTCTCCCCTCCTTTGTCTTGTTTTGATTTTTGTCCTATATATATTTTGTCTTGTTCCTTTGAGGTGGCCATTCAAATGGTCATTTCTTTTATTTAAACTAGCTATTGTTTGATTATTGATTGCTGACTTCTTTTAATAGATGCTCTCCTTAATAACTTAAATCTGCCTTTTATTAACCGCTGCCTAAGTCATGGTTATATTGTTGCATAGTATAATCATTGCTCTTTCATAATATTAATTTGCTGGCTGGAGATATTATTGCTTGATATAGATCACAGCCTCTCCCTTTCAATACATATTATTTTATATTTCATATTAATAATTTTATATTTCCCATTTTACTATTATATTTATAAATTGAATTTATTGTGAATATATTTATTTAAATGGTTGATATTTATTTTATATTTTTAATATTTGTATTGTTATTTATTTAATTTACTTATTTTGCATCTCAATGCTTTATATTTTTAGGGTTGCAAATTTTGGGGACACAACACTTGTTTTATGATGGCTAACTGATTATATGTTGTATGGATTGATCTATATTGTAATAGGCTTTCATTTTGAGTAGTACTTATCAGTTTATCATGTATCTAATGATCATTGTAAAGACGTTGATATGGTATACCGATCAGCTATTTACATTCAGTTATTTTGTACTACACTCCCATTGAATAAGTGGTTGAGTTTCCTTTCATTTCTTGTTGCCTACTAAATAGTGCTTTACATTGCTTTACTTTTCTGTAGCCTGCTAAAAAGTAGAAGTGGTTGGCTTTGCCGCCAAGTACTTACTTTCTTTATTGGTTGGCTTGCCGCCAATAGCTTACTTGTTACTTCCAGCATTGTTATTATATTCAGATCCCCTTACATTGTATGCTCTCACCTTGCCCACTCTGAGATCTAGATGATCAGAAAATGAAGGGTTGCTTCAAGTTTGCTTATCATTACATTTGGGCTAACACTAACGGGTGCAAGTTGTGCTTTATTTGGGAAAAAATTAAGGGGGTATTTTACATGTGAGTCGAAGTTGAAGTTGTAGTCAAAGAAATAAAAACATTTCTACTACAAGAAAACATACAAAGGAGGAGCGAAAGGAGATAGCCAAGAACTTGCCACTACCCAACGAAGCATGGGTCAATCTTTTTGACCAAGTGGAAAAATCAAGCCAACCTTCTCTGGACAAGGGAAGTTGGGAGATAGAGTCAAATTCCTTCACAAAAGCGTACGAGAGAAACCTATGGGGAATCGAAGGGTTGTCAATCAAAGGAGAAGAAGCCAATCCAAGGCTGTATAAAAGAAAATCTTAAGGCAAACCAAAACTCTTTAGCAAGCAAGTTCCAAATGCTAGGTTTGCATTAGAACAAAACCATAGTAAGCCCTAGAGGAGGAAAACAAAAATTTGTCCAAGTTTACAAGCAATGGATTAGAGGATCCCGTTAGGCATTGTAAGACTTGTGAAACAATTTGGACAAAAAATGGGCAAGATGCTAAAGTAATTTGACTACGGCCTTTTCTAGACACCTTGCAAGATGTAGCAATTGACTGGTATACAAAAATTGACTAAGCCTCTCAAAACACATGGGAAAGATTAAAGAAGGCATTTGAGGAAGAGATTGAGTTGCTTTGAGATGTTAATGAAATGGTAGCAGAAATTTACATTTCAAGACAAGGTAAGCATGAAAATGTACAAGCTTATAATTGTCGACTTAAAGAATTGCTTGTAAGGTTAGAAAAAGAACCGTTCGATGGTCTCAAGAAAAGATCGATCATTGAAGGTCTAATTCTATCATTGCAAAAAAAAGATGAAGGTAGTACCATCCTCTTCCTACATTCGGATGATGGACAAAGAAAGTGAAGACAAAATGTCCTTCCGTGGTAAAAGCAATATAGAGGAAAATTAAATTCAAATGACGGCAGTGACAATGAATCAGGAACAATAGAAACACTCCAAAGGAAGATGCTTCAAATGATGAAAGAATTGCAAGTGAAGAAAGAAATCAACAAACTATGGTGTATTGAATGCAAAAGTGAAGGTCACACCAAAGGTAACTATCCTAGAAAAATCTTTTGTGAGATTTGCTAGGTTACGTGTCATTCAATAAAAGAGTGCCCATATAATTTGAAGACCATGAGTGCACAAGTACTCTTTACACAAGGAGAACAGTCCACTCCATTGAAACCACAAAATGCATCTCTGAGTAGTTATTGATATCAAAGATGAGGAGATGGAAGTCAAATACAATACGATCCCAAAGGACATCCTATCATACAATACCGACAATGTAATGAATGGAGATCATGAAGACACTAGATGTCCAAAAGTGGCCATTACTCAAGCCCAAACAAAGAAGGTTGTGTACTCATATCCACATGCAAAAAAAGAAAAACTTCACAAAGCAAGAGACGAAGTGGAGAATGCTATGGCTAATGATGACGCCACTCAAATGCAAATGCAAGTATGAAAACAAATCAATTACAATCTAATAAAAATATTGCAAGGAAAGTACTTCAAACTACCATGCTAGTTAGAGTAGTGAATTTATTACAAAGTATTCCTAAACTTCAACATGCTATTGTATTAGGAAAGAATGAAATTGTGGAAGCTACAACCCATTTGGAATTTGGAGAGAATGAAGACCCAATAACCAAACTTCCATTGTTGGGTGACCAAGTGATCGATCCAAGATTCCAATGTTACTAACAATTAACATGAAAAGAAACTAGCAGTGGTGAATATGAAGATCCTTGGAGGGAATCCCACTATTACAATTGTTGATGGTAGGTCTAGTGTGAACTTACTTCTAGAAGACAGTTGGAGAAGTCTAGGCAAGCCAACCATTTAGCCCCCAACTTTTCAACAAGTGGGTGCAGACCAATAAGGTATTAAGGTACTTGGAGTTTTAATGGGCCAAAAGGTAATCATTAGAACCCAAGCATTTTTGTTGAATTTTGTCATCATTTTATTTCAAAAGAAAGCATATGATGCACAATCGGGTTGAGTTTGGTTGGTAGCAACCAAAGGCAACCACAACTAGAAAAGGAACACAATCTCCATTGAAAACAAGGGTCAGAAATATACAATTGATTTGAAAAACCAAGTAAAAAGTGAGGAAGTAGCTTCCTTAAATTCGTTAGATTCGAACTCCAAAAAAGAATGGATAGAGAAGCATGATCAAGATCCAATGGAACCCAAAAACAAAGGGATTCTAGAATTGTAGTTGTGTTTAAAAGATGAAACAAATGCTTTCCACGACCAATTTCACAACCAAATAGAGGACTATCAGGTATTTCTATCAAACTGTAATTTCATTGAAGCCATGGAGATCAATTGCAATGGAAAGCATGAGATGAAGAATAATTATGAAAAGTTGAACAATGTATGTGCGAGATGCAATACAAGGTTCACAAAAGACAACAATTCTAACTTCAACAAATGCACCCACCTATATAAAAGATTGAAAAATTAATAAAGCCAAATCAACTTCACAAGCAAATTATGGAAAAATAAAAGAGTATTGAATGGGTTGAACAAAAAATTAAAAATATTGAAATTAATAAGAAAAAAAAGTGGTGGGTCCCACAAGAGAAGATGAAGAAAATAATAAAAGTGGAATTTTTTAAAAAAATTAAAGGGGCAAAAAGAACAAAAGTAAATTAGAAAATAAAATGAGAATTTTCAACCATACAACAACTAAGAAGGTAGAAAATTCAAAATCAAACAAAAAAGTCCCTGACTACATAACCACTATGATTTATTTCTGTTGTACAAGATTCTTTCACATCTTTGGCCATATGAAGCCTATGTTTTCCTAATGTTGTGCAATCTTGTTTTCTTGCTACAATTGTACAATCATCCCTTTTTTTTTTTTTTTTTTGTCCAAAACAAATGTTCTTCCACTATACGGATACAAGAGATTTTCATTGCACAACTGCAAAAGACATCACCATATGATCAAATGAAGCGATGTCTCTTCATCGTACAACTTCTTTAGACTGTACAATTAATTCAAATCTTACCATATGGCTCCATGTTGCTCTCACTATACGACCAGCTCAGGAGAATTATCATGTACAATTTTACCAATTGCTCCCTCTGTTTTTGTCCAAGATTCAAATGATTCATTTGCACAACTCTTGCTAAGTGATCCTACTACAGTAATCAATCTACTTTCTCATATAGTTGACCAGCCTTCTATCATTAGCTCTTCTTAAAAATGTATATTAGCCAGAAATAAAGAATCATTCTTATTGGTTGGTGAATTCAAAAAAACATACATTCATGGCATATGGGAACACTAAACAATATTTTCATGATTAGAATGCTTTTGAGACACCTCCAATATCTTCAAGGTTCAATTATCAATTGCGTGCAATATTCCTAGGCTCCAATGTGCAATCAGATGGGGTACTTTGGTTGGTTGGTCCTCAAAAAAATTCATATACCAGCATATGTTTTGGATATTTTGGTTCTACTACTTCTCTATGAGTACTTCTAGGTTTACCTACAATTTCTTCCTCGTTTACAATGTCATCACCAACATGGAAAATCTTACGTAGTGTTACTTGATGCTTGTTTTTTATCGTCTAGAAGATGACTTTTCTTTGGGGGAATGATGTAGTTAGTGTACAATTCCAATTATTATGTTTCAAAAATATAGTTTATCTAACTATGTATTAATTGTTTGTCAACTTCGAGTAGTTATAGGAGTTGTCAATAGTTGTAATAGTGAATGATGCACTTCATCAAAGTAGAAGTTCAATGGCGCATCTAGAAGAATGGAAGTCAACTCAAAGTCAAGTGTGTCTAGAGTTTGAAGTGCATGCCATAGTAAAGGAAAGAAAATTTCAAAAAATTCAAACAATGCATGCCTCAAGGAATGCACATGCCTCATAATAGGTTGTAAAAGTTCAAAATCTTTTAAGTTAATGTAACAACGAGATGAAACATGCCTATACAAAGGAATTAGTATTCATACACATGAGGAAATGCAAGTGCACATCTCAAAAGGCAATTCATTTTGTTTTTGCTTCATGAAGATGTCCAACTCAATGTAGAGGAACACCTCAACTAGAGAAGCAAATTCACACCTTAGAAGGAGGCCAATGTATAAGCATGCATGAGAAAATGGACGCGTCTATCTTATGGAAATTAGCAGAATTCATGATCACATTCTAATACATAGGTGCATACCTAGAGGCAAACACATGCATGTATAAAGAGTATTTTTTGTCAAAATTTGTCATCAATTGTCAAGCATGCATTTGATCTAGAGGGTGCAGCTCATAAAGGAGGCAAGTTCATTTTAAAAATTCCATGCTCAATTTATAGGTGCACCTCAATTTTTGTCATTGAATGCTGAAAAAATGTCTTCGATTGGATGAAATAAGACCATAAAATGTCAAAAAATTTAAGAAGAGTGAATATTGCATGGGTTCTACTTTATCCCATCACCAAGCAAGTCCACACCAAGAAATCATGAGTCTCAATGGAAAACTCGGTTGAGTCCCAAGAAAAAGTCACCGAGTACTCAACCTAACTCACAACTCACTCAACACACGAGTCAGGTTGATTCAATAAGGTGAGTTGGAAAACTCATGAGTCTCAACGAGTCAAGTACTTGCTAACTTTTCCTATTATGCTTTGGATCACACTAAGTGATCCATCATCAAGATGACAAGATGAGGGAGAAAATACTTTTTGCATCAACAATTTGTATCATATTTTGTTCTCTATAAAGATGTCTTGATATGCTACTACCTGCAAGGTCCTCCCCTTGCACATCTTTTTATACTTGTACTTATTGGAGGCTACCTTTTTGTTTCTTAAGGTTATCCTATATGTGTGTTTTCCTCTATTTTCTCCTACTTTTCTTGCTTTTTTCTATTTGCTCCAAATCTAGGGCCCCTATTTTTTCCCTAGTTCCTAGCTATTTAAACTATTGTTTGTTACAATCCCTTTGACCAATTCTTGATCATTCATGGACATTAATATATTTGTTTTCTTTCTAAATGCCTATACCTCAATATTGTCATTTTGAAATGCAAAAGTATTTTCTAAGGCTTGTTTAGAGAGATTAGAAATTGATAATGGTAAACCTCTCCACTATTACTTTAAAAAAGAACTCTTTGACAAGGTTAGCAATAAATTTCTTGTTTCCTCACAACTGAATAAGAAGTGAAGTATTCCGAGCGCTGAAGAACTATGGCTGCATAAATGTCAAGGTATAGAGAAATAAGATCTTTTAAGCAGAATGTAGTGGGTGGTTGGTTACTCCTTCACAAGAGATTAGCAGCCGATACAAGATAGGGTTTACATATGCTTCTCATGTCACATGCCAGCAAGACAAAACAGTACTACCTTTCAGCATTGCAAAACAACTAGAATCTTTTGGTAGAAGATCAAGCATAATTTGACAACCTTTTTGTGAGACCTCTACATTCTAAAGGAGCTCTATCGGAGATATTTGAACAATCAGAGATCATATTCAACAAAAAAGAAAATTTTATGGCTTCTTAAAATATATTTCCTTTAGAAAGAAAATCCACATCCACTTCTCAGGGAGGTTACTCTTCTTTAAAGCTAAAAACTCAACTCATTTTGGATCAATCAGAATACCATAGTAGGTCTAGAAAGCATGTTGACCCTTTGCAGGTTGGTGCAGAAGCAAGGGTACCTCCTTGATCTTCAAAAATTGTCCACTTAAGTAACTTTTCTGTCATGATTAATTAATAAATGATGCATGAGTTTCAACGAAACAGAAAACATAATCTATTTCAACCACCACAAGGATTCTTTAGAGAACAAGGAAAAGGACCTTGGCATTTGAAAAGAGAATTTCCTGAACATAAATAAGCCAACCACTACAAACAATTAACTCTCAAGTATAAATAAGGAAAAGAAAAGTAAGCATGAACAACAATCTTAGGGGAAAATAAAAACATACGAAGTATTCTGTCATTGCAAACCAAATGCATTCAAGGCTACTAAAAACACTGCTTAAAAACAATAGCATTGTCAGTAGGTGATGAAAGAGGAAAGGATAAATAAGACAGATTAAAAAAGTACAGATGTAACCACCTCCAACAGCTATGCTAATAGGGTCATCATGTCCCCCTCCAAATGTTTCTAAAGAACTTGCAAAAGCAATGTCTCCATCATATGCTTCTCCAAGTCCTTCACTGCAGCCAAAATAAACATGACAACAAACATAAATGTGGAAGCCTTTTTGAAGCAAATAATAGGTTACAGACCATGGATAGAAAAATATATATTTGCAACATCAGAAAGGACTGATCATCAAGCATATATGCAGATATTTGTGTTAAATAAACACATGTATGACTAAACCTTGCATATCTTCCCCCCATTAATAAGGAAACACAGTTGAACTTGAAACAGTTTCTGCCTTTCTACATTTTAGTGAAAATGGAAGCATTATTTAATTATGTAAGCCATTACTGAAATATTCATTTTTCTTTTTTGATTCGGACTATTTAATAATGGACTGCACTGAATTATTTCCAACTTCTCTTCTTAACATTGCTTCTTCATCTGCCATTAATAAGAAATTATCTAGAAGAAAGCATGTGGGTTAGAGATTTAAAGTTTTCACTACAAATTCTCTACTGCATTATTCAAATAAAACTACATTGCCCCAAAATTAATTTACTTATTAGCCAAATTATTAATTAATCAATGAGTATGACATACGATCTCTACTTTCCTTGTTTATTGCGTGCCATTAAACTGAAATAGGAACATTGAACAGAAAAAAACTAAAAATTGTAGCTACCAAAGAATTAACTTTGTAAGAATAAACTTGTAAGTTGTAACACATGCTCCTCCAAATGAAGCATCCATATCATACTGCAGAACATCCTAAGAAGGGAGGAACTCAAATTCCATAACCTGATCTTGAAGGGATCAGAACTGTCTTAGGTGTGCCTAAGGATGCAGTGAAATGACTATAAGCTGGTGCAAGAAAGCCTCTTTTGGTTAGAAGAAAGGAGGCAATTTCAGCTCGAAAACATTCAAATCCTCTCTGGTGAGAAAAAAGGGCAGGGAAAAAAACCATACTTGAACTCCCAATAGAAAAAGTTTGGCTGGTAGTAACCCTCTCTTGTCCATTTTTCAAGAAACCTTTTAAAAGAAGATTTGGAAAAGATTCCCTAGATTCTCTCCCAAAGCTGCTTCATAAACTCTGACATAAACAAAGGAATCAGATCTCCTTCCCACGCAATTTCTCTATTTGTTGTCCACGGCCTAACACTGATATAAGAATACTCAACGGCAAAGGCCTAAACAAATGTACTTGCTAACAGACAGAAATCTGTGGGAGATGACACATTCACAAAAGAAGCTGCAAATTGCATCACAGGGTCATCATTATGTATGCATCATTTGACACTGAATAGCAGATCCACAATTGAATTTTTTATGAAAATAGAAGCTGACGCAACACTAGCTGAACTGAAATGGATCTGACATGTTTTGGAGTGCTTCAGAATACAGCTATTCTGTCATAACCACACTGCAGGCAAGCCCTAGCAAAATGATAGGCCTTATTTTGGTCAGAAAAAATGCATGAATTCAGCTGTTAAAATTTCAAAAACTTCTTCTAAAGTTTTACAAAGAGGAAAATGTCCTTAACTTTCAAAGCCCATTAGATGTGCAATGTTGTAAAAGAGTTTTGCTCAATGACACCTGTTACTAATGCAAATGTTTGATTTCAAAGAGGATGTGAACTGACGCCCTAGTATCACCACAGCCGCACAGCCCTAAAACACCCAGAAAGCAATCATCCAAATACCTCTTTGCCACAGGCAAATCACACCCCGACTCTGATATAAGAAGAGTGAACAGCAGAGGACTAAACAGTGTAGCTACCAACAGACAGAAATTTGTAGGAATGATACATTCACAAAAGAAGCCACAACTGGCATCACAAAATCCTCCCTGTAGACACGTCCATATGACTGAATAGAAAATATACAACTGAAAAAAAAAAGGTTAGAAATAAATCCAACGCTAGCTGATCTGAAATGTGTCTTAACATTATTTTCCTTTTTTTATAGGATCTGGCATATTTTGGACTGCTTATGAATACAACTATGCTGCAATAACCAAACTGTAAGCTAGCCCTAAGAAAAGAATAGGCTTCATTTTGGTTAGAAACAAAGCGTGAATGAATTTCAAAACCTTCTTCTAATGTTCTATGTTTTACAAAGACAGAAATCTTTTAGCTTTCAAAGCTTGTTGGTTGTGCAAATAGTTTAGCTGAAAGACACCCAATAACAAGTAATTATAATTCGGTTTCACAAAACATGGATGTGAACTGAGAGGTCCCTAGCATCCCAAACCTGCCCAGCTTCCAAACACCCAAAAAGCAATCTTGCAAATGCCTATTGGGCACAGACAAATCAGATGCTCCCTTCCTACGAAGGCAGCTTCGACTGTAATAAAGAATAGACTATTTTCTACAAGATTTTGCTTTGATCTAAACACTCAATGGGCTACTGCCCAGCAGCATTCCATGATGGTATGTCCCCAAGGGTCCAAATGACATCCCAAACATCCTGTGGACTGGACAGCCTGGATAGCCTGCTCCATGTGGTGCATAAGAACAAAATAAGGTAGCTTTTAAGGAAAAACTGATAAAATCCTGTAAAAAGCTGAAAGGGAGAGAATTGTCATTGCAAATTTTGCACATGTATTTAATTTTTTAAAAATTCTGTTGCTTTTAGTTTGTTTCAGTTATTTTAATAGCCATACCCTCTGCTCTCCCCAAAATTCAGGAATTTTTTTGCCATCCCCATGTTCCCCCATCCCAAAAACTCAGAGAAACGCTGCTGCCCAACCACCAAGTCATATTGCATTGAATCTCATGAGCGTGGTCTTGCCATTTGTAAAATAAATACCATTTGCATTTTGACATGGGTATTCCTCAATATAGAATTTGGTGCGAACAAGGTGATTTTTCCCACTTCTGAGGAAGCAATGACTTGTCCATCAAGCTGTAGTTCACTAAACATGATATTTCATCCTATCCTCTACAACCCTTTGAGAAAAGCTACCAAACCTTCTTCATCTTCAATTTTGGGTAAAGAATCTTAATGTGGATATTGGATAACATATTTTAAACTTCACTGCCACCTCAGATAATTTTAAGGATAGGACTTGTACTAGTGTTACAAGACTCGCAGAACTCGCCTAGACTTGGCGAGTTGCAAGGCGGGTGACCCTAAACGAGTTCCAGAGACTCGGCAGCCGGGTACTCGCCGGACTCACCGAGTCTTGCTAGACTTGCCAAACTCGCCAAAACCGGCGAGTCTCGTGCCTCAAACTCGACCATTTTAATTAATTTTTTTTTTTAAATTGCAATCTTTCATTTAATTTTTTTTTATTAAATGGTGTGCGCCATGAAGATTTGTGTGGTTTTGAAGGACCCCGCAAGCGGTGTTGCCCCTTGACCCAGCTGGGGGCGCTGCCCCCAAACCCCCACAAGGGGCACTACCCCTCAACCCCATTGGGATGTTTCCCCCAAACCCTCATCAAACTATAGGTCTAAGCATGTTATAGGCCAAAGATGAATCATGATCATAAAACCTACAAAATACATATCCCCTATTGCAAAGCTCTGCATCTTTCACAGTCAGAGCCATAATCAAGGATTATCTTGTTTCATACATTAGACAACAAAACATGCAGTCTTGAAGGCTTCAATAAAATTTTAATAATAAATCCTTCACTTGAATATACACACCAATCATTGAGACACAAGCAAATATCATGGCTACATAATCATCTAGGACCTATCTTAGACACTAGCACATGACTTGTCGTGATGTTGGGATGAGTAATGCAAGCTCTTCTGAGCCATAGACTTATATTTTTAGTTTTGATATTTGTTTTGATGCCATGGATTTCATATTCCATTAAGTTTTGTATACATTTGACAATATTTATATATCTTAATGTGTTATTTCCTTCAACTAAAATTTGTGTTTATACTCATGTGATTGATGTATGTTTGTGTATGGGCTATGTATGGGATCATAGTAATTTCTATTTGATGATATTATTGTGTCTTTAAGGTTTATTTATTAAAGGGTGCATGAAACAAGTTTTAAATCCCAAAAAATCTCTAAGTTTCTTAGGTTTTTCTATTTGCCGAGTCTGGGCTCCAAGTCTGAGTCTGAGTCAAAAATTGGCTTGTCGAGTTTGAGGCGAGTGTGAGTCTTGTAACACTAACTTGTACTACCTATGAGCACATCAATTTCTAAACTAGCATGGGTAGAGGACTACTCGAGAATTATCTCCTTGGAATTCTTAAAGAAGACAATGAATTGTAAGTTTTTAGTTGAAGATATGCCACAAATATGTTCCTTTACTTATAGGAAGAAACAGTAACTAAGAAGGATTATATGTCATTCAATTACGGAAGCTAATTATGAGTTTATTTGGGTAATTGCATGAAAAATCTCCAGTTTAGTAAGGTTGGTTCATCCTCCTTGTGTCATTCTTCATTTTGCAGATAGTAGACACAATTTTTTAAGCCCTTGTAATGGAGCCCACAAGGTTTCTTACCCTCAAAACATCATAATGTCAAGAATAGAGCTATGCCACCAAACGATAACTAAACCTTGTGTCATCTTGTATTTTTCCCATTCTTATGTAGCCTAGAAACTGAGTAATAACCTGTATTGGGTGGCTAAATGTATGTTGCAAGCCTATGATCACAAAAAGTTCTTTAGATTGAGGGTCAAAGGTAAATAGTTCTATCAAATAGATAAATTTTCCTTGATAGACACACTGAGATAAATGATCCAAGGATTCACAGTTTCCATGGCCTTGGTTCTTATTATCAACCCTTTGTACCCTTGGCTAGCAAAATCTAACAATCTACCCATGTTGATATCCTAAAAGCCATATGGACTCTTCCAATAATTCTTCAAGAATTAGAGCTATAAGCTCTAAACTGCCCAATGGATGCCTCCCCATAAATTTCTTCATTGCCACGATATAGAGATTGGCATAAAAGGATAGCAGAGATAGCTGATCTACTTATATTGTCTCTTCAATGCTGCCATTGGATACAAGTGGAGATTTCCTGGGAACAATAGGATTCTATGCCTTCAAATGATACTCTTCAAAAGGGAAATGGCACACCTCCATGCAGCACTCATAGACAGATTTTGGGCAGCTTTACAGCATTTTCATATGTGTAACATTGGAGCTGCATCAGAGACAACAAAATTTCAAAGGCCTATATATATTAGCACTCTCATTATCCTTTGTCCTGACAAATACCGTAGGAGTAAGGAGCAAGATTTGGGAAGATTTTTATAGACAATTCATCAAAACAACTTGGCTCTATCCTCTTCAGCATCTCAGCCTAAACTAGACATTAATTATAGAATGCTTCTTCCAGATCTCCAAATGGCCTTATTAGTTACCCAAACTATGTATAGAAGCACTGTCACATAAACATAAATTCCCTTTTAGCCAAATGAAAGTGTGTTCATACCAGCTTTGTCTTAAAACTAACCACCATAATATTTGTTGGGATTAAGGTGTTTCAACCTTAGAGTCCCAACATTGATTTAATTGTTATAATTTATGTATTTATTTGTATTATTTAATTGCCTATAGTGTCATGTCACAAATTGGGACCCACCGGCTGGGTGGCATCCCCATTGGAGGTGACTGGATGACACATCATCATCCCAAGTGGACATAGGCGTCCCACTTTGGAATTTATGACATATGACAGATTCTATGACGTGTCATAACGCATCTTTGAATCCATGGAGGAAGTTGGCACCCAAGATGGGTTATGACAAAGTGTAAGAGAATTAGCTATTTTTAGGCAGTTATGACAAATTCTCTTATAGCTATAAGTGTTGTCAGCTATGACAAATTCTATGGCAGCTATAAGATGTGTAAGGCATCTGTCATGAGCTATTTTAGCATATTCTAGGTGTCCAAGTTTGGAAGAAGACTATTTGCATGTTTGACAAGTGTAAAGGGTGTAAGGGAATATTGAACATGTGTCCAAATGCATGTCTAAGGCGTTGGAAATTGTGCCATGTGGATTTGGATGCCCCTCACCTTCTAGATGCTTCTTGAAGCTTGTATCACTCTATTTATTGAGTGCCTTGGGTTGTAGAATGCATAGTTTTCTTGCAAGTAACGAAGTGCTACCAGTATTACTCCAGAACAAGTGTCCGTGTTGAAGCACTTGTTGAAGAAACTTGTACTTGCTGATATCTTGTATTCATTATTTGAAATAATAAAGATAGTACAACTAGATACCGTTGGAGACAAAATACATGAACAAGACCGTTGCATGCTCCTTTTGTATTCGTTGTCGGGCTCTTGGGATCACCTAGTAATGGCTATTGGAAGCACTACTTCCACCTTCAAAATGGATGAATTTGTTGCCTCATTACTATCTGAGGAGATGCAAAGGAAGTCTTCTGAGATGGCCAAGGAGGCCCTTGCAATCCATGGCAGACCAAAAGAAAGACAAGAAATCTAAGTCAAAGTCTTCAGGGAGATCAAAGTCTCTTGGTAAGAAGTCCAAGGCAAAATGTTGGAATTGTGGTGAAACTGGTCACATTCAGAAAGATTGCAAGAAGGAGAAGAAGAAGAAGAAGAAGAAAAGCAAGTCTTTCTTCGATTTCGAATCTAAGAAATCATCCCAAGATGATGGAGAAGCATTTATTGCAGCCTTGGTAATCCATACATTAGATGATGTGTGGTTGATAGATTCAGGTGCATCCTTTCACATGACTTCTCACACAGATTGGTTCTCGAAGTACGAGGAGTTCAATGGTGGAGAGGTGTACCTGTGTGATGACTCTAATCTAAAGATTGTTGGCTGTGGAAGAGTCAAAATCAGATTTCTTGATGGAAAAGTGAAGAGGATTGATGGTGTCTTGCATATCTCGGGTTTGGCACGAAACCTACTTTTTGTAAGCAAACTGAATGATTCGGGAGTGCAAGTTGTTTTCTCTGGTGGAGGATGCAAGATGACAAGAGGAGCTATGGTGTTAGCTAAAGGAGTTCGTATTGGCACTCTGTTTCAACTTGATGCAGGCACTGTACAGTGCAATAGTTCTTCTGATGTACCGAAGAAGAAGAGACCTTTGGATTTTTCATCCTCACCATCTGATTCTGCAGAGAAGAAGCATGTTGTAGCTACATCCTATGGTTGTGCATTTTGGGTACCTAAGGGTGCTCATTCCATGGAAATGAAGCTTCCTGCAGAGAAGACAATGTTATGGCACCAACAACTCACATTGGTGAGAAGGATCTTAGAACCCTAAAAAATAAGAGATTTGTTGAAGGCCTTGATGATTGTAATCTCGAGTTCGACTTTTGTGAACATTGTGTATATGGAAAACAACACCATGTTTCTTTCTACTCTAGTTCTCATAAGTCTTCTGGGGTCTTGGATTATGTACATTCAGATGTTTTTGGTACTGTAAATGTTCCTTCGTTATCAAAATTTGTATATTTTGTTTCTTTCATAGATGATTACAATAGAACATTTGTTTATTTCCTCAGAAGTAAAGCTGAAGTCTTTAGTCAGTTTAAAGAGTTTAGAGCCCTAGTAGAAAATCAGACTAGCAGAAAGATTGAGTGTTTGAGAACTAATAATGGTGGTGAATTTTGTTCCGTAGAATTTGACAAGTTTTATTAGGAGCACGGGATTGAGAGACATAAGACAACTCCCTACACTCCACAGCAAAATGGAGTTGCAAAGAGGATGAACAAAACGTTGATGGAGAAAGCTAGGAGTATGTTGAGTGGTGCTATCCTTGAGCAAAAATTTTGGGTTGAGGTGGTAGCCACTACATGTTATTTGATCAATAGATCTCCTACATCAATGCTTTTTGGTAAGACACGCATGGAGGCGTGGTTTGGTAAAAAGCCTTCGATGAGACATCTCAGAGTATTTGGTTGTGAAGCTTATGCTCATGTTCCAATTGAGAAGAGGTCAAAGTTGGAGAACAAGGCTGTTAAGTGTATCTTTATCGGCTATGGTGTCGATGTGAAAGGGTACAAGCTTTGGGATCCAGAAGCACAGAAGGTTCTCTACAGCAGAAGTGTGATATTCAAAGAGATTAAACCTTCCTCTGTTGAGCTACAACCAAAGAAAGAGGAGAAACAAAAGGAGGTGGTTCAGATTCCACCTACTCCAAAGAAAGAAGAACCAAGTACCCCTCTTGGACCTGATGATGAGGAGAGCTCAAGTAGCTCTGAAAGTTCTAAAGAAGAAGGAGAACCTCAACCTCAGCCTTTAAGGAGGTCTACACGAATTAGGCAACAACCAAAAAGGTTTGGTTATTCATTATTGGATTCAAGTTGCATAGTTGCCTTGATTACTAATACTGATGAGCCTAGGACTGTTAGAGAGGCATTGGGTATGAATGATTCATATTTCTGGATGCAAGCCATGGATGAGGAGATGGCTTCATTAAAGAAAAATAAGATTTGGGATTTGGTACCTTTGCATGTTGGACGTAAACCTGTTGGTTGTAAATGGGTCTTCAAAAAAAAGTGTGGTCCTAATGGTAGTGTTAAGAAGTATAAGGCACGATTGGTCGCTAAGGGGTTTTCTCAGGTAGAGGGAATTGATTATGGGGAAATATTCTCTCTCGTAGCGAAGCTGACATCTATCCGACTTCTGTTGTCACTTGCAACTGCATATGACTTAGAAGTGGAACAGATGGATGTGAAGACAACATTCCTTCGTGGTGATTTGGAGGAAGAGATTTACACATCACAGCCAGAGCATTTCATTGAAAAAGGTAAAGAAAATTTGGTTTGCAAACTGAAGAAGTCTCTTTATGGTTTGAAACAGTTTCCTAAGATGTGGTATCAGAAATTCGATACCTATGTGTTGTCATTAGGATTTCAAAGATCTAAATCTGACCATTGTGTATACTTTAAAACTAATAATGATCGCATTCTCATTATTATCCTATACGTAGATGATATGTTGTTTATTGGGAATGGTAAAAGTATGATTTCAGATTTGAAGTTCCAGTTGTCAGCACAGTTTGAGATGAAAGACCTAGGTGTGGCTAGGTACATTTTGGGAATGGAAATCACGAAAGACAGAGCTAACAGAAAGCTTTGGTTAAGCCAAAGCAAGTATGTGAACTCCATGTTGGAGAGATTCAACATGGTAGATTGTAGACAGTTAGTTGTTCCTGTGATGCAAGGGACAAAGCTTTTTGTAAATGATTGTCCAAAGTCTCCTACTGAGATGGAGGACATGACCAAAGTACCATATGCAAGTGCAATTGGCAGTCTGATGTATGCGATGGTGTGTACGAGACCAGAAATTGCCCGAGTAGTGGGAGTCCTTAGCCTTTTATGGCTAATCCTGGATGGGTGCATTAGAATATTGTTAAGAGAGTGTTCAAATATTTACGGAGTACTTCTGAGTATGCCTTGTGTTTTCATGGTTATAATACTGGACCTTAGCATTCTGTGAGCATTTGAGGATATGTGGATTCAGATTGGGTAGGTGACATTGAAAGCAAAAGATCCACCAGCAGTTATGTGTTTATGATGTTTGGTGGTGCTATCAGTTGGATGAGTAAGCGGCAAGCTATAGTCGCGTTATCCACGACAGAGGCAGAGTATATGGCAGTCACTCATCCCTGTAAGGAAGCCATTTGGCTGAAGAGATTGTGTTCTGATATTGGTTTAGATGCAAGACAGATTATTGTTTGTTGTGATAGTTGTTGTACCCAAACCGAAATTTTTGCTTCATTAAGGCATTTTGCTTAAAATGGTTTAAACCTTGTAAAAGTGGGGTCAAAACTCAGTTTTTGGGCAAATAAAGTATGGGCTTTTAGTCGGTGTGATGCCAGGAAGATACTGGCAAAATTTGAAAATTTTGAAAATTAGGGTTTCTGAAATCTATTTTTAGCCCGAAACCCTAAAAAATAGGAACTTGTCAGAATTGGCTGAAATTAATTTTGATTGGCTTATTTCACATCACAATCACAATGGTGAAGTCAGTTTCAGTTAAAAGTCAGTTTAAGGCTGGTGGGTAGTTTTCACTTTTTTCAGGAGAAAAGTTAGGATCTTCGGGGTCATCAATGGCAGTTGGCCAGTACCAGGTATCAATATCTAAGCCTGAAACTCAAAGAGGAACGCTCTACGATAAAAGATGTTGGAAATAATGCTTTTTGATGGAGGGGATTTTCAGATTGGCAAAAAGTGCTAAAATATTCTAAGTCTGGGAACTTTTCACTATGTAACGTAGTAGACACTTGCGCAATCAACGTGCAAATCAACTTTATAGTGTCCATACATGTGAAAATGATGAAGTATAGTCATCCACACACCTCAGCAGTCACAACGCTTCGACATGGTCAACCGCAGGGATGGATACAGCGTTTGCAAAGCATAAAATGGTGAAAATCAATGAATTCAAAACAAATCCGCTCCCCTGTAGCCTAGGGGCGCCCTTCCTTTTGAAGGTCAAGATTGGAGTGTTTTGGATTAAGAACACATTCATTATGTTCAGTTTTCAGTCGGCTTTCCGATTAGCCATGAAGCAAGATTATCCGAGTTACAGAACTCCGGCAAACGAAGACAGAAGCAGAGGTTACGAAGAGTGTTTTCATCAAGGAGGCAGTCTAGAGATGCAAATCCGCTCCCTTCTAGCCCAAGGGCGATTTTCTTTTTGAAGGCCCAGATCTAGATGCATGTGTGTTTTGATGGTTTCAGTCTTTGCAGAATTAGTTTAGCTTTTCAACGAGCTATCAAGCGAAAGCGTATCCAGTACAGAAATCCGGTTATCAGCATTAGAAGTGGAAATTGTAGGCAGGATACATGTCAGTAGAAATGAATTCAAAGCAAATCCGCTCCCCTATAGCCCAGGTGCGATCCTGAATAAGACCTGTTTGATGGATGAATTTGCAATTAAGGTCTTCTTGAGATTTCTTCCAGCTCAGTCCAGCTTTGCAGTGTATCCGTTCACAAGACGATCCGATATTCTGAGTAACTGTGACAGAGGTCCTACCGAGCACGTAAAACAGAGGATGGTGAAGCGTAGCTACACAAAGCTGCACAGCTGTAGGCTAGGGGCGATTCTCCTTTAGGCCTGCCAAGACGGGGTTATTTGCAATTACAGTCTTCACAAGACTTGTGTGCAATTACTCAAGCTATCCAACGAGTCTAGCCGACAGCCTCCGGGATTTGGCGAATGCTCGTACGTGCGAGGTCAAGATGATAATGCTGTGAAGAAGAGCTGATTGAAGGCAGTTCAAAAATGACTAAGTGTAAGAATGTTATTTTCTTTGAAAAAGGCGATTTTCTTTTAGAGGCCTTAAAAGCAATTTTCTGGCTTCGTCGTCTCCAAGAACATCTCTTGCAAGTTGACCAAACTATACAGCAAGACAGACGGCACGCATATCGGAACATTCCAGTTCCCGGTATCAAGGGTCAAAGTATGGTGTTCAGATGAAAATCACACTTTTGTCAAAATGGTGTTTGAGCTATCACAGAATAGGGGCGCTCATTCTTTTGGGGTTCTTAATACAATTTTCAAATCCCTCACATACAGTCATTGGATGCAGAATACTTCTAGTCATGCAATGAATTCATTATTCAGTCAGTGGAGTTCATCATTCACCGTCAACGGCAGTTTGAAGCATCAGAAGGCAGAACGAAGAAATGACTAAGTCTGGAGTCAAAACATCAATTTAATCAGAGGCGCCTAATTTTCTAAGGTATCAGATGATGATTTTAGCAGTTGTTGTTCCCAGCAGACATTTCATCCTTGTCATGCAGGCTTCGCAGTGGATATCTCAGCACAGTCGCAGGATCATTCAATCATCCAGAAATCAGAGTTGAACAGGGTCAGTTGTAACTTTGCAGTCAGCTACAAAATAGGAGATTCTCAAAAATCTCATAACTCTTGCAAATGGAAGCCTAAAAGATCAAAATTTGACTTTTTAGAATCAGGGAAGTGTGTTGAGCACAACAAGATGCTATTTTTGGCAAAATGATAAAAATAATATTTTTGCATGCAAGGCATTAAAAAGTGACGAATTTCTTCAAAGATAAATATTGGTGCCACTTTTAGTTCTTTGCATGCTTTGAAATTAAAATATTATTTTTAGTCTAAAGACTCAGAGACAGCAGCAGTTCAACTGGTAAAGGGCCAATCGGATTCCTTCTTCACAGTTAGGGTTTGAGCTTGCAGTCTTGCTTTTGTAGTACGATTTTGCTCTAGTTATGCAAGCATGGCATTCATCATTTCATTCATCCAGCTTGAGCAGAGGTGAATTCTTTCTAGAGTTGGGCGAATTTCTTCAGCGGTCAGTTGTGAAGGCATAAAAATATTCTTTTGCAGGTACAAGTCAAGATTCATCAGCAGAATTCAAGGCAGAGTGGCGATTTTGACAGAAGAAGATAATAAATAAATAAAAATTAAAAAACATCTTTCTTCTTCTCTAGATTTCTTCCATCTTCTTGTCTTAAAATTTTCTCACATGTTTGAAGAATTGGCGTTTTTGGCAAAACAAATCATCTGGGTTGAGTCAGAATTGCTTTCTCAGCAAAACCCATGTGCTAGAATTTTCAAGAAAAATTTGTTCCAGAGCATCAGTTCTTGAGGCTTTGATTTTCTGAAGTGAAATTCCTTTGCATGGTGGAGTAGAAGTCGATATTTTTCGAATCTAACGTTGTGGGTTGTCTTAGAAATATCTTCTGGACAAAACCCATATCTCAGATTTTCTCGGGAAAAAATGTCCTCACAGCCCCTCAGATCTCAACTGAAAACCTTTTGCATGCGGGCCTAAATCACATTTTTTCACAATTCTGACATTGTGGGTCATCTTAGAATTTGATTCTACATAAAACCCACGTCTCAGAATTTTCTGTGAAAATTGCCCTCCGACAAGCTATTTTTAGCCTCATTAGGAGAGATTTTTGGTTTTTTGGAGAAGTTGTCAGAATATAGCCATGTTCACAGTCAACAGGCGAGTTTTTCAGGATGTAGTTCACGCAGAACGAATTCAAGACCAAGTCAGTCTTAATTCATGATTTCATCAGAAAAGCTGACATTGATTTGTATCAAGCGCATCGGAAAGGTTGACAAGAGTAGTCACTCAAGTTCACATGGTTTCATGTCTCGTATAGCTGATTGTCTTCCAAGGCCAGTTTAGAGGGTTGATACCGTTGGGTTTCTGTGTATGCAGCATGTTCATTTGTATTTCTCACAACCAAAGAGTTCGCAGTTTCATCATGCAACACTCTTCCATAAAGAAAAGCATGAAAAACGTGAGAAGCATCAAGCTGCAGAGGAAACAGTGGCCATCACTTCAGTTACAAAGCCGCCATAGTTACCAGCCAGTGAAGGGCCAGTTTAAGTATACAGAGATTTTCAGTTTTGCTTGAGTTGCTAAGAAGCAGTGAATTGACAGTTGAGACATGTGACGACCTCTAGATGGTGATGCAGTCACTAACCTCGTGGAGGGGTTACTTGCTCGAGATCAGGGTCAGTGAACTTCAGTTCAAGGCGTCCCACCTTTTCCAAGATAGACATTAGACACAGGAGTTAAACTCGAGGCTTCTTTCCGAGTTAACTGGTTGTTACACATTGCATGTATGTCTTTCTTGGAAACATCTACGTACACTTGGAGCTTAGATTAGATCTTTCAGTTAACTGATGATAGCATTCCAGTTGACTTGCTTTCAATAAGGACGTGCATGTTGCATCTTGTCCATTTAGATTAGATGTTTCAGTTAACTGATGGTAGTTTCCCAGTTAACTGTGTAGGTTCATTCAATTAGGTTTAGAGAATAAGATCTTGCATGTCTTGCAAGACTGTAGTTGACTCAAGGTGATTTTAGGGTTGCCTACACCTTGATGTCTATAAATAAGAGCTTTCAGCTCATTTGTAATTAGCTTTTCCTGGTGATAGAGAATTGCTGCGTTGTCGGCAACATGCCTATTCTCAAGATTGGTTCACCCTTGTAAATTAGAACTTTTGCTTGATAGCATACATGCTGCGCCTACCTTGCCTGTAGTATTGCTATTATTGTATCTGTTCAAAGAGTAATTGCTGTTATAATAAATTGCTGCGCCTACCTTGCCTTCATGTTATTGTCATGGTGTTTATTCGACCTTAGTTAAATGGGGTTGCTGGTTTGATCGTTATTGCATGCGTGTTGCGTCTATACAATCTACTGTCCCAGTTGCTTACCTTTTGTTTTGTTTATTATAAGCCTATTCAGAAGAGCAAATAGTTGCGCCTACCTTGCCTTCATGTTGCGAAACTGTACTCAAAGCTTATCGTATGATGTGTGTTATAGTAGACTCATTCAGCCAAGCAGATAGTTGCGCCTACCTTGCCTTCATGTTGTAAAGCTGTACCAGGTTTACCGTCCTTTTGTTTGTTTTAATAAACTTCTTCCCGGATTAGCAAATAGTTGCGCCTACCTTGCCTTCATGTTGTGAGCCCGCACCTGGAGTTTATCGTAAATACATTCCTGCTCCATTTCCTCATGCTCTGTTTCTTGAGGAAACTGGATAGATTTAAAGAAGTTAGCTTAGTTGTAGTTAGATGATCTGCGAAACCAGAAAATACTTAGCTGCAACGTTCTAGGTTTTCTTAACCTTGTGCCTCTACCAGCTGAGAACAAAAAGATAGGACATTAGTTTAGTTTTCTATTTCATGCATTCCAGCACAACGAGGGAGCTTCCCCTCCTAATTTGAAGAGCACTCATTACGTAGTGTGCATAGCTGTCCGTACAAACTCACACTCCAGAGGTGTTAGTTTTTACGCCAACAATAGTCAAAGTGCAATTTGTTTAGCAAAGAATCCTACCTTCCATGCTAGAACAAAGCAGATTGATGTTCAGTATCATTTTGTTTGTGATATGGTAGAAGATGGAAAGGTGAACTTGGAAAAGGTTGAACACTTTGGTGAATATTGCAGATGCACTGACAAAACCAGTGAGCATAGAGAAGTTCAGATGGTGCTCCATTTCCATGGGGCTTGAGGCTCTGAACAAATGATTCCATATGACTCTTGGCAAGTCTTCGACAAGTAGGAGAATGTTGGGATTAAGATGTCTCAACCTTAGAGTCCTAACATTGATTTAATTGTTGTAATTTATGTATTTATTTGTATTATTTAATTGCCTATAGTGTCATGTCACAAATTGGGACCCACTGGCTAGGTGGCATCCACGTTGGAGGTGACTGGATGACACATCATCATCCCAAGTGGACATAGGCGTCCCACTTTGGAATCTATGACATATGACAAATTCTATGACATTTCATAAGGCATCTTTGAATGCATGGAGGAAGTTGGTGCCCAAGATGGGTTATGACAAAGTGTAAGAGAATCAACTATTTTTAGGCAATTATGACAAATTCTCTTACAGTTGTAAGTGCTATCAACTATGACAGATTCTATGATAGCTATAAGATGTGTAAGGCATCTGTCATAAGCTATTTTTAGCATATTCTAGGCATCCAAGCTTGGAAGAAGACTATTTGCATGTTTGACAAGTGTAAAGGGTGTAAGGGAATATTGAACATGTGTCCAAATGCATGTCTAAGGCGTTGGAAATTGTGCCATGTGGATTTGGACGCCCCACACCTTCTAGATGCTTCTTGAAGTTTGTATCACTCTATTTATTGGGTGCCTTGGGTTGTAAAATGCATAGTTTGCTTGCAGGTAACGAAGTGTTGCCAGTATTACTCCAGAACAGGTGTTCGTGTTGAAGCACTTGTTGAAGAAGCTTGTACTTGGTGATATCTTGTATTCATTATTTGAAATAAAAAAAGATAGTACTATGCTTTTGGAGGGTGGGGTTTTTTACCCGAAAGGGTTTTCCCCACGTATATTTGGTGTCACTGTTTTATGCTTTCTTGCTGTTCTACTTCCATTATTCTATGTATGTACTTCTCTAGTTGCAACTATTAAAAGTGCTAAAAAGAAAAAAATTGTATGTCTCTCCTAATTAGATTAGTGTAGGAAGTTGTTTCTGCTCACCCAACTTCCTTTCAATATTCAGGAGAACAAGATTTACATGCTTCACATTCCTTGTAAAGTGAAAACTAAGGCACACTTCATTTTCAATTGTTTATTTGATTATGGTATCTTCGGATAACAATGTGCATTCAAAGGTATGGGGAACTAAACTGCTTGTCTTCTGCCAATATTCCAAACAGAGATGCTTGTCCCTGTTTATAAGATAAGTTGTGACCTTAAGCAATTAGGTGTCAGGCATTGCAAGGTCACCCAGGCCTATTCATCAGTCACATTATCCATTTGCCCAATCTTTGCCAACTTAGGAATCAAGCATCCCACAGCTTCTGCTAATGCCAACACACATAGCAGAAGACCAGTCAGGAAGTGTTACTTCCCACATCATTCCAAGATCTACCATCCTTATTATACACAATCATCACTGTATAGTGCTATATCCTTACACTACCAATTGCAATAATATACAGAAGCTAACAGTATATACCAAATTGATTGTACAAGTATAACAGATTAAATTCTTTATCAAAGTTATTACTTACAATGACTGTAGATCAGGGAGGGCAGTTCACAGATCAGACAACTATTCTCTTTAAAGGGCCCAACAGCTTTTGATTAGACCATGATGGTTGGTAACCACTTATAACCATTCATTCACAACATCCAGAGCCAGCAAAGAACCAACAAAATAGTTGGCTAAACAAGTACTAACAAATCATAACAGATTCTAATTGCTAACTACAATCAAAAAGTGATAAATGATCCTCCCTGTACTTAACACAAACCTTATAGCCAGACCCATACAAACAGATCTTTTGTCTCATTCAAAAATTCAACCTTCTATATTAGGAGAATGTAAAGTAATTTTTTACCTTCAACGATAGCTCCAGCAGCCCCCATCAGCAAAGGCCACTCTCTTGGCAGCATTATCAATTTCTCTACTGGTGAACATACACTGGTTAATGGCTCTACACCCCCATTTCAGATACTAAAGAAGATTAGAAATTTTGCTTGTATCTCTAAAAGACTTCATATTACAAATACAGCTATAGTTATGTCTTTCTGTAATTTCATGGGTTTGTTGAATTTGCATTACTTGGTTAACACACTTTATATTGATATTTTGCTTTCTTACATTGTTTTCATGGGTGACAATAAGACCCTAGTCTTCTGCTATGACTTTTGCTTGTACTTTCCAATCCCATTACTATTTGTGGATTTTATTAACAGTTCATGTCATTTCACATCTAGACTTTACATTGGTCTAAAGATAACGCACACTCCTTTGCTTTAATTACAATTTGATCTTACCCCCACTGATATTTATACTTTTTATCAATATAGACATGGGCATTTTTTCCTTTTTCCTTCTTTTGACTTTCAGTAAAAGAAGCCACATTTCATCCAAAAGATGAAGTAGAAACATAAAAGTTATTTTCCTTATAATTTAAACTTCTAATCACAAGCATTATAGGTATTTTTCTGGCCTCACGAACAATTAGGAAATGGACCAAGATCTCCCATTGTTTAACATGATATTGGTTTAAGCACAAGAAATTTGAAGATACTATATTCAGAGAGTGTTACATGCTGAAAACAAATTGTATTATGGTGTCTCTTCCATGGATTGTAAGGAGCGTGAGCATGGTATGAACAAATCTGCATATCCAACATTAAGTAGATTCAAAATTGTTGACTTTTTGGTTTGACAATAATTTTGGAGCATGTTTGACCATCAGATATCTGATGCAGGAGCATCCAGGCTTACCACCAAATCCTGATAATAGTTTTGGCTTGTTCTGATTTTTGTGTGTTTGCTGGTACTTTTGGTTGTGTTTGCAGGTCCTTTTATCAGGGTTAATCTTGTTCCTTAGTTGTCTTTTGCTGTGGGCACCACCAGCATCTTTTGAAGATTCTAAATTCTTCTTATTTGCTGCTCGCATGTCTTGGCCAGGATCCGCACCTTTTTTCTTTTGCTGGGTTAGTTCCTTTCTGCTGGGTGCTGATTTCCTACCCTTATCTCTCTACTGATCGGTTCCTCTATGACATGAGAATCCTACGTCATAGCTGGGAACGGTTTCACTATACAAGCTTATAACCTGGGAACTGATTAATGGGGCCTGCATGACAACTAATTACTCCTGGTGGCTCCATTTGGGAACAAATGTGAGGGTCGTGAGAGGATGGAGTCTTAAACGACAGGCAGTTACCTACTGACCTTCCCCTATCATTTGCTTTTGCGGGCAGGCATTTTCGTTCACCAATTTGCTGCATATTTCTAACCTGCAGTTACTTCCTACAACTATTATTGGCTGGCAGTGACTGTCCTATTCTGGGTAGTTTACCAGAAGTGGCAGATCAGTGTTATTTAAAAAAAATGGACTCTATTGGTGGCATTTTTTGTGGCCTTTTATCTCAAACAGCCACTGAATACAGGGATATATGATAGAGGGTCTGCACATGATTGATGCTGGTCAATGAACTTGGGATGAATTCTATGTTAATATTCTGTATTTTCTGAGTACGCTATATGCCTGTATCTGCAACAAGTTAATATTCTGGGTGATGATAAGGCTGGCGCCTAGGACAAGGTACCTATAAGTGAAGATGTAGTAGAAATTTCTAACATTTTAACTTTTCCAAATTTTTGTATCACTTGTTTCTGAAGTTGGGTAAGAAAATATTGAAATACTGTTGTTTGCTGTCAAAAATTCTGAGTTACTGCTGTGCAGTTGATAACTTGTGTGTGTGGCTGCTTGGACTGGTTGCCTATCTTAGTCCCCCAGTGCCTGTCTGCAGTAATATTCAAGCTGCCATAGTTCTAGTATGACAAGAACTGGTGAATGTCAATGATAATGGAAAATTTATTTGTTGAATAATTTCAGCACATAATTGTCTTCATCAATATCAATGTAATTCCAGATAGCTAATAAAAAAAATTAAGAGCTCCTTTGAGTATGCACACTATGCCATTGAAGACCACTGATATGCCCTTCAAAAATGTTAAAATAAACACTTATCCAAGAGAATGAATAAAAAGGAGGATACAATGAGATTTATCAGAAACACACGTATATTTCCGACATCCTTTGTAAAATTTCTGACAGCGCTCCCGTAATGCTTCTGCACTTTCCTCTGATCCTTGTACCTGTAGCAGAAATAGAACAATGAGTGTAAAATTACAAACAGCTGAGGTTTACAATTGAAAGTACTTCTGAGATTTGCAAAAGCTAGTGCAACCAGAACTCTCATTATGAACCTTGGAAATATATGTTTCATTGAGAGACACCTTATCTTACTACAATTCTATTGATATAGACATCATATATGTAAGTCTCTAAAACTGGCAACCCATTAGCTTTAGTAATATGTCCATTTTGTGATGATTTTGTGATGTTCCTTCACCCATGTAGGAACTCCAATTGTAATATGTAGACATACATACATACATACATATAGACACATATATTATATACAAGTACATACACACATACATATACATATACACAGATATACATATATATACTTATCTCGCTTAACATTTGTGAAAAAAAATGACTCATTTTCACATGTTATGTCTTTATTCTTTTTCACATTTGATATGACCATAACATTCTCGATAGAGATGTGAGATGGTAGCAATAACCACACAGATGCAAAGTCCCCAATTTTGGAGACCCCGAGGATGATTTTGTAAAATCCTTTTGGTCACACTAAGATAGAATCAGGAAATATACCTGAGATTAGAAAAATATTGGACAAGTATTTGAGATGCCACAAACAAGACAAGAGACTGAACAGATTAATTCTTTGACTTGTTTCAAACAAAAAAGGAAATCAGCAACATATTAAATCCCGCCCTCTACTTTTCCACTTTTAATTCTTCCATAAACACTCTTCAATCTAATATTTTTTCACATTCCCTATTCCTTTTGTATAACTTAGATGTATCACTATCATCAATTATGTAATTATTTTGGCGAGTATACAAAGGAAAATACTTGTTTATTGTATGTGCATTGTGGACACTGCTTAAGTCAATTTATTCTCTGCATTGCCATGTTTTGAATGCAATTTCAGTATTTCTAACTTAGCAGACATTATTGTCAATTTTTATACTATCCATACCTTTTCTAAATTTTAAAATCCAATGTTCCTGAAAGTTCAAATGTTTCCATAATTAGGGTAACTTAGGTTTAACACTTTACACAATCTAAATAGAAATCAGATATCCTCAATTCATGAGTCATCTGTGCTGTCCTTCAGATAGCAATGGAAGCATCTTCAATGAACAAGATTTAATCACATCCATCTATAGAAGGAAATAGCAGCAATGGTATGTCCTTCGTTTAATATAATAAGCTTCATATTCTTTAGAAATGAATGAAAAACTCACCTTCATGACTGGCATTATGACCCTTTTTGTTTCATCGTGTTGCTTAAAGATGATGTCGCCATTTTCAGTAGAAGTTGTGACTCAAAATCAGCACTTTTGGAAAAGAATTATGCTACAGTTAAACTCATACAGCAGCAGCCCTGGGATACTGCTGAAAGATTTTTCAGCGTAGAGGAAATGTTAATATTCGCATCCAGCAATATAGAGGACTTATAATGCTGAAGGATGATCTGCTCCAAAACTAGTTCATGGTAAAATGGGTGTGCTTTAAGAATTTTGTGGATCCATTGGAAACAGTTTTGTGAATCTACTTGGAATTTAAAATTTATTTATGTTTCTTCCTTGGCAGGGTATATGTTTTGTTAAAATAATTTTATTATACAGCTTAGAAAAGATAAAAGAGTTGAAGTGAGAAAATGGCTATAAATAGAATCATGTGTTAGTGTAGGTATGTATTTGAACGGTGATTCTTTATACAAAACAGTTTAAGTGAGAAATTAGCTACAAACAGAGACACGGATGTTAGGAGCAGATTTGTTTAAAAGAAGAGGTGCTTTATGGATGGCTGTATGGATACTTTTGTCAAAATACAGTGATGTGCCATGATCATATTGCCCTTGGAGACTTTCTTGGGCTGAGTAATCATCCACACCTCCTCAAGAAATATGAAATATCATATATACTTCCTCGATTGATTTCTTGATAGTGCTGCAGTTCTGTTTTCTGTTTTCCACTTCATGTAATTAAGTCTTTCATCAAAGATTCTGCATTTTCCCAGTCTCTAGAACAGATCAAATCTTTTCTCTTTTTACAAAGTGTTACAATTTCAGTTCTTCAGTTCAGAATTAAAATTTTCTGACCTAGGAATTTTGCGAGTTGACAGCAGTTATAACAAGTTCAGGTTGGACTCATAACATCCAGATTGAACTACAAAATGAGTATGTGACTCTTAGCTCCACTTCAAATCATATAGTAATCACTTCTTGTGCAGCCAGGAATCCCAAATTGGCACTACTGTAAGTTCACTTAATCTTCGAGTTGCCAAGTCATTCCAAAATCCAAGTCATGTAACTATGCTTCAGCCTCTTTGCACTCTTCATTTCCTCCTATTTGGCATGTAACTTGACTCGGTTGCCAGATACAAGACCTGATGCTTGTGTTTCAGTTTCTTGCATCATAAAATGGATTTTAAGGTGTGAACAGGCCATTTACAGTTAACAGTGAATCTTTTATGTTTAACATGTTTTTCAATCAGCCAATTTTTTATGAGTATTTGAAAGTTTACTCATCTTTCAGCTTGCTGAGGAATTGCAAAGTCCAACTAGCTTGATTTTTAAGATGTTTGAATAATTAGCAAACTGCATAGTTGATGAATGTAACATATAATACTATATTTATATAAAGATTTTTTGTATGTAAATATGTTTCTTGTGGTGAAGACCCCCCCAGCCCCATTCTCTGTCATGTTGTTAACAGCCTTCTGTTTCCCATTTCTCACTTCTGGCAATATAGTAGCTTGATCAATTTCCTATAATTCTCTTGCATTTAGGAATGAGATAACCAAATGGAAGAAGGGATTAGCTCCCACTGGCTCTCAGAAACCAAAAAACAGTTTTCCTCTGGACTTGACCAGTCAAGAGATGTTGATTCCTACTCTTCCAAAAAAGGTGGCAGGATATATAAGGCAGGGTTTCAAAATTGGAATTAGAAAAGGAAACATTTCTTTCACTGCAACTCCTTGCACATAACTATGTGTGATCCAACAATGATGTAGTCTAGTTTCATGATGTATAAGTGGGTTTCATCCTCCTTTTGATATAAAATTTATTTACCTCAACAAAAAAACGATGTATACTGCAACTAGAATCCAGCATAAGCTATAAGAGCTACCTCTAGCAATCATTGCACAAAAAATACAATTTAATATTTCTATTTTACTTTAGACATTAACTTCCACTTATAACAAGCCATTAACAGCTAATGGGACTGAAGACGGTACATACTCAAAAATTACACAACACAAACGATGTGGAAATTGGGTACAACACCCCATCCAACATACTAGGAAAGGCAATACCAACACAGGAATGAAGCTGGGTGCAAACTATAAGTAAATTTGGCAGAAGAGATACCCCTCAATCACAGCAACTAAGATGAAGGTTACTCACAGGAAAAAAATTGACAAAAGACTCAATCATAGCAACTAAGACAAAAGGTTACCCACCAATAAAAAAGGAAAATTTCCAATTTAAATATATTAAAAATATATAAAATAAAAAGTCAATTACAATAGTGTGTGTATAAAGCATTATTGAAAAACTTGCCAAGTCAAAATCCCTACCACATGACATGTATCACGTCAAACTTGTTGCACCCCTACAAAACTCAATATTCAAACTTTCTCATTTCCTATTTGTCCTTACAATTGATCGTCATTTTGTGTTAATTCAATTCAATGGTCTTCCCCTGTCAATTGGCAAGGTTATCATGTCTTGGTCTTTATTTTTTCACTAACAACTTTCATAGGATGATGGAGATTGTGGCAATTCAATATGAAATAATGACAAGGTTTGAAGGTTATCAATGGCATTGGGGCAGAAGGAAAAGCATAAAAATGGCTAAGTCATGAAAGGTGCATTGTTTGCTATACTATACCTGATGAAGACACCCAACACTCTAACATGTTTCAACCACATAGAAACTCCACCACATGTAAGGTGCTGTTCAGATAAAATAGCCAATGCCAATGTGCAGAAAGATTAATCAATAATTATTTTGGTAAAAAGTGCATCCAGAGTGCTGGAAAGACATCACTGTTAGCCAATTATATCATAGATCTCAGTATGCTGATGTCAAAAGTGGCTATCATGCACAGGCAAGGTGAATTATAATAAGGGACAAATGTGCAAATTGTGGAATTTTGTTGTGGTTCTTTTGCAAGGGCCCCATTCAACCCTCATTTGCTCAACAAGAAAATAAAAAGCATCTAGAATAGAGTTATATAAAATTGAAATAGAAAAGAAATCAAAAAAATAAAGAGCAGCGAAAGAGTCTAAACAGACAAAAGCTCAAAAATGAAAAATCTGTCATAGCTACAAGCAGATCTCCTACATTATAAAGATCGAAAAGATCTAACTCAATCTTAAACCATTTATCCAAAAGAATTCAGGGGAAACGCCATTAGTGAAAGGAAAAAAAAGGAAGCACAATAAAGTGCAAGTACAGCTGACCTGTTTCCGAAACATAGGCGAGTCATCCAGCTTCCCAAAATTCATGATGACAATCTAATCAGCTCTGTAAGTGTCCTTCCCTGGGCCTCTTTTTTCCGTCAAACAATCCCTTAATTTAGGGACATATCATTTCACTTCATGAACCGCTCTGAATGCCCTAAAAATATAGTCAAAGGTGGACCTGCAAATGTAAACCCTACGAGCTGTCTCACGACATATACACCCACGGTTTCGACTAGCTCAGAAAAGGGCTGAAACACGTTAACTATGTCTGCCAGCTCAACCTAAAGGACGGGAAAAATCTCTACAAAGGAAACAATCGAAGGCTGCCACGTAAACATTTGTCGTCACCGGTGTTGACGGAGTTCGTGTCCGGTTTCTTCGACTCGTCCAGGTGGCATATAACTGCAACTCCACTTGGCCTGAGAATCTGACCGTTCTGTGTTTTATTTGTTATTTTAATACCTGTTTTCTTTTTGCGTACGCTCTGCCACGCGTGCGCCTCCTGGGTCGTGTAAAATTTAAATGCTTAACACTGAAAATCAGGAGTGTGATTTTTTTCAGAAGCGGCACAAATTTCCAGTCAAAAACATTGTATGGGGACGGTGTACATGCACTCCAAGCGTTTTGGAATGAATATTTATATGTTTGGAAAATGTCAATTTTATGATCGAGAGTACAAATATTTTGAATCATTCACTAATTTGTTGATTTGGAGAGTTTGGGTTAATATATATATTAGAATAGAATAGAAGGTTTTTAAGGTTCACGAGATCAAAAGAAAGCTTATGGAACAGTAATCCCTGCTATTTTAGCATTGTGAAGTGTTATTCTCATACCGTTTAGTTTGATAATGAACTCTCACATTCTGCCCACCCATTCCATGCTAAATAAATCTTGAATTTATAGTTGTTAACCCACTTATGTAGCTTCCTCTGATGTCACTGTAAGCTTTACAATCTAGGATAAAATGTTTTTTTGTTTCCACCTGCCGTTCTAGCATATATATCTTAATATTCATCTATATTATATGTTCAAATTTGAGATGTAATTTTTAAATTCAAAAACAAAAAACACAAAAGTAAAAAAGCAAACAATATGTCTTTTATAATTATTATTTTAATTATAAAAAGTGAAAACTATGGTATATTGATATGTGTTTTTGTTTCTATTTTCAGGTAATGGATAACTCGATGAAATAAGGGACCTAACAAGTAGTCAGAAGATTACACACCAATCATTCTGATAGACTTACTAAGTGATGGTGAGGATTATACACCAAACACTCCTTCATCGAATACCTCTCCAAAACAATCAATTGGACCTAATGATTCAATTGATTCGCTCAATAGTGGAGAAACGAATATATAAGAAGTTGCAAGCTACTTTTCATCTCACACTATGGAGGAGTATTCGATGGAGGAGTGTTTGGTGTATAATCCTCACCATCACTTCGATGGAGGAGTGTTTGGTGTATAATTCTCACCATCATTTGTTGTTAATAATGTGAGATGAAACGTAGCTTGCAACTTCTTCTATATTTGTTTCTCCAATATCAAGTGAATCAATTGAATCATTAGATCCAACTGATTGTTTTGGAGAGGTATTTGATGGAGGAGTGTTTGGTGTATAATCCTCACCATCACTTTTAAGTCTATCAGAGTGATTGGTGTGTAATCTTCTAACTCACTTATTAGGTCTATTATTTCCATTATTTCATCAGAATTATGCATTACCTAAAAATATAAACAAAAACACATATCAATATAACATTATTTTTTATTTTCTATTTTTATAATTAAAAAATATATATAATTTATAAAACAAATGCATGATAACACTGAAATACATTTAGATGAAATATAATGAAAATATATACGTAATAAAAAATAATGTGATTTTTAAAACTAATATATTATAAATTAATTTATGAAATATTTAGTAATATTTATTTTTGAAATAAATATAAACTTTCAAACTAGTATTTTGTATTATTATTTTTTAAATTAATATTAAATTAAATATAAAAAAATATAATTTTAAATAACATTTTAATAAAATAAATTTTTAAAAATTTAAAGGTTAAAATATTCTAAAAAAGTTAAAAGTTTATAAATTTTTTTTTTTTTTAAAAAACTAGCTTAGATATCTTAAATACATCTATCTAAATACGTTGAAAGATATCAGTCCTATAGTTTAAGATAGATGTATTTAAGATATCTAAGCTAGTAGCATCTGCAGTATGACATGTAAAATTTTACTTAGCATGTTTTTATTGTGTCTGAGAAAAGTACTTTTAAACTGTTTTTATGATTCATTATAATTATTTTAATGCATAGTTTTCCTATACAAAAATTTTAAGAGAAATTATTTGATTTATTAGACAGCTTTCATATATTGTACAATAATAGTAAGTGTTATTTTAATAAAAAGCTAACCATAAACCCCAAACTATAAACCCTAAATATATTCCTAAATAACTTTGGAAGGGAAAATATATATTATTGATAAAAAAGTTAAGATAATTTAAGAAATAAAAAGATAATTGAAAAACATTATAACATTTACAATAATGGTTGAGAAATACAATTCAATAATTTAAATGTTCAAGGATGGGGACAACATATATATATATTTTTTAAATAAGATAGTTTAAGATATTAAAATATAGTTGGGAAAAGTTATAACATTTAAGTAATCATTGAGAAGTACAATTTATATGTCAAAAAGATAGCATATTCTATATGGAGTGAACTAATGTTATGCCTTTAAGTTGTTTGTTTAGAAATTAAGGAAATATAACAGTTCATTTATTAACAATAAAAATAAAAGATATATATTAATTGTAGAATGTATGAAGACTCAAAAAACTTCATTCAAAATTCATTGAAATATGTTGACATAAGAATCATTATTGTCTATTGCATGTACATATAAATACTTTTAACCATGAATATCATGCCCAAGTGCATAATATGCATAGTATCCTAACTGGCGTATGAAATCATCAAAACATGCAATTTCATCACATAATGTATGTGTATACTCCATTAATCAGTTCATTACAACAACATCTTCTTTGATGTTATTCGCATGCTAGCTAGCCATACGAATCACCTCCCATAGCTCGATAGTTCGAGACAAAACATAGTTTGAAACTACTTCTACATTTGTTTCTCCAACATCAGGTGAATCAACTAAATCATTAGATCCAGTTGAATGTTGTGGAGAGGTATTCAATGTAGGAATGAAAGAAGTATAATCTTTAACATCGCTTGTCAAGTCTCCATGAATATCATGCCCAAGTGCATAATATGCATAGTATCCTAACTGGTGTATTGAATCATCAAAGCATGCAATTTCATCACACAATGCATGTGTATACTCCATTAATCGATTCATTGCAACAACATCTCCTTCTTTGATGCTATTTGTGTGCCAGCTAGCCGCACGAATCACCTCTCATAGCTTGATAGTTCGAGACAAAATGTAGTTTGCAACTACTTCTACGTTCGTTTCTCCAACATTGGGTGAATCAACTGAATCATTAGATCTAGTTGAATGTTGTGGGGAGGTATTCGATGCAAGAATGAAAGGAGTATAATCTTCAGCATTGTGTGTCCAGTCTATGATAGTAATTGGTGTGTACTCTTCAAAATCATTAGTTAAGTCTATTATTTCATTAACTTCGACACGATTATCCATTACCTGATAATAAAAACAAAAAAACACATATATTAAATACATTATAACATTGAAATACATTTGGATGAAATCATTAATCACATAATTATTTATTCATCTAATTGAACTTCTATAATTAATTTTAAAAATAAAATGAATATATTTGTTGCTTACAAAATTTAAAATTTTTACTCTAGAATAATTAAATCATTATAAATTTAAAATACTTAATTTAATTTTAGAATCCAAAAACTAATAGAAAAATAAAAGTAATGAAACAATTTTATAAACCATAAATTTTATGATTGATTTATTAGATGTGCTTAGTTATTTTTAATTTGCATAGAATTTAAATTTTTTACTCTAGAATAATTAAATCATTATAAATTTAAAATACTTAATTTAATTTTAGAGTCTAAAAATTATTAGAAAAATAAAAGTAATGAAACAATTTTATAAACCTTAAATAATTAAATTTTATGATTTATTTATTAGAAGTGCTTAGTTATTTTTAATTTGCATAGAAAGTGAAATCCCTAAAAAAACTAAGTTTTTACTATTTGTAAGAAAGTGAATATATGAAAAGTGAAACCATTAAAACAAACTAAGTTTTTACTATTTGAAAGAAAGTAAATATATAAAGATAAATTTAATCATTTACTAAAGACAAAAAATATTTTATATTTGAGAAATATATACTAGCTTATCTATCTTATCTATCTTATTACATAATCTATATAGGTAATGTCAAGATACATTGAAAGTTATTGGAATTAATTTTAGCAATTTTATTGTTGTGTGTGTTGTAATGGATTCTTTAGTTTCATCATAATATAATATCATTAATGTTGAATTTAACTAAGTGAAATGGATATTGTATAAACAAGAGGATGTATTGTATTGATTGTAAAAGTATACAATTTATATTAGTTGTATTCTAAAGTTTGTAGCCTTTCTTCTTCTGCTTTTCTACTTGCAATTTTCTTTCCTATCTTTATTTTTTCATATCTGTCGTATGTGAATGGCAGTTTAATTCATAGGCCAATTAAAGAGCTCACACAAGACATTGCCACAAATGTTAATCCTATTCTTTCTATTGGGCCAATATCAACTATGGTTTTTTGCGAAGTCAGGCCTTGTGATTTGTGTATTGTGAGAGCCCATGCCAATCTTAATAGTATTTATAGGGAGTTATTCCTTTTGATTTGTGTGAGTGGAACAATGAAAGGTTGTTGATCATCAAATGGAATGCCTGAGTAACTGTCGAATTGCACTAGTACATAGGTTGGTTGTTGGGGGGTGTTACTCCTGGTCGATAGATAATTTTTTTCATAGATCCCAAAGCTCCATTGAATAGTCCTTTGCTTCTATTGACAAGTTGGATGTTAACATTACTCATGCATTTATGCTTAACAATAATTCAACATCAGTTTCATCATCTGTACATCCTTTTGTTGCACTTAGATTTCCTTTTTTTGTTGTGATGCTTCTTGCAATTGGATTTTTCAAGGAGTATAACTTTTGTCGGTTGTGGCTATGGACATTTTCATTTATGGAAAACAAATGAACATTATTGTCAAAGTCTTCATTTTCTGTTATGTCTAACCTTCCATGGGATCTTGTCATTAGTAAAGTCCAATCTTGTATTGCAGGGTTGGCATCTCAAATATTTGCTAGAAGCTGAGAATTTTTTTGGTGTTCATTGTTTGATCCATGTTGTCTGAATATCTGATCTAAAGTAATGATAATTATGAATTCTTCTCATAGAATATTTGCTTGTTCATTTCTTATATATAGTGGTTTGTCATTAATCGAATGTAATTGTCTGAGATCTCCAACCAAGATCATTGATATTCTTGTAAGTAATAGATAAATGTTATATTTTCATGTATACTCTATTTATAAGGACATACATTAGATATCAATGAAATTTGATTAATTAAATCATATATGATAATTCATATTTGTATGATGGGCATACCTACATAGGGTTGATTTACATTTTGAGGGAATTTCTATTGAAGTCGAGAGTCTATATATTCAATCAATCTTCCACCAAGAAAGCTCATTTCATTGATCAATATGTATCTGATATGGGCTAATTCTTCCCATAGACTTGTTAATCTGGTCCCTTCCAATTCCTTGAAGTCTTTGATTGGAATTTTTAATTTTGAATGAATAGTTAATGCCCCTATATTGAATGTTGCAACTCTAGTTGGTGCAAGTAGAAATAGGGGGGATCGATTGGACATTGAAGCATTTTCAAGTGCCTTGGATATGGCACCTATTACGTGTATGACTTTCATGTTCCTACCGTGCCTTGAATTATCATGTAAAGTGGAGATTTAATTTGATTTATTTGGTAGTGTGAAATGATCATGTTAACTACTTTTTCTTGTTTTGTGCTAAGGTTGTCATAGGTGACTGATTGTCGTATACCATCTTGAAGTAAAGAACCATTGGTTTTCATGGTGGTAATGAAATTGACTGCTTCATTTGTGTATTATTCACCTTCAAAATCATTAGACCAATTGGTTTTCTTGTCAAAATCTCTCCTTTTGAGCATGTCTATTTCTGATATTTGCATATTTTGACCATGATGAAGCTTGTATAGAATTTCCCATTCATTTTGTGTTCTTGGATTTGTGGCTGTATCACTATTATCACTTTTAGATTCAGTATTGACTTTGAAGTAATGTTAGTATGTATTCTTTGTTCCACATGCCATTGATTATAGTTGAATTTTAACTAGTTTTCAATTATTTCATCATTGTTATGACCAATCTCTTTTTTAATATCACAAAATGGTTTGTAGAGTAACAATTATGAGTAACAGTTTAGTTTAGTTTAGTTTTTGAAAATTAGGATCAAAATTTCCTTTATCGATGCTTGACATACTAATGTCTCATGTGATCAATTAGGGTTTTGATCAAATAATTTTAAAAAAATAGGTAAGCTAGTTTTAAATATTAATTTATAAACTTATTTTTATATGTAATAATAAATTTATTATATTATATTTGTATTTATTTTGGTAATTTTAAATTGAATTTAGATGGACACTTATTATGAAAGAGCTTTATATTAGATGTATAGTTAAGTTGTTAAATTTTTGCACAATTAAATTTTTTGTAAAACCTTAAGTTTATATTATTTCTATATGTATATATATTAATTTTGAATAAAATAGAATATTAATAATTTTTTCTTTTGAAATATTTTCAATTTTTTTAAAATTTTTTTTTTTTAATGTTTTATATATATTCATTTAGAAATATATTTATGCTGAAAGCGTTGAAAGCAACAAAGAATATTCGTAAACTTTTTGAAGCTTCATTGAAAATGACAGGCAAGTGGAAGTATGTGCTACTTAAGAATAACAAGCACATAAAATAAAATAAAAAAATTCTATTTTTGGAAAAAGATTTAAATTAAAAACTTCCCAGTAAATAGTTTTTAATTTAAATACTTTTCGATTAAAATTACAAAATAAAATATGTATGCTTAAATAGATTTTTAAATATATTATTAATTAATATATATATATAAATAGTAAAAATAGTTTTTTACATATATATTATTAGTTTTTAATATATTTTATTAATTAATATTATAATAAACAATGTTAAGTATTGATAACTTTCAATGTTCTTTATATATATTATTAATTAATATATGTATACTAGTTAATGTGTAATAACAAATTTAGGATATTTATTTTTTATTTAATTTTCAATTTTTATAATTTTAAATACATTAATTTATTTAGAATTTTTAAAAAGAACAATTTTATTTTTTTCTTTATAATTTTATTTCTATTCTAATATTAAAAAATATTTTACAATGAATATTTATTTTTTAATTATTTTTAATATTTTTTTAATTTTAAGTATATTGATATAAAAGCTTAGTTATATATGCAATAGTAAATTTAAGAAATTTATTTCATATCTTATCTTATAAACTTAAAAAAAATATTTTTATGTGTAGTTGTTTATAAATAATAATTATTTTTATTAGAAAAAAATATTTCAATAATTAGTTTTTAAAATTTAGAAACTTTTTTTTATGTCTAACAATTTAACATATTCTTTTTATACTTTATCTTTTTGAACATATTTGTTTTATACTTTATGTTTATAAATAATTATTATTTTTGTCCATATCTTCTAGTAGTATCTATTATAAGTTATGTAGAAATTTTTCATATAAATTTTATTTTACTTTAATTTTATACATTATCTTTTTTAACATATTTGTTAAATAATTTATATTTATAAATAATTATTATTTTTATTGGAAAAGATTACTTAAATCAATCCATATCTTGTGGTGGTGTTTATTATAATTTTATGTAGAATTTTGTCTTATAAATTTTATTTTACTTTAATTTTGTAGGGTAAATTTATTTGGAACAAAAACTATAAGAACATTGAAAAATCTTCAATAATGATTAAAAACATAAAAATTATAAGAACATTGAAAAATCTTCAATGATGATAAAAAAACACTTACACATTTTTTACGTGCAGTTCTTTATAAATAGTAATTATTTTTATTAATAAAGATTACTTTAATAATTAGTTTTTAAAATTTAGAAATTTTTTTATGTCTAACAATTTAACATATATTTTTTATACTTTATTTTTTGAACATATTTGTTTTATACTTTATATTTATAAATAATTATTTTTTTATTGAAAAAGATTACTTACATCAATATTTTTTTAGATCAATATCATTTTATTTAACTTTTATTCTTTGCTGCTCCAAAGAATTCTCAGACTTCACAAAGTTATGTAAATTCTCAAACATCACAAAGTTATTTAATTATATATGTGGGTTTCAATGCACTCTACTCAAACAATAATTAGCAAATCTTATACATGGAAGGTTATAGATGGAGATGTTTTCATCCGCACCATTGTCACTTTAGTGCATTTAGATAATCTACAGGAAATTTGTAAATATAATTACCAAATCTTATACATGGAAGGTGATAAATGGAAATATTTTCATCAACACCATTGTCATTGGTGTTGTTAAAAAACAATTTTCTTTGCCACCAATTTAGCAAAGCATTTTAGAATTATTCATAAATAAATTTTCACTTTACCCGCAGAGAGCCAAATGCTGCAAAGTCTAGGGTCTCCCACAAACTGAAAAGATGCCTAAACAAATCTGCATAGAAAAAAATAAAAAAGTTGGACTAATATACATTTTTGTTGTTACCTAGAGCCAAATGTCACTCTCTCACAAACACATGATAAAAGAAATGTCAACACAAAAAAATTTAACAATAACTCAATATCAAAAAGTTGTACAAAAACTCTTATTTACTAAAATTAAATATGAGTCAAATGTATAGTCAATATTAGGCAACTACTAACAAATGAGTAAGGAAATAAAGATTATGCATTTGTTACATTACTTCATGCCCCCATGTGGCTACTTAACTCTATTTTCTGCTTAAATTTAAGCAGAGAAGGATAATTTGGAATCTTTTCCTATTTTAAAGGAGCGGCTACTGCTTAGGAAATAAAAATAAGTTGTCAAAAAATAGGGGGGGCTGAAAATAAGTAGCAACTGTTTATTGTGAAAAATGCCAGTGGCTTCACAAATTTCCTTCCCTCCTTTTTATTTACCTCCAATTCCTCCCTCCAAATTTTCCCTCCGAATTTTCCCTGTAGACATTATTATTAATAATATAATACTGTTCATTCATTTAAATTATCAAGCAACAAATTGTGTTATAGTGCAACAACAAGGTACATATTTTCATATAGAAAATTAAATTTTCAGTTTTATTGAAAGTATGCATTTGATTATGGTTCTTTGAAATATAGATCTTGCATGCATATACCCATTTTTAAAGAATTTAATTGCAATATAGATAATTTGTGTTTGAATGCATACATTGTTTTTTAATCTTTATTTATAACTTTATGAATGATTTTATAAATTATATTATGAAGACGACAAAGTTGTGTCATTGGAGTATGATACACATTGTAGATATGTTAAATGTCACGAGAAGATTATTAAGTGAATTTAGGCTCAACCATTCACAGTACATAATGGGGAGGTTTACTTCAAACATGAGAATAGATCTCTATTGGGGATACGGATTTGGTCTGTCATCAAGATAGGCATCTAAGACAGTAGTGCCTTAGTGATTTCAATTCAAAATCACAACAAAGACACAACCAACTATGCTATAAAGCGGAAACAAGCATAGTTGATCCCCCATTGATCCTCTGAGAGAAATGAATGCAACAAGAAACAGATTCAACATAACCAGATACCATGAAAGACAAAAAAGAAGACACAAAGATATACGTGGGGAAAACCTTTTTAGGTAAAAACCCCACACTCCAAAATTTTGAGCCATTGTATTATTCAGCAACAAAACCAGTTACAATACAATATCAGCCTCAAAGCCAATACAGGAGTTACATCTTATTCTACTAGAGAAGTAACAGGTACCCGCAAGATTCCTCTCAGCTCCTCAAATGACTGTCACAGCCAGCCTCATGGCCAGCCCAGTCATTCGGCCTCCAACGATTCCCATGCCCAGATCCAAGAGATAGAGTGTTCATAGTTACATTGCCTAAGCAAACTGCTCAAACACCCTCTCCATCTCTCTACAAATCTCTTCACAGCTTCGGCCCTCTAACCTGCAAGTCCAACTGCTGCAATCTTGCATCATGCATCATGCATTATGCTTGCAGCCCCATGCTCACGCATTCACATGCCCGCGCATCCTACTCACAGTATCATGGTCGTGCATTCAGCTCGCACATCTCGCACTTGCTCTGCAACCCATGACTCTTGTAGACTCGTCGAACTTCCTTGAGAAATAATGCATCTCTCATCCATTATGTAACCGACTCAACAAGAGCAAAGAAGACCATTCGCAAATCACGCATCTGGTTAGATCTGACATATCTCCTTGCAACGAGCCGCCCAAGCATTCAATGCCATTCCAAAAACGGGTTCAGCTTCGCCAACCTTCGTTGACTAAACATGTAGCACAACAATTTAGGTAACCATCCAATCACTATTCAACTAGGTGCCACGCGTCCAAGACCCATCAGCAATCGCAGCTGACAGAGCAACCAAAATGGTCAAACAGACATAGGGCGCGTCTAAGGCTTCAAGCCAAACCTAACACTGTCGGAGCCGGAGTCGGAACATGAGTTGAAATAGGACTCCACCAAAAAAACACACTACCGAAGTCGGAGTCGGAGTCGGAGTCGGAACTGGAGTCAAAACATGACCCTACCGAAATTTCAGGTTCAGGAACCATTTCGGTTCCGCATCCACCCACGGCAAAGAGGAACTCAACGGAACCAATTCTGACCGAGTAAAGTCAACCCGGGGTCAAACCAAGATGGGAACACAAAAGATCAGAGTCGGAGTCGGGGACAGAATAGGAACAGAAACAGGACTTTACCAAAAGTCCAAGATCAAGAACCAAACTGGTTCCAGTTCCGCCTCCGCCAATTGCAAGAAACAAAAATCCAAAACATGGACAAAGCGGGCCTCCACCAACTGCAAGAAACAACAATCCAAAACATGGACAAAGCGGAGGAAAAATCCCCGAGGAGAATCCAAACATCCAGAGGAACTAGATCACAAAAGCAAGAGTCGGACCCGGAGTTGGAACAGGAACAGAAACAGGAACATGGCAAACAAACATTGCCAACTTCCAAAACTGGTTTTGCCTCTGCCAAAACCAAGTGGAGAGCAATAGACTGCCGAAGCCGGAGTCGGAGCTGGATCCAGAGCCAAACTCGAAACATGACAAAAGGAACAATGCCAAGTTCCAATCCGGTTCTGCCTCCACCAGAACAAAACTCGAAGAACCAAGAAAGCGGGGAGAGGAGCAGGAGACGGAACGGGAACAAGACCCGGAACAAGGCAAACGAAACAATGCCAAGTTCCATCCCGGTTCCACCTCCACTAGAACAAAAGACTTTGCCAAGGAAACAAGAGAATTCGCCTAAGTCTTCAAAGGGGGTCACCAGAAAGTTGAGGCATAATTCCCAACAATCTCCCACTTGCCGAAGACTTTCAGGCATCCTCTAAACCAGCCCGAACAAGGACCAACACATGCTCTCACACTCCAATCAAGACCACTGCAACAACATTAGAAAGATGTCCACCACCTTAAGCAACAGCTCCAAACACAGGAACACACCAAGGTGAAACAACAACAGTCTCAAGAATGAAAGCAAAGGAGCCTCCAGACGGCAAAGGCAAAAAACAGCAAAGCACCACTCCAACCAAAACTCTAGAACAAGAAAAAACTGACCAACTAGAAAGGCAACCAAGAACAGATTGCCCTCATCCAACTGATCAAATCCACGTGACTGAAAAACCAGCACCCACAACTCATGCTGAAACATCCAACCACCCATACCTTAAAGGTATGACCTAAAAGTGAACTCATGCCATCAAAAGAAACCCACCCATCTCAGCAGCAAACAAGCACCCTGTTTCAACCAATCATAGACCAAACACATCCAAGTACTCCCACTGCTAGGGCACTATCCAGATGAGTGCAAGAGCACCATCATAAATGATCCAGGCATACCAAGTCCACCAAACCCAGCATAAAGAAATGTAACCATGTAGTTCCAAGGAACATCCATACTGATCTGCAACATCTACAACCACCTGCTGCAAGAAAAATTTCTCTCAACTGTCTTCCATAGTTCTTCCAAACACCTCCAAAGCTGACTGAAGAAAGAAGCACAAGCACCTTCGTGTCATCACCCAGGTGACAACACATGACCACAAACAGTGACCAACCCGGTACCACAAAGGCAACTCACATCTAAAGTCACAAGAGCAATCAGGAAGAACAAGACCAGATAAGAGAGAAACTGCAGATCAACAAGAAACGTGCCCTTCTACAAACACTTCTAAATGTCAGCTGTGTCAAGAATGATCTTCTTTACATCCCAAAGGGAAAAGCCTTGACAACATCCAACAAAACATGGATGTAAGCTCTTCAAAGAAGATCAGACCTACCCATATAACCATCTCCTTTCAGTCCTCAAAAGCACAAGGAGATAAACTATGTTTTCCAACCTTTCATTATGAATCCTCCAGAATCTAAACCAACTCAAGATTCATATCATGAAAGATAAAACATAAAGCACTTGAAAAGTATAATGGGTAAATACCTTTCACAATGACACTATTGTCGAGCAGATCAAGAAGAAAAGAGAAACATGCTCATCCAAGATATACAAGCCACCATGGCTAACCTAAGAGCATTCTCCTTCAAGATCTTTGTTGAATTTACATTCAACCAAAGTGCAGGCTTCTTGGACTTCCAGTTGTAACAACAACATTCACTTAAGAATTCAAGCCTCACCTTTATTCTCCATGCATCCATGAGTGTCAACACCTGTCATCTCATGCTAACTCCAAACTGCAACACTGCAATAACCATGAAGTCCTCCAGCATATGACCAATGTACTCAAAGTAAAGAGAACCCCCAGACCACTGTCAAAGTTCCATAACCTAGAACAAGAACTTATCATGACACCATGATCTACACATCTCCAAGGGAGATACCATGCTTCAAGTGAAGTGTCCATGGTCTTCAAGAGCAAAACAACATGCCAAAACTCTAATGCACAAGCAAGAGTATACCATGACATAAAGCAAACAACTCTAAACCAACATCACCTGTCAAGCACCACCAACAACTCAACCAAAGACTACCAAGGTCCTTCATGGCTCCAAAGTGTTGCACATCTTCAAATAGTGAACATGCAGATGCAAATTCTGCAACACCAAAGAAGACACCAGTCATTGCTAAAGCTCCCACTAAAATGTGACACTGAGCTTTCCAAGCACCATTACTGACCACACCATCACTATCAAAAGCTTACACTATGCCAGTGTACCCAACTCTCCATGACATCGTGATCAACATGCTTCAGGTCCCCATCACTGACTATTCAGGTACTCAAATGCCATTCCTCCTCTCATCTCAAAACAGCCACACCAATGCACAAGTGACCACAGACAAGGTCAGCTAATAGATCTACACAACATGGTTACACCCTCGTGGATATAAACAGTCCACTTCCGAGTTGTCTCACAACAAGCATGTAGGTAAGGACAGGCTACAATATTGCACAACCCCTAGATGCAACCAAAAGTAAACCTGCAAAACTATCATTGCACTGAAAACTACAAAACTGAGATAATCAAAGAGAACAGCCAAAGCAGACAATCATGACTCAAACACCAGATCAACAACAGATCTGATTTGCCAGTCACGTCCACAACCCAAGCACCAAAGTCTAGAAAACCATCAAAGCATACCACAAGAATGTTGAAAGAGAAACATACCAACACTCCCATGTAGAGAAGACACCACTCCTCAAAACCAATCAAACTACAGCTATCTCATCTAGTCACACCCCAGAAACCAGGATCTAGAAAAAATAACAAAAAACAGTTCCACAAAACACAAGTTTTCCTTGACCATGCAAAACCTACAAAAAACCACAGTGTTTCCAAAACACCCACACACCTCCATATTCACTGCTCATCTGGACAACTCAAGAGTCTGCACACAACCATCACAGTAAACCAAAACAATGAAAGAATAAGAGAATGCACCGTAGACTTTTTAGAAAAATCTACACAAAACCTTCAGAGCCAAAGACATGAATCTGAACCATGCAAGTGCAAGAAAGAGGCACACAGGAACAACAGGTCCGTTTCAGACCAGTTCTAATGCCACAGTCCTGCACAAGCACAAGGAAGAGCCAAGCTATCCAGAAGTTGCAGACCACCAAGGTCACCTCATAGCCTCCATGCAATCAGAGCACCAGAGAAAATGCCTTTAGTGCTAAGTCAGAAACACCTAGCACAAGCACAACAATCCATAGCTGAACAACGACACAAGCTAGTCCATACCACCAAGGAGCCTCTCACACAGACACCCAGTATGAACACCACGCTTTGCTGCAACACAACCATGAACACATCTCATGCCCTTTGCATCAGGAACAATGTTACCAGTCAGGAGCTCTAGATCATGTTGCCACAACATGACCCACTCCATACTTTTCTAGCATCTTTCAAACTGTATGTTGAATCAATGAAGCACACATTTCCACTCACCAAAGGACCAATCACCAACCGATTTCTCCAGACTTCCTCAAGCTTGCCAGGCTAAGAAATCACCAAAGGAGAAAACCCAGAACTTCAGCAACCAGGAGAAGGCTCTAATACCACTGTCGGTATCATCAAGCCACGACCTCCCTTAAACATGCTCTGATACCACTTGTTGGTATCACGAGCAACAAGCTACCAACTCTGATACCACTTGTTGGGGATACGGATTCAGTCTGTCATCAAGATAGGCATCTAAGACAGTAGTGCCTTAGTGATTTCAATTCAAAATCACAACAAAGACACAACCAACTATGCTATAAAGCGGAAACAAGCACAATTGATCCCCCATTGATACTCTGAGAGAAATGAATGCAACAAAAAATAGATTCAACATAACCAAATACCATGAAAGACAAAAAAGAAGACACAAAGATATACGTGGGGAAAACCCTTTCAGGTAAAAACTCCACACTCCAAAATTTCGAGCCATTGTATTATTCAGCAACAAAACCAATTACAATACAATATGAGGCTCAAAGCCAATACAGGAGTTACATCTTGTTCCACTGGAGAAGTAATAGGTACCCACAAGATTCCTCTCAGCTCCTCAGATGACTGTCACAGCCAGCCTCATGGCCAGCCCAGTCATTCGGCCTCCAATGATTCCCATGCCCAGATCTGAGAGATAGAGTGTTCACAGTTACATTGCCTAAGCAAACTGCTCGAACACCCTCTCCATCTCTCTACAAATCTCTTCACAGCTTCGGCCCTCCAACCTGTAAGTCCAACTGCTGCAATCTTGCATCATGCATCATGCATTATGCTTGCAGCCCCATGCTCACACATTCACATGCCCGTGCATCCTACTCGCAGTCTCATGGTCGCGCATTCAGCTCGCACATCTTGCACTTGCTCTGCAACCCACGACTCTGCAAACTCATCGAACTTCCTTGAGAAATAATGCATCTCTCATCCATTATGTAACTGACTCAACAAGAGCAAAGAAGACCATCCGCAAATCACGCATCTGGTCGGATCTAACAGATCTCCCTGCAACGAGCCGCCCAAGCATTCAATGCCATTCCAAAAACGGGTTCAGCTCCACCAACCTTCGTTGCCTAAACATGCAGCACAACAAGTTAGGTAACCATACAATCACTATTCAACCAGGTGCCACGCGTCTAAGACCCAACAGCAATCGCAGCTGACAGAGCAACCAAAACGGTCAAACAGACCTCGGGCGCATCCAAGGCTTCAAGCCAAACCTAACACTACCGGAGCCAGAGTCGAAACAGGACTCCATCGAAAAAACACACTGTCGGAGTCGGAGTCGGAGTCGGAGTCAGAGTCAGAACTGGAGTCAAAACATGACCCTACCAAAATTTCAGGTTCAGGAACCATTTCGGTTCCGCGTCTGCCCATGACAAAGAGGAACTCATCGAAACCAGTTTTGACCGGGTAAAGTCAACCCAAGGTCAAACCAAGATGGGAACACAAAATATCAGAGTTGGAGGCGAGGATGGAACAGGAACAGAAACAGGACTTTACCAAAAGTCCAAGATCAGGAACCAAACCGGTTCTGGTTCCGCCTCTACCAACTGCAAGAAACAACAATCCAGAACATGGACAAAGCGAAGGAAAACTCCCCGAGGAAAATCCAAACATCCAAAGGAACTAGATCACAAAAGCAGGAGTCAGACCTGGAGTCGGAACAGGAACAGAAATAGGAACATGGCAAACAGACATTGCCAACTTCCAAAACTGGTTCCGCCTCCGTCAGAACCAAGTGAAGAGCAACAGACTACCGGAGCCGGAGTCGGAGCCGGATCCAGAGCCAAACCTGGAACATGACAAAAGGAACAATGCCAAGTTCCAATCCGGTTCTGCCTCCGCTAGAACAAAACTCAAAGAACCAAGAAAGCGGCGAGCGGAGCAAGAGACGGAACGGGAACAAGACCCGGAACAAGGCAAACGAAACAATGCCAAGTTCCATCTCGGTTCCACCTCCGCCAGAACAAAAGACTTTGCCAAGGAAACAAGAGAATTCACCTAAGTCTTCAAAGGCGGTCACCAGAAAGTTGAGGCATAATTCCCAACAATCTCCACCATTCAATCCACATACAGTATACATGAGAATGGATCTCCAACGTTCCATCCATCAAAAGTTTTCAATACCTAAAATATGAATAGAATAACCAAATCATTTAACTCTGAATAAGCTACATTGGGTTAGACTTCTTAAAATTTAGTCTTGGGTCAATGCATACTGTAAATAATAGACTGAAAAGAGGAGTTACAAGCTGCAAAATCTGATTATATAGAAAATTCATCAAATAGGAAATAAATAAGATGGAGATTACACTATGGTCAACACACAAAATATGAGTTGATGAGAGTATTGGGTGCCTGGTAACATTTTTGGATAATAGGGGATCGATGGAACAAAATATTAGGCATTTTAGTGATATCCCAATCTGTCCTATCCATTAATTTGCAGGGGAAGTATTTGTAAGTTGTCATATTAAGGGGAGGTGGAATTTTTGTATTAATGGGTTTAGTGGACTGTATAATGCTTCGAATAGTAGGAGCCATTGATAATGGAAAATCAACATTAAATCTATGGTTCACTGTTTCAATACCATTTAATGTAACCCAAACATGTAGAATTAGTTTTTTATATTGTTAAAAGACAACTGATATCAATTGTATGCTTTTTATGTTTTTCTATTTCTATGCTAATCCAAACCATATTTTCTTGTTTTTTTTTTCTGAAATTGTTTTGGTATTGGATCTTTTGTAGATATCTTTGTTTCGTTTCATATGTTTAAATTAAATTTATTTTTCTATTCATCATCCAAATTGTCAATTTGGTTGTTTTAATGTAGGTACAAATGATATATTATTTTCCATGGATAACACCACATACCGTCTGATTCCTCGACATGGTTTCTTGAATTTCACATCACTGCTTTTACAAGATGACATAACTGATAATGTGTTCTCCTCTAATGATGAATATTACCCAGATTTTGTTCCTAATACACAAGTAAACAATGAAGAAGTGGTCATTGAAAAGGTAGTTCCAACTAGTGAAGTAGAAGTCATAGAAAATCAATGTCATGTGCCTTCTCAAGCAAAAACCAGAGTTTGTTGGAGCATTGCAAACACAATGGGTCTAATCGAAGCTAAGAGAATTGAGAGAGACACACAATCATGTGGTGGTGCAACGAAAAAAGCATTGAATTCCACTGAAAAGTGGAAAATTATTCAAGAATATTTCTCTACTCATGGTGTTCATCGCACAGCCAACCAATGTCGAGATCATTGGGAGCATATTCAACCTGATTACAAAAGAATTAGAGACTCTGAAAATAATATTCCATCTGGGCATAACAGTTACTGGAATATGACAAGTCGAGAAAGGGTTGAAAAGAAACTTCCTACAAAGTTCATTTTTGAGCTTTATGATGCAATGGAGACCACATTTGGTAAAGATAGAGCCATCAATCCTAGAAATATAATTATTGACTCTTCTGATACAACACATGTATTTGATGAGAATAATATTCCAAATGAAGATGAACCATTGCATGAACCTGAAACACCAAATATGGAAAGTCATGACCCATGTAAAAGTGGTAGTGAAAGGGACAAGCAATGCATAGGAAAAAAATGAAAATCAATTTCCAACACAACAGACATGAAGGATGTTACTATTGAGAACAATAGGTTGCTGATTTCTACTTTACAAATGGTTGAAGAGGGACGAATGAAACGCCATGAACAACGCTTGAACAAGGATGATTTGAATGAAGGAAGATTACTAAAACTTGAAGAGCAGAAAATTAATGTCCAAATGAGCATGGTTTCAGCATTGAACAATATTGGTCAAGCAATTGTAAAAATCAGCCAATCATTTGCAAAAGAAGATTGATTTTGTACTAGGAAAAATAAACTTTAGTTTAGTTTTTATTATGCATAGAATAAGTATACGTAATAAGTGAAAAACACTAGATGGCATATTTTGCATGAAGCAGATATATTTGTAACTGAATGTAGAGTAGGAATTACTTTAGTTTTTTCTTTGTTTGAATCTATTCTCTGCTGTTCGAATAAGCTGAAGACCTCTATTTAGAGAGGCTATTGTAATCTATTTTTTTATGAAGGAAGTTGAGTAAAATTATGTCTTGCTGTAGCAATTGGGTGTGCTATGTTTTTCTCTTTTTTTGCTCTGCATTTCCAGCAGATAATATAAAATGAAGGAACATAATATAAAATAACTCAATTTAACAGTTACAGTCTATGTTACCGAGTTCTCCATTTTAGGCCCCCGTACCCACCAAAATACGTATGGGTTCGGGTTCTGATTCGGTTCTCCTCTGGGTTTGGCTAGGGTTCGGCGTTTAGAACCTGGGTTCTCTGTGGGTTCTTCTGTGAAGAACCCACGGAGAACCTAGTTTCTAAATGCCAAACCCTGGCCGAACCCGTGAAGAACCTAGGAGGACCCGGGCGAACCCACGACTTCCAGCCCAAAAAAAGAGAAAAAGTCAACTTAAAAACATAAAATGAAACCCTAAAAAGTGCCCAGATTGCCTTATATTGACTTGGCCGACCAAATGAGGCCATTTTGCAAACTCAAAAGAGCAAAAAACACCATTGTTTTGCCTCCAAGCTAAAATAGTTGATTTTTGCAGGTTTTCTCTTTTTTTCTAAAGGTGAGATCGTGAGAGCTATGAAGGAGTTCAATTGATAGAAACAAGAGAGGAATAGGTGCACTAAGAAGATCAAGCAATCAAATGTGAGTGAATCTATCCTCTTTTTTTTAAGTTTTCAATAATTTTTTTGAAGATTTTTCAAGTTTTTTTTTGTTTTTCTAGTAAGGTTTGAATTTTTTTAAGAATATTTTATGCAAAATAAGGGGTTATAATGCCCATTTTTTCTAAAAAAAATTACTTTTTTTTCTTTATTACAGGTTCATAACTTCATAGAGAATGGCCAATAGTTCTGCTTCAGTTGGCATGGGTACAGAGAGTCAATTTAAATATGATCCAGGCTCACCTCTTTGGCGACATACGACAATGATTCAACAAATTCCCGGTGGTGGGGGTTATATCTGGCGTTGCAACCAATGTGGATCTACATATAGGAGCTCGTACTTTCGAGTGAAAGCCCATCTTTGTGCTATTGGTAATCAAGGAATAAAAGTTTGCATGGGGCCAAATAAAAAAAAGTTGCCAAAGAATCAAATAATGGGTTATATTAAAGAACAAGAGGACGCTGACAAGGCATTCAAAACACCAAAGGCTATGGACCATCCTCTTATGAAGAACAGTAAAAATAAAAGTAAAATCTCACAAAGACTTAGTGGCTTATTAGAATCGGCTAGCCCACATCCTTTCATAGAAATGACACAATCTTCTGAAGGAGAAAATGTTTCGGTGACACAAAAAAGAGGCCCATTGGATAGAGCCTTCAAAAATGAAGCAAGAGAGTTGGCAGATGAGAGCATTGCACATTGCATTTATGGCAATGGGCTTCCTTTCAACCTTGTTAGATCACCTTATTGGCGGGAAATGGTGAGAGCCATTTCTAACACAACTCATGATTATGTTAGTCCTGGGTATGAAAAGGTGCAAACCACCTTATTGGAAAAGGAGAGAGCTTCATTAGAGGTAGCATTGAGAGTAATCAAGGATACATGGGTCGAAACAGGTGTGTCCATCATTTATGATGGATGGAAAGATTGCAAAAATAGACCATTGATCAATGTTATAGCAGTGTCCCCTAAAGGGGTGATGTTTTTGAAGGCAGTTGATTATGAAGGGCAAATAAAAGATGCAAGTTTTATTGCCAATATCCTCATAGAATCCATTGAAATGGTCGGGCCTAACAATATTGTCCAAGTCATAACGGATAATGCTAAAAATTGTAGGGCATCTGGGGCTATAGTGGAGGCTAGATATGGTCACATTTTTTGGACACCATGTGCAGTCCACTCACTCAATTTGATAATGCAAAAGATTGGTACACAAATTGAGTGGGTCAAGCAAATCTATGTGGAGGGCGAGGAGATCCAAATGTTTGTGACTAATCATCATATGTCACAAGCCATCTTCAGGACTTTCTCCAAGTTGGAGTTGTTGAAGGTAATTTAAATTTGATTTTTTAATATAATTTTTATTTTTATTTTTCATTGCTGATTTGTGACATGCATTTTCTTATCATGTTAGGTTGTCGAAACTCGATTTGCATCTCACACAATTGTCTTAAGACGACTTCAAAAGGTGCGAGAGGCCTTGAGTTCTATGGTCATCAACAACTTGTGGAGTGTATGGAAGCAATCAAGCACAAAAAGATCCCAAAAAGTGAAAGCAATGATCTTAGATGATGAGTGGTGGGCTCATGTGGAATATGTTATAAATTTCACCGAGCCTATTATGAGCATGATTAGGTATGCTAATATTGATCGCCCGTGTTTGGGTGAAATTTATGATGGCATGGATTCCATGGTGGAGAAAATAAGAGGAATAATAGATGCCAAGGAACATGATCCAACATAAACATTTTTCAAAAGTGTGCAAACTATTATTGTTGACCGTTGGAACAAGATGACCACCCCTTTACATCTCTTAGCATTTGCTTTCTCACCCAAGTATTATAGCAAAGAGATACTTTCATTGCCGAGGAGGTTGCCACCATATAGGGATGCAGAGGTTGCTGCTAGCTATAAGATTGCATTTAGAAAGATATTTGCAGATAAAGAAATCCAAAGCATTGTCATGAGTGAGTTTAACCAATTCATAGCTGCAAAAAATCAAGATGTTTCTGCTCATCTAGACAGATATAGGAAAAATGTTGATGATTGGTGGTATCTACATGGTCAAGGCTCCATTTACTTGTAGCCTCTTACAATTAAAATACTCTCCCAAGTATGTATCTTTTTATTTATTTAGTTTTTCGTTTTTCATTCGATGCTATTAGTATTATGCTATATATTATGATTATTATTGGCAAGTAAAATTAAATACTAATTACTAAATGTTGTATGCATAATCAACAGGTTGCAAGTTCCTCTTTAGCTGAGCGGAATTGGAGTACATACTCCTTCATCCACTCGGTCAAGCGCAATCATTTGGGTGCAAAAAAAGCAGACGATTTGGTCTATGTACACTCCAACCTTCGTCTCTTATCACATAAGAAACCTGAATACAATGAGGGTGTGGCAAAGAATTGGGATCTCATCCCTGAGTGTTCTGATTTAGATGCTACAGTTGCACAAATTTCCTTGGCTTCTATAGATGACGATGAGGCAACTGATGCACCTAGTGGGAGTGGCAATCCAATTGACAATGGTTCAAATGAAATTGAACCAATTGAGGACCACAACCTTGATGATTTTGATGAAGACAAATTTGAAGAATCTTAGAATACTGATTTAAATATTGTTTTGATTGTAATTTGAATTTTCAATGTGTAATGACATTTTAAGACTTGAGTATTTACTATCTAGTAATTTACTGTTTACTTTTTTGCAAACTATGAATATGATTATATGAGGTATTACCGTATGGCATATTTCATTGTTTCAATATTATATGGCATTATGATTATTCATTGTATCAATATGATTATAATTTAATAATATATATATATATATATACTCCCGTACCCATACCCATACCCTAGGAAAAAAAAATTGCCGAACCGGCGTACCCGAACCTGAACCCGCATTTGAACCCGTACCCGAATCGACAACTTAGGTTACAGTTACAATCCATTGGAAAAAATTTGTGCTTGTAACAGTTACACTCCATTGAAAATTTTAAATAATCCTTGTTAGCTAATACTTTTCATGCTTTAGCTTCACATTGGTAATTATTTTGCAAAGGAGCTGTTACAAATTCATTTAGTCATAAATTGGGGTTGTGTACAATAAATTTGGTTGATCTCTATTTTTTTTTTAAATTTATTGGTTCATATTGTTATCTTAAATTGTATCATTGTATTTGTAATTTTAATATTATCAACCATGTATTTGTAATTGATTCATATTGTTGATCTGTATTATACAACCATGCCCATTATTATAAATCTGTGGAAGTGTTATTTCAAATAATTTTAATGAGATTTTTCTCTAGAATATTATATTTCATTGCATTTTTAAGAGATAAATTTGGTATTGTAGGCCATTCCATAGCTGGTTGTACCATCATACTGTGAGCTGTTATTATTTCAATTTTTAAAAAAGTGTTGTTAAGTCAATAAAGAGAGTTCTAAGTCAATCCCAAAGACCTTTTTACACTCTCCTATGAGACTCACAATGTTTGGAAAAGAGGCATTGAATGGTCTAAGGCTTAAGTGATTAATCAAGGGTGCCATATAAGTGCCAATACTATTATTAAAGGGAGCACAATTCATTTTAAGAGTTTTATTTATTTGTTGGAGCCATATTCATTGTATCATATTGTGATGCTAGCTACTGCACTACTCTTCAAAAAGAAAAATCGATATAATTTGGGAAATTTGTCCTAGCTACATCCATTGATGGTATTATTTTGGAGATTCTATTTTCTTTACATCCATTGATGGTATTCTAAATTTTTTTCTTCTTTTCATTGAGTAAATGAAAACAGAGCATGTAGAATGCACAGTGAGCTTGGGAATAGGGCCAGTCCAATTATTAATAAACCTGTTGCAAAGGTTGACACATCAACATTTTTTAAAGTAATAACAACTCATCAATGACAGTCTTGGTGACCTTGCAATCCAAAGATCAAAGGATCAACATAACAGTGAGGAGAAATGATCTCAAGACATTATTGTTTGTCATTCACACAATTAGACACCAATATCAGTTATCATCATGTCTTTGTGGCATACCTTCTGTCATAATCATGTCAAACATTGCATGATGTTTTGTCAAAAGCTCTTATGGTATGACTGCCAAAGCAAATCTTGGAAATAGTTTGCCTTTGATTATTGGCCAAAGTTATCAAACTAAATAATCATTACCAGCATCCTCAGCTAAATATTATCTAATTTCTAATCCTATATTTAGCCATTATTAGATTACTATCATTGTTGGCCTTAAAGACTTAACATAAACAATATTGTTGATTTAACTTTAATCTTTTTGTTTGTATTGCAGCTCTTTTTTTGCAAGGTTAGCCATCACTCCCATTCAATTTCTGAATTTCATTCTTTAAAATTGCAAGTGGGTAACCTGTATACTTTAGAAGAAAAGTGATGATAATTGTTTTTTGCAATATATGTTTTTGTTGTTAATGTGGGCTCTCTTCTTGATCTGGTAATTCCTTCTATTTTGAAAAAAAACAAAAGTAGAAAAGGAACCCACATGTTTGGCTATGTGGATGACTTTATCTCCTTTAGCTACTACACCCAACTACATCCCTAATTCTCTTTTGAGGTACATCTCTGATAGTAATTACAATATTATCATATAACAAAGTCAGAGATATTGGATTTGGTTTACAGTAATTACAATATTATCAACCATGTATTTGTAATTGATTCATATTGCTGATCTGTATTATACAACCATGTCCATTATTATAAATCTGTGGAAGTGATACTTCAAAATATTTTAATGAGAGTTTTCTCTAGAATATTGTATTTCAATGAATTTTTAAGAGATAAATTTGGTATTAATATTATAGACCATTCCATAGCTGGTTGTACCATCATACTATGAGCTGTTATTATTTTAGTTTAAAAAAAAGTGTTGTTCAATCAATAAAGAGAGTTCTAAGTCAATCCCAAAGACCTTTGTACACTCTCCTATGAGAATCACAATGTTTGGAAAAGAGGCATTGAATGGTCTAAGGCTTAAGTGATTAATCAAGGGTGCCATATAAGTGCCAATACTATTATTAAAGGGAGCACAATTCATTTTAAGAGTTCTATTTATTTGTTGCAGCCATATTCATTATATTATATTATGATGCTAGTTTCTGTATTACTCTTCAAAAAGCCAAATCAATATAATTTGGGAAATTTGTCCTAGCTACATCCATTGATGGTATTATTTTGTCTTTTAATAGCAGTTGGTTTGAAAGGAGCATATGATAAAACATTAATATCATATCTAAATAAATATATTTATGGTGTTTGGAAAACATTATTGACATATTTCTACAATACTAGTTAGATGTATCTTATAATGAACAAGCTAGGGCATAACTCTTGCATAATATGTAGTAATATGGTTGTTTTGGTTGTTCAAGCAAATTACTCAACCATTTTTGGGTTTTACTGAATCCTTATCTTTTTGGAACAAGTTCTATTGAGAAATGAAGAATTTATGACAGTCTACTTCTTTTTGGAACAAGTTCTATTGAGAAATGAAGAATTTATGATAGTCTACCACTGCTTAGTAATTATGCATGTGTTTTCAATGTCAACTGTGAAGGCAATTGAGTAAGGTTAATTGATTAAGTTGATAAACTATGGTGTAGTTTTCTAGGATACAGAGGTAGGTTTGTTTCTTATGAACTCTCTCCTAGGATTGTCCTACTAAGCTTTATGAATTCTTATTGATTATGAATTGTAATTCATATTGTTATCTGAAATAGTTTCATTGTATTTGTAATTACAATATTTAGAATGTGTAATTAGAGTATAGATCTTGTTTTTAATTTCTTAAGTGCAAATTTTTTATTGATTAATTTTAATTTTGCAGCATATGTGATGGATTCCAATGATCGAAAAAGGGCCAGAGTATTGTTAGAATGCCTTACCGTGATACAACAAATAGCATTGCAACTTTGGTGTGATATTAAAGACTCAACAAACATATTAAAGAAACATAAAAAAGATCATCTCAAGCTTCTTGTCATTTAGATGATGAGGTAGAAGATGAAATAGATTTGGAGTTCCATGCAATATGTTGTGAACAACAAAGTTTACTCCTCAATTCAGATTTTTCTACTAGTCAATGGGAAGGGAAGGTTAGTGGTGAGTGGTATATCAAGCCACGTTCCTTGCATTGGTGGAACCATTACATTTTTGAAGTTAAATGTGATGAAAAATGATTCTGTAGTATCTTTAGATTACCGTATGCATTGTTTGAATTTCTATGTGAATCATTGTATGAAGATCTTAAGCAAGGTGATATACCTCTCTCATTAGCAACATCTATCAAGAGTACGGTCCTTCCAGTTGAGAAACAGGTGTCTATTGGTATTTTAAGATTGTCATCTGGAATGTCTATGATTAACATAAGTGAACTTTTTGGGTCTGGAAAGTCAACAGTTGCAAGAGTTGTGACAAAGTTCATCAATGCTATGCATGTTAGTTTTCAAAACTACATACAATGGCCAAGTCATCATTCAACACTTGAACTTGTCAAGTATGGATTTCACCAAAAACAAGGCTTTCTAAATTGTTGTGGGGCTATAGATGTAACTCATATTGATTTTGAGCTTCCACCTAATGAATGTTCATCTGATTGGTATGATTGTGATCACAATTACAATATGTCATTACAAGCCATCGTTGATAGTAATATGCGCTTCATGGATGTTTTTACAAGTTGGCCTAGATCTATAAACGATGCTAGGCTCCTAAGAAATTCTTCCTTCTACAAATTATGTGAAGGTGGAGAGAGGTTAAATGGAATTTCAGTTTCTATTGGTTCATCAACTATGAGAGAGTATATTGTTGGTGATGGCGGATATCCATTGCTACCATGGTTAATAACACCTTTTAGTGGAGCTGCAATAGATGATTAAAGGTTATTCAACTTTAAACTATCTTCAACTCGCATTGTTGTTGAACGTGCCTTTGGAAAGCTAAAAAATGTTTGGCGAATTTTAAATTCAAAAAATTGTCATCCAAATTTGCGGATGTTGCCAAAAAGTATTTTTGTGTGTTGTATTTTGCATAATATTATGTTGACAGTTGAAGAAGACGACGGTGAAGCTAGTTGTCTTGATGAGTATGAGAATAATATTACAAACAATGAAGCAATAGCAAGGGATTCTGCTGCTAACCGAATGTCCTTAATGGAATTCGTCAACGACAATGAAAATGTTGTACATCTGAATAGTTGAAGGCTGAACTTTGATCAAGACTTTGAAATATTCTTACCTTTTTGTCTAAATTTTGTCACCTTTATTATGATTCTTTTTACAATAACTCATGATTAGTTTTATGATATATTAACTGCCAAAAAATAATATATTTGCTTAAATCAGTTTTTATGCTTACTTCTACACTATTATTTTCATTCTTTCCTATTGTGTGGTTTCTTCATTTACTAATGCATTCCTTTGTTTCTCATGAGCTATTATGTACAGAGAAGCAGTTTTTTTAAATGTTTTTTGCTCTATTAGAGTCATCTTCAATATTCAATATCATCTAAAAATGTCAATTGGTAATATTAAAAGCACCTCACACAAACAGTCGGCATGTTGCTGTGACGGTGTAAAAACTTTAGTTTTACTTCACTATGGTCAATTTTACAACCTGTTGTTTGAATAAAGTTTACTTACCTATTAGAAGTGTTTTGTTTAAGGTTTTGTGTACTGTCATAAAAAAAGTAAAGTAAGATGGATTCTTGTATGTTAATTTTATTTTATTGTATTAAGTAGTCTGTTAAAAATAAAATTGAATGCAACTTCTGATTATATATTGAGAGTATTATAACAAATTCAAAAAGAATTAGTGTAAAATTGAATGCAATTTATGCTCTGTACATATTGAGAGTATTATAACAGATTTAAAAAGAATTAGTGTAAAATTGAATGCAACTTCTGCTAGCATCATTTTTGTCTGTATAGATTGAAAGCATTATAACGGATCTGAATGTCTTCATTGTTAATTCTCAGTCCACAAATTTCTCCTAAAAAAAATGAGCAGTGGTTGCTAATGAAAATAAGCTAAGCAGCCACATGAGACATGAGGTGAGAACACAAATAACATTCTTATGAAAATAAGCTAAGCAGCCACATGGGACATGACATGAGAACACAAATAACATTCTTAAATTTTTTTCTAAAAAATCAATTTCATAATGACAATATATCTATGGATTTCTATTACACAAATAAAAAGATAACTTTTACTAATAGACACATAAAAATGCAACTTTTACCAATAGACACATAAAAAAACAATTTTTTATTTATTTATATGGATTCTCTAAGAATCAACTTTCATTGTGAATACTATCTATCGGTGTAAATATATAATTTGATTTTAAAAAGTAAAGAAAAATATATATGTAAACATAGTAACTTGGATTTTTTCAACTTTAATATATTTGTTATACTTTTCAATTTATTAGTATGATGTATAATTGTTTTGGAAAAAAATGTTAAAATGACTTGAATTTTTATAACTTTGATCTATTCCCTACACTTTTGAAAATAATTAATTATAACTTTGATTTATTTGCTACACTTTTAAAAATAAATAATTATTAAGATATGCAATTATTTTGATTTTTTTTTTTTGTTGAAATGACTTACTTGGATTTTTTTCACTTTGATTTATTTGTTGCACTTTTATTCTGCACTTTCTTATTCGCTACACTTTCTTATTTGCTTTTTGGTTCTCAATTTATTGCTACTTTATAATTTGTGAAGTGATGTCTTTTACATTTATATATCTTTTTATTGTTTTATTCTCCTTATTTAATTGCTCACACTTTTTAATTACCCCTTATTTAATATATCAACCATTTAATTGAAAAAGTTAAACATTTTTTTATTTACACACATCTATTCCACCTCTCCACGTAATTAAAATATTATAATTTTTTTTTTAAAATATATTTGAATTTTAAAGAGGTCGTAGTGTGACCCATTACACAAACTCACAAGATGTGAAATGGGTCATGACCCATTACAAAGGCCATGGTCTCTATTTTAAAAATTAAAACCCAAATGAAAAAGTAATTGGCCCCTATCATCTACATATTTAGCCCACTCTAATAAAGCCTTTAAATTTACAAGGTCTCAAGCACACTAAAACGTGGAAGACTCGCGGAGATGATGAATTGCTTGGATTTACTAAGAAACAACAATTGGGTCCTGGTATAATAAAATTGGGCATCCTAATAGACTAATGAAAACAAAAAGGTATATTATTCAAATAGGACATACAAAATGGATCTATGATTAACAAACAGAGGGGAAAAGAAAATAAATCATAATTGTTAAAAAAATTAAAAATAAAACATGAAACTTGATGGATCAGAAAGTGGGTGAATCCCTACTAAATTCTTCATATCAACAACTCAAATCCTCCATCCCGTGTACACCAATAGCTTGCACCAAGAAATAATATAGAGGAGGAGAATGCATATTTATTATAAATATATATAGCATGAAAGAATGGAGTTGAAAACCCTAACCTTCTAAATCTAAATTTATGTAATTTTCATTATTATTACTATTCAAACATTATTATATTGTTGAAATGCAATAAATTAAAATATTTGTTTATTATACATTAAAATATATTTAAAACACACAAATAAAATAAACATTATCAATTAGAAACCTATAAAATGAATTACATATTTTTTTACATATTCATAAAAATAATATCTAAATTTATCTGTCATGAACCTTGATTTTGGTCTTCATATTCAATAAATCCTCCTTCTATGTGTATTGAATCCTCTTGTGCTTGTTGTGATTAATCACTTTTGCTTCTTGTGATGACTTAATGGGAGGTGGATTGTATTTATAAGTAGATTACAAAGGCATTATGTGTTTTTTGTTTTAAATTTTTATTTATTTTATTTTTAAATTTCAATTCTTTAGAAATATGTATATAAATTTTTAAGATATTAAATTTTTGTTTTTAGATTTTTTTTTTAAATTTCAGTTTTAGCTTTTTAGAAAGATATTATATTTTTCTAAATAAACAATAAGATATAATTTTTAGTTTTAAGACTATTGTTTTTTGATTTTCAATCTTATTTTTTAGAAATATATCTATAGTGTTTTTCTAAATAGATAATAAAATATAAATAAATATTTAATGTTTTAGATTTTTTTGTTTTTTATTTTTAGTTTTTCATTTTTTATTTTAAATTCTAGATTTTTAAGAATATATATATATATATTATATTATATTATCTACATTTTGATTTTACCCTAAACTTAATCCTAATCCAAACCCTAACTCTAATCCTAACCAAAATCTCTAATTGTAACCGTAATTATAACCCTAACACTAATCATACCCATAACTATAACAATAAGCCTAACCCTAACCTTCACCCTCACAATATACTAATTAAATATATAATTATATATTTAATTAAAAATATTATTAAATCTATTATTAATTATATAATTAATTAAAATATTATTATACTTTATTATAAATATAAAGTGTTATACTTAAATCTTATAAAAATTATATTAATATAAAAGCATTAATAATAATTATATAAAAAAATAATTTTTAAATTTTTAAAAATGGGGGAGCGAAAAAATTACAGAGATGCGAGTTTTACCAAAAGGGCGAAACCCTAATGCGGTGGAGCAAGTTTCCAAAGGAAAGGTTGTTACCGATGAAAGGAAGGGCGAGGCTAGCGAGAGGGATTCTCTATGTGAGGCGGCTTGTCATCGATCTTTTGTGACTATCGACATCTTTGAAGAAGCCCTTGAGGATATGACAATGTTGGAGGATTTGACAATAATATGCAGGGTGGTTGGCCCTCGTTGTGATCAAAACACTATCTGATCCTGGATCAATGTGAATTGGAAGGAGAATGAGATTGTCAAATTCATTCCCAAGGGATTTTTTATCACAATCTTCCTATCCTTGAAGGCACGAGAGGATATCCTTGAAGGTGGTCTATGGAAAATGGGTGATTCTCCTTTGTATATGCAAAATTTTGCCCTAATTTTAATCCTATAAAGCATGATCCATATGAAAAACCAATATGGATTCAGTTGTATAATCTGCTACTAGAATATTGGGTGAAGGAAAGTTTGGTGAAGATCAAAAGGTCATTGGGCACCTTGGTTGACACAAACACAAAGATCATTAAGGATGACTCATATATCTATGCCCTACTCAAGATTGCGGTTGTAAGGAAAATCCCCAAGGAGATTCTTCTGTGTGTGGGTGGTGAGCATTGGGTGCAGCAGGTGGAAGTGGAGGAGGAAAGATTTTATTGCACCAGATGTAGAGGGAGGGACCATAATGTGGACAAATGTCAGAGAGCACCAAGAAAAAAAATGGCTTGGAGATCAAAGAGGGAATATCAAGTGGATCCATCTCTAGGAAGGGTTCAACTCAAAAGTTGTCTACAACATCTATGTTGGGGTCTTTAGATCCTAAAGTTGTTGCCCCTTATTTAGCCTTGGTTCCATTTGTGCCCATGGGGTTGGGGGCCTGAAGGGTGGGTAACGTTGATTGGGGTGATCTTGATCAAGCAAATTTGGATGGGTGCTTGGCGTCGGGGGCTATAGACGGGATGGAGAATGAGGTGGTTTTGGGGGATGAGTCTTCGAAGTGTGAGGAGGAATTTGCTATGGAAGATGAACTAGACATAATCAAGCCTAAAAGCATAAGCTAGTCGACGATTAGGTTCTTGGATAGGTCAAAGAAAGGCCGAAGTAGGAATTCCAATAGGCAAAAGAGGGAGGAAGAAGCTAGAGAGAAGGGTCTCCTGAGCATCAAGGATTTTTTGACATCCAAGGGAGCTAAGGCCTCCCTTGCACAATAGTGAGGATTATAACATGAAATTTCAAGGGCCTATTGGTCCTTGACAAATTATTCTTGATTAAGCATCATTTATATAGGAGAAAGGTGAACACCATTCTACTTTAGGAGATAAAAATCAATGCTCTAGAAGGGGAGAAATTCACCAATTACTATAAACCAAGGAAAGATATTTTTTGTGGAGCAGTTGGATCTATAGGGGGTTGGGGATATTATGGTCCCTGAGTATTGTGGACATCAATCTCATCGAGGCAAGTTCGAATTGGATGCTTGGCTAGGAAAAATGCAGGATGGCGGATATGGAGTTTTTGATTTTTAATGTTTATGGGTCGGTTGGGACTGAAGACAAATTGAAGGTTTGGAAGGAAATTATGGTTCGGGATGATCAATTGACCAATGATTTGATCATTCTGGGGGTGGACTTCAATACTATTTTGGATCTAAAATAAAAAATGGAGGTCTGCAAAAGGTAAACAAAGTGATGCTTGACTTTAGGGAATTCGTCTCTGACTTATCGATGGTGGATTGTGAGCCTAAGAATGAAGTTTATACCTGGACAAACAGGAGACTAAGATTCACTAATATTGTAGAGAGGATTGATAGATTTCTATTAGGATTGAGTTGGTGGGGGGATGCTTTCAGTTGTAGCACCTGCATTGTTCCTATTTTCATTTCAAATCATTTTCTGGTGTAGCTGGACTTGGAATTGAGTGAAAAACCTACTAAGGGTTATTTCAAATTCGAATCAATGTGGTGGCGAGATCAAGATTTATTAAAAAAATTGGAAGTGTGATGGAAGAGAAGTTGTGTTATGGTGGTTCAGTTAGCTTATGTAGTGCCCCTCAGTCTGGATTTGCTTTTAGACTACTACTTGGATGCATTTGGAGATTATGACATTGTTTGATGATACTTAGACGATTATGACTCTTTGATGCTTTGTTATGATGACACTGTTATATTTGATGTAATGATGATACCATGCTAACTAGATTAGTTTATTTGTTTATATGAGTTATCATGGATATGAATGTTATGTGTTTTCTATCATGATTTGACATCAGTTATTTCATGTGTCGATGTATGGGTGAAGGGGAACAGGGTCACATCACTCACTTGTGAGTGCCCTGCGATGTTGCAACTTTCCCTTCACGGTGTGATTGATTGCTTTCCCTATGTACATGTTCGATCATGTGATTGACTGCTTTTCCTATGTACATGTTCGACTGTGTGATTTTCTATTGGCTATAGGTACTAGGCATCGACTCTGCCTGAATTTCCAAGTTTGAGCATGCCTCATACCCAATGGAGGTTGTTGATACAAAGATAGCATCAGGTTCCCCATGTTGAGCCATCATCCTTGACGAGGGTGAGTGTTCATTTATCATTCCTTGTTCATGTGGTCCATCTGAGTTGGTTTGTCATTGTTATTGTCGTTTTCCCTTCCATTTTATTTTGTGGTCTAGTACCTTGGGTGTTCAGTTCATTTAAGTTATTTTCTTGATTGATGCTTGATGGACTTTATTTTAAATAAATGAGTATCATAATAAAATTTGTAATTTTCATAAATACTATTAATGTTTTGGTTAAATTAAATAAATTAAAACCTATAGTTCAATATAGAACTAATTAAATAATATATTAATTATTTGATGATACAAGGATTAAAATGAAGGGATTAAATTAATAAATTAAATATTTTATAGTGGAATTAATGATGGATGGGAACTATATGGTACGATGAAATTATAAAAATAATAGTGAAATGGAAGTTGTGACTAGTGGTGAAATAAAAGAAAAATAAATAAATTATATAAAAAGAGAGGATATAGTTATGGAGACTGGAGGATAATAATTAAATGAGTTGTAGTTATCTAGAGGGGGGAATTTTATTATTTTCTTTTTGGGGGAAAAACTAATCGAGAATGCTACTGTGAATAATTTTCCCTAATCTTGGAATTCTCTGGTTCTTGAAAAGTGGATCTGGTTTTTTTGAAGGTTTGAAGAATTGAAGGGTTTCTTGTGTCAGACTCTTGAGGTATTGCTTGAAAGTTTGGAGCTAGAAACTGGAAATAGCATAGCTCAGCATCAAGATCTCAACTCAGTTTAACATCCAAAAGTAGGTTCATTTCTTATTCAATCTTCATACATTGATATTGAAAAGAAAGTTACAATGAAGAATAATAAAACAATATCTATTCATTGGTGTATTCCAGTTGAAATTATGATTATTATTGCTGAGGATTGAAAACCCTTGTTGCAAATAAATTGCCTGATTGTAACCTATTTGCTATTAAAATTTGTTATCTCTTCCTATTATGATTGAGTTTTAAGTTGGGTGAATTATATTTCTTCTTCAAACAAGTGGTATTGAATCTTTTCTTGCATTTCGATTACCTCTGTACAAGATTTAGTTCAATACTGAAGCCATGCAAACTAAGATTAAAGGTTAATTTGCTCCCATGGCTTATACAATAGACTGGGTTTAATTTATTTATACCCTTAAAGAGTATATTAATTATGCATTCAAACTGCATTTTAGGCCTACATTTATACGCGTGCATTATATGTGTCGGCCTGAAGCTTACATATTTGGTACACATTTATGTGTCAGCCTGCAGCTTATAGTTTCTATATACCTCATATGCGTTGGCCGTAACATACAATATAAACATGTGTTATGTGTGTCAGCTTTGTTATATTTACATGCCCTTGCAAATATATATATATACACACGTGCTTCTTGAATATCTATATCGATATATTCTTGCATGCATCCTTATCTTGCATTTAGAAATGTATATAGTAAGCAATAACTATAATGCATATGGAAATCAGTATGCATATATATAAATGTGTGTAAATCAATACTAATATCTATACATTTCCATGGTTTGAACTTACTCTCTATATGTGAAAACAAAACTTTATTTGATATTACAAAATTTATGTGAAATGATATATAATTATGTATATATATATACATATATATACATATATATATATATATATGATCATATATGTATATAGTTGATGAAATTAAATATTGAACTTTACTGCTTTAATTATAAAATGAGCTTGTATGAGAAATAATTGATTTAGTGCAAAATATGAATATGAAGAATTGGTGTGCTGTGTAAATGAAAGAGCTGAGTATAAGAATAACATATTATCAATTGGCTAAGAGGAATGTTGTGGTAATGTTAAATGAATGTTTTGAATGCCACTCTAATGTTCTTATTTCTTTATGTGGTTGCATCATTTTTGAAGCAAAGTGAATGCTTGTGGTTCGGTTATGAAAGATGGGACTTGTTAAATGCTTATTTCATCTTGTGATGAGGATACTATGAGTCTTCTAGAGGTTAAAAGAAGTTGTCTTCATGGTGTATTCTTCAGTATTCCCCTGTGATGTTTTTCTTGCATTTTAAGGGTAAGTGATGATCTTTAGCCTTGCACTTTATGTTTTCCCATGTGGTTTTTATGTGAGCAGGAAGGGTTATGCCTCATTTAAATGTTTATGGGAATGAGATTTGTGATTGTGCAAGTGGCCTTGCTCTTGTTTTATTGGGGTCTCCTTGTTGTCAGTAGGGGATTGACTCTTAATGGGGGCCAACGCACAAAGTGGCACTTGTGTAACCTATGTGGGAGTTTTGGTAATTAAGTGAAAACCTAAAATGAAATAGGGGTTGGGTAGTAATTTCAACTAAAAAAAAAAAGTTAATGCCTCACTCATGACCCATGCGCTCATATAGGCTTGGGATGAGTTGAGAAGGACTGAAATGGCAAAATCAATCCCCTCATCCTCATGAGGGGTATGTTGATTCCGCATAGGGTTGCATGAGGGGACAAAGATTGATGGAGGTTGTTAGGGTAACCCAAGATGGGGATCAAGGACTAGGAAGATCTATCTGGGTAACCCATGTAAACTATGTGATGACACTCCTACAACAAGCTTATGTTCCCTTGACTCTTGATTCCCTTGATCTTATGTACCTTTATAAGTAATGTCACTGCCATTTAATGTTGATCTTTACTTGTACATTGATGTCTTTTCAACATTGTGTTGTCTTTTGTCCTTGCCTAATTGTGTTGGTGGGACCCTTTGCTATCTCCTAATATAGGGGGTGGACCTTTGGGTTCCACATGGTTGGGTGGAAAGTGCATTGTTCTTTATTGGGTTCCCTCTTCTTATTCGAGATTGTGATGACTTCTCTTGGATTGAAGACTTATGTATTGTACCAGCTCATGTGGATTGTTACTCATGTACTTGTATTATAACATCATTTGATGTATCATGTATCATACATTTGATGGACTCTCCTCTTGTGTTTAAGGAGAAACTACCTATTCTCAATGTAATATTGCAATATTGTAACTTATTCTAGAACTTTGATTGTATTTGATCAAGTTAATGATATTGAATTAAATGGTTTCTATAGAGGATTCATTATGATTAATGATGTTACTTTGATATTAGCAAGTTGAGATACATGTTTTAATTCAAATTAGTATTATGGCCAGTGTAATTTGAGGGCATCTTGGATAATGAGAAGTACTCAAGATTTGATATCTTGAGGAGTGACTTCTTGGGGTTTTGTTATCTCAAGAAGTCACTACTCAAGATATCTTATCTTGAGGTACTACTTAATATATTATGGTACCTGAAGGTGGTTCATGTTGGTATTATTGGACTTATGTAAATTTGAATATGGTTATCATTCTTGTTACATACTCTTGTAAATTCAATGTTAGAATCATATTGACTATTGCTTATGATAGCTAAATAGATTGCCTTATTATTCATTATTATTGTTATGATATGGATAGTTCATAATGCTCATTGGTTTGATTTAAAGTTATGAATTTTAACTCTTGTTAATCAAGTTTATGGGATCCTAGTAGTGTAGTCATAGACCTTAGAGGACTTAGATTTGATTAGTGTTAAGTGTTCCATTTACAATAGTGTGTTTAATGCACTTCAAAAAAAATTGTACCATTTTTAGGTGTTGTTAGTGTGTTATCCTCTAGGGTCCTATAGTAGGAGCTTACACATGGTATCAGAGCCCAAGTTCAAACACTAGGTGCTTTGGGTATATACAAGAGCCCATTAAGTTGTATTAGATGTATAGATTTTGAAGTTTATGTTTCACTTTTGACCTCGTATAATACCCTGAACCTATCTTTGGTGGTGTCTGTGTAGGATTATGCCTAGAGGTAGGGGTCGAGGTCGAGGATGCAGTAGAGGTCATGGTGGTGGCCATAGGGTTAATTTCCAGGACTCTCCCCCTCAGAGTTCCCACGAGTCTGACCGTGAGGAACAACAGAGTTCCCAGAATAATTAGGGAGGTGGAGATCAGAACCCTAAACAACCAAGATTAGATGGCACACAAATGTGTTACTTACTTGAGGAAATTCTTGGTTGTCTTGGTCCAAGACCGTTGGGAGAATAGTTGATAGTTAGGGAGAGGGAGAGGTCTCCCAGGAGAAAGGAGGTTACTACAGAGCAAGAGGCAGTTTTAGTTGGGCATATGAGAGATCTGTTGAGAGCTTGTCCTCCTACATTTAATGGGATTGGTAGTGGTTTGGAGGCTAAGACATGGTTAATTAATCTGAACAGGTGTTTCACTATGCACCCATATTGGTAGCAATACCAAGGCTAGGTGTGCTATCATGCATCTCTGAGGTTTTGCTTCCATATGGTGGCATTTGGAGGAGCAAAAGCTCCATTTGGATATAGACTTAGTCTCATGGGAAATTTTCTTAAAGAGATTTAGAGCTTGGTTCTCGTCCAATCATTGGAAACAATATTGTGAAGATGAGTTCCATGAGTTGAGGTAGTTGGCAATATCATTTGAGCAGTACAAGAGAAGATTTTATGAGCTCAAACAATATACAGGAATAGGTGATGATGAGGTTATGTTAGTACAACATTTTATCAAGGGCTTGAATGCTCATATCAGTAGGTGTGTTCGATTCTTTGAGCTGAAAACTATGGAGATGGTGGTGGAGAAATCTCAGATAGTTGAGGAGAATTTGGCTATGGCTTTAGGTGGTCACTCGAGGGTTCAGATTGGCAGTGAACCTCCAATAGGTTTTAGTTCTCGTGGTGGTTGGACTCAGTCATTTGGTCCTTCTAGGATTCACTAGGCACCCTCTAAGGGTGGTTAGCAGTAGGAGCATCACTCTTAGTCAAAACATAAGAACTCTCAGTCTTGATAGAGCGACAGGATTCAATTCGGGAGAGATAGGAATTGGAGGTGAAACAAGCATTATCACTTTGATCAACCAACCAAAAGTTCATAGTCTATAACTGATAGGGGCAATGTTCAACAATCTAGTGCACCTCTAGGTAGTAGAGGTTTTGGCAGAGATGCATGGAGCTTCTCTTGTGGCTAGCAGGGTCACATTGCTCGACAATGTCCTCAGAAGGGTACATCTGGATTTAGTCAGAGACTAGGGTGCTTCTCTTATGGCCATTAAGGGCATGTTGGACAAGTATATTGGAATGTCAGGGTAGATATTGAACAAGGAAAAATCTAAGATATTTTTCCTTAACACGAAGAAGCCTTTGCGGAAAGAGATTTCTAAAGTGCTTGGATTTTTGATTTACTATATTTTGGCAAAGCACTTGGGTATCCTAGTGTTTTAGGGGGTGAGAAAATTGTCCTTATGGGAGGACCTATTAGGCCAATGCCAGAATAAATTAAAGTCTTGGAAAACTAAATGGTTGTCATTTGTAGGCATAATTCAAATGATTAGATCGGTATTATCTGTCGCTCTCATTTATGCAATGTCTTGTTTCAAACTTCCTAGAAAAACTTTGGGGATCTTGGAAGTTTTCTTAAAGAAATTCTTGTGGGAGAGTGCGAAGGAGGTGAAAAATAATCCTTTAATTTGGTGGGAGGTTGTGTGTTGTTTGAAAGAAGACGGGGGGGTCGGACTTAGAAGGATGGAGCTTCTTAATTTCGCATTGGGTGCTAAGATGAGTTGGAAATTTTTTAGGAAGCCTGATCGACTTTGGTGTAGAATTATTCAAAACAAGTATTTGGATAACCTGGACCTGATGAGGATCATGACGATGGAAAATTTGGCTGGGGGTTTAGCTATTTGGAAGTTCATTTGGGAGAGAAGATGATATAGAACATATTTCATGGAGGATTGGGGATGGGCGTTTGACGAATTTTTGGAATGATCCATGGAACGACCTGGAATCTTTGGCTTCAAAACTTGGTGCAAAAGATTAGATTAACTGTGCAATTGAGGTGTATGACTGCAAAGTGGTGAACTATGTCATACATTTGCATGATGTTGATGGTGAATGATTTGGTTGGGTTGACTTTGGAGACACACACATTCTGATTGACGACCTATTATGCCTCCAAGAGGAGCTTGGCAAGGGAAGGATTCTTTTGACCTCAAAGGCGAATGAGTTGATTTGGTATGGATCAAAGACAATTGAGTATTTGGTTAAGATGGGTTATAATATTTAGTGTTCCATGAGGGTGGTTGGTGATTGGCCATTAAAATTGTGTTGGAACTCCCAACTGCTCCCAAAGGTTGGGGGATTTTTGTGGAAAACCCTGCACAAAAAATTTCTAACTGATGGCTGGTTGGTTAAGTTTGGGATTCAGGGGCCTTCCATGTGCCCTCTCTATCATGTGGAATGGAGAGTGGGTTGATCACATTCTTCTATCTTTCCCTTATTCTTTCGAATGTTGGGACTAGTTACAAGGGTCATTGGGTTGGAGTTCTCCCAAGCAACATGATTTGAAAGATTTCTTATTGAGCTGGTCGATACGATCGGGGAAGGAGCTATGGAGTGAGGTGTGGTTGATGGTGCCATCTCTCGTTGCCTAGAATCTGTGGAAAGAATGTAACCAATTTTTTTTAATGAATGATCATTATCTTCAAGTGAGCTTATCTAGAAATTGGAGCAAATTATAAGTGAGCTTGCGAATGCTAAGTGCACAGTCAAATGAGCAATAATGTTTTCGTCATGGGATAATGAATTAAAAAAGAAATGAGACTTTCTTCGTCCCCCCTCCCTTGATCACATCATGTGAAATGAAGCTAAGGAAGATGGTTTGATGGATTACTCCTCAGTTGAGGCATGTTAAACTCAATTTTGATGGTGCGACCCGAGGTAAATTAGGGCCGGTTGGGGCTGTGGTGGTCATTCATGATTCAAATGGTCAGTGTCTAATGAGAAATGACACTTAAACTTGGGGTGACTAATAATAATGTGGCAAAGATGGAGGCATCGGCTTCAGGTTTTAAACTGTGTCTAGAGAAGGATAGGTGGGTGGTTGATATTGAGGGGGACTCCATGTTGTGTGTCGAGGCTATGCGAAAGAAAAAGGTGGTAAATTGGAAACTAAAAGGTGGTCTTATTGAGGTGTGTCGCATCCTTGAGTTGATGGAGGATTTCACTATATAGCACATATATAGGGAAGCTAACAAAGTATCTAACGTGTTAGCCAACATGGGGATCGACATGGATGCCAAGGTGGAGTTATTTGATAGTCATAATATTCCTGAGTGGTTGGTAGTGGTGGTCAAAGAAGACATGATGTTGGGTTGACAAGGTCATGCTGATGTTGTTCTCACAGAGGTGTAGATGTGTGTGATGGCGGTGTTGGTCCTTATCAGGTGGGCGTGTTGGCATGGTTGCTACCATTTGGTGGCTTCTGGTTGGACTAGATGTCATTTCATTTATGTGACCAACATGGTGGATGATTTTTTGAATCCATTTTTGGTTTCTTGTTGGATAATAGTTATTTAGGGATTGCATTTATTATCTCACATTGGCGAACTGGTTTATGCAGGTGAACATGGCTATGCATTTTGGTGTGGCTTACAGATGCTTGGGTGGCATGGGGGAGAGGGAAAAAATGAACGAACAAATTTGGTTCTTGTTCCCCAAGGCATAGGATAAGGAAGTCAACTTGATCAAGAAGGTTGTTGGTGATGACTTTTGGAGTAGGCCTCACACTCATGACAACCAGATTTTGGAAAGGTTCTTTACCAATTACGTGCAGGTGTTGGGTGCTAGGCTATGATGTTTGTGTGATGCTCCCAGATATGGGAGAAATGAGACATATTTGGTTGTTTGTGAAGCTATTGATCAAGTGCCTTTAGAACCTAAAGATAGTCTTGTGGTTGGAATCCTTGGCCTTAACCAGGACAAGAAGAAATAGAAGCTACATAAGGCCTAGAAGCTTTTCAAGAGAGGGGTCGAAAAGAAGAACAATACAAGTGATTTTATGCATTTTATTGAGGCCAACCCTTGTTTGATGGAAGAAAATGTGATTGCTCGACTAATAGACATGGTTGATAGTGTTGGTTATTTGTACCATTGATGTCGTATGGCGAATGTATCTTTTTTTCGAATCAATAAAGGGAGCTACCCCCTTTGGTAGCACTTATCAAAATATTAATATTTTTTTTATATATAATTAATTAAATTATTATTATACTTGTGATCTCCTAAAATTTTCTAACCTATTCTAAGATGCAAAACTAACTAATAATGCATTAAAAGGAACAACACAAGAAATACACCTCAAGATTAGCCTAAGGAATGATGAGCAAGGGAACAAGATGAAAAAAAAAAAAAGTGATTATACCTTCATGCTGCTTATTCCTTGGTTGGCCCTTGATCTTTGAATGTTTTGTGTGCTCCTTGGATGGCAAGTGAGATCAAATATGCAAGGTGATATGCAAGATGAATGAGGACATGGTAATGGTGAACTTCAATGCTATGGTGAAGGTAAGAAATGCTCAAATGAAAAATTTGCAAGAGTTTGGTAGCAAAAGTCTGATTCTCTTAAAATGAGAGAGGGGGTCTTTATAGAGAAATTTGAATTCTCTAGAGAATTCAACGGTTGAGATTAAGCCAAAAAATTCAAGATGAAGGGCTATGGTGAGTTGAGGACTCACAAGCCCTCACATCTTGACATGTGGAATGCGAGATGGCTTAGGGTGAGATGATGTGGGAGTGAGGTGGAAGAGAGGTACATAATGTGGAGGAAGGACAAGTACCTTGTAGGTACCTTGGGGGATGAGGAGAATCTTGGGTGAATAAAAGTGAATTACAAACACACATGCTTGAGAGAGTCTAATGGATAAGAGAGGGTTTCTGAAAAGGTGGGGATTTACCACATGTGAGTGATGTGACAAGTCAAAGATTCTAGAAGACTTTGGCACATGTGATGCGACAAGTCAAAGGTTCTAGAACTTGCATGGGGAAGAGAAGATTCCTTGGAGGAATAAAAGTGAATTAAAAATTCACATGGGGAAGAGAGGAGCCTAGGATGAATAAATGTGAATTAAAAATTCACATGGGAAAGGGAGTCAAGGCCAAGAAAGGCAAGTGGAAAGGTTGACTAAAAAAGGTATGCTAAATGTGGCTAATGACTTTGATTAAGGTTGTGCAAACCCTTGATTAGAATGATTAATGAGAGATTAGAAGCAAGTGAGAGATTATGGAGGATGTGACACTAATTTTGATTAAGTGGTGCACATCCTAATCATAGATTAATTAATTTAATCCAGATTAGATGAGGATTATGGAGGATGTGACAAGGAGAGAGAAGGCAAGGAATTAAAAATTGATTTTTAATCAAAAGGTTAAGTGACTAAATTAAATAAATTTTCCTATTTATTTAATTTAGAGGAAAAAAGGGGCAAGGTAAAGTATTTAATTATTCAATTACATACTTTAGGAACCTTAGGTAGAAAATGAAATAATGATTAAATAAATTATTTAATAATTATTAATGAAATAGATGAATAGAGTAGACGATTTTGACCATGTGGAAGTGGTCAAATTTAGATGTCTACATTTTGCCCCTCTTCGAAGTACTGTTAGAATAACAATGTTTCAAAGAAAAGAAAATGCAGATGACTCTATAGAGAAAGTACCCAGAAAATGATGCCCCAATGTGGGGAGGAGGAACTGAGCTACCCAATCAGTGGGGAATAGATGAAGATGTCCCAATCTTGCAAAGGAATGACTATGGCAGGGAAAATAGATAAATAGTAAGGGTATGCCCCCTCATGAGGGCGATGGGGGAAAAGAGAGGGGTCCTGGGTGACATCTTGATAGGAAGAAATGAAGGGTATGGTTGGAAAGTGCACAAAAAATAGGCAAGTGTTCTTTTTCAACGAAGTCAAACGGACAAACGATTTACAAATGGTGGCCCTGGGAAGGAAAGGGAAGAAACGTGTCAGAGGCCTACAGAGGGGCGGATTTGCCCCACTGCAGGAGGGTGGATCTGCCCTGGCATAGGGTTTATACACCCCATGGCTGGGTGGGTCCGCCCCGGGGCCGGGTGGGTTCACCCTGATGTGGGGCGGGTTCGCCACAGCCGAGGGCAGGTCCGCCCCACAGTTGAGGGCGGGTCCGCCCCACCACGAGGCAGGGCCGTCGAGCGGCCGTGGGTGGATCCACCCCACCATTGGGCACTGCCGCCATGTGGCCAAGGGTAGATCTGCCACACGATCGAGGGCTGGAGATTGATGGAGGAAGGGATGGGGGAAATTATGAGAAACGAGAGGATGAAAGAGGATATGAAGATGATGATGTAAAGTGATGGATAAGAAAAGATGATAAGCGATGGGAGATAAAGGTGAGCACAAATGGATTCCAGGATAAATATGATGTTTCCCCAGTCAAGCTACAAGCCAGGTTGGGCAGATGGTTGACAGAGTGTTATGGATGAGGGAATGATATATCCCAAAACAACACAAGGATAGGGAAGGATACATCCGGATGAGGATGAGGATGAGTATTTTTGATGAGGGAAGGATACATCCCAGAACAACACAAGGATAGGGAAGGATACATCCCATAGATGATAATGATGATGATGATGATCAGATCAAGGCTTGTAGCAAGGCTGGGAACAAGACCAAGAGTGTGATTAGATTATTTGAATGGATGAGGATGGGGGAGACATGCAAGATGATGGAATGGAAAATGAAATGCAATCCTAATGTAATTTTCCATCCTTAGAGCATTGAATTTTGTTATAGCATAAGACACCAAGTGCCAGGGTATGAAGAACCAAGGTGAATTAGTGTCTAATGCATAAGACAAACACAATAGACAAGAAGGCTATGCCAACACCCCAAAGTCATGAAGAACTTGGTCGGGCCAGGTATTGGAAAAACCACAAGCACAAAAGGATGCCCCAATGTAACACAAGACCTCAGAGAGTCTTGGTGGGTACTACACAAGACAACCAAGAAGACAACAAAGAAAAGATCAAGATACACCCCTGTGTTTACTAGTCAAAGCACACCATGATATGATAGATCAAGGTGATCATGACAAGTGATGATAGGGAGCTCAAATGGCAAACAAACTGTCAAAAAATCAAAAGATCACAATAAAGTTTCAAACGCCATTTGCCACAGGATCAAAGGGATGGATGAGGTTGATGCGATCTATTAGGAAGGATACATCCTGTTTAGACCAAAGATGGAGGATAGATTGGTTGATCAACATGACACAAGATATCTAAAACTGATTGAACCTCATGAGATTAATGACCTTTGTTTGTAAACACCAGCTAGGATAGGGACATTCTTGATGACACGACAAGACGACAGGATGATAGGATGACAAGACAAAAGGCAATAAAAACCCTAAAGACCTAGGGGATCGAGGGTTGATCAAAGATCAACCTTGCCTACATGAAAGCGCAGAGCCCTCGTAGTTCGATAAAATACCATGGATAAAAGTGGAAAGAGGACAAGGGTGACCAATGATGGATGGCGAAAGACATGAAAGATACCCTAGGGGTAGACAAAATGATTTAGCCTTGCCTATGAGAGAGCACAGGGGCAACGTAGTTCAATACATGGCCAAAGATAGATGATGGAGGATGATAAGACAAACAAAAGACAGAGCCCTAGGGGCAGATGAAATGATCGACCTTGCCTACATGAAAGTGCAGGGGCAACGTAGTTCAAACAAGACCAACGACAGATAATGGATAAGGGATGATGAGATGACCATGATAAATGGATAAAAGGATGGAGCTGATATGATGAGACAGGATAGGCCGTGCGGAGGGGATGGTTGATATGTGTAAGATATGTATGATGTGAAGCTCAGGTATGGGATAGGTATTTAAATCATTAGAATATGAATTGGAAAGGTGAGACGATGGATAGATGAGTGATGAAGATATGAGAAAGATGTGGGAAATAGATAGGAATTATGAGAGGGAGGTAGCAGGGCATTGGATTGGATGGGGGTAGCCTATAGCTAGATACCAATGACAAGGGATTATGAGATAGGAGGAAAATATAAGTAAACAGATGGATGGATAAAGATGGGGAGATAGAAAGATGCTAGGATAGGTGGATAGAGAGATAAGGAAATGGAAGGATGGAATGGATGTTTAGATAGGGGTATGGGTAAAAAAGGACTAGTGGATGAGAGTATAGGAAGATAAGGATTTGGTAGATGGAATGGATTATGGAATGGATAAATGGATGGGGAGGTAAGGATGGGTAGGATGGGGAGATGGAGAGGATTAACTAGAGGGATGGATGAACGATGTCTCCAAGGACTCTATCGCAAAATAAGGAGATGCCCCCACTCTACATGTGTCATGTAGGATGAGGAAAGAGGGAAAGTAAGATGGGTGGATAAGGGAGTGAGATGGGAAATGGAAGATAGATAGAGGTGGATAGGATGCAGGGACAATGGAAGATAAAGAGAGGTGGATAAGGAATATGATAGTGTATGGATGAGGGGAATATATGCAAAGAGGTGTCCAAAGCATGTGTATAGGTTTGCACTTGTCTTTATCAAGAGCACAAGGAAGATGGAGGGATTGGGATAAATGGGATAGGATGGATAGGATGCGAAAGATAGGTAGATGTAGGAAATGGAGGAAAGGAATGCGTAAGTGGAAGTTTCCCCCAATCATGGAAGGAGACTAGATGGGGGATTGACACATGACACCTGTTTGTCAGGTTTTCATCATGGTACTTATTCAAGGTGCTTGTTTGCCAAGTTTTCACTATTGGACAAATGATTTTCTCTTTACTATTTTATTTTTTTCTTCTTTGTTTTTTCTCTTTTTTGATTTTGATTTTTTTTTGTATTTTTTTTAATTTTTTGGACTAGGATGTGGACAAAGATGGATAAAAATAGGGATATGGATATAAGGATTTAGAGGATAGTTGCTAAGGATATGGATGAAGGACTCAAGCATCAAGTTCCATATGAGGTAATAAGAGCCCATGTGTAAAGTGACCATCAGATGTTGGTACAACCTTAGTAGGAGAAATGGATTATGCAAGAGGATGAATCAAAGGGATTGGATGGGGGAGATAGGGGGGATAGTGGATGGGGTGTTGGAAAGTGTATGGATGGAATGATGGAGTGGATGTGTGATAGGGGAAGGTGTTTAGGATCAACATTGGCACATGTTGTAGATGTGAAATGAGAGGAGGGTTGATGGATGTAGAATGTGGCGAGATTGGAGATGTTGGGATAGTGAATTTTGGGACATAAGGGCCCAAAATAGATTTAGGAGATGGAGGATGTGAATGAGAAACTTTGGATGTATTTAGGGATTTTTAATTTGAAGGCATTGTCTATTTTTTCTTTGGGATCCACATGGTGTTGATTTTTGCTTTGGTGGGCCTTGGTGGCTGTTTGGATTGATTTGGATTTTGGATTTGATTTTTCTTTTTGTCAACATGTCTTGTGAAGGGGACATGGGGAGCTTTAGATTCATGTGGATGTTTGGATTTATATATTTTTGCTTTGGCATCCAAATTGATTTTAGTAGCAATGGAATGGGCATGGGGAGATGGATGATGTGGAGAGGACATGGATGGAGTGATATAAGTAGGAATTTGACGAGGAAGTGTGGATGGAGGATGCAAGATAGCATGCATGGAGGGGTGCCTTTGTTGATCCAGATTAGGTGTTATGAAGGTAGGATTTTTATGCTGTCTATGAGGGATAGGGGGTGGATGAATGAAAGGATGGATAGGATAAGATGGAGGGGGTGATTTTGGGATATAAGGACCCAAAATAGACTGTGTATCTAGAGGATGCGTGGGGTTTGATGGAGGGATATGAGAACCCATAGTAGATGGAGGATGGGCAATGATGGATGGAGGACATAAGGATCCAAAATGGATTTAGAGGATGAGGGAGGAAGATGGATGGTTGGTTTGAGGTAATATGATGGAGGAGGGGGGATGGAAAAAAATGACTTGGTAGAATGATGGAAATTACCTCTTGTGCCTTTAAAAGAGGATCGTTTAGGATGTATTGAGGTTGTACCAACATCTTTAGAGGGCGAGTTTTGGTAGATATATCCAAGACTGTGTGTGCCTAGATTTTTTTGACTTGGATGGGCTCTAAAGTACCTTGCTCATGAAGGCCTAAACCTTTTCCTTGATAGTTCATGTTTTGTAGCATGTGATTTATGGTAGGATGCTTATTCTTTTGGAAGCATGATGCGAGTCCGTTATGAGGTAAAGGAGGATGGGTGGTGCATATAATTTTTTTTTCTTCCACAAGAATACCACCATGGATGAGTGTAATGTTACCAAGGTGATATAAAAGTGGTGTTGAGATGGTAGGCAGCAATGGAGGATCGTGCGATGGAGATGAGGGGAGAGCAACACCTTGATTGGGAGGAGGAGGTGATAAGGGATCGGGAGAGGAATTAGGGAGTATGATAGGATCCAGATTTATGGCAGTGGATGATAAGGGCTCATGAGATGGAGTGATTGGATCATGAATGCAAAGGGGATCATGGGATGGAGTAGATGAGATAGTGTGATCTTGAGATGGGGTGGATGGGAGGATAGGATCATGACTTGGTTGAGGATATGGATCATGAGATGAAATGGACGGAAGACTGTGTTCTTGAGATGGAGTAGATGGGATGGAAGGATTGTGATTTGGAGGAGGGGATATGCTTGTATGCTTTGGATCAAGCTCTTGGCATGACTCATCTTGTGTGGGATGTATGATGATGGAAGAGTGTTTGAGGGACTCCTCAATTGGGGAAGATAGGAGGATGGTTGATTCATGAAGGTCATGGGATTGAAGTTTGTGAAGATTAGGAATGGGGGGAGGGGATTGGATGTCTTCAATGGATTGGGTGGATCTAGTAGTAGAAGATGGGGATTTAATGGATTCAATGGGTTTGAATGGGTCAATCATTTGGATGGTGTCAGGAATGGTGATGGGAGGGATACGTGTAGGATGGAGGAGGGCCTCATCATTAGTGACAATACATGATAGAGTGGGAGGGCATGGTGTCTCTTTTGTTATGAGTCCTAGGGCGAAATTTGGAAGGGATGTAGGATTAGGTAGAGTGATGGGAATGGATGGAGATTTAGGAATGGTTGGAGGACTAGGATTAGGGATTGGTGGATTAGGATTAGACAGGGGGATGTGAATGGATGGAGAACTAGGAGGAGATGGAGGATTAGGATTAGGAATTGGTGGATTAGGGTTAGATGAGGGGATGTGAATGGATGGAGGACTAGGAGGAGATGGAAGATTAGGGTTAGGGATTGGAGGACTAGGAGGATTAGAATTAGGAATTGGTGGATTAGGTTTAGATGAGGGGATGTGAATGGATGGAGGACTAGGAGGAGATGGAAGATTAGGGTTAGGGATTGGAGGATTAGATGAGTGGATGGGTGGATGAGGATTAGATGTAGAACTATGAGGAGATGGAGGATTATGATTAGATGAGTGGATGGGACTAGATGGAGGACTAGGAGTGGGAAGAGTGGATTTGACTTGTGGATTTGTGATGGATTGAGAGGATCTAGGTGTAGGAGGAGTGGATTGGATTTGGTTATTTTTGATGGGCTTGATAGATCTGAGAGTAGGAGATGGGGGCTCAGTGGATTTAGAGGATGTGATGGTCTCAATGATTTGAGTGGTGCTAGGGGTGGTAGCATCATGATAGGTATGGGATGGAGAGGGGTCTCATCACTAGTGATAGTACATGATAGAGTGGGAGGGCATAGTGTCTCTTCTATTATGAGTCCTTGGGCGACATTTGGAAGGGATGTAGGATTAGGTAGAGTGATGGGAATGGATGGATGACTAGGAGGAGATGGAGGATTAGGGTTAGGGATTGGAGGATTAGATGAGTGCATGGGTGGATGAGGATTAGATGTAGAACTAGGAGGATATGGAGGATTATGAGTAGATGAGTGGATGGGACTAGATGGAGGACTAGGTGGATTATGTTTAGATGGAGGATTAAGATATAATGCAGTGAAAGGGGGAGTGATGTAGGAGGATGCAGATGTTGGATTAGATTGGGAAGATTGGGATGGTGAGTAATAGTAGAAAGATGTGGATGAAGGATTGGAATGGGGAGATGTGGAATTAATGTAAGGATATTGGGATGGGGGATTGTGATAGGAAGGTGTGGATGTTGGATTAGAATAGGAAGATTGAGGTGGTGGACCACCATAGGAAGAAATGTATGGTGAGTTGGCATAGAAGGATAGGGATGATGGATTAGGATAAGGGGATTGAGATGGTGGATTAAGATAAGAGGAATACTGGGATGAGGGATTGTGATAGGAATGTGTGAGCGTTGGATTAGGATGGGTGATTAAGGTAGATATATTGGGATTGTTGATGATGATAAGGATAAGAGGATGTGGATGTTGGATAGGATAGAGGTTGAGAGGGGGGACATAATGAATATGTAGATAGTGAGGATGTTGGATATCCCTTGTCAAGGGTAGCATAAGGACTATTAGTAGATGCGGATGAAGGCATGGTGGGATAGTTTGAAGGAGTAGTTGGATTTTGGGAGGCGGTTGGAGAGAGATTGCTAGCAATGATAGCATCAAGGGGATCTATATAACAATCTTCATGATCAACAAGATTTTTTTTATCGTCATCAACGTAGTTAGGATTCCCCTTGACTAATATTATTGGTCGTGTGAGAGGGGGATAAGGATTCATGACGGATACAAATAAGCAGGAAAGAATAGATGATGGATAGAGAACTAGGATGAATTGGAAGCTCATATGGGGATTGAATGAAATCTCGAATCAGGATTATGGGATTAACGCTCAGATTAGAACTAGGTTGGAGCTTAGATGGAGATTGGGTCAAAGGATATGATAGGATAAGTTTGTTTTGAATTGGATGATGAATTAGGATTGGTTGATGGAAGGGATTCTAAACCCAACTCAGAGATCACCCTAGGTGACTTAATATGTTGGTTTATTGGATTAAATGGGCTAAACCAATGATCACGGCGCCGAATCCACCTTGAGATGGAAGGAGATTGATTTGGGCCAATGATGTTGACTTTAAACACAAATCCGCCTCAGGATAGAAGCAGATTGATTAGGTTGAGGACAATGATTGATATGTAGGATAACGGTCAAACTTAATGCCTTGGTCAATCTAGGTAATGACTCCTAAAATAAGGTTTTAAGGGATTTTGTGTTGAAAGATGATGAAGAATGGAAAATAGAGATGTGTTGATGGTTTTTTATATGATAAGGGTGTTGTCGAAGTGATCTTTTTGGAAAGTGCAAATTTTTGGGTCACACGGTAAGATGGTAGAACAGGTTCCCCAAATTATGAAATGATTAATGAGAACATGATAAATGGATGTTTAGAAAGGTTAAATGGAGGCTTGGAATGGTCAAATGGATGTTTGGATTGGTTAAATGAATGTTTGGGATGATCAAACGGTCAAACAAAAACTTGGGGTGGTTAAATGGAGGCTTGGAATGGTTAAACATGGTGAAATTGTCTATTTAGGAGGGTGTATCCACCCTTCTACAGTCAAAATAGTGAATCAGGGGGGAAAATTCACCCCTCTGCAGAAAAATAGTGAACTAGGGGGGAAAATCCACCCCTCTTCAAAAAAAGAGTGGACCAGGGGGGAAAATCCGCTCCTATATAGAAAAATAGTGGACCAGGGGGGCAAATCCACCCCTCTACAGTCAAACAGGAACTTGGTTTGGATGAGAAAGATTATGGCAAGGACTTGAAATGACACAATGAGGCTGACTTATCAAGATTTACTGGTTTCACATAGAAAGAGACTTTAAGCAAACACAATCCTATGATTAGTGTTAAGGGGTATGGCCAACAAAGGTCTTAATCTAGGATGTAGAAGGTTTCTAAGGAGTCCTTGATATACTCTTGGTATGTGAGGCACATACCGTGAACACCAGCCCATCACAAGCGTGAGTCAGGAACCCCAACAAGATACTGAAAGGCTCACACCATCTCTTCACGTCTATCTAGGTATCACCCTAGCTTCGACACTCCGCCAAACAAGACGTGATTGGATTGGGGTACAACTTTGGCTCTCCCCCCTTTTTATACCCCGCTGATATGCATGGCTAGGATCGTCCCTTGGGGTGATGAAATCCCCAAACAGGTCCCTCTAAAAGAAAGAAGGCACTAATTGATTCCAACTACTCCCCAGGTTTACATGAAGTGTAAGGGGAAGGTGAAAACAAATTAATGTCCCCTCTGGGTAACAGAAAACATGCACACCACACAGTAAATATTACTTCCCCCTAATTAAACTATGTGCCTAGATAAAAACAGTAAGGAAAATATTTAAAACCTAAATAAATGGATGGCCCTACAAAGAAATGTTAGCTGTTTTACCCTCTATCCTTTGTGAATTACCACAAAATTCTGCCAAGTATTATCAAGAGATCCAACTTGCAAAACATGCTGTTTAGGGAAAATATGCCCCTCTTTAGTGAAAAATGTTGGAACAGCAGGGTGGGTTTGCCCCTCTGCAATGAGAAATGTTGGAACAGTAGGATGGGTCCGCCCCTCTATAGTAAAAAGTGTCAGAAAGAGTTGAAACAATAGGGCAAGTCCACCCCTCTATAAGAAAATGTCAGAAAAATTTGAAACAATAGGGTAGGTCTACCCCTCTATAGTAAAAATGTCAGAAAAAGTTGAAACAACAGGGCAGGTCCGCCCCTCTGCAGGGATGTATGGTTGTTTGAAAGCAAAGGAACACCATAGGGCTACACCATCACATCACACAATAGGTGCACCGATGTGTTGCACTGAGAGTTCACAACAAGACACCCCTAACGTGCTCCTCAAACTCTTTCTTCCAAGAACTAAGCAGAATAGTTCTGACACTATGTCACGTCGTCGTGCAGGTGTTGTCCCACCGCGCGTGCCAAAAATGTGATCTCCTAAAATGTTCTAACCTATTCTAAGATGCAAAACTAACTAATAATGCATTAAAAGGAACAACACAAGAAATACACCTCAAGATTAACCTAAGGAATGATGAGCAAGGGAACAAGATGAAATAAAAAAAAAGTGATTATACCTTCATGCTGCTTATTCCTTGGTTGGCCCTTGATCTTTGAATGTTTTGTGTGCTCCTTGGATGGCAAGTGAGATCAAATATGCAAGGTGATATGCAAGATGAATGAGGACATGGTAATGGTGAACTTAACTGTTATGGTGAAGGCAAGAAATGCTCAAATGAAAAATTTGCAAGAGTTTGGTAGCAAAAATCTGATTCTCTTAAAATGAGAGGAAGGAGGGGGTATTTATAGAGAAATTTGAATTCTCTAGAGAATTCAACAGTTGAGATTAAGCCAACAAAGTCAAGATGAAGGGATATGTTGAGTTGAGGATTCACAAGCCATCACATGTTGACATGTGGAATGTGAGATGGCTTAGGGTGAGATGATGTGGGAGTGAGGTGGAAGAGAGGTACATAATGTGGAGGAAGGACAAGTACCTTGTAGGTACCTTGGGTGATGAGGAGAATCTTGGGTGAATAAAAGTGAATTAAAAATTCACATGCTTGAAAGAGTAATGGATAAGAGAGGGTTTCCAAAAAGGTGGGGATTTTCCACATGTGAGTGATGTGACAAGTCAAAGATTCTAGAAGACTTTGGCACATGTGATGCGACAAGTCAAAGGTTCTAGAACTTGCATGGGGAAGAGAAGATTCCTTGGAGGAATAAAAGTGAATTAAAAATTCACATGAGGAAGAGAGAAGCCTAGGATGAATAAATGTGAATTAAAAATTCACATGGGAAAGGGAGTCAAGGCCAAGAAAGGCAAGTGGAAAGGTTCACTAAAATAGGTATGCTAAATGTGGCTAATGACTTTGATTAAGGTTGTGCAAACCCTTGATTAGAATGATTAATGAGAGATTAAAAGCAAGTGGGAGATTATGGAGGATGAGACACTAATTTTGATTAAGTGGTGCACATCCTAATCATAGATTAATTTATTTAATCCAGATTAGATGAGGATTATGGAGGATGTGACAAGGAGAGAGAAGGTGAGGAATTAAAAATTGATTTTTAATCAAAAGGTTAAGTGACTAAATTAAATAAATTGTCCTATTTATTTAATTTAGAAAAAAAAAGGTGCAAGGTAAAGTATTTAATTATTCAATTACATACTTTAGGAACCTTAGGTAGAAAATGAAATAATGATTAAATAAATTATTTAATCATTATTAATGAAATAGATGAATAGAGTAGACGATTTTGACCATGTGCAAGTGGTCAAATTTAAATGTCTACAATACTTATTATAAATATAAACTGTTATACTTAAATCTTATAAAAATTATATTAATAAAATAGCATTAATAATAATATAATTTAATAGTATTCTTATAATTTTAATACTAATATTATTAATTAATATTAAATCATATATTTGATTAATAATATTATTAAATCTATTATTAATTAAAAATATAGAATGTTACATTTAAATGATCTTATAAGAATATTAATTAATCTATATATTAATATATTATATATATTTTTAATTTTTAGAAATAAAAAATAGAATATTACACTTAAAACTTATTAAAATTAGATTAGTATAATAGTATTAATAATAATATAATTTAAATACTAATATTATTAGTTAATAATATTATTAAATCTACCAATAGTGGCATAGTATGATGGTTAAGTTGTTGTGGTGTTGCTCTTGCCATCAAGGTATTCATAGTCCCAGATCAAGCAGACACTTAAGATTGTTGTTGAGGAGACACTTAAGATGAAGCAGATTTTTGAACAAAGAATTGTGAATTTGGAAGTGGAGATGGATCGGGTTAACATGAAGATGGATAAGGTTGTTGATGTCACTAAAAATGTTATGAGGAGTGAGGCTAAGGGCCTTACTATTCTCAATGAGAAGGCTCAGAAATGGATGGAGGGAGCTTCTAGCGATAAAGAATTTGTTGGGGAAAGGCAGGTGGTTGAGGAAGCTTCAGTTGATAAGGTTGTTGGTTTGTAGGATGTTTTGGTTAAAGAGGTAAATGTTTTGGGGCCCAGTGCTAGAACTCGCAACAAGACTAAGCTGCAAGCTGAGATCTCTATCAAAGAGATTTTTGAAGTTATGGATGTACATCAAAAGATAATCGAGAGCGACATGGAAGTTAATAATATTATGAAGAATATGTAGTTTTTTTAAATTTTTGTTCATCCTTTTTGGTTATGGATGTACATCAAAAGATAATTGAGAGCGACATGGAAGTTAATAATATTATGAAGAATATGTAGTTTTTTTAAATTTTTGTTCATCCTTTTTGGTAGCTGTGATGTTTTCTTGCATGTTGGTTGTTGGTTGGTCTATTTAGTTATCTTTTGATATAATTTCCCTTTTTTGTATAGGGTTTCGAGGCCCCTTCAAAACCTACTTTACCTCTAATAAAAAACATTAATATTTTCTTTTCAATATTATATACATTATATTATATTATATTAGAAAGAGTATTATGTTTGTAGAGAAATATGATATTAATAATATTATAATATAAATATCTTATATTAATATTATTAATAACATTAATATTCTCTTATTTAATATCTAAATCTAATCTTCACCCTAACCCAATATTATTAATTAATATATTATATCTTTATTTAATTCTTAGATTTTTTTTTTTAAGAAATATTCATTTTTTAAAGATTCCTAAATTTTATGCATTTTTGTGATTAATTAGAAATATATAATGTTACATTTAAATCTTATAATAATATTAATCTAAAAAAATTGAAAAAATATATTTTTTTAAGATTCCTAAATATTCGGCTTTTTTTGCTTTTTGTTTTTGTGACGGATGTGCTGACCTCCTATAGGAACCCATGTTGTCATTGTAGGGTTACACCTCTTGACATAATAATATATATAATACATTGAGAGATATCCTTTTTGAGGCGTCTATTGCACTTTTATGTGAAGAATTGATTAAAAAATAGGCACCTTGAGAAGGATATCTTTCAACATATTTTATATATATTATTAATAAATATATATGATAGTAGCATTCATAGGGCAACATGGAAGACATAAAATTATTTAGGGTTAGGGTTAGGGTTTGAATTAAAGTAAGGATTATAATTATAATTAAGAGTTATGATTTGTACATGTATATATGTTATGATTAGGGTTTAAATTAGAGTTAGCATTAGCATTAAGTTTAGAATTAGAGTTAGGGCTAGGATTACGATTAAGGTTAGGGTTGGTGTTAGAGATAGAATTAGGGTTAGGGTTATGGTTAGAATTAGAATTAGAGTTAGAGGTGGGGTTAGGGTTAGGCTTTAGATTGGGGTTAGGATTAAGATTACAATTAGGGTTAGAGATGTAATTAGGGTTAGAAATTAAGATTGCAATTAGAATTAGTGTTTGTTATAAATGGGGGTGGGTTAGAAATAGTGTTAGTGTCAGGGTTAGGGTTACAATTATAATTAGTATTAGATTTAGAATTATAGTTAGTGTTAGGGTTTAAAATATAATTACAGTTAGGTTTTGAGTTAGAATTATTGTGAGTGTTATGGTTTGGGTTAGAGTTAGAGTTGGGGTTGGGGTTAGGATTAGAGTTAACATTAGTGTTGGAATTAGGGTTAGGGTTAGGGTTACAATTAGAATTAGTGTTAGTTATAGAATTATGGTGGGTTAAAAATAGTGTTAGTGTCAGGATTAGTGTAAGGTTATAATTAGAATTATTATTAGTTTTAGAATTAGGGTTATTGTTAGGGTTAGACTTAACGGTACAATTAGAGTTAGTGATTTTTAAAATTAGGGTTAGGGTTGAGGGTTAATTCAAAACTCAATTGTAATTATAATCAGAACCCTTATCCTACTTCTAATGCTAACCCTAATTATAATTTTAACCCTATTCATAATCCTAATTCTAATGACAACCTTAATTCTAACTATAACCCTAGTCAAACCCCAACCCTAACCTTAATTAAATTGTAACCATAACCTCAATCATAACCCTAAGATTTATCCTAAAACTGTAAGGAAGCTAAGGTAGAAGAACAACTTCCTACACTAATCTTGAGAGGATTTGGTGAACCTTAAAAAAATTAAGCATTTGGCAAGCACCAAATTTGGTGCTCGCCAAATGTAAAAGTTGTTTAAAACAATAGGCATTTCAACCTCATTTTTTTGCAAACCCGTGACCCTAGCTCTCATTTTTTTCACTTTCAACTTGCACTCGCCAAAATGAGATCAAATTTTTCTTGTGATTCTTCACAAGGATGCCACCAAAATGTCAAAGAGGTTGAAGAGATTAAAGAGGTATGTATTTCTATTGTTTTAATTTCAAATTTGAATTATAATGTAGATTGAAATAATTTTTTTAAAAAAAACTTTATTTTAATTTTTAGGTAATCAATCTCCACCTCCAAACATCAAAAATTCATAATCACCCCCTCACAAAGATCCTCCCAAATAAGAACAACCTCAAACCCCTCCGTTAGTTCGTAGGCATCCACAAGGAACCCAAGAAAATATCTTAGATCAAATTGAAAATAACAAAAGAGAGATGAACAATTGATTGGAAGATTAATTGAGAATGTTGAATGTTGTGCTCGTTAGTTTTCTTTTTGTTTTAGACAGTTACTTGGATGCATATGGACTTTATGATACTATTTGATGATACTTCGATAATATGATACTGTGATGCTTAGGTATGATGATACTTGATGCCACTGACATACTTGATGTTTTATGGTTTTATGCTTATATCATGTTTAGTAGATTAGTTTAATTGTTATGCGAGTTATCATGGATATGAATATTATGTGTTTATTGGATGCATGTTTTATCATGATTTGATATCGATTTAGTGTGAGTCAATGTATTGGTGAAGGGGAATAAGGTCGCATCACTCACTTGCGAGCACCCTATGATGCTGTGATTTTCCCTTCACGGTGTGATTGATTGTTTGCCTATGTACATGTTTGACTATGTGGTTTGCTACAGGTTGCAGGTACCAAGCATCAACTCCATCTGAAATACTAGGTTCAAGCGTTCCTTATGCCCAATGGAGGTAGTTAACTTAGAGATAGCATTAGATCCCCATGTTGAGCCATCATCCTCATCGAGGATGAGTGTATGTATCACATCCCATCTGTAAGTTCAATTCATGTTGTGTTGCTGATGTTGTTGTCATTTTGTCTTCCGTTTTGTAGTTTGGTCAGGTATTGCTTGATAAAATGTTCAGTGAGTATTATTCATGATTGTGCTTTGCTTGATTAATTCATTAAATAGAAAGTATTGAAATTAAGGGACTTTGGAATAATTAAATGAAAGTTTTTTTTATAGTTTACACTTTGATTAAATAAAATTTATTAAAAGTCCTTATTTGATTTTAATAAATTAAACTTTATGATTTAAAATGAAATATTTAAATAATTATATTAAATTAATGGAATTGTACAAGAAAATGATATGAGAAATCAAATTAATTAATTAAATATATTAAATAGTTAATTAAGTGTGTGTAGTTGCAAGATATGATTTAAAAATTATAAAATAAAAACAAGTTGAGTAAATTGTGAATAGTGGGAAAATGTAAAAGAAAATAATAATAATTTATTTTAGGGTGGATGTAGTTATGAGAAAAGGGAAGTAATTAATAAATTAGTTGGAGTTAATTGAGAGAGGGGCTTTTGCACTTTTTTTTGGAGAAAAATCTCATTTCTATTTTGCCATGAATGGTTCTTGTTTTGTGAAATCTTCTTTCTGGATTTGGGGGTTTTGAAATTGGGTCTTGCAGTGAATTGTTGAATCTTGGAAGAAGCTGAAGTTGCAAATGGTGGAGCTTGGTCTCAGCATCAATCCTCAGCTGAGTTTCTCGTGCAAGCTAGGTTCCATTATTTACCTCCAATTAATTCTTTGTATTTTGAAAAATAAGCATCTGAATGAATATGCTATATGAAATCAAAATACTTCCTTGATTGAAACATTTAAAAGATTATATTATTGATGTTTATACAAGAAATTCATTTTGTGGGCACTCTGATTGATTTTGTTACTTCGTTTTAAATTTTGTTGTGTTGTCCTTTAATGTTTGTCAAATCTTGTGCCCTACTTTTTTACCCAACTTGGGTTGCACTTGAGAGTCATTTTTAGGCAGAAATTCCAAATGAAAAGTAGGGGAATGAATTGATTCCCACAATAATAGTTTTTCCTTTCCCATCTTGGCTCTTATTAAGGCTGATGTCATATCTATATCGAGTTCCTTTTACCACAACTCTGGTGTCCTTCTTACCACTTTGATATTTTCTTATAGGATGTATTAGAATGGTAATCAAGAATGGATGGTAGGATTGTGATGTTTTTATGCTAGAATTATTTTCTTGGTATTGATTCTGGCTGACCTTTTTGCCCCTGCTCATGGAAGTTTTAGTTTGTAGTTGTTCGTCATGTATTTTCATTTTTCCTTGATGGCTCACTGCTAGTAGCTCTATCCCAACATGGTTCCATCTTGAGAGTAGTTGCTGGATTTTTCTTCATAAACTGTCTATAGATTCCATGCTTGGCCGAAACCGTGTGTGTTCTTATCCAATGCCTATTTACTCTTAACATTGATTTTTCCTGGAAAAAAAGGTATATAAGACATTCAATGTCTTTTGATATCAAATATTAGTTTGTATGTTCTTAACCTTAGGAGTTCCTAGATTGGCCATGGAATGGCCACTGAACCTCACATTTAAATCCTAAATTTCGATGGAGATAATCCTCCTTGGAAAATTCGACAATTTTAAATAATGTCGATAGATATATTGGATATGTAGAAAATAGTTAATAGCTCATGGAGTCGAGCTTTCTATGAGTTCAATTCTCTGCATGCGGATGGCACTGCAAATTGCATATTTGTTGTTAGTCTATCGTACCCTGTAGTGTATATTAAGTGATGCACAATAAACTGTGAAATCAACACTTGTAAATATAATTAATTTGTATTGAATTCAAATATATATATATATATATATATACATACATACATATATATATACAAAAAAAAGTCGATATGCTGGATAATGACAGTGTTGTTTCCATTTGAAATTCAATGCTTAGTGTATACACATAAAAATGGTCTGGAGCACAAATTAATTAAATACTAGCTATTTAATTAATGAATCTTAATTCCTCTACTTATAAATAAATTGCCAAATTTATTTATATAGTTCATTTCTTAATTCTTTCTATCTAAAATCATTTTCCTCTAGATTTAATTAAATAAACAAATTTAACTAATTTGTTTAATTGGATTAATTCCCCTCTCATTTAAAATTGAATTTTTAATTCAATTTTGTCACATTTCTACATATTCTTCTAGCTTCCTTCCACCTCACCTGCCACCTCACCATGTGTCACATGAATTTATATATTTCTAATTTTATAAAATGAAAATTTCCATCAACAACCTGCAACAAATTTGAAACCACCTTGGGACACATGGCTTCTCCTTCCCTTTGATTCTCTTGAACACTTGGAAAAGTGTTCTATTAAAGGGAACCACCTCCATGATTCTCTCCAACTTCTTCTTCTTCCACCGTTGATTTCTCTAGATCATAATCCTGATCATTGAATCGTACCACATCACAATCTACCTTGGAAATCCTATAAATACAATTGCTTGCTCTAGCTTTTGAGAAGATATCTTGAAGCAAACTTACTCAACAAAAATCATTTGAGAGCATTAGAGCATTTAGAACTTAGAGCATTTTTAGCATTTAGAATTGTGGTTATCATGTTAGTTTAGAATCATGTCTTAATGTAGTAATTGCATTTACATTGTCATACTAGCTTCCTTACCACAGTTATACTACAACATTTTCAACATAACATCTTCAATTTTATTATAGTTGCATATTCGTCATAACATCATGGCATTTAATCACAAAATATCCATGGATCAAGTGAAGATGATCAGACTCCTAGTGAGACAAATCACTTAGAAGAGAGTGACATCATCGACCTTGACCTTGCCATAGTATTGCTCAATGATGATGTTGCCATTAGGACCCTTACGACCTCTGACCTGAACCCATCTGATGATTCCCTACCATTGGTACATCCTAAACTCATAGATTGGGACCAAGTTGAGCCTATTGATATCCCTTTTTCAAACAATGAGGCCATCATCAACTTCCTCTATGCTGTTAATCCTGAAACTTGTTCCACCAATGAATCTCAAAATGGAGCTTCCAGACAAGGGAGTGCCAAATTTCTCAGCTGCAAAATGAGTAAAGTAAAAGAAGGATCTAATGGTGAAAACCATTCCATGGAAGTATCAAATCAAGAAATAATAAAAATAAAGAGTGCATTCGACGATGAAAACCTCTCTAAGGCACCAAAGGATGGGAAATTTGACACTCTCCTTGAGCACTTCCAAGAAAGATCCAAAGTTTTGATCGAGCCAACACAGTCCATCAATATCGACAATGCAGAAAAGGTGAAAACTCTCCATCTAGCATATTCCTTGATTGAACAAGAGAAGCCTAACTTTATCAAGTTCTTTGAGGAGATACAAATCAACTTTGTCTGGTCATATGCAAACATGCCAAGGATAGACCTGAATCTCATCATGCACCATTTATCCCTCCCTCTAGGAGTCAAACCAGTCAAGCAAAAGTTGACAAAAATGCATCCTCATATTGCCTTATTGGTGAAGGTGGAACTAAAGAAATTATTGGATGTAGGATTCATTAGACCCATTGATTATATTGAATGGATATCCAACATCATACCTATTTCGAAGCCTGATGGCGACATAAATTTTTTTATAGACTTCACAGACCTTAATAATGCTTTCCCAAAAGATGATTTTCCCTTGCCAAACATTGATATCATCGTAGACTTAATAGCGAGTCATGGCATGTTGTCACTCATGGATGATTTTTCTGGCTACAATAAAATCAAGATAGCACCTGGAGACTAGGATAAAACAACTTTCACTTGCCCATGGGGCACCTTTTGTTGGAATGTCATTCCTTTCGGATTAAAGAACACAAGAGCCACATATCAGAGAGCCATGGAAACCATCTTTCATGACATGATGTATACCTTTATGAAAGATTATGTGGATGACTTGTTGGCCAAATATTTCACTAGAGAAGGAAACTTGGAGATACTAGACAAAATATTCACTCGACTAGAGAAGTTCAACATCCATTTGAATCCAAAGAAATGTGTGTTTGGGGTAACATCAACAAAAATATTGGGATACATAGTTTCAGAAAAAGGCATTGAGGTGGACCATACAAAAGTGAAAGCTATCATGGAAATGCCACCCCTGAGGAATATCAGTTAGTTAAGGTCCCTTCAAGGTAGATTTTAGTCAATCAGAAGATTCATATCGCAACTGGTTGATAAGACCCATCCTTTTGCCCACTTGCTGCACAAAAATGTTTCCTTTCGATGGGACGAGAAATGTGAGGCAACTTTCAATCAATTGAAGCAATATCTAATGAGTCCACCCATCCTAGCACCACCAACAGAAGGAAAACCACTCTTATTATACATAGCCACAACTAATCGATCATTGGGAGCCTTTTTAGCACAAGAAGATTCAACAGGAAAGGAGAGAGTGATCTATTATATCAGTACAAATTTAAATGGTTATGAAATTAACTATACATCCATTGAGAAATCTTGTCTAATATTAGTGTTCACTACACAACAATTGCAACACTATATGCCGACTCATACAATCAAACTCATAGCCAAGATAGATCCACTGAAATATCTCCTTAGCAAAGCAAATTTGATGGGAAGATTAGCCAAGTGGGTAATGATACTCAGTGAGTTTGACATCCAATATATTGACAAAAAATTAATCAAAGGGAAAGCCATTGCCGACCAACTAGCTGAGGCTCTAATTCATGATGATCAGCTCCTACACATTGAATTTTCAGATGCAGATGTCCTAACTATAACAACAAAGTAGTGGGTATTGTATTTTGATGGCTCATATACTCAACAAAGATCGGGAGTGGGAATTCTATTCATCACTCCTCAAGGGCATACTATTTTTAAATCATATCGACTGATGTTTCCCTGCACCAACAACGTGGCAGAATATGAAGCACTCATCATCAACATCAAGATAGTTGTAGAATGGAAAATCATAGAGCTGCAAGTCTACGAGGATTCTCAACTAGTCATTAATCAGGTCAATGGTGATTACCAAACAAAGGATGACAAAATAATGCCCTATAAAATAATGATTGATGACATCAAGAAATATTTTATTGACATTAAATTTGATCAAATTCCAAGGATTGACAATAAAGCTGCCAATGCTATGGCTACCATTGCTTCTTTGCTACAAATTCCAGAAAAGTGAAGCCACTATGAGTTCATGGTGGAACAACTATTTACCCCTACCTATGACAATCCCAAGTCCCAACTCATATGCCACCTAATTGATATCGATACCTTGATCTATGGGAATATCTAAACCTACCTAAAAGATAATACCTTTCCTCCTGATCTCTCCCGAAACCAAAATTGAAACTTCATCCGCCAAGTTGCTCGCCATACCCTTATCGCGGATGTACTCTACCGACGAGGTCTTTATGGAACTCTCTTACGATTTCTAGAATGCAACGAGTCTAAAACAACTTTACAAGAACTCCATGAAGGTATTTGTGGCACTCATTCAAGTGGTCTAACCCTCGCTAAGAAACTCCTCCATTTGGGTACTATTGGTTGAATATAGAGAGATAGTCCTTCTAATTTGTCAAAAAATGTTAGAAATGCCAAATCCATAGTAATCTTATTCATGCGCCAGCCCAAGAGTTGCATCCCTTCACATCAACATTGTCATTTTGTCAGTGGGGATTGGATCTTGTAGGTAAAATTCACCCACAACCTTCCAATGGACAGAAGTTCATCATTATAGCCACAAAGTACTTTATAAAGTGGGTCGAGGCCATGCCTTTAACTACCATCATATGAAAGAAGATCTCATCATTCATCCTAAACTACATCATCTGTAGGTATGGTATCCCTCAGTCCATTGCCACTGATAATGGAAGGCCTTTCAAGAATCAAGACCGTGCAAGAACTCTATGAAAAGTTCCATATCCAGCATCGATTTTCTACACCATACTACCCTCAAGGAAATGGATAGGTAGAGGCCTCTAGCAAAACCATCCTAATGATACTAAAGAAAACCATCAATGATGCTGGACTTGACTGGAATATTCAACTAAACCCTGCTTTGTTGGCATATCGCACCAGCATCCACACTCCCACATGAGCCACCCCATATGCCTTCATATATGGATTTGAAGTTGTCTTTCCTATTGAGGTTGAGATACCATCACCTCGAGTATCCTTGAAAGGTATCATTTCTGATGAAGATTACTGAGTGTCTAGACTACAAGAGCTGGAACTATTGGATGAATGTCGTCAGCTTGTAGTGGATCACCTGAAAGCATATCAATAGAGAATGTCTAGGAGCTACAATCACAAGGTTAAACCAAGGAAATTTAAGGTAGGTGATTTATTACTAAAGGAAAATCCCTGTAATCAGCAGGATCGAGAAAAGAAAGGAAAATTTGAGCCAAATTGGTTAGGCCCTTTTGTTATTGTATCAGTCTTTGGATCGAGGGCATATTAGCTGTCTACACTAGAAGGGGATCTATTTGAAGAATCAATGAACAAAATTCATCTAAAGAATTTCTACACATAATGCATCCAATGCATGCTTAAATGTCTTGAAAAAATCCATAAAAATAAAAAAATGTCCTAAAAAATCAAAAAATGTTATGAAAAAATCCATAAAAATAAGAAAAAGTCCTGAAGAAATCCATAAAAATTAGAAAATGTCCTAAAAAAATGGTTGTCCAGATGAAAACCTGGAAAATAGGCATCTTAGTGACAAAAAAACTCAAAAAAATCATTACCTTGGTGAAAACTTGGCAAACAAGCATCTTGGTAACAACAAAAAAATATTAAAATTTGAAAAGGTGCAATAAAAGTAGTGAAAACCTGGTAAATAGGCTCTATTTGTGATTGGATCCGCTCTTCATCTATTTTGGAACATGTGTCGATCGTTCACTTTTTTCCATCAATATGCATATAGGCCTATCATAGAAATGAACTTCATATCCATATCCGGATGCAGTGGTCGTGTCCCACCTTGGCTTGGTTTCATTGTGCATATTCATAATAATTGGTTTGTTTCTCATTGGGGGAAAAATCCTAAACTCATTGGGGGAAAATAATCGTTGAGATTAAATCAATTGGTAACAAACAAGTAAAAACAAGACAACTTGGCACAAACAACAATCACGTTGAACACCATCACAATCAATCAACCATCCAATTCAACATCAAGACAAGAAAATCGAATTTCATTGGTTGATCATCTTCTAAATCATGGTTGGATCACATTGGCACGCTTGTTTAGATGTTGTGTCTTGATTGTTGTTATCATTTCTCTTGAGTACCTCGATAATGTTCTAAACTAGAGGGGCCAATAAGGAAAATGATATTTATCTTTGTTTGTTGTTTGTGAGTCAATCATTATTATTGTGCAAATTGTCACGGGACATGCTCTACAAAGTATCATTGATGACATTCTGAATTTGCATGGGAAAATGATTAACTCATGTTTGTTTATGCATGTAATGCTCAGGTTATCTTAGTCTGATTATATGTAGATGCTTGTGTTATCTTGCAATATCAAACTCAATAAAAGTTGTATGGAAGTTGTACTTAGGTCATCATATTTTAATTACACCATCGATGTTTGTACTAATTATGAACCCCAATCCCAGACCTACACAAACATGAGAAACAAACACATAATTAGATCCATATGCAAGTTAGAAGAAGGATTCCCCATGAAATTCATTGGCAATGCTCAATAATAGGAAAATGAAGAATAAAACATGGAAAACAAATGAAATCCTAATTAAGCATGCAAATCCTCAATCCCATGGGAGAATTGGTGCCAATTATGTGTAGAAATTGGCCCTTTCCCAACTCCTTTGTAAGCTTGATGAAGATTGATCCACTTTGATGATGAAGAACAATATGATTTCTTGATAAAACCTGCAATAACTTAGCTATGATAATGTAAAATGTTCATGGAGATGAATGCAATTGCTCTAAATATGAAGATAATAACTTTTCTCTCAATTTGTGGATGAAAAATGAGAAGGAAAGCCTCTTATTTATAGATGAACTTCAAAGAAGAAGAGGCAAAATGGATGAATGTGGGATCATTCAATATCCAATGACCAAGTGCCACTTGTCAAGATGTGAGTGGAGGAAGGTTGTGCACATTTTGATGAATGAGCCAATAAATGATATTAGATTCAAATTTGAATTTTGAAAGTTGGCTAGTTGGAGGGAGAGAGGAATGGAGTTAATGTCACTTGGCTCAATGCATAAGGACATATAAGAGGAAATGAATGCCTTGTTGGAAGGACAAATCCATTTGGAGGAATATTCCCTAAATATGCCATGCTGAGAGAAAATGTTGATTTAATAAATCAATTAAATGTATTTTCATGTGCAAGTGGCAGAATCTAGAGAAATTAAGAGATTTGGATTAAATTAATCAAGATTTGATCAATTTAATAAGAGATTAGATGATGTGAAAAATTTGATTTAGATTTTGTGATTTTATTTAAATCAAAGTTGAGAAGAAAATGGTTTAGGCTTTAACTAAAAGGGGATGATGTTAGATTAAATTAAATAAAGATTGATTTAATTTAATAGAATGACCTTAGGGATTTAATTAAATAAAATGCCTTATTTAATTAAATAAAGACAAGAGGGTTAATTAAATAAGATTGATTTATTTAATTAACGAGAGATGATAACTTAATTAGATAAATTTGATTTATTTAATCAAGGGACGAAAGGTGATGAATAGCTAAGAAATGATTTAGGATGAAACAATGTTAGTAATCAAGATCAAGTGTGTCGGTATATTTTCCATGTCTACATTTTGACCCTCTTTGAAGCAATGCACTTGTTGCGTTGGTTCAAAGAATAAACTACTGTGATCAAAATTCAAAAAATTGTCAATTTTTTGGATGCCCCACAGCTGCCCCAATGAGAGATTTTTTGGATGCCCCATTGTTTCCCCAATGAGAAGGATTATGCTGGTATATTGCCCCCTTAAGAGATCAAGTGGAAATGTTCGATTTTTTGATCGAGATCATGATAAAATGCGAGAGGAGTGGTTTTACTGATCAGAGGATGAAAGATAATTCTTTACAAGGATAAGATATCTGACGTAAACAATCTTGATGATGTATAGACAGCCATCGACCATGGGTAGCCTCGTGTATATTTTGATACAATACACCAATTTCGGATAGAAATGTTAGTAAAGATAGAAGAATAAGAAGAAACGAATGACCAGAAGAGGATCCAACAAGACTATATTATGAAATGATGATGATTTGCTTATCAGGAATTAGGATTTTAAAAGGGCTAATTACTTTATGTTTGATAACACACGTAGGTATGATGCATCAAGGTATAAAGAACCAGGATGGCGTTGTACCTAGTGTGATGGACTTTGACTCAACAATCAAATAGGAGTACTCCTATTTAGAATTGACATACATAACCTTATTCATAATGCAGTTAAGATATTCTAAACATCTCAGACCAAAACATAGAAAAGAAAGCCTTCCTATGTGGTCAACAAGACATCTAAAACACCCTCCCTACAAACCAAACAAAGCATGCATGACAAAGTTATTTTACAAGAATATCCAACAAACACAACAGATAAAAAGATAATGATCATTGCCCCATTCCTTTCTCTCTAAATGTTTTTGATTAGACATCATCGAGAGGTCATTGGAATGAATGCAAAATAAGATAAGTCAAAAAGACCAAGATAAAATAAATAAATAAGCTAATGTTCTTCATACCGCTAGCCAAGACTAAACTACGGTGTTGCTTGATGTTTGATGTCCATTGTAGGAAGGATGCATCCTAGGACATGTTGTGATTAGGTGATGATGATATTTGATTTGGATGATAAGCTATTGATACTCCGAGTTGATTAACTTGCTAACTTACTGGCCTAGACTTGAGACTTTGACGATTGAGCTTTCACTTTTGAACCTGCTAGACTTGCTTCCAATTGACCTACCAAAGGATGAAGATGACGATGATTTGCTATGAATGATGATTATTGCAGGTGAAAGTGAGATGCGAGAGATGCACCATTTTGGGTTTTTCCAATATTTGGATGTTTTTGGTGTTTTGAAATGTTTTGAGGTTGTTTTGATTTTCGGGTTTTTTGAGATTTTTTACGAATGTTTTGATTTTTGAATTTTCGATGTTTTTGGGTTTTATGAGATTTTATGAATGTTTTTGGATTTTGTGTTTTGGAGGCCAATCAAAGATTAGCCTTGCCTACGTTTAAGTTCAAAGACGATGTAGTTCAGATGGATGACTCTACTTTTTGATTTTTTAGATTTTGACATGTTTTGGATTTTGATATGATTTGGATGTTTTTTGATTTTCACAGATTTTGATGATTTGGATATGGATATGATATGATATCAATTCTTTGTTTTGGGATTTTTTTGAAAACCAAGCTAGGGTTTGATTGATCAGATTGATGGATTTGATGATAATAACATTGTTGAGGATACACAACAATGCAAGGATAGTGTTAAGCAACACGAGGATTGGGAAGGATATGTTGAGATGATGATGGATTGGTTGGATTTGATTGATCAAGATTGATGATGATAACATTATTGAGGATACACAACAATGTAAGGATAGTGTTAAACAAAACAAGGATTGGGGAGGATATCTCGAAATGATGATGAATTGATTGGATTTGATTGATCAAGATTTTGAAGCTTGATTTGGAACAAAATTGTGATGCTGACGTGTAATTTAGATGCGACTAATATTGATCGTTTGGATTGATGTTCGATGAAAGATAAATCTTGATAAGGAACATCTTATCATCAAAATATGCCTTGGGCTAGTGATTTGGATTTTGGCTCACAAATGCTTTGACCAATTTGATTTCACGTTTTCCAATGTTCAGATCACCACATAAGTTGGAGGATATAGATCAAGATTTATTCCTGAAGAAAGATGTAAATATTTGCCCCTAGTGTCTAGCAATGTTTGGAATGTCATGGTGGATTCTTGGATAGGTGTGTGGATGGATGGATATGGTAAGCATGCAAAGGATGCCAAAGATGATCTTGTGACAAGATAAGGTGTTTAGACAAAGGATTCTCATTTGGATAGTGCTTCATGGCTCAGATAATGTTGGGTAGGATAGGATCAATGAAAATGTCCCATGTCAAGATATTTACCATAAGCAAGTGTAAAGTGTGCACCAAAATTTTATTGAAATCAAGATAATTTGGACTATAGATGTAGATGGATGAAAATGGATTGGATAAATGGTTCATGGATGAATAAATTTATTATGGATAAGATGGATGGAATGTTGGATTTATTATGGATGGGATAAGATGCTTTCACCTGACCTGGCGCACATAGATGCTCGGTTCTACACATGACACCTATTTTCTAGGTTTTCATTATGGTACCTGTCCAAAATGCCATCGAAGTGGTTTTCATTAGAGGACGATTTTTTTTCTTTACTATTTTCAATCCTTTTTGGATTTATTATTATTATTATTTTTTTTTTGGATTTTTTATATATATTTTTTATTTTTTTGTGAAATATTTTAAGCTCATGTTGAACCACCTAGTGGTGTCGATGTAGATGCTTCTTTCATAATGTGCCATCGATATCCTACTTGAAGAAGCTGCTTTGCCAAGATACATGCACTTGAATGCAAATTTTGAGATTCTTGATCTACTTTGTTGCTACTGGAGTTAACTTTGTCTTTGTGCGCACATAGCAATAGAGTGCCTTTTGGATCATTATGGTGAAGGGTTGCTGCCAATACATGGTCAATGTGAGAATTGGATATCATGAATGAAGGAGTGGATGGTGTTGTGTGTTTAGGAATAAGAGATGGATTGGTTGACAGCTTGGAACCTTTGACTCTCTAAACTTGGGAAGATGGGAAATGATGGGTGGATATGAAAGTGTGCATGGAATTAGGACCAATAGCTTGATATACTTTTTACATCACTTGAGGAGCATAATTTTCCTTTGTGGACATCTTTGATGGATACTTTTCTCTTTTTTATTTTGCCCCATAGTTTCTTTGACTAATGGAGTTTGATAGGAATATATTTCTTGATTTTGTTTTGGTATCCATTTGTATTTGCTTTGTCCTTTTTGCTTAACTGCTTTATTTGTTTTGATAAGATTCTTTGTGCTTTGCTTTAGATATTTCTTTTGATGTTGGTCCCAATTCATGGATGGGGTGATGGGTGGATGAAGATTCATGATGTGGCTGGTTGTAGTATTGACATTGGTTTCACCATAAGGATTCTTCATGCCCCCTATGTTGAAATTTGCTTGAGACGAAGTTGCCCCTAGTATGGTGATAGTAGCATAATTGTTCTTTGATTCTCCATGTTTTGAGATGTTTTGTTCAAAATGCATTCTCTGATAAATGACCACTGCAGATGATATTATTTGTTGCTTTGCTAAATCTGGAATATCCTATTTGGTCTGACTTATTTCCTTGAGTGTATAATGTTGGAAATTTGCATATATGATGTCCTCAATCTGAATTTGTGATAAATCTTATCTTGATGTTGATAACTCAGACTGACTGTAGGAATCGATAACCTACTCCTTTTGTGTAATAATGTTAGGAGTAAAGGAATTCTGTTCTGAATGAAGACCATCTACGTGTCTATCCAAAGAAAGCATCTCATGGGTAGATGGAGGAGTATGTGCTATATGGATATGATAATTATTCACAACATCTTGCATAGATAGGAGAGTGTCCATTACCTCATTGTAGTATCTTGGAGATACAAATTATTGATCTTGAATGATTTTAGAATTGCTTTCGACATGCTTTGGATCAAGTTTTTGACATGGGTCAATTTCAAGGGATGGATTGATTACAAAGGGTTCTTGGATATCTTCATTAGGAATGGGAGATGGCTCAATATCCTTGAAAGGAAAAGTAGAGGTGTGAAATATGCTTTCCTAATGCTAAAACCTCAGAGGAGAAGTGCAAAAACCATCATTTAAATATTTCTTGCACTTAAGATGCACAAACATAATATAATAGGAAAGACAAAAAACACATTCACAGAGATAACACCAGATATACGTGGGAAAACCCTTACAGGAGAAAAACCCACCACACCAAGCAAAGTCACCTTGCATTATAGTAAACAGATTACATAGATAGTTACAAACTTCACTTTCAAATATTAGCTCATAGCAGCATTACTCAGTCGACCTCCTCACAGAATTTAGTTTGATACAATCACTATTACAATGCTATTACAACATACAATGAATTATATCTTGCTGTCACCTTAGTCTCTATAACCATGTTTTTCGTCTGTTCTTTTAATATCATTCAACAACCAATGGGGAAGAGTATTTAATTTCATACTTCATCGACAAGCAAACTAGATCTCTAATCAGATCACCCTGCAATCATGCATCAAGCCACCCCAACATTTAATTTTGTTTCAGATAAATACCTAAATTTAGGCTCTATCAATCGTCGAAATAGATCTTACAGTTAATGCTGTATATTGCTTCAATAGATTTAAACATTCAACCAATCATGTTGATTTACAACGGTGATGTAAAATCAACGAATGTAATTGTTCCATGTGTCATAGTGTCATTCATTCACCGCCTTCTCTGTTGAGTTTGATCAGTCAAACTATGCCCACGAGCACTTTATTGTGCCACTGCGCCAAGCCAATGAGATCACCGTGGTATCGCTCCGTGGTATAGTGGTGCCATCATGTGACCGCTAGCCATTCCAAACAACCTCATGGTATAGAGGTAACTGCTCGTTCACCTGACCAACTTAGTCTACCGTGTCACCGTGCTGACGTTGAAAGACCTCCATGGTAAAGTGGTGAGCATTTGTTGTTGTCCACCATGTCCACCGTGCTACCATGCTCTAGCTGAATGACCTCCATGGTAAAGAGGTAGTTGTCTGTCTACCTAATTGTTGCCCTTCACCGCGTAGCACCAAGGTAGGAAAGGATCTCCACGGTATGGCAGTGCCATCGCCCAATCGTCGGGCAGTGAGGAGTTTGTCGCAGTATGGAAGTAACACCGCCCAACCGCCAGATTGATAATGGAGGCTTTTGGTAAGGAGGTAAATCACATAACCTCGCCTCCTATGAAAGCTTCTAGCAGTGTAGTGGTAAAGGCACGATCAAAAGGAAATTTTGCCAAGTCTTCAAGAGGTTCCAAGCCAGTAATTTGAGGCATAGTTTTCCAACAATCTCCCACTTGATGAAGACTTACTAGCTTCCTCAAAACTTCAAATTTTATTGAAGGTCATAGGCCCCAAGGCCCATCGAACTTGCACACCACCTGAACTTGTCCATGCTCATTGGCTTTGTCAATTCATCAACAAAATTCTTCAGAGTATCCACCTTTTCTAAATAGACCTTTCCATCCTCCACCATATCTCTAACAAAGTGATACTGCACATCAATATGTTTCATCCTGGCATGGAAAGTTAGATTTTTCGCCAAGAAAATGGCACTTTGACTATCATAGTAGATAGTATCTTACCTGCATCAAAACTAATATCAAAACACAAATGACTCAACTAAACAACTTCTTTGCAAGCGTGTGTTGCTGCCATGTATTTTGCCTCCGTAGTGGACAAAGCAACCACAACTTGTCGCTTGCTCATCCAACTAATTGCACCACCATTTAGCATGAAATTATATCCATTGGTGGACCTTCTACTGTCAATGACCCTTGCCCAATCAGAATCCACATATCCATGAATGCTAAGAGTTCTCTTTGATCCAACCAAATTACCATGGTAACACAGAGCACATTCTGAAGTTCCTTTTAAATATCTAAACAATATTTTCACAACATCCCAATGTGTCCTTTCTAGATTTTCCATAAATCGATTGAGTACTCCCACTTCTTGGGAAATGTTTGGTCTTGTATAGACCATTGCATACATTAAACTACCAACAACACTTGCATAAGGCACCCTAGTCATATCCTTCAACTTAGTAGCAAATTTTGGACAGTCTTCAACTGATAGCTTCATTCCTTGCAAAAATGGAACAACTAGCTATTTGCAATCATTCATACTGAATCTCTCCAGAACAGTGTTAACATACTTACTCTGGCTGACCCAAATCTTTCTGCTCTTTTTGTCCCTGGTTATTTCCATCCCCAAATCTTTCATTTGGAACTTTGTAGACAACTAAGACTTAAGATCAAAAATCATAGTCTTACTATTTCCTATGAACAACATATCATCCACGTACAGGGCAATAATAAGCACATGATCATTTTCAGATTTGTAATACACATAATGATCACATTTTGATCTCACAAATCCCATTGACAACACAAAAGTGTCAAATTTTTGGTACCACATTCTAGGCGATTGTTTCAAACCATACAAAGATTTCTTTAACTTGCAAACCAGGATTTCTTTACCTTTTTCAACAAAGTGCTCAGGCTAGGACATGTAAATTTATTCTTCCAGCTCTCCATGGAGAAACACTATTTTCACATCCATTTTTTCAATATGTAAGTCATACATGACTGCAAGTGACAACATAAATCTGATAGATGTTAGCTTAGCTATAGGCAAAAATATTTCTCCATAATCAATTCCCTCTACCTAGGAATATCCCTTTGCAACCAACCTCGCTTTATAATTTTTAGCACTACCAGCTAGACTAGTCTTCTTCTTAAATACCCATTTACAGCCAACAGGTTTTCGCCCTTCAGGCAAAGGTACCAAATCCCAGGTATCATTCTTCTTTAAATATTCCATTTCTTCATTCATGGCTTCCAACCAAGAATTTGATTCAGACATATTAATTGCCTCTTTCACAGTCCTAGGCTCATAAGTGCTAGTAATCAAAGCATAGGCATAGTTCGAATCCAATACAGACAAACCATACCTATCTAGTTGATGTCTTTCACGTGTAGATCTTCTCACTGGCTGAGGTTGTGGTTTTTCTTCTTTAGAGCTCTCAGAGCTGCTAGAGATCTCCTCAGTTTTAGGTACACCTCATAGTTCCTCTTTTTCTGGAGTTTGAGGAATCTCAACTACATCATTCTTCTTTTCTCTTTGATCTATCTCTAACTATGGATCAGCTGTTGAAGGTTTCAGCTCACGAAATATTACACTTCTGCTATACAAAACCTTCTTAGTATCAGGATTCTAAAGCTTGTATCCTTTCACACCAATTCCATAGCCAATGAAGATACATTTAAGAACCTTGTTCTCCAACTTATATCTTTTCTCATTCGACACATATGCATATGCCTCACAACTTAAGACAAAATAATGTCTCAGAGAGGGCTTCTTCGTAGACCAAGCTTCCAAAGGTGTTTTGTCAACAAGAGCAGAACAAGGTGAACGATTTACCAAGTAACATGTTGTAGCCATAGCCTCAGCCCAAAACTTCTGCTCTAGACCAGCACTGCTCAACATACTCCTTGTTTTCTCCATTAGTGTCCTATTCAACCTTTCAACAACACCATTATGTTGTGGAGTATAAGGTGTAGTTTTATGCCTTTTAATCCCATGGTCTTTGTAGTAACTTTCAAAATATGTAGAACAAAATTCACCACCATTATCCATCCTCAAGCATTTGATTTTCCTTCCAGTATGATTCTCTACCAAGTTTTTAAACTCTTTAAAATTACTGAACACTTCTAATTTACTTTTAAGAAAGTATACAAATACCCTTCTCAAATAATCATCAATAAAAGAAACATAATATCTATACTTTGATAACGAAGGAATGTTCACTAGACCAAATACATCAGAATGAACATAATCCAGTACACCAGAAGATTTATGACGACTCGAATAAAATGAAACACGATGTTGCTTTCCATAAATGCAGTGTTCACAAAAATCAAACTCAAGATTACAATCAACAAGCCCTCTAACAAGATTTTATTTTTTAAGGTTTTTACACCTTTCTCACCTATGTGACTGAGTCTATGATGCCAAAACATGGTATTCTCTACTGGGAGTTTCACCTCCAAGGAATTTGAATCTAGAGGAGTGTCTTCCTTCTTCTCTGCATGAGCAACATTGCTTGAATTTACAAAGACGTTACATTGAATAGGACATGCATCCAGCTTGTACATAGTGCCAATTCATACACCCTTAGCCAACACCATTGCGCCTCTAGTCATCTTACAACCTCCACTCGAGAAAGAAACTTGCATGCCCGCATCATTCAACATACTGACATAAAGTAAGTTTCGAGCCAATCCTAGTATGTGTAGTACATCACCAATCCCTTTTTTTCTTCCATCAGGGAATTCTATTTTGAATCTTCCATGACCAACTATCTCCAGTGTTGAGTTACTTGCTAGGTACACTCTTTCCCCATCACACTTTTCGTACTTAGTGAACCACTCTCTATGTGATGTCATGTGGAAAGATGCACCTGAGTGAATCAACTGGACATCATCTGATGCCTGAGTCACCAAGGCTGCAACGAAGGAATCTACATCACTCTGAGAAGAGTCATTGTCGGAAGAGTTATTCTTCTTCTTCTCCTTCTCCTTACAATCCTTTCGGATATGACCAAGCTACCCATAGTTCCAGCATTTCACCTTGGACTTTTTACCAAGAGACTTTGATCTCCCTTCAGATTTGGATTTAGACTTCTTATCCTTCTTCTTTACTTTCTCCTTTGATCTACCCCGAACAACAAGAGCCTCTTTGGCCATCTCTGAAGACTTCCTCCATATTTCTTCTGAAAATAGTGAGGCAACCACATCTTCCATCTTGAAAGTAGTTGTAGTACTTCCAATAGCCATTACAAGATGGTCCTAAGTGTCAGGTAAGGAACATAATAGAAGCATGCAATGATACTCCTCCTCTATCTTCACACCCACATATGCCAATTGAGCAACACTCATATTAAATGAGTTCAGATGGTCTTCTACAGATGCACCTTCTTCCATTTTCAAGGAGTACAACTTCTTCCTCAGGAATAGCTTATTCACCAGAGACTTTCCCTGATAAATATCACCAAGTTTCTTCCATAATGAAGTTGCAGTCTTCTCCTCATGAACATTCAGGAATACATAATCGGCTAGACAAAGTCTTATCAAACCTCTAGCTTTTCTATTTGCAAGGTCCCAATCTTCTTGTTTCATACTTTGTGGTATAGTTCTAGACACAACAACCTAGAGGTCTCTATCCACTAACAAGTCTTCCATTTTGAGTTTCCACAACTCAAAATTGCCGCCATTGAATTTTTCAATTTCTACTCTCCCTGAAGTACTCGCCATCTCAAACAATAGACTCAGTAATTGGTTCTCACTTTGCAAGACTCCCACTGAAATAGGATTAGCACAAAAACAAACCCTACTAACAAGGATTATACACCTGGCTAGGCTATGATACCACTTGAAAGGAAAAGAAGAGGTACGAAATAAGCTTTTCTAATGTTAAAACCTCAAAGGAGAAGTGAACAAACCATCATTTAAAACTTTCTTGCATTTAAGATCACAAACGTAGTATAACAGGAAAGATAAAAAACACATTCACAAAGGTAACACTAGATATACGTGGGAAAAACCTTACGGGAGAAAAACCCACCACACCAAGCAAAGTCACCTTGTATTAAGGTAAATAGATTACATACATAGTTACATACTTCACTTTCAAATATTAGCTCACAACAACATTACTCAATCAACCTCCTCACAGACTTCTATTTGATACATTCACTATTACAATGCTATTACAACATATAATGAATTTTATCTTGCCATCACCTTAGTCTCTATAACTACATTTTTCGTTTGTTCTTTTCATATCATTCAACAACCAATGGGGAAGAGTATTTAATTTCATACTTGACCAACAAGAAAACTAGATCTCTTATCATATCACCTTGCAATCATGCATTGGGCCACCCCAACATTTAATTCTATTTAAGAGAAATACCTAAATTTAGGCTCTGTCAACTGTCAAAACAGATCTTATAGTTAATGCATGTATATCGCTTCCATACATTTAAACATTCGGCTAATCATGTTGATTTACAACGGTAATGTAAAATCAATGAATGTAATCATGCCATGTGTCGTAGTGTCATTTGTTCACCACCTTGCCTATCGAGTCAAATCAGTGAAACTATATTGGCGAATACTTTACCGTGCCACCGTGCCAAGTCAATGAGATCATCACGGTACCACTCTAAGGTTGACACCCCTCTGTGGTATGGCGGTGCCACCATGTGACCGCTAGCCATTCCAAAAAACCTTGCAGGATAGAGGTAACTGCTCGTTCACCTGACCGTCTTAGTCTATCTCGCCACCGTGTCGACGCTGAAAGACCTCCATGATAAAGCGGTGAGCATTTGTTATTGTCTGCTATGTCCACCATGCTACTGCGCTCTAGCTGAATGACCTCCATGGTAAGGAGGTAGCCATCTATCTGCCTGACTGTCGTCCTTCATTGTGTCACCGCTAAGGCAGGAAAGGATCTCTGCGGTATGGCGGTGCCACCGCCCAACCACTGGGCAGTGAGGAGTCCGTCGCGGTATGGTGGTAACACCACCCAACTACCAGACTGATAAAGGAGGCCTACGGTAAGGAGGTAAACTACGCAACCTTGCCTCCTATGAAAGCTTCCAATGGTGCAACGATAAAGGCACGATTAGAAGGAAATTTTGCCAAGTCTTCAAGAGGTTCCAAGCCAGTAATTTGAGGCACAGTTTTCCAACAATCCTCTTGATATTTGAGTGGACTTGGATCAAATGTTGAGTTCAGGATTCCTTCAATGTGTACAACCATGAGGTTGAAGGATGTCAATATGTCTTGGAAACGACCATTGCTAGACTTTGGTGAAAGATGTTGATCGTGCTCTGGAATAAATTCTTGGGATATGTCCTCTAACTCATTAGGTGATGTAGAGACATTTTTAACATGATCATTTGTGGAAGGATCACCAATTAAAGGATCAAATAATGTTAACAGTCCTTTGAATAGATCATTGTTGGATATTGTTGAGGGGTATTTATCATGATCAAAGAGTGAATCTTGATGTATGCTAATTTGATCATTGGATGAGGTGGAAACATCTTCAAGGTGCCCATTGATGGGTAGTTTTGAGTGATCTTTGAGATGGGGTGATTGGATTTGTTGTTGATGTTGTTGATATCCAACCTCTTGATATTGGAGATATTGTTATTGGTATGGTTGTGGAGACAACTAAATGCTTTGATGACCTGGTTCAACCAATGGAAGAGTGCATTGATTTTGGGGTGGAGATGTCTCTTAGTGATATGAATCAATGATTTTTTTTGAGTGTAGCAATTTTGTTTCGCAAGATTTGATCATGACATTCTTGATATCATTGACTTGGTTGTTGACCAAGCATGTATACTTGTGGTGTTTGCATGGAATCATGGACAAATTAATCTTGACCAATGTTTTGATTTGGTATGATATTTAGATTTGTCATTATTGGTTGATATTGAACATTGTTGTGATTAGGAAACACATTGATTGTATTTAGGTAACTTCTATTTTGTATAGGGTTACCTTGAGTTGGATCAATGCATGGATTTGTCAATATATTGCTGGGATTTTGAACAACATTTGTGGGATTTGCAAGCATATCTATCCAAAAGTTTACCAAGTATGGATTTGATACATTTATGTTTGGTAAGCTTGGATTTGGTATAGTCACATTTGGCATGTACAAATTTGGTGGTGCAATGTTGTTTGGAAGACTCATTCCTTGATTGTTTGGTTGATAGATTTTTAGGTTTTGACTTTGATTCAAATCTATCATAGGAGAAGGTGTTCAAAAATTTAGATTGGGAAAACTCAAATTTGTTGTATCATTGAGGTTTGAAGGATATAATGATGCCATGTATGGATTGTACAAATGTGAGTATTGGCTTTGATAGTTTGGTTGACTTGGATTACTCACAATGTATGAATCGAACTTATATTCCATGTTTTCTTGTGTTTTGACCTTGTTGCAAAAGTGAACCTCTAAGGGATTTAGGACCAATGATGAGATGGAAGATGAAAGGGTGAGTGATATGGGTGTTTGAGCTTTTAGGAACTTTGGATCAATACTAGACTTTAGGACTTTTGGATTTTTATTTTTATTTGGTTTGATTTGATTTGGATAATGGACTTATAATTCCCAAGAGGTTGTATGTTATCGTGGGGTATACTTGTCCACAAGTTGATAATTTAACTAGGAGTATGAGGAAGGATTCATCCACACACACTTTAGCCAAACAAGGTGATTTTGATTTGATTTTGCTTCTAGATAATGAACTTATAAACCTCAAGATGTTGGATGTTATCAAGAGGTAGACTTGTTCACAAGGATTGATAATTTGACTAAATATGTGGAGAAGGATTCATCTACACACATCTAAACAAAAAAGATGATTTGGATTTTCCAAAAGTCTAGCATGAATGATTTTTCCAATGGTTCAAAAGTTGTTTTTGAGATGGAGATGATAAATTTTTGGATAGATGAAGTGTTTGATTTTGATCCTAAATGAACCTAAGAAGGACTTATTTACTAGACCAAGATATTGAAGAACATGCTTTTCCCTAAGAGTAGTTTCAAACCAAAAGACCAATGTTTGCATTGAAAACCATATGACCAAAAGATACCGAGAATTGTGTGAGGTTGAATTGGAGTTAATCTTGATTAATGAATTAATTTTACCACATCCACTTCTTGCTTAGTTTTCCAAACTGAATGTCTATGTCTTTATTTCTTCTCATCCCATAAGTTCCATTATGTGGAAATCAAGGAAATCAAGGCAATATCTCCCTAATGCTGACTTTAGTAAGAGAAAATTGAGATATGAGTCCAAATGTTTAGAATCCTTCTAGGGATAAGAACCCCTAGGGAGAAGCAGTAACATGTGGAATTTTCAATAATATTTTTTCTTCCTAAAGGGTTTGAAATTTTGAAGATTTTATGAATGTTTATTTTTCCAAAGTTTAGGATCCAAGAAAAGTGTTTTTGATTCCAAGAATATGCACAATCCTAGGATGAAGAGACAATATTTATTGGGTTCCCACTTGGATGAATCTAGCTATGCTTACTCTTAGTGGATGATTAGATGCTTGACCACCTGGGCTCCCCCTTATAGTGCACTCACTTCTCGGGTCAGCCAAGCATCAGTACCCATGAAAATCCCATGGCGTACTTCTCATCTCTACTAAAAGCCGTAAGAATGTGGTGTGGCTTTAGAATGATTGTTCTTGCACCAAAAAATAGATAAGGATTTTGGCCTTTTTAAAAAAGGGGTTTTAATGTGGGAATTTCGTTCATGGGGGACCATCCATGCGGCAAGAGACCATTGCTTCCCTTCTTGTTGGAATGATCCTCGTAATACTCAAAATTTCCTTGAGTACCCACACTTATATACCGGGTGGAAGTCGCTTGGATTTAGCGTGTTCCCGGTTGGGTTGTTCCCTTGGGGTGATTAATTTTTCCCACCAAGGCAGACCCTCTATGAATAAACAAAATTGAGCAAGTATATATGTAGTTCGATCGATCTTTGTTGAAAAACAAAGAGAGAAAACTCGCGATATGCTCCACTCACACTCACAAGATTTGTTCAATTTTAGGCACCCAAATTTGAAATGTGGAGGTAATCACTTACACAACTTAGTATCACAAAAATACTTTTGATTCTCAAGATCGTTATGAAGCGTGAGAGAAGTCCGTACACCCTTTTGAATGATATTATTTTGTGAAAAAGATTACAAAACACCAAATGCACTTGTTCATTTTAGATTCCACAAAGTAAGGAAATGAATTATTTTTAAGCAACCAAAATGAAGTGTGAGATTTGTTTGTTCATTTGTTAATCCCAAAATGAAATCTAGTAAGTTTGCCTAAAATTCTTTTCAATCACTTTTGCTTTGTTCTTTTTAAGCCCAAACAAAATTAGTGAGTCTTAAAAAGCAAGAAAGATTTAAGGGATTATAATTTCTCTCCAAAGTGTTTAAAAACACTTGATACAATGAGATAACAATGTTATAAAGAACTCTCAGTCTTCGTTTTCCTTCACTTTTGATCAAGAAACTTCCTTTTTTGGCAGATTTCAATAATTGTCAGATTTTGCCATTATTGGTAATTTCACATGCATAACTTTGAGAGTCCTATTTTCTCCCAAAAAAATTCTAAAAATAAGATAGCATGAATTGCCAACTAACATCCTAAATTCGAAACATGAGTTTCACGTTATTAACAAAAACGACTTTAAGAAAATTAGAAAAAAACACTAAATTGCCATTTTGAGGGCCAAGATGAAAGTTTCAAGCCCCGAAAAAGTTCCAAAACGGCCACAAACCAATACAATGTTAATTGGGAATCCACATGCTACCTCATAATGAAACCACCTCTAAAATTTCAGCCCAAACGGACATCTGAGTCAAAAGTTATGACCTTCAGAAGTTCCTGCATCACAAAAATTGGTTAATACTATAAAAACAAAGGCCAAAAAAAAGAAAAAACCAGTTAGAAGTAAAAAACAACCAAAGTGAAAAAAACACATTTTGAAAATAAACTAAAATCTGCTTTTTATTCTCATATGTGGCACAGTTTGGAAAGGTCAGCGACGCAATATAGTGTCATTGAGGATTGAGAGCGGCGCTCTGCAGCAAAACAATGACCATGATTGCAACGTTGTTTGGAATTTGGAAAGTCCGCAGGTCAGTTTGAAAATCAAAATTTTTGGGCGGGAAGACTCCAGCGATAGAGTTTGGAGTTTGGAGTGGTGCAATATAGCACCACTGGACTGATAGCAGTGCAGTTTGGCGTCGCTGGACTAATAGCGACGGAGTTTCTTGTAGGCACAAAAAAAGTCAAAAAAACCATATATTTTTTGAAAAACGTGATGAATTTCTCCAAATCTACCCTCCTTCTAGCGCCAAAATGTGAACCCCAATCTTAGGCCTGCACAAACATGAGAAACAAACATATAACTAGATCCATATGCAAGTTAGAAGAAGGATTCCCCATGAAATTTATTAGCAGTGCTCAATAATAGGAAAATGAAGAATAAAACATGGAAAGCAAATGAAATCCAAATTAAGCATACAAATCCTCAATCCCATGAGGGAATTAGTGCCAATTATGTGTAGAAATTGGCCCTTTCCCAACTCCTTTGTAATCTCTTTGATGATTTGATGATGGTTGAAGCTCCTTGATGAAATTTTGGCATAACCTAGCTATGAAACCATAAAATGATGAACACTTGATATGAAATGGATAAAATTAGCTCTCAATATGAGGAGAGTAACTTTGCTCTAAGTTGTGGATCGAAAATACAAAGGAAAGCCTTCTATTTATAGAAGAACAAAATGGAAGAATGAGCAAAATGGATGAATGTGGGATCATTCAACATCCAATGGCCAAGTGCCACTAGTCAATATGTGAGTGGAGGAAGGTTGTGCACATTTTGATGAATGAGCCAATAAATGATATTACATTAAAATTTAAATTTTGAAAGTTGGCTAGTTGGAGGGAGAGAGGAATGGAGTTAATGTCACTTGGCTTAATGTGCAAGGACATGTAAGAGGAAATGAATGCCTTGTTGGAAGGACAAATCCATTTGGAGGGATTTTCAAACTTGGAGGAATATTCCCTAAATATGCCATGTTGAGAGAAAATGCTTATTTAATAAATCAATTAAATGTATTTTCATGTGCAAGTGGTAGGATCTAGAGAAATTAAGAGATTTGGATTAAATTAATCAAGATTTGATCAATTTAATAGGAGATTAGATGATGTGAAAAATTTGATTTAGATTTTGTGATTTTATTTAAATCAAAGTTGAGAAGAAAATGGTTCAGGATTTAATTAAAAGGAGATGATGTTAGATCAAATTAAATAAGGATTGATTTAATTTAATAGAATGACCTTAGGGATTTAATTAAATAAAATGGCTTATTTAATTAAATAAAGACAAAAGGGTTAATTAAATAAGATTGATTTATTTAATTAACAGGAAATGACAACTTAATTAGATAAATTTGATATATTTAATCAAGGGATGAAAGGTGATGACTAGCTAAGAAGATGATTCAGGATGAAACAATGTTAGTAATCATGATCAAGTGTGTCAGTATATTTTCCATGTCTACACTAACTTTAAACATTATAAAAAGCACAATGATGATACCAAGGACAATAAATCAGATGACAACATTTGCATAGTTAGGTTTGCATGGCTTAGATAGGATTGCATTCATATTAGTTTTGCATTTGCATTATATATTTTCCAATCCTGACAATCTTCAACATGACGATATATTTCATTAAAAGATTGAGTGAACTTGACATAGAAAAAATAATCATATCATTTAATTTGCATTATCCATTCATCCATATGTCCATCATAATAGTTGCATTATAAAATAAAACATCATCATCCATCCATTCAGACATTCGTCATACATACACATTTATCACACATTTACATTACATTGCATAGATACACAAATAAAGAATTTTCATAATCCATATGCATAACATACATCTATCCATACATTTAATCATATGGTTACATAAAAAAAATCTAAAAATAGAGCATCATCCATAATAACAATCATTCATACATCATCATAATCCATTTACATACTCATTCATGCATTTAGATCATATATTTGCATCATGAAATCCAAAAGAAATCATTTTTCCTAAATCATTCATCATGCATCCATTGACATTCATTTATCATTTTCCATAAACCACCTAGTCATACATGCTATAATAAATCACATAAAACATAGCATAAACATATAGAATCATTATTGCATTCACACATCATCATCACATAGGCATATAAATCATCACATAACATATAAAATAAAATGCATCCATCACATAAGAATATAAAAAACATGTAGATCACAAATCGCTATTGCATATCACATAAATCTCAATGTCAAGTGTATAAGGATGTCTAACAACATAAAGAGATACATCATCAAAAATGGGACAGTATAGCATAGTATTACAAAAAATTCTGAATCAATGTGTATCAATGTATCAACAATACAATCAAGTATGACCACGAGAATCTATGGTGCTGCCCCCAAATGTCATAGGACCCACCCCTCTTGATGGCCCTACAATTTTTATTCATGGAGGTGGTTGAGTAACTCCCCTACTGGTGGACCTTGAGTGAGTGTCTACTCGCAGACTGTGCATAACTCACTCGTCGCTCTGCAAGTATGACCTCATGATATCTACCTTTGTAATATTCAACCTCCTTGGCTGTGTCTCATATGTCTTTGATATAATCCATAATGGTAGTACCCTCTTCTACCCTCAAAACTCTCTCAACAATGTCCTCAGCCCGCTTAGCTTGTTGTCTCTGAGTATTTCTCTCACTTGTCAAGGTGGTGATCTGTGCCTGCGCTTGTATCAGGACTTGTGCCTATCCTTGTATCTGTCCTTGGGCCTGTGTGAGTAGATCCTATACCTGGGCCAACTGACCCTGCAACATCTGAACTTATACTTGTAACACACCAATTTGTGTCTGTTGTTGTTTTGAAGGCACCCCAATTTGAACATGTGGTTGCACAGATGCCACCAAGGATCTCCGACGTCAAGGTATCATCATATCCTGCACATCAAAGGATGTGCCTCCTCGATCACCACCTTCTCCATACCCATCTCTGCCATCATCCCTTCCTCCATCTCCTCCAACAACTCTCTCCTCCTCCTCTCCATCACCGCTCCCGTGCCTCCATCTCAGTGCCCTCTCCTTCTCATCATCTAATGCTGGCACTGGCTCATCTGGATTCGATAATCTAGGAAAGGGGTGTGTGCCAAAGTACTCTGCATACTCCTATGACATGGGAACCTCTGAACCTCCGGATGATATGCCCATGCAACAGGATGTAAACCATAGTAATCTTGATATGTTGCATCATAAGATAAGAGGGGCCCCTAAATTGGTATGTCCTTGTGCCTCCTAGCATAAGTAGCCACTCCCTGCGACATGCCCTATACTTGACCGTACTATCTGTGTATTCTGCCTAGCAAAAATTTATTAATAATGAATCATGTGAGTCCAATCAAAAATCTGGCAGTACATACATAGGGCATCTCTAGTTGATCCTCGACCCACTGCTCGTAGTCCAGGTATGGCCGCCAAGTCACAGTATCAAGATCATCTAGTACCCATCTCCAATACTCTAGTTTTCCTAGCTTATGCTAGACAACCGACCCACTGTATCCATAAAAATAAGGCCTCCCAATCAATCGATATCTGTTAGCAACTGGTCGAGTAACAACTATGTGCTCCCATACCTAGATCTATAGTAATGTGACTCTTGTAGATAGGCTAGATACTCCAAGGTAAACTACTTGATGAAGATCATGATAAAGATGGGAAAGCATGCATGAGCCCCAAGCATATTGGGTCCCTTATAAAATCATCTGCTCTAATACTCGACCCCACCCAATAGATAGTCCCTTCAACTTGTGGTCAGAACATAGGAAACCACCAACGAAACCAACAAGTACAAAAGGTAATGGGGCATAACTCTCAAATAACTCTTACCAAGGTAGCTCATACCCACTAATATGGCCATCATGGAAGATCCTTTGTAATGCATTTGTGCCTCCCTGCTTGGTAGCATCATAAACAACTACCTCTCCAACAATGGGAATCTAAAGAATCCAATATACATCCTCTGGTGTCTCAATCATCTTGCCAGTAGCTAGGTGAAAAGTGTTGTGGTCGCTATGCCATCTCTCTACTAGTGCTATCACTAGTGCCTGGTTAATCCTAACTTGGAGCATGTGAATCAAATAGTACAACCCGCATCTCTCAATCACATCCATGTCGACTTGTACCAGCTGTAGGATCATATCCCACATCTTCGAGAATCGCTCCTGAGACATCAAGACTCTTAAATTAGTCTCCTATCATCATAGCATATCACCAATCAACATGATATCAAATCAAGCAATCAAGCAATCAATCAATCAATCAATTAGCCTATCATGAGGTCAATCAATCAACCTATCATTGCTCCTTGCCAATCATGAGGATGATTATCATCAATCAGTCATCGAATCTCACCTATCATGAGATCGATCATCACCTAATCTATCAACATCATCAATAAAAAACAACCTGAATGCTGACGTGATCTAAAAATTCCAAATTAAGGAGAAAAATACAAAATTATCAATTATGGCATGGATGCACCATTACAACACTTCTATGCGCTAAAATAGAGATGCACTAGAAAATTTGATCTATGCACCATAACAGTCCACTTATGCGCTACTTTCATGAATGTGCTAAACTTTCCCATCGATGCACTATAATAGTGCACCTATGCGCTAATCCTATGGATGCGCAAAATCATCAAATTCTACCCTAAGAAATCCTATGCACTAAAACAAGTAACCAATGTGCTACATCGATTCATGTATGCACCAAAATCCTAAGCCTATGCGCTAAAACAGGTCATATATGCACTATTCTATACTATGGATGCGCTAAAACATTTGAACGGAAAATTCAAAATTTTCAAAAACATGGGAAAATCATTTCAAAATTGACAAAGAGAGGATTTAGAATTTTGTACTAGAGGTTTGTACACTGTTGGGCGTTTGTGTCGCCGCACATGCTCAAATCGATGAGTCTAAATCAGAATCACCATTTTTCTCTGAGTGCTCAAAGCTGCTCAATATCTCAAAAAATTTCAAATTGTCAATGCACAAATGAGCTTCTTTTTCACTTTTTACTTATTAAAGGGGTTATTAATGCGGGTAATTAAGTGGCATGGATTTATTTTATTTTTCAATGGAGCTAAATTCATCAATTAATCAATTGAGGTGGATTTTACAACAATTTTTCGGAGATAAATCGTTGAAGCACGCTGAAAATTTCAAAATCATCAAATTTTTCTAAAAAATCCAAAAATCATTAAAAAATAAAGAATTCCTCGATTTATCTCCCGAGGGGGCATACATCACTGAAAATCAACGTCTGGGGCATGCCAAATTTTTTATCATCATGTTTTGACAAAAAATTTCTTTGAAGCAATGCATCTGCACACATCACTTCAAAGAGGGGCAAAATGTATACGCATAAAAATGGTTTAGAGCACAAATAAATTAAATACTAGCTATTTAATTAATGAATCTTAATTCATCTACTTATAAATAAATTGCCAAATTTATTTATATAGTTCAGTTCTTAATTCTTTCTATCTAAAATAATTTTCCTCTAGATTTAATTAAATAAACAAATTTAACTAATTTGTTTTATTGGATTAATTCCCCTCTCATTTAAAATTGAATATTTAGTTCAATTTTGTCACATTTCTACATATTCTTCTAACTTCCTTCCACCTCACCTCCCACCTCACCATGTGTCACATGAATTTAAATATTTCTAATTTTATAAAATAAGAATTTCCATCAATAACTTGCAACAAATTTGAAACCACCTTGGACACATGGCTTCTCCTTCCCTTTGATTCGCTTCAACACTTGGAAAAGTGTTCTATTAAAGGGAACCACCTCCATGATTCTCTCCAACTTCTTCTTCTTCCATTGTCGATTTCTCTGGATCATAATCCTGATCGTTGAATCAAGCCACATCACAATCTGCCTTGGAAATCCTATAAATGCAGTTGCTTGCTCCAGCTTTTGAGAAGATATCTTGAAGCAAACTTACTTTGTAGAAATCATTTGAGAGCATTAGAGAATTTTGAACTTAGAGCATTTTTAGCATTTAGAATTGTGGTTATCATGTTAGTTTAGAATTAAGTCTTAGTGTAGTAATTGAATTTCCATTGTCATACTAGCTTCCTTACCACATTTATATTACAACATTTGCAGCATAACATCTTCAATTTTATTACAACTGCATATTCATCATAGCATCATGGAATTTAATCATATAGTTTATCAAATCATGTAGGAATTAGGATTCTTGCATTTTATAGCATCCATTCTCTAGGTTGTCATTCTGCAAAGTCATAATGCTAGCAAAATCTGAGAGCTATTGTGATACAAAGAATCCTTAGAGATAGGAAACAATGGAACATTTTTAGGAATTGATTGTTCTTTGAATTTAATTAATTATGTAACTCGATTTCTAATGTAATACGTCTCATTGCTTGTGTGTTTTGATTATTCATTTTACTCACATATTTACAACACACTTAGGTATTAGAATTTGTTAAGTAATGTATGTATTTGGATATACATGTGTTGTTGTATTTAAATTATTGGTCGAGTGATAGTATTTAAATGATATGTATATATATGTCAGTAAGTGTGGATTTATGTATGAATATTGAATTTTATTACAAGTAATATTGTTGTTTGTAAGGTGGTTAGATAAATTAAATGAATGGAAATCAATGTTATGGAAAGGGGTTACTTTTGATTTAACAATATGTTTGATAACCCTGAAATGGTTGTTGGTAACTCATTTGAGATTGTTTTATTATTGCTCTAAGTTGTTTGTACAAAGTATAGTGAACGATGGTTAACTTGGAAATAGAATTGAGGGTTTAGTCATCTTGTGAAGTGTATTATATGAGTCTTCCAGAGGTTAAGAGAAGTTGTCTTCTTGGTGTATTCTTCATTATTCCCTTGTGATGATTTTCTTGCATTATAGGAGTAATTAATGATCATTAGCCTTGCACTATATGTTTCCCCATGTGGTTGAATATGTGAGCGAGAATGGTTATGCCTCACCTTATTGTTTATGGGAATGAGTTTTGTGATTATGCAAGTGGCCTTGCTCTTGATTTTATTGGGGTCTCCTTGTTGTTAGTAGGGGAGTGGCTCTCAATGGGGGCTGATGCACAAAGTGGCACCTAGGTAACCTTTGTGAGAGTTTTGTAATTAAGTGAAAACCTAAAATGAAATAGGGGGTTGGGTAGTAATCACACTAATCAAGATAGGTTAATGCCTCACTCATGGCCCAAGTGCATGTATAGGCTTGGGATGAGTCAAGAAGGTCTAGACTGGAAAAATAAACTAGCTCATCCTCACAAGAGGTATGTTGATCCCACATAGGGTTGCATGAGGGGATGAAGATTAGTAGAGGCTTCCAAGGTAGCCTAGGATGGGGGCGAGGCCTAGGAAGATCTGCCTGGGTAACCCATGTAAACTATGTGATGACACTCCTCCTACAAAAAGCTTTTTTCCCCTTGTCTCTTGATTCCCTTGGTGTCTGTGTACCTCTAGAAGTGATGCTACTATCATTTAATGTTGTACTGTACTTGTTTTGGTTGTCATGTTCTCTCTTATGTTGTCTATGTTTCTTTTCTATTGTGATGGTGGGACCCTTTCTATCTCCTAGCATGGGGGTGGACCTTTGGGTTCCACATGGTCAGGTGGAACATGTCATGTACTCTGTTGGGTTCCTCTCTTGTTCATGTTCGTGATGATTACTCCTAGATTTGAAGATTTTTGCACTAGTCCCAATTCAAGTGAATTACATTCCATGTAATTGTATTGTATCATTACTCTTGTATCATGTACTATAATTTTGATGTACTCCCCTCTTATGTGTTCAAGGAGATACTGCTATTCTTGATGTAATGTTGTAACATTGTACTTATTGTAGAACTTTCTATCGCAATTGAAAAATCTAATGAAATTGATTGAATGATAGCTATGGATGACTTATTATGATTATAGATGTTACTTCTAATATTAGCATTTATAGATATATGTTTTAATTATATTGAGTAATGTAGCTAGTGACTCTCGAGAGCATCGTTGGAATCAAGAAGTATTCAATATTTGATATCTTGAGGAGTGACTTCTTAGGGTCTAGGTATCCTGAGAAGTCACTACTTAGGATATCTTATCTTAAGAAACTTCTTAGTGTGTCTTGATGCTGGAATGCAGTTCACGATGGAATGATCTAATTTATGTGTAATTAGAAATGTTTATCTTTCTAGTTATATTCTCTTGCAAATTCAATGTTAGACTCACTTTGTAATGGATAACACGATGTTGATTATTACATATGTTAGCTCACTAGATGGTATTTATTATACATTATTAATGTCATGATATGGATAATTCATAGTGCTAGTTGGTATGACTTAATGTTAGGTATTCTAATTCTTGTCTTTATGGTTATGGGTTTCTAGTAGCATAGTCATGGACCTTAGAGGACTTAGGTTGAACATGAGTTAATGTTCTTTTGTAATATTTTTTACGCTTTCACTTTAAAAAAATTGTACCATTTTATGCGTTGTTATTGTGTTGTCCTCTAGGGCCTTGTGGCTAGGTGTTACACATGGTATCATAGCCCAGGTTCTAACACTGGATGCTTTGAGTATATATGAGAGCCCATTAGAATGCCTTAGTAACACAAAATTCTAAAGTTTATGTTTTCCCTTGTTGACCTTGTCTAACACCCTGAACTTTCCTTTGGTGGTGTCTATCTAGGATAATTCCTAGAGGTAGGGGTTGAGGTCAAGGATGTGGTAGAGGTCATGGTGGTGGCCATGGGGCTAATCGCTAGGACTCTCCCCCTTAGAGTTCCCATGTGTCTGACCGTGAGGAACAAAAAAGTTCCCAAAATAATCAAGGAGGTAGAGATCAAAACCCGGGTCAGCCGAGATTGGAGGGTGCATAGTTACATCACTCACTTGAGGAGATTCTTGTTCATTTTGGTCTGAGACCACAGGGTGAGTAGTTTTTTGTTAGAGAAAGGGAGAGGTCTCCTAGGAGAAATGAGGTTACTGCAGAGAAAGAGGCAGTTTTAGCTAGACACATGAGAGATCTGTTGAGAGCTTGTCCTCCTATGTTTGATGGGACTGGTAGTGTTTTGGAGGCTGAGACATGGTTAATTGATTTGAATAGGTGTTTTTCTATGCATCCCTATGGTAGAAACACCAAGTCTAGGTGCACTATCATGCACCTCCAAGGTTTTTCTTCCACATGGTGGCATTTGGAGCAAAAGCTCCATTTGGAGATAGATTTAGTCTCATGGGAGATGTTCTTAGAGAGATTTAGAGCTTGGTTCTTGACCAATCATTGGTGACAATGTCATGCAAATGAGCTCCATGAGCTGAGGTAGATGGTGATGTCAGTTGAACAGTATGAGCAAAGATTTTATGAGCTTAAGCAGTATGTTGGCATAGGTGATGATGAGGGCATGTTAGTACAACTCTTTATTAGGGGTTTGAACACTCGTATCAATGGGGGTCTTTGGGTGTTTGAGCTGAAAAATATGGAGATGGCTATGGAGAAGTTCAAATAGTTGAGGAAAATTTGGCTATGGCTTTAGGTGGTCAGATGGGGGTTCAGATTGGCAGTGCACCTCCAACAAGTTTCAGCTCTCGTGGTGGCTAGACTCAGTCAGTGAGCCCTTCTAGGAGTCACCAAGCACCCTCTAAGGGTGGTCAACAACAACAACAACAACATTCATAGTCAAAACATAAGAACTCTCAGTCTCGACAGGGTGATAGGTTTTAGTCTGGGAGAGATAGGAATTTGAGGTGAAACAAGCGTTATCGCTTTGATTAGCCAACCCAGAGTTCACAGTCTACAATTAACAAGGGCAATGTTTAGTAGTCTAGTGCATCTCTAGGTGGTAGAGGTTTTGGTAGAGGTACAGGGTGCTTCTCTTGTGGGCAGGAGGGTTATATTGCTAGGCAGTGTCCTCAGAAGGGAACATCTAGATTTAGTCAGAGATCGATGGCTTCAGAGCTGATAGTAGGGGATGTAGGTAGATCACACAAGGTTTTTGCTGCAATTGATAACTGCTTGGTCAAGCACTAGGGCACAATGGTTGAGAATTCAAGTGTGTTACAGGGCAGCAAAGTCTAATATCTTTGATTTAGGTGCTTCAAATTCCTTTATTTCTCCTTTCGTAGTAGCATGATGTGGACTGGTGGCAGTGAAGTAGGATGATAAGTGGTAGGTTGAGTTGGCCTTCGGTGCTAAGGTCACAACTAAGTCTCTTATTCGTGGGTGTATTTTGAGGATTGGATATCTTTGCACCACAATAGACCTTAATGTTATACCCCTTGGATCTTACAATATTGTATTGGGAATGGATTGGTTAGAGGCTCACAAAGCAGTCATAGATTATCATCATAAGTTAATGCAGTGTGTAGATGACTCTGGCAATGAGGTTGAGGTAGTTGGGGTTTAGAGGCCTATTTATTTGAGGATGATCTCAGCTATGCAGTTGAGGAGTGTATGCAGCAAGGCTGTCAGCTATTTTCAGTGACAATTAATGATTTGGAGTTAGGAGAGAGCTTGAAGGAGGTGTCTCTTGATAGTCATCCTATACTTAGATAGTATGCTGATGTCTTCCCTAGCTAGATACCAAGGATGCCACCTAACTGTGACATCGACTTTAAGATAGATCTTGTACCTAGAGATGAGCCCATTTCATGAGCTTCATACCAGATGACCACTCAGGAGCTTAAGGAGCTCCGATTACAGATTGAGGAGTTGTTGGCGAAGGGATTTATTCATCCTAGTGTCTCTCCTTGGGGAGCATTAGTGATTTTTGTGAAAAAGAAGGATGGGTCCCTTCAATTGTGCATTGATTACTAACAATTGAATAAGGTGATAGTGAGAAGCAAGTATCCATTTTTGAGGATCGATGATATATTTGATCAGATCAAGGGTGCTATGGTATTTTTGAAGATTGATCTAAAATCAGGATACCATCATTTATGCATCTTCAAGGCAAATATCCATAAGACCACATTTCGTACACGTTACATACACTATGAGTTCACAGTTGTGTTGTTTGGGTTAACGAATGTGTCACCAATGGTCATGAGTTTGATGAATGGTGTGTTTTGCACCTACCTCGATTGGTTTGTCTTGGTGTTTCTAGATGACATTTTGATATATTCGAGGATTGTAGAGGAGCATGAGGAGCATTTGCATCATATGCTATAGTGTTTGAGAGAGAACCAGTTGTATGAAAATTTATTGAAGTGTGAGTTCTTCAAGACGAAGGTGAAATATCTAGGTCATGTTATCTCCGGTGAGGGTATTGTTGTGGATCCTTCAAAGATCCAAGCTATCATGGATTGGCTTGCACCCACTAATGTTGCTGAGGTTCGTAGTTTCATGGGTTTGGCAGGTTACTACTGATAGTTTATCCAGGGTTTTTCGAGGATAGCCCACCCCATCACTTCTCTTTAGAGGAAGAGGAAGAAATTTATTTGGTCAGAGTAGTGCCAAACAACTTTCCAGACTCTTAAGGAGAGATTGACCAGTGAACCTATATTGGCTGTTCTTGATCCTACTGGGGATTTTGTGGTTTGTATAGATGCTTCCTTGGAGGTTTTAGGAGCAGTGTTGATGTAGGATGGTCGCGTGATTGCTTATGAGTCTCGAAATTTCTAGGATTATGATTTGAACTATCCTACACATGATCTAGAGTTAGCCATTGTGGTTCATGCTTTGATGAGATGGAGGCACTTTCTTTTGGGATATCGGTTTGAGCTATACAGTGGTAACCATAGTGTGCAATGTATTTTCATGCAATTGTATAAGTGTGAATTTGAACCCCTTACATACATTCCCTTTTAACCCGTTGCACTTTAGAAAACCTAAGGTGGAGGCTTAATTCCACTTAAGACCGCCATCCACATCACACTTGGTTCCTATTTTGTGTGTTGATGGGTGCATTTCTGTCAGGGATGCTCGCATGGCATGCAGACGTCCACATGACATGCTTACATCCATGTGGTGCACTTACATCCTTGGCAGATTCCTACGGCTGAAGACTGTAGAGACGTTACATTTTTTATTGGGAGTCAAAGTGTAACTTCCCTCTTTGGCTGATCGACCCGAATATGGCCATTTTTCATCCTTTTCTTCATAATCTTCACTCTCTCATCCATTCTAAAGTTTGGATAGAGTTTTTCAAGATCTTGAGATCATCTCTCCATATTTTCTCCACTCTTTCAAGCATCTACAAGCTTTGTAGCAGTATTTTACATTCCATTGCAGGAATCTACCACTCCATTACTCTATGAGTGCGAGTGCGAGATAAACACCATTGCAACAGAGGCTTGAGTTCCTCTCATTTTCTCATCCACAAGCCTTGAGCACTTTGGATGGAGGTGGTAAGCTCCTCTCATCTTCTCTATCATCTTGGTTGAGTAAACACGTACTATTTTGTAGTGTCTTTTGTTTATGTAGCTTGTATTCCTTTCTTTATCTTTATTCCTATCATTGCAAACTTGGTTTTCCATGGAGGTGGAAACACCAAAATGAGGTTTGACTGAGGTAGGCCCCTAAACAACCCCAAAATTCCCTCCTTTTTTGTGTGCAGGCGGAGAGAGCTTGGAGCAAACTGGTGAGAAGACTGTTGTACGAAATCATCTTCGTCACCCTTGCGGTAATATATTTCTTTTATCACATACATATTTACATCTCGTTCTTCTTAATCTCATTCTATTATTCAAGAAACTACTAAACTAGGCTGTTAGTCTACCTTTTAGAGTTTAACCTCGTCTCTCTGGTTTTCTGGCCATATGGATGCGAATGCGCCTGTGAGACGCCAGTGCGTCGCATTGTCGTCCTGGAACTGCACTTCTCTCCTTTGACAGAGAGCTACTTGAGATGTAGAGTTGACCTTAAAAAGTGACTCGTCTAGTCACCCTTCAACTCCTGGGATTGTAGAGTGGTTGAAGGAAACCTAGTCCTCATCATTCTCATCCCTTCTATCCTAATATTCCTTGAAATTGAGGTAAGTTAGGGCAACCTTTCTGCTCTTGGCCTTTTGTGACCTGGGGTCTTGTAGTGGTTGGTCCCCCTCTCTTATATTTTTGGTGAACCCGATGTGAACCATTTTGGTTCCATTTTGTGATACTGAGAGTTCCTTTACTCATATCCTAGGAGTGTTGTAGGTGTGAGTGTTATGAGGCTTTTGCCTCACAAACCAACCTGCGACCCCTAGTAGGTGTAGTTGGAAGGTTCCAAAGTATTGCATAATGAAATATTAACTAGGTCACTACCTCATCTCATAAACCTTAGGAGGATCTATAAAAGTACTATTTTGTGTGCATGATGACCTCTTTCTTAAATCAACCTATTTCCTTTGTAGAAACTGTGAGTAGTGGTACGAGCATAACCTTCACTTCACATGACCTACCAATGGGCTTCAATAGAAAACCATCTCCTCTTTACATTTTTGTGAGGATAATGGGAATACTGTAGCAGGTGTTCTCATTGATCCGACATCCCAAGTGAATATCATAACTGAGGAGATCATGCTGATTAGTTTCTTGCATAACGATGGGTATGATGCACCTGAGAGTACTGTTCGCACACACGACAAACTTTTCATACCTCCTATAAGGAGTATTGTCCTATCAATCCTCATCAAACCTAAATCTGTGAGCCTTAGGTTTGAAATCATCCTGGGGTTTGAAATCTTTAGAGTGAAGCTAGATATCCCCTAGCTGGTAGCTATGAATGCAGTTCCCTTGGTTGTGCACATATTTTTAAATTTTGTTCATTGAGGTTCGGTACATTTTTTCCATGACACCAGATATAGACCATCGATTTCATGCAACAACTACACCCTAGATTACTTTTTTCCTATACCTCTTGGTCCTCTCCCACCTAGGAAGGACCTCCTACACTGTACATATCAAAACTATAAGAATGGGCATGCTAGGCCAAAAGTGAGATTCCCTCTTTTGCCTTATGTTGTTTCACATAGAGCTTGCTTAATAACTGATAGTGACGCCGCCAAGGTGCATAGAAGAAAAGAAGAGAAGTGGTCCCAAGGTCCTCCTTCCTCTTCCACTGTTTAGCCTGATGCTTCCTCTCACTTTGCTGTGGAACCACCCAAATTTGCGTCACAGAATCTTATGGTACCCACTTGGCAAAAGGCTAAGCATCCCACATTCGGGCTTCCTATCCTATCCACCGAGCCTAGACCCATTCAGTATGGAAGAAAAAAGTCCCCCCATGGATATTCCTCTTTATCTCGGCCTCCATAGCCTCCTACTATTCTTGTTCCCAAAATAGTGAATGGGAAGAGGCCTATTGTCGAGGCACTAGAGTCGATTCCTCTCAAAATTTTTAAACCTGCTCCTTCTACTCCCATTCAAGAATATGCCCTTCCACTAGAAACAACCATGGAGGACACTCCCATGGCTGAGCAGAATCCTTCTGTCCCTTCGCAAATTCTGACTTCTGGTTCAAAGAGTTGTAGAAAGTGCCTTGCGCACGAGCGTAAGCATCAACAAAAGGCTCTCCTAGTTGAGCAAGCCTCCTCACAAGAGAAGGAGAAAGATAAGACAACACCTCCTATTGTGTCCTCCTCTCTCCCCTCTTTTTTATTTGGTCTAACTAGCTTTGAATCTCTCTTAGCTCCCACTGTGAGCATACATGCACCTAGAAAGGTGTAGGTGTTCATCTCTCCTTATGCGGAGCCGCCCCTGTTAATTTTCATTTTGGATGTCTCACCTTTCCCAAAGCCTATGGATATGGTTAACACTTCAGTCATATCCATTGTGGTTCTTTCCTCTTCTCCCTCGACCCTCCTTGCTTCATCTATGGGGAGTTCATCTGCTCCGATGAAGAAGGTAGAGCATGACCCCTCCAACAATGTAGGCCGTAAGAAGAGTCCACCTCCTCTGAAAGGTGGCCCTGCGCTGACTTGTTCTATCCTAGTGATGAAACCAGTCCTAGCCTCCCCTAATTTTTTCACCGCTCAAGAGTCTCTCAATGAGCCTAGCGGTGAACCTCAAGTGCAAACCCCTCTATCCACCGAGGTGAAACATGGGAATCTCGTTAAGCGTATGTTTAACTTGGTGGATGAAACACTGACCTTGTCAACAATCTTCGCGAAGTCGTTGACCTTAGATCCACAAGAGTTGAGCAACGAAGACCTCACTGGTCCCTCGGCCTTGGCCCTTGTTGCGGGAGGATCAGAAGCTCCACCCCTTAACATTACACCATTGTAGGCTCGTCATCCTCCCCCCTACGATGATCTAGAGTGGGAAGTTGATGACCTATTGGTCGACTAGTGTTAAGGGGAGACCCTCTTCTTGATCTTTAGATTAGATGTGTGTGTTCCCCCATACTCGTCACCCTTGTTGGTGCTTGGATATAGGCATGGTGTTTGTTTTGTAAAACTTCCTCCATGTGTATCTCTAATCTTCCATGTTTGTGATTGATTTTTGGTAAATTGGGGATGATGCAAAGTGTCAGGATCATTTAGGCCTCCTTCCATATTGACCCAATTTTTCATTTTTACTTTGTCTTCTATTCATTCTTCCTAATCTGGTTGTGGATTGATGATCTTTCGCCTCTTACTGTGGTTACCTACTATAGATAAATAAAGGTAGATCTGACCCCATGAAACTAGATCCCCCTGTGCCCTTTGTTTGTGTTCTCTTTCCTTTTTCTTTCTCTTTATCTTTCTCTCTTCTTTGCTTGAGTTGTCCCTTTCATGTGTGACAACGCTACTTCTACATTTCATGATCTTTAGAAAATGCATTCATTGCCAAACAAATATTTTCTCAGAGATCCTTCATACACGTCTTTATTAGAATTATATTCTCGACTTGAAACCCTAAAAAAACATGTTTCCTTCATCATGGGTTCATAAAGAAAGGACTTGAAAACCCACCTCTAAAGTGGGAATGGTATTAGTCTTCCCCTCACGTGGGTGCATCTCCTTCCTTTCAAATTCCTTGATGAAGTGAACATCTTTCAAAAGGATTCCTTGATGTTGAATTGATTCAAGAAAGAAGACGGTAGCTTCAGAAAAATGTGTCCCTTGAGTGGACTCCTCCTTTTCATGTTGGGTTCCCAGGGGACCCCTTTCAAAAGCTTTCGACAAGTTCTATGGAATCTAGCCTGGGGGCAACTCGACTTGACCAACTTTACATCTTCACATCTAGCTTGGGGGCAGCCTGACTAGACCGACTTTACTTCTTCGTGTCTAGTCCGAGGGCAACCCAACTAGACCTACTTCACATCCTTATGTCTAGCTTGTGGGAAGCCTGACTAGACTTCACTTTTCAAACAGTGCATCCCTTGAGTGGACCTTCCTTCCTTTTGAAGGGTTCTCGAGGGACCCCTTTGAAAGTCTTACAACTTAGCAATGGTCTGCATGAATATCCATTCACTGGCCTACATGGTCGCTTCCTGACATGTTTTATTCGTGGGTAAACATTTCACCCTCCCTGATTCTACAGAGTCTCTTTTACTCGGTCTCCCTCATGTGAGAGTTCTTGGGGGATACCTCCCTTGCAGGTCTATAGGTCTGTAAGGTTCTTTTCTTGGTCTCCCTCATGTGAGATTTCTTGGGGATACCTTCCTTGTAGGTCTGTAGGTCTATAAGGGGCTCTTCTTGGTTTCCTTCATGTGAGAATTCTTGAAGGATACCTCCCTTGTAGGATTGTGAGCCTATGAGGCCCTTTCATTTTTCATCTCTATACTTCTGTGGAACTATGGAGTCCTTTCTTGTACTTTCGAGTTCACTAGACCATGCTTTGCTTCCCTGTCGGTTCAGGTATACTTTTCTTACATTGTTACTTCTTACTTCTCTACTTTACCAAAGCACTCATCAATACTCGTGCTCGCTAAAGTGGGGGAAAAATATATAAGCATGAATTTGTACCCCTAACGGAAATTCCCTTTTACCCCCTTGCACTTTAGAAAACCTAAGGGGGATGATTAATTCCACTTAAGCCCACTGTCCACATCACACTTGGCACCTGTTTTGTGTGTCGGTGGGTGCGTTTCTATTGGGGACGCCCGCACGGTGTGTAGACATCCATGTGGCATGCTTACATCCCTAACAGATTCTTGTGGTTGGAGACTACAAAGATGTTACATTTTCGATTAGGAGTCGAAGTGTAATGCCCCTCTTCAGTTGGTCGACCCGAATATGGTCATTTTTTATCCTTTTCTTCATAATCTTCACTCTCTCATCCATTCTGAAGTTTGGACAGAGTTTTGCAAGATCTTGAGTTCATCTCTCCACATTTTCTCCACTCTTTCAAGCATCTAAAAGCTTTGTAGTAGCATTTTACATTCCATTGCACCAATCTACCACTCCATTACTTTGATAGTGCGAGCCTAGGAAAAACACCATTGCAGTAGAGGCTTGAGTTCCTCTCATTTTCTCCTCCACAAGCCTTGGGCGCTTTGGACGGAGGTGGTAAGCTCCTCTCATCTTCTCTATCATCTTGGCTGACTAAGCACGTACTATTTTTTAGTGTCTTTTGTTTACATAGCTTGTATTCCTTTCTTTATCTTTATTCCTATCATTGTAAACTTGGTTATCCTTGGAGGTGGAAACACCAAAACATGGTTTGACTGAGGCAAGCCCGTAAACAACACCAACATTCCCTCATTTTCTATGTGTAGGTGGAGATAGCTTGGAGCAATCTGGCAAAAAGACTGTTGTATGAAATCATCTTTGTCACCCTTGCGATAATATATTTCTTTTATCACACACGTATTTACATCTCATTCTTCTTAACCTCATTTTTTTGTTCAAGAAACTTCTAAACTAGGCGGTTAGTCTACCATTTAGAGTTTAACCTCATCTCTCTGGTTTTCTAGCCATACAAACACCAACGTGCCTATGAGACATCAGTGCGTCGTGCCATCGTCTCTGAACCGCGCTTCTATCCTCTGACAAAGAGCTACCTGAGATGCAGAGTTGACCTTAAAAAGTGACTTGTCTAGTCTCCCTTCAACTCCTGGGATTATAGAGTGGTCGAAAGACACCTAGTCCTCATCATTCTCATCCCTTATATCCTAACATTCCTTGAAATTGAGGTAAGTTAGGGTAGCCTTTCTTTTCTTGGCCTTTTGTGACATGGTGCCTTGCAGTGGTTGGTCCCCCTCTCTTACAACAACCTAATTTGAATGCCATGAAGAGATGATGGATGGAGTTCCGATGTGAATATGATTTTGAGGTGAAATTCATTCAAGGAAAGGAGAATGTGGTTGCGGATGCACTTAGTAGGCAAAGACATGAGTTTTCAAAAGTGATTCTTGGTGTGAACTTGAGTGAGATCCTTTCCGCACTTCCTTCAAATAGTTGGTATCAGGAGGTGAGGACTAAGGTGGAGTTAGACATAGTTATAGAGGGAAGATTTGTAGGATATTCCCTTTAGTCAAATGGCCTTTTGAGGCATTTGGGTCGTATTTATGTTCCTTTCTCAAAAGATCTTCATACTTTGATCATGTCAGAGGCACATAGGGCACCCTATTCAACTCATCCAGGTGTCAAAAAGATGCACACAGACCTTCAAAAATTATACTTTTGGGATAGAACGAGGAGATATATTGTTGATTTTGTGTCAAGATGTCTGGAGTGTCAGAGAGTGAAGGCAGAACACCAACATCTTGTAGGTCTTTTGCAACCTCATTTGATCTCGAAATGGAAATGGGACATTATATCATTAGATTTCATTGTTGGTTTTCCTGTTTCTTCTCATTGTCATGACACCATTATGGTCACTGTGGATAGGTTGACAAAGGTAGCACACTTCTCTCATGTCCGATCCTCATAAAATGCTTCATCAGTGGCCAAATTTTTTATGGAGGACATTTTCAAGTTGCACATTATTCCTCGCTAGATTATTTCTGATAGAGATCCAGTGTTTACTTCAACTCTTTGGACATCCTTGCAACATGCATTGGGGACTCAGTTGAACTTCAATTCATCTTATCATCCAGAGACTGATGGGTAGACCGAGAGGGTCAATTAGGTCCTCAAGGATATGCTTTGGATGTACGTTATGGATCAATAGTCACAATGGGAGGATTACTTATATTTGGTGGAGTTTGCAGAAAATAACAATTATCACAGTTCTATTGGCATGCCTCCCTTTCAAGGGTTGTATGGTCATCCTTGTCAGACCCTGTTGAGTTGGGATCATTTGGAGGACATAGTTCTTCTTGGTCCAGAGATGCTTCAGGAGATGGATCAGTAGGTGATTCACATTAGAGAGCATTTGGTGGAAACCCAGGACAAACAAAATAAATATGCATATGCTCATAGGGTTGACTGCCAATTCTCAGTTGGTGACCAAGTATTCTTGTGGGTGTGTTAGTGAAAGAGTCTGATTTGATATGGAAAAGGCTCTAAGCTCACATCGTGCTTTGTTGTGCCTTTTGAGGTGTTGGAGAGGATTGGTCCAGTAGCTTACCATCTTGCTTTGCCAACCAGTCTCTCGTGCATTCATGATGTGTTTCACGTTTTAGTTCTTAGACCCTATTATCTTGATATATCTCATGTCCTTGATTGGAATGCATTACAAGTAGAGGATGTGAAGTTGGATTTGGAGCCCACGGGAATCATTCAAAATAGAGGATGCATCCTCAAGGGATGAGACATTAAGTAGGTTAGGGTCTAGTGGGATCCGAACGAAGAGTCTTCTGCTACATGGGAAGATACTGTTAGAATGAGAGAGTTATACCCATATCTATTTGTAGGCTTCCTGGAGTAAGCTTGGTCATAGGGAGGAGGATGTTGTGCCCCTCAGTTTTCTTTTTGTTTTGGACAGTTACTTGTATGCATATGGACTTTATGATACTGTTTGATGATACTTGGATACTGTGATGCTTAGTTATGATGATACTTGATGACACTGACATACTTGATATTTTATGCTTATATCATGTTCAGTAGATCAATTTAATTGTTATATGAGTTATCATGGATCTGAATATTATGTTTTTATTGGATGTATGTTCTATCATGATTTGATATCCATTTAATGTGAGTCAATGTATTGGTGAAGGGGAACAGGGTCACATCACTCGCTTGTGAGTGCCCTACGACACTGTGATTTTCCTTTCATGATGTAATTGATTGTTTGCCTATGTACATGTTTGAGCGTGCCTTATGCCCAATGGAGGTAGTTGACTTGGAGATAGCATCAGGTCTCCATGTTGAGCCATCATCCTCATCGAGGATGAGTGTCTGTGTCACATCTTATCTGTAAGGTCAGTTCGTGTTGTGTTGCCGATGTTGTTGTCATTTTATCTTCCATTTCACATTTTAGTCAGGTATTGCTTGATAGCATGTGTAGACACATAATTTTTTTTGTTAAATTTATCCTCATTTAACTTTAATTTTTTTTGGGCATTGACTATATCCTTAATATATCCTATCATTTCATTTTTATCTATTATTCATTTCACTCCATTATTATTTTCATATCTTCCATTGAATTAATCCAATAAATATTATTCTATCCTTAACACATGCACCTTATATCCATTTTCTCCATTTATTAAATAAAATCCCTCTTGTATTCCCTCCTACCACTTACCATTTACCATTTACCACTTATTCCTCCTATACCACTAATCTCCCATTATCCCATATTTACCCCAATGCTTGACTTTATTTTGAGGGTATCTATTTAAACAACCTCTCTACCTCATTTTGGGATCATCTAATATATGCATCAAATCTCTGTAGGTATCACTCATAATCTAGCTATCATTTTCATCTTGCATGCTAGTTTCTTCTCAAGTTATAGTTTTAATTTCTTTGATTTGCAATAGTCTTTACATCTTGTATTTGAATCTCCAATAAATCATAGCCTCTTGTGTGTGTGCTTCTCAGAGTCATTATGTTTACAATCTTGATTTGAGGAGTGTAATAGAGATAATTAAAATTAATGGGTCAATTAATGTGTTTCAATTATTTGACATGGTTGTGGTTCATTGTCGTTCATTCGTAATTATGCAGGATTAGCTCTCAAATTTAGTCACCCAACCATTGATTTTACCTATCATATCCACCATCATCCATTTGATTAAGAGTTCATTCTTTCTCTAAGATCGTCAAAATTTGAGTTATAAGGAAATATATATCTCTTTTAGTATATGCTGCATACCATTTAAAAAAAAGAAAACTTTGTATACTATGTGATTAATTACTTTTTGAATCTTTTGGTTTTATTTTACTTTCCTCCCTCCCGTGGCTAGCATTTTGTTTATTAAACTTCAAATTCTTTAATTAATCCTACCATAAAGGAGACCCTATTCCTAAATAGCGGATACATTTTAGATTAGAATATTCCTTCTAAACTAAAAATTCTTAAGAGTAAGAAAGAATAAAAAACTTGGAGCTGTAAATTTTAGTATATATATATATATAAAGAGTATGACATTTATTTATATGAGCTCCTTAGTCAAAATAGATTTATAATAATTATATTTCTATTTTATGCTGATATTTTATGTGGACTTATATATATATATGATTTAATATATTCATATCTGGATAATTTATGGAAAGATAATTAAATTTGATAAATTTGAAAAGAATGACAATTATTCTAATAAATTTGAGGTGGTTAATCAAATAGGATATTTCAATGCAAATTATCGGTTATGTATAATTTTTGAAACGATATTTATTATTGAAGAAATTATGAAATGGAGAAAACAAAATAAAATATACATTTAATTGATTCAAGAATTAGGTCAAATATTAAAAGGGTTAATTCATGGCAATTTGGTTATTACTCTTAAAATTAGATTTAATTACAAGTTCTTTTAAAATTAGATTTGTGAATTGCATATAATTGTATAGTTATATATATCTAAAACATATATATACATATATTAAACAGATATATACATATATTAAAATATTTAAGAAAAATAAAACGTTCCCATCAATATAACAAAATTATAGTAGATACCCTAATGCTTTATAACTATGAGGTTTTAAAAAATAAAAATAAATTATATATATATAACCATAATTTACCTTAACTTTAGACATAGTGGTTAACCCTTTTTTTTTTGAGACCCACGTATTCTGTAAGTTTAAGGATTCCTTAAATAAAGGAATGAAGAATATATTCCCACTATTTTTTTAAAGAAAATAAAAAAACCCATATTTTTTTAGAAGTAAGAGCATGTGAAAGGATAAGAATAATATAAAGGGTGAGAATTTTAAAAATAACAAGTTTGATATATTTAAATTCAAACAGAAGTTACTTTTGAAATCGTTTTAAATAGTTTTTTAAATAATTTTAATGATATCATAAATGGGTATAATGATTAAGTGTAACATGTTAATAATGTATTTCTTGAAATTATTACTTTTAAATGTATAGTTGGATATTTACTGTAATTCTTAATTAAATCTATTTATTTATTTTTCTGTAAACAAATGTATATGTTAAGAAGCATAAATTTAGAAAAATTAGTAGGTACAAAAAGTGTAGTTGGATAATCGTTGTTGTTCATAATTAAATTTATTTTATTTATTTATTAGTAAACATATATATGAGTTAAGAATTCAAAATTAAGAGAAATCCATTGGTTTAATTATCATAAGGTTTCATAATTCTTTATTTATTCAAAAATTCAATATGGACGTATAAGTAGAATATAATGGGTGATTATTGAGTATTTGATATTCTTTAAATTGATTTATTATGAAATTGGATTTAATTGCGTAAGTATTCCAATTACGTAGGTAAAGCTATTTAATTCTAGTGGTTAATTGATTGGATAATGAATATCGTTTTCGTTTGAATTTATGGTTGATTGATTGTTAATCTGGTTGTATTGTTGAGTTGTGAGTGGTTGATTATTTATATTGTTCTTTTAAAATTTGTACCATGGAAGTGTTAGTTGATTGTAGTATAATTTTGATGGTTTCCTTTTAATGAGACTTTCTCTTGTGTTAATCTTGATTCAAGGAGTCTTCAATTATTGAATATGTGTTGCAATTTGAGAACCCGTTTGTATTGGTTTACCCTTGTTTGTGGGTTTATGGTTAGTTCTTCTTCTTGGGTTTATGGTTAGTTCTTCTTCTTGGGCTTACAGAGGAGGGAAAAGAATATGTTGCCTCATCATTGGTTTCCATTTTGGTTTTGTGAACGGTTGCTCTTATGCTCATTTTGATTTTGGTAGGTTTAGCCTTGCACTTGGAAGTTGCTTATTTATGGAATTCTAGTACGAGATGGTGCATGGCTCACTTGATGTATTTACTTTTTGGCTTGGATATTTTGTGCAATTTGGCTTGCCCTGTTTGTGATTATGAGTCTTTCGTTGTTAGTAGGGGGAGTGACTTTTAATGGGGGCCGGCACACAAAGTGGCGTATGGGTAACTCATTGAGAGTTTCCTTAACTAGTGATAACCTAATAATTAATTAGGGTGTTTGGGTAGTATCTCACTTTAATCCATACATGTTAACCTCACTCATGGTTCAAGTGCTCGCTTAGGCTTGAGATGAGTGAGAAGGCCTAGAATGGAAAAGATCAACTACTTTGTCCTCTTAAAAGGTATGTTGATCCTGCATGAGTGAGAATGGGGGTCGGGGATCGGTTGAGGTTGCCAGGGTTTAACCAGGTAGGGGGACGATAACTTATGAAGATCCGCATTGGGTAACCCATGTCGAGCTTATGTGATGACACTCCACCCTCTAGCAACCTTGTGTGTTTGTTGTTTCACCTCATTGTTCTTGTACCGAGCTGGAAGCTGATGTTCTTGTGTTTGTTGTTGCTTTTGACATGGAGTCTTGTTAGCCATTATTCACTTGACTATTTTGGTTGAGGGTATTTCTTGGCAACTCCTAGCATGGGGGGTGGATCTTTGGACCCACGTGGTTGGGTGGAACGTGCTATGCACCCCATTGGGTCCCTAGCTGAGGATCAAGAAGTGGAGATTTGTGCCACTTGCGGTGTCTTTAGAGATGTGCCATAGATGGATCCAGTCTTCATACTTGTATTCATCTTTTCAGTTGCATTACCCTATCATATTGTATTGTTCTCATTCATGTTGGGGATCACTTTTGTATTATTGTAATTCTTAAACGATGTAATGAAATGAAATGGATGTAATGTATTATGTACCTTGTAAACCTTAGGTGGTTAATGATACATGGTAGATATTATTTGATGTGTTGTATCTATGGAAATATGCTCCATTGAGTTCTAAGGATAATAGTATGTTATGGTTATTAGAATTAAGTTAATCTTGTTATGTTGAATTATCATCTGTGGATGTTTCTTATGTTGTTCTCACCCCTCAGTTGTTTGTCCTTGATGACAAAGTCACAAATGGTGCTATGATATTTACAAGTGCAGGTTCAGGTTGATGGTATCTCAGATTAGTTGACATGTCCTCATATACTTGCATTGAATTATTGTTGCCTATTATGCTTCATAAATTATAGGGTTGGATTGGTATATGGAATGGTTGTTTAGGTATATATGAATTATTATCATTACAAGTCTCCATTATTTTCAGATTGATCACTTTCAGATTGTGGTATTTTCAGTTGTCTTTACATGATATTTGAATGACACATCTTATGTTCTGCTCAAAACATAAAAAATATGACTTTGTTTCATTGTGGTCAATCACTTTGTAAAGTGATTTGGTATTGAGCAACATTATTTTTGTTTGACAATTGATCACTTTGCATCAATATTTGATATGGTTATACGGTTCATGGTTTATAGTTGATACCCATTGGCATATACTTTTGGAAAAGGTATTTATACCAAGTTTTACTTGGTCGACATCTCTTGTTATAAGGATTTATTTGCTTTATACTCCTAAGGAGTATCGAATATGCTAAGCAAGTGATATGAGATCATTTCTTATTCAAAGAAGTCAAGCTCTAAAGTGAGATAAAGTTTTAGTTTAATCAAAGCATATCAAGCCCTTATCGGGCATGTTAATCATTGAGGGGTTGACATATAAAATGAAGTAAACCCTATCGGGTTTCCTTAAGAATTTGTTAAAGGTGATATATCTCCTATTGGTCACTTGATTTTTTGACTTAGTGCAAAGTCTGATGTTTATAAATCTTGGCTGAGTGCAATCGACATCCATCATTTTTTGTTAACCTTGTCGGTGTTTGTGAAAAACTTGGACATGAAGTAAAGTCATTTGGAAATGATTTTTGGCAGCGACCTTTCTTTTTATCTCACCGACTGTGTGATGTGACTTTGACTAGTTGGATGGAATAATCAATGAGGTTATGATGTCGGCATTGTGAATATCCTTGACCACGGACTTGAAAGCTTATGATAGTTTGATAATAATTATGTTTTTGTTTCATTGGACCTCAGTGAATTATCAAATTTGAAACAGTCATCAAATGAATTGAAATGAAAGGATGTTAGGGAAATGTCTTTTGGTTATCTCTTTGCTAGGGTTTGGAACCCTAGCCGATGCCATGGATAGAAGGTACAACAACTGTTACTTTGATGTTTCTGCTTGTTGCAACTCTAAAGGAAGTAGGTGAAGATCACTATAAGAGCTATGTCATGGTTGATTACTTGGTCTGATATTTTTCATTGGTTGAGGGCTCAAAGGAGGAAGGAGATTCGTTGGTTTGTCTATAGCTGGGTTTGTAAATACTTCATGACATATTTTCATGCTCTTTTTTTTTTCAATTTCATTCATCATATCAGGTATTCCTTCCTCTGTTTGATGAAAGTCTTCTAAGGACAGTTACTTTTTTTTTGCTCAAATATGAAAGGGTGCAAATGGATTGTTGATTATTGTGTTAGAAAAGCATGCATTGAAGTTGGTTACATTTTTCTTCATTATCAGGATTCAGAAAGAGTTGTTTATTTTGTGTATTGGGTTCATGATTATATGGGTTCAGTTACAAATCTATTACAGGCCCTATCAATGATAGTTATTTTTTATTTTTGATCAGAATGTGAATATGTTATGTGAAGGAAACAATTGATTCTCTGATTATTCTCCACTTGTCATTAAATTTGGAGGTTCATTTGTAAATGGATTCATAATGGTATTATTGTTCTATCAAAACACTTCGAAAAAGAAAGTGATATTATTGGTGCATACGTTATTGTATTTTTGTATTCCTGGAACAAATGATAATATTGGTGTAGATTTTGTTGTATTTAGAGTTCTGAGAACAAAATAGTCATGAAATTTTGTCTTATCTGAAAACCTTCGGTGAAGGTTCTAAACAAAATTTGTGTATTTTGTAAAAGATATAAATACAGTGATTAATCATTGTGGGTGGGTTGAGAATTTTTTGAAAAGAGTTAGATTGAAAAAGCTTTGTAATGAAACCTTGCAAATATGATGTAGAATAAATAACTAACGTGCCTGGTATTTTAGAGTTTCATGTATGAATCTTTAAGATATTAGATATGTTAGAAAGAGAAGAAGACGTGAGCTAAATTGAAACAAAGAAATCCTCTGATAAATTATTGTTCTAAAATTCAATAAGGGGTTGGTGCTCCTTGAAATGGGTGTTTCTAAATGAGGGGTTGGTGCTCCTTGAGTGGGTGCTTTGAAATTAGCCTGTAAGGCATTGTAAGCAGTGATTTGAAAATATAAGCCAGTATGGCAGCAATTTAGGAGTGGTTTTTCCAGGAGGGTTTTCCACTCAACAATTTCTTTGTCTTATGGTCTCATTGTTTTGATGTCATAATTATTATAGACTGTGATGATTTTTTGAGTGATTGTTCTTATCAGTTTGAACATTGTTGAATGTTAGTTCCTTCATCTCTACAAATATTCATTTTAAAATGTCTTGCACAAGTCATTGTTGAACATTCTACTTCAAAAGGAAGCATAAAAGTATTAATTTGATTCATAGGTCAGGAATTGTTATGGTGTACTGAAGCTCTTAGTTGTTTCATGCTTATCATATGTCATTCCATTGCTTATTTGTTTTAGTATCTCACAAGTCTGCTTTAAAATATGGTGGTCTTAAAGTGATTAAACAATGTTGGTCTTCATGTACAGTCTTATGAGTTGCACCTATTTTTTCATCATGCACTGATTGTTAAACTATGTCAGTCATCTCTTTTACAAATGCAAGATATCTCAAACAAGTTTTAATTGGCATAAGTTGTCAAAAAATGAACTAAGTTAATGCTGTCATGAATGCTCTCAAAGCCATTTCTCTGCCCTGTTTTCAAAAGAGAGGGAATCAAAAATAAAATTTTTGGTCAAATTTTAAAAAGGTTTAGACACTGATTCACCCCCCCCTCTCAGTGTCTTTCCACACTCCAACAATTGGTATCAGAGCCTAGGGTCCTCATATAGGTCTAAACCACCTTGGATTGTTTCTGGTTTTGGAGTTTATCAAAATTTCACAAGTTGAAGAAAGTACTTCTGTTTGAATGATACAAATTGTGTTTTATGAAGACATATCTAGTTTCAATTGATGTTGGTGTATAGAGCCATACCCGTGCATAAGTCTAAACATATTAGGGTTTACTGATCGTGGTGTAGTCATTATGGCTAAGTGCAAAAGAAACAAAGGTCAAAAGAAAACCACTAGTGTCAAGCAAAAAGTTGATCAATCAATCCCTGCCAAGTCTAGTGAAGTCTTGTCTCAAGAAATACCCCTGCCATTTGATACTAAAAGTGACCCTGTAGTTGGTGAAGAAGAAGATCACTTGGTAAGTGACTTTGAACAAGAATTTTGTGAAAAATAATAAGAAGGTGATGAGTATGAGGTTGACTTGGAAGGAGAACTACTTGCTGCATTAGATGAACTTAAAAGGTTTAAACAAGAAAATCAATAACTTAAGGTACAACTTCAAAAGAGTATTGATACTAATTAGGCATTAAACCAAAACTATGATAAATCTGAAAAGATTATGGAATTTCTGAAAGGTCAAATGGTTGATAGAAAAAGGAATGAAGAGGAATTGGAAGTCAAGTTAAAAGACAAGGATGAAGTGTGCAATAAACTAGAAAATGAGATTGCTTCTTTAAATAAATGTTCAGATAATGATTCCTTGTTAAAAGAACTAACACTTAAAGATGATATGATTATAAGTCAAAAAATTGAAATTGAAGAATGTAAGAGGATAGCAGATGTTGTAAGGTATGATTTGGAGATTAAAAAGATTGAATGTCTAAAACTTGAAGTAGAAGTAGTTGCATTAAGAAAAGAGCTTGAAAGTGTCAAGGTTCAATCAGGTAAAATTTAGAAATTTGATCATAATACTAATATATTGAATGAGATGTTGGGTGGACAAAAGCATTCTAAAGATCCTACAGGAGTGGGATATGAGGTTGGAAAAAGCTCTGCAGAAGAATCTAAACATGAGATAGTGTTTGTTACTGTAGATGGAAAGAGGTTTATATCCAAGCAAACACCAAGAATGAAGGTTGATCTTGGTTACCATATTGCTGCACCGAAGGATAACATTGATGCTAGAAGACAATCTAAAGGTATTCACAGAGAAAGGATAAATGTCTTCAGATCTTCACATCCTTGGCCCATGATCATTCATTTAGGTATAATCATTCTTTTCAAGGATATTGTTATGTTTGTAATGACTTTGGTCATAAGGAAATTGATTGCATGAGATGGTCAAATAAGAATCATTGTAATGTCTCTAGAAATGAAAATGTGGTGTGTTACAATTGTAACAACTTTGGTCATTTTAGAAAAGATTGTAGAATGAATACAAGTGATAATTATGAAGGGAACAAAGTTGGAAATGTCTATAGGAAGTCTTTTATTCCTCAAAATAGTCATAAGATCATTTGTTTCAGATGTAATAAAATTGGGCATAAAGTACAACAATGCAGGTTTAATAGAAAGACAAGTACTTTAAGCAAACAAGTGGAAAAATCTACATTGGTGTGGAGAAGAAAGAGCAATCAAGATGACACGAAGAGCAATAAAGATGAATGTGTGAAAACTCCTTGTGCACTAATTGCACATGTGATACCATCTAGGTCTTGAGAAGAAGAAAAGACTCAGGGGGAGTCTATTATGGTAACACATTTTACCCCTATGAAGTCAAGAATGAGGTATGACAACATGCATTTTCTTGGTGGTATAAGAAGTAAATAAAAGGTTTGTAAATGTCAATATTTCACTATGATTATTCTGATTGAATTGATTATGAAGGCCTGCTTATGATATTGGAGGTTTATGTTAAATAAGAGTTCTCAAATATTGACAGCCTTGGATATAACATAGACTAGCTATTATAGGTTGTTAAGGAATTCAAGTTTGAAATACATTGACAGTCCTTTGGTGAGTTTGATGCTTTGATGGCTCAATTCATAAGGTGCAGATGGACTACATACAAGATATGTTTAAGTTGATTATCTTTGATGTCTTGAAATCAATCATTAATATTGGTATTGGGTGTATCCTGGTTTAACCATTAAGAAGTTGCAAATGTCATATGAGGTCATGCATATTTGACATCTACATAGGAAGTTGAAATCTGGTTAAATTTGCCTTTGTTCCTAACATAGTGGTGCTTTTTATGACAAACTTGATGATAGGCTATCTGAAGTTCTTCTTGACTACATTTAAAGGATTAATTTTTATGTTAAGATTGTTATTAATCAAATCTTGAATACATCTTGATAATTCATTGTCTCTAAGAAGAATTGGTTGAGTATCAAAGATAAATGTTTGTCATTGGTTTTCACTCATGCTCTTGGAAGATTGTAGATTCATGATTGAAGTTAAGTGTTCTTATTCAAACATCAGATGATAAAGATTCTAGAGGTCATGTTGAAAATGTGACTCATAGATATAAGTGCTAATGATGCTGTGATAATCTTTGTGTTATATTTGAGCTGTATATATCTTGGATTCTTTTAGACAACATACTGTGATGGTTTATGTTGACAAAGAAGGTTCAACTCCGTGGTGTATAGTAGATGGACAAGGAACATTGCTTAAACCAATTAAAGTGTGAAAGCAATAACAATGAACATAAATGATAAGATCTTTCAAGAAGTTCAATACTTTGTAGCAGTTATGGAGAGTTATGGAAATTAACTCAAAGACATTATATTAGTAAGAGTATCTCGAGATTTTCTTGTGTAAGTGCTTGTGACATTGTGATAGTATCATGTTTTATGACAGTACTGTGCTTGAAAGAAATTTCCAGTGAGAATATTGTTTGGGGGAGAAGCTCATAATATCATTGATGTTGTCATAGTTGATGCCTTGGTACATGGTTATTCATGCTGGTAACATTGTGTTTACAGTTGGTAAGTTGATGCAATGTGCATTGGTAATGCATTGTCATGATGCATTGGTTTGCTTTGGCAGCTTGTTTGCCCACTTTTGGTGCTCTAGATCATTATATGCTATTGGTTCTTGTTGCTTTCTAGACAGTGATATATTTTGGAAAATAAACTACTTTGTTGCTCTATTATATTTCCAATGCTTTTCATAGTGGTTACTTATCTTGCTTGAACTATTGGTTGACTAGATTAAGAAGTTTGTGATATGACAGTGCACATTGTTTTAAATGAGCTTATTTTGAATGCTTGAGTTTTGGAAGTAATGGCTTGTCTTGGGAGCATCTTGGTACAAAGCCTCTTAGATGTTCTTGTGACTCAATGTATCAGTGCTAATCAAAGCCATTTTTTGTGAGCTAACAATGGAGGATGGAGTTTAACATGACAAATAAGGTGGTATGTTCAAGCAACTGGTCTTCAATCCTTAATGACAAAGAAAAGTGCCAAGGTAACATATCTTCAATCTTCAGGTATCATTTGACAATTGGGTTTGTTGCATTATAATATTATGTTTCCTTTGCTTTGGTGTTGATGATATGGACCAAGATTCTTGGAAAGGACATATTGTTATTCTTGCTATGATATCAACATGTTCATATGTTACATATATGGGTATATACATCTACTTGAGGCATTACACATTTTCTCTACCCTTTGTCTTTGATGCAAAAAGGGGGAGAGAGATTTTTGTTTTTCCATCAAGGACAAAGGGGAAGTTTGTTCTCACCCCTCAGTTGTTTTTCCTTGATGACAAAGTCACAAATGGTGCTATGGTATTTACAGGTGTAGGTTCAGGTTGATGGTATCTCAGATTGGTTGACATGTCCTCATATACTTGCATTGAATTATTGTTGCCTATTATACTTCAGAGATTATAGGGTTGGATTGGTATATGGCATGGTTGTTCAGGTATATATGACATTATCATTACAAGTCTCCAGTATTTTTAGATTGATCACTTTAAAATTATGGTATTTTCAGTTGTCTTTACATGATATTTGAATGGCACATCTTATGTTTTGCTCAAAACATAAAATTTATGACTTTGTTTCATTGTGGTCAATCACTTTGTAAAGTGATTTGGCATTGAGCAACATTATTTTTGTTTGACAATTGATCACTTTGCATCAGCATTTGATATGGTTATAAGGTTCATGGTTTATAGTTGATATCCATTGGCATATACTTTTGGAAAGGTATTTATACCAAGTTTTACTTGGTTGACATCTCTTGTTATAAGGATTTATTTGCTTTATACTCCTAAGGAGTATCAAATATGCTAAGCAAGTGATATGAGATCATTTCTTATTCAAAGAAGTCAAGCTCTAAAGTGAGATAAATTTTTAGTTTAATCAAAGCATATCAAGCCCTTATCGGTCATGTTAATCATTGAGGGGTTGACATATAAAATGAAGTAAACCCTATCAAGTTTCCTTAAGCGTTTGTTAGAGGTGATATATCTACTATCAATCACTTGATTTTTTGACTTAGTGCAAATTCTAATGTTTATAATTCTTGGCTGAGTGCAATCAACATCCATCATTTTTTCTTAACCTTGTCGACATTTGTGAAAAACTTGGACATGAAGTAAAGTCATTTGGAAATGATTTTTGGCAGAGACTATTCTTTTTATCTCACTGGCTATGTGATGTGACTTCAACTATTTGGATGGAATAATCAATGAGTTTATGATGTTGGCATTGTCAATATCCTTGACCGTGGAATTGAAAGCTTATGATAGTTTGATAATAATTATGTTTTTGTTTCATTAGACCTCAATGAATTATCAATTTTGAAAAATTCATCGAATTGAAACGAAAGGATGTTAGGGCAATGTCTTTTGGTTATCTCTTTGCTAGGGTTTGGAACCCTAGCCAATGCCATGGATAGAAGGTAACAACTATTACTTTGATGATTCTGCTTGTTGCAACTCTAAAGGAAGTAGGTGAAGCTCACTATAAGAGATATGTCATGGTTGATTACTTGGTTGCTATTTTTCATTGGTTGAGGGCTCGAAGGAGGAAGGAGATTCACTGGTTTCTCTACAACTGGGTTGGTAAATACTTCATCACAGATTTTCATGCTCTTTTTTTTTTTTAGTTTCATTCATCATATTAGGTATTCCTTCCTCTGCTTGATGAAAGTCTTCTAAGGGCAGTTACTTTTTCTTTGCTTGAATATGAAAGGGTGCAAATGGATTGTTGATTATTGTGTCAAAAAAGCATGCATTGAAGTCGGTTACATTTTTATTCATTATTAGGATTCAGAAAGAGTTGTTTATTTTGTGTATTGGGTTCATGATTATATGGGTTCGATTACAAATCTATTACAGGCCCTATCAGTGATAGTTATTTTTTATTTTTGATTAGGATGTGAGTACATTATGTGAAGGAAATAATTGCTTCTCTAATTATTCTCCACCTATCATTAAATTTGGAGGTTCATTTGTAAATAGATTCATAAGGGTATTATTGTTCTATCAAAACACTTAGAAAAAGAAAGTGATATTATTGGTGCATACGTTATTGTATTTTTGTATTCCTGGAACAAATGATATTATTGGTGCAGATTTTGTGGTATTTAGAGTTTTGAGAACAAAATAGTCATGACATTTTGTCTTATCTGAAAACCTTAAGTGAAGGTTCTAAACGTAATTTGTGTATTTTGTAAAAGATATAAATACAGTGATTAATCACTGTGGGTGGGTTGAGAAATTTTTGAAAAGAGTTAGAATGAAAAAGATCTGTAATGAAACCTTGCAAATATGATGCAGAATAAATAATTAACATGCCTGGTATTTTGGAGATTCATTTATGAATCTTTAAGATATTAGATATGTTAGAGAGAGAGGAAGATGTGAGCTAAATTGAAATAAAGAAATCCTTTGATAAATTATTGTTCTGAAATTCAATAAGGGGTTGGTGCTCCTTGAAATGGGTGTTTCTAAATGAGGGGTTGATGCTCCTTGAGTGGGTGCTTTGAAATTAGCCTGTAAGGCATTGTAAGTAGTGATTTGAAAATATAAGCAAATATGGCAGCAATTTAGGAGTGGTTTTTCTACCCCAGGAGGGTTTTCCACTCGACAATTTCTTTGTCTTATGGTCTCATTGTTTTGATGTCATAATGCTTCTAGACTGTGCTGATTTTGTGAGTGATTGTTCTTACCAATTTGAACATTGTTGAATGTTAGTAACTTCATCTCTACAAATATTCATTTTAAAATGCCTTGCACAAGTCATTGTTGAACATTCCACTTCAAAAGGAAGCATAAAAGTATTAATTTGATTCATAGGTCAGGAATTGTTATGGTGTACTGAAGCTCTTAGTTGTTTCATGCTTTTCATATGTCATTCCATTGCTCAGTTGTTTTAGTATCTCATAAGTCTGCTTTAAAATTTGGTGGTCTTAAAGTGATTAAACGATGTTGGTCTTCATGTACAGTCTTATGAGTTGCACCTGTTTTGTCATCATGCACTGATTGTTAAACTATGTCAGTCATCTCTTTTACAAATGCAAGATATCTCACACAAGTTTTAATTGGCACAAGTTGTCAAAAAATGAACTAAGTTAATGCTGTCATGGATGTTATCAAAGACATTTCTTTGCCCTATTTTCAAAAGAAAGGGAATCAGAATTAAAAGTCTTGGTCAAAGTTTAAAAAGGTTTAGACACTGAGTCACCCCCCCTCTCAGTGTCTGTCCACACTCCAACATCTTATTGATGGTGTATAATGTAATCTTGGTTCATTGTTATCATAATGGTTGATTCTAGGTTTTGTAATGCCATTGTGAGTACCCTAGGGGACGTGGTTGATAGTGTAATTATTTAATTGCTTTGCATGTAATGTTTGTTCATGTGCATCTTGTGTAATGTTCTCCTTTAAAAAAAAAATTGTGCAGAAATTTGTTAGTTTAGGTTGTCCTTTGGGGTTAGCAAGATGAGACATTACAATTAGATTTTTTTATTTGCATTTGCATGTTTGAATAATCTTCTTGCATGTTCTCTATTATTTGGATGTTGGAATGATTTGAATATTAATCCATAAGATTTTGAATCTATTTTGTTTCCTCCATCTACATTTGGCATGTCTGGTGGAACAAATGTTTCTCACAAACTATAAACTGGGTCTATGAAAAATTTAATGGGTTTTTGCATCTTGATTCTTTTTGATTTATGTCCAAAAATCGTAGAAACCCAAATCGTAACTTTGGAGATATGATAAAATTACGGCTGTGGGTTGATTCACATGATAGAAGTTTTGATTAACATCTGGTTTCTTGATAATATCTGGTTTGTGTTGAGTTCATGTGCATTGAATGATGGCAAACAATTGTTGATGATATGGTTTTATGCTTGTCGACTGTATTTGCTTGATATTTTGAGTGAAATAAACAATTTTTAACTTGTCTGTGCGTGAAAGAATAACTCTCTTTGTTTGGGAATAAATTGTCTTTGACTATATTTGTATCTAAAAAGTGTTATTCATCTACAAATCTGTGCATTAAGAGGTGAAGTTTGCTATTTGCAGGTTGTTTAAAATGTCATTTTCCATATTACAAGATTTAACTATCTCAGACAAGCTTTTATTATTCCTAGGAGACATTTATCATTCGTTGAAGGTGAAATTTTTTAAAATCTGGTTTGAGGCATTAAAATTGAAGCTTTTTTATTAAGTTTGTTTTTGGTTTATTTTTATTTTTCTTTGGTTTGCTTGTGAGTTATGGTAGATTTTCATTTAGTATTGAATTTATTCTTAATTTAAATTTAATTTTAATTGTAGTTTAGATTTAGTGCCAATTTAGAACTAATTTTAATTTAGATTTAATTTTCTAGTTAAAACTTAGATTTAAGTTAGAACCAACTTTAAATTAGATTTTAATTTAGATTAGATTAAAATTAGAATTAACTTAGATTTAGATTACATTTTAAATTAGATTTAAATTAGACTTTAAATAAAATTAACTATAATTTAGATTTAACTTAGATTTAATTTTTATTTTAGATCTAATTTTTCGATTTAAATTTAATTTAGGTTTAGTTTTAACTTAAATCTAATTTTAGAATTTAGATTAGATTAACTTTTAATTAGGACTAGTTTTTAATTTAAATTAGCTTTTAATTTAGATTAACTTTTAAAATTAGATTAATTTTAGTTTAAGTTAGCTTTTAGTTTTAATCAATTTTTAATTTTAGATTTCAGATTAGTAGATTAATTTTTATTAATTCTAGATTATTTTTTTTAATTAGGTTTTATTTTTAGATTAGTTTTTAATTTAGACTAATTTTTTAACTTAGATTAATTTTTAATCTAGATTAGATTTTAATTTAAATTAACTTTGAATTTAGATTAGTTGTTAATTTCTAACTTTAGATCTTTAATTCAAATTAACCTTTAATTTTAAATTATCTTTTTATTTTAGATTAGCTTTTAATCTTATATTAATTTTTAATTTAGATTTATGTTAGTTTTAGTTTTAGTTTTATTTTAGTTTTGTTTTGGAACTAACTTTTATTAATTTGGTTTCTTTTGCAGGTTCGTTTCGCAAAGAATTGAAAATCAACATACACTTGTCAAAGAAAGGAGGCATGGAACTACTAATGAGATTTTGATGCAAGATGTTCGTCGAAGACATGATTTTGAAACCAATTGTGTTTTAGATTAGAAAAATTCTCAAATTCGTGCTTTAAAATGAACAATTGTCTTCTCTTGCGTAGATCTAACTAGGAGGTTAATGAACACTATTTGTTGTGTTTGAAATGATGGTAGGGACTATGCTCTCACCTTGTGAGAATTTGGTGATCAAAAACCAGACCCATCTATTTTTGTGTTTATAACCTTAGAGGGACCTGCCTTGAAAGAGGGAATGACTCCAACCGGTTTTTTGCTCGGTTCGGTATATAAAAGGATGAGACTAAACTGTCAAGTCCTCATGGTATGTAGGCCTTAGCCAAGTAGTGCCATTCGAAAATGGGTAGATGCCTTTTCTTTTAAAGGTATAAGAGCCCTTAGTAGAGTGGTTAAAGCCTTAAGTGGCTTGTTGTACACTCACGAGGTGCCATGTCCCCGAGTATTCACTAGAACCCTCTTGTTTTAGAAAGCCAAAAACCCTTCTATTCACTGGTGCAACAACGGTCGTTGCCAAGGCATCCACATTCTCACAGTTTTTAGTAGAGGTGAAGAGCCTGTCATGGGAGATTCATGAGGGCTCAAAGCTTGGTTGACCCAAGAAGTGAGCGTCGTGGAGGGGGAACCAGTGTGGCCAAAGTTCTAAGTCACCCGCTAAGAATAAGTGTGGTTGGGGAAACCCACATGTAATCTAGTGAATATAGTCCTTGTCAATCTTAGGATTTGTGCTTGTATTGTTAAAATCAAAAATTTTGTCTGCTATGTCTTGTGGGTGTGTTAAAAAATAGACCTCAAACAAACATCACACCTAGAAACTTGCAACATCTCAAAATTTACAAACCCCAAAAAGGTCAAAGACCCTAAAACATCCAAAATGAACCTATCACTTATATTTCTTGGGGCCATCATCCTTCAGTTCTGATTTTCAATCCTTGTGTTCCACTTGGTTCTTGCATATCCTTCACCCTTGCATATCCATTATTTCTCACACAAGCCTTTAGCTTGCACTTAGGCTACTCTTCCTAGGTCTTGAAATCAAACCATTAGCTATCTATCACCCACATCACTTGAGGTTCATCATCCTTGAGTTAGGGAACATACCATTATCCTTGAGTAGGGAAATCCTTTTGGATTCCATCATCTCCTACATACCCTCTCTTGATCATTGGTCCTTGTGTCTATCCATCATAGCACACGTAAATCCTTTACATCATAACCAAATTTGGACCTAGTGTTGCCTTTGAGCTCTTGCATTCTTAGCTTGTCACATCATACCATACCATTTTTATATCTCATCTTAGAATCATATCCTTTTCATTGCATCCTAGTATTAGGTCTCATACATTACCCTGGGTTGAAAATTAGAACAATCACTTATGACCCCTAGAACAAGAGCAAAAATTTTTCAAGAAGAAGGAAACCCTTAGAGAAAAGAATTTGATGGGGAAGATCACATTAGTGTTGCAACTAGTGAAACAAGTGAAATCGAGGATGAAGAAATAAAACAATCCACTATAAACAAAGCTCTTAATGATAATAGATTTACTAAACTTCTTACAAAGGTGGTCAAACGTAATCACAACAATACTTCAAGGCCCTTGCTGATGAAGGAATCAAAATGCCTCTTGATTTTGACATGTCATTACTCATAATGAATGACCAACCTAAATCTAGTGAATCTAAGCATCCAAAAACAAAAAACGATGGTAGAATCAAAGATCATAGACCCTTTTATCTACAACTAGGTTACAAGCAATTTTCAAAGACATCAAAACCAACACCTACAAATGATCCCATTTTGGATGAGCTTAGAACATTGAGACAATAATTAAAAACTCTTAAGAACCGTAAAGCATCATCTCACAAATTCTCCATTGAAGATATATGTCCTTATCCCTTTGATTCAAGCATACCAATGCCACCTTTTCCTAACCACTGGGACATACCAAAACTTGACAAATACAATGGAAAATGAGATCCTAAGAACCACTTAAGACAATACCATGGAATTTATAGTTGATGAAACGTACCTTATGAGATTATTCCCCTACAGTCCAGGAGAAGCTATGGAATGGTTTTCACAATTACCCTTGACCATAAAATCCTTTCAAGATTTGGCTAATAAATTTGTCTCCAATTATAATTTCAACTATGACTTTAAAGTGACCATGAAAAACCCTTTCAACACAAAACAAAAACTGGGTGAATCTTTTGTGTCATTTTTACAAAGATGAAGACATTTAACAAAATTATTACCTTATGCCATTCTTGATCAAGAATTGGTTGACCTGTTTTTTTGAAATTTGAATAAGTAAATTGGAAGGGAACTTCGCCTCAAATGCTTGGATTCTTTTGATGAAGCCATAGAAATGGGATTTTGAATTGAAAAAACTCTCGTTGACGATGGAACTATAAAACTTAATAATGACAGAGATCAAAAATCAAATTCAAACAACAAGACACCTTTTTGGACAAAGAACAAGAATGTAGTCAATGACAGAGTTGTTGATGCAAAAACAACTAAAATATCATCACCTATTTACAATCTCAAAGGTTCATCTTCAGATAAAGGAAAAGAAAAACAAAGAAGTTTCCCTAAACAAAATTTTACACCATTGGGACAATCACTTGAATCCTCATTAAAAGAGCTTCTTGAAATTAATATTATAATGCTACCCAAAATAAAGGAATATAATTGACAAGTCAAACCCCCATGGTGGAATGAGAATCAATTTTGCGACTATCATAGACATAAAGGACATAAGACTAATAGTTGCAATAAACTTCAACACCCAATGTAGGACCTTATTAATGATGGTAAGATAGTAATTGATGGAAACACTCCTTTGGGTAGCTCTGATCGTGAGGTGTTTAAGAACCCTTTCCCTAAAAATGACAAGGATAAAGGAAAGGCTCTTGAATATGGAGATGGTGTAAACTTTACTACTACTAATTATGACTATACCATACATAACATTAGTGAGGTTGATAATCATGTAAACACTTTCATTATAAAAGGCAAAGAACCTGATTGCAAGGCTACTACCCGCAAAGGCACAGTCACCCGTAAAGGTCCTAATTCAAAACCCACTACACTAGTTTCAAAATATAACCTCATAGAATATTTAAGGAAAATGCCCATGCAATTTTCCATACTTGAGCTACTATGCCTATCTCCTGAGCATAAAGCTATTCTAGATAAAGAACTTGCTACTACTATAGTTCCTACAAACCTACATATGGACCAATTCCAAGCTATGGTGGGACATATCACCTCACCTTATACTCTCACTTTTATTGGAAATGATTCATCCCCTCAACAACCACATAATGTAGCTTTACACATTAATGTCCTCATCAATAATTCCAAGATCAAGTGAGTTCTGATAGACAAAGGAGTAGGTCTTAATATTTGTACCCAAGAATTGATCACAAAATTAGGGTTTTCTAAAAATGCAGTTGATCCAAAGAACAAGATTACCATAAAGGCATATGATGAAGAGGGACATTCATCTAAAGGATTAGTTAATCTACCAATCAGAGTTGACCCTATGGTAAAGGATGTGGTTTTCCAAGTCCTTGATCTCCCACTAACCTATAATATCCTCCTTGGAAGACCTTGGATTCATGCAATGTAAGCAATACATTCTACATACCATCAGCACATAAAATTCCCACACAATGGTGTTGAAATCACAATACAAGGAGATCCCAACCCTTTCATGTATTTCCATAATCTAAGTCCTAAAACTGAAATCACAATCCCAAGCATATGTTGGTCTTGAGTCCTTAAAAGAATCCTCCTCAAAATCCAAGGAAGTTGATACCAAAATACAAGTAAAAGAACAAGGAGTAGGAGAATATACTTTGAATCATACCCTTTGCATTGGAAAGTTACCTTTATCTCCCCATACCTGTGGCAAACCACAGATGGCTAAGACCACATCAAATGCAAAGATTACAGTGACTTGTAAATTAACTAATCTCAAAAAATGGGGAGTCCTCTATAATGAAGTAGAAGAAGTTGATCTCTTGAAATGGCTATACAAAGATGAGGATACATAAAAAGAACAAATTGAAATAAAGATACATGTTGGACACTATGGTAAAGGATTTGATCTTATGAAACAAATGGGATATGATGGTAAAATTCCTCTCGACTTATAGAAACAGGGTATCTTGGAACCAATACAAACTACTTGTATGCAAAAAGTCCCTGGTTTAGGATATGTTGCGCAAAAATATTAGACCTTGAGTACTGTGTGTACTTCAAGTAAGGAAGTAGAGTCCTCTAATGCTACACAAACAAATGAGGAAAGTGCCATCGATGACTTCATTGACATTTATGACTATGACAATATCCCTATCCCTGAACCTGATCATAACATTTATACTTTTTAATCCATTCAAAATCTTGATTCAAATCATGACCCTTTACCCTTGGTTCACCCTGAACTCATTGATTTAGACCAGAAGGGACCGCCACATTTGGATGTATTTCAAAATGATGAGGCAATCATAAATTTTTTGGGAGCATGAGAAGATACACCTCTTGAGAATCATAAGATAGGTTTTACCATAGAACTCAACAGTGCAACTTACTTTGGGGGGAGTGCCAATCCTTTTAGTTGTAAAATTATTGAAAATATAAATAGTTCTTCTAGTGAAAACCGCTCCGCGACGCTATTAGACCTGAAAAAAGTAAAAATAAAGGATGTATCCAAAGGTGAAAACCTCTTTGAGGCACTTGAGGATGGAAGGCTTGACACACTTCCCTTAGCAGTATATGATGAAAAATCATCTATGCTGGTGGAGAAGATAATACCAGCTAATTTGGGTACAGAAGAAAAACCAAAGATAATTCATCTAGCAAAATCATTAACACCTGAAGAGAGAATAGAGCATATATAGTTTTACAAGGAAAAACAAGTCAACTTTGCATGGTCCTATGCAGATATGTCAGGACTTGATCCTGATCTAGTAATGCATCATTTATCTTTGCCATCGGGGGCAAAACTTGTTAAATGAAAGTTGAGAAAAATGCACCCACATATTGCTCTATTAGTAAAAGTTGAATTACAAAAGTTGCTAGATGTGGGATTTATAAGATTTGTTGACTATGCTGATTGGATTTCAAATTTATTACCAGTTTCAAAACCTGATGGGGGCATCTGAGTTTACACGAATTTCAAAGATTTAAACAAAGTTTGTCCTAAGGATGACTTCCCACTTCCAAACATTGACATGATAGTATATATGACAACAGGACACAAAATGTTATCCCTCATGGATGGTTTCTCGGGCTACAATTAGATTAAAATTGCTCTTGAAGATCAAATTAAGAAAAAAATCACTTGTCCTTAGGGAACCTTTTGTTGGAATGTCATGCCCTTTGGGTTGAAGAATGCCAGAGCAACCTACCAACGTGCAATGACCACTATCTTTCATGACATGATGCATACCTATTTGGAAGACTATGTAGATGGCTTGTTGGGAAAACCTTACACGAGAGCTAGACATCTAGAGATCATGGATAAAATTTTCACAAGATTAGAAAAATACAAGGTCCGGTTAAATCCAAAGAAATGTGCCTTCGGAGTAACCTATAGTAAACTCCTTGGATACATAGTCTCATCTAAAGGAATTGAAGCTGATCCTGCAAAAATAAAGGCTATACTTCAAATGCCTCCACCTAAGAATATCAAACATATAAGATCATTACAAGGAAAACTTCAGTCTATCCATCGTTTCATAGCACAAATTTTAGATAAATGTCAACCCTTTCAACATTTATTACACAATAATGTTTCATTTAGATGGGATGACAAGTGTGAACAAGATTTTTAGAAAATAAAAGAGTATCTGATGACACCACAGGTATTAGTACCTCCTATAGATGACAATCCTTTACTTTTGTATATATCCACAACCACCACAACATTGGGGGAACTTTTGGCACAACATGATTCTGAAGGAAAGGAACATGCAATCTATTATATTAGTCACACTCTAGTAGGATATGAGCTCAATTATAGTCCTATTGAAAGAGCATGCCTTGCCATAGTTTTTGCATCACAAAAGCTATGAAATTACATGCTTACACACTAGACAAAGCTCATTGCAAAAATTGATCCTCTTAAGTACCTCTTGAGCAAAGCAACACTCATAGGATGATTAACTAAATGGGTGATGATTCTCAGTGAGTTTGATATTGAGTACGTAGAAAGAAAAGCAATCAAAGTATAAGCTGTAGAAGATCAACTCGATGATGATCCTGTGACAGATAGTCATCCTCTTATCACAAAATTTCCTAATGAATCAATCTTCAACATGGAATCTACACATCTTTGGACCTTATATTTTGATGGCTCCTTCACATAAGGTGGTTTTGGCATTGGAATTCTCTTTGTCACTCTACAAGGGGATTATATACCTAAAGCTTATAAGATCCAGTTTCCATGTACCAATAATATTGCAAAATATGAGGCATTAATTTTTGGGCTTCGTATGGTTGTGCAATGGAAAATCCTAGAGTTGCATGTTCTTGGTGACTCTCAGCTAGTGATTAGACAAGGTAATGATGAATATAAAACAAAAGATTAAAAATTGATGCCTTACAAAATAATGGCAGATGACTTCAAGGCCTATTTCACATCAATCTCTTTTGAGTAGATTCTCCAAGATAGTAATACAGCTGTTGATGCAATGGCAACACTTGGTTCACTTGTGGAAATGCCAAGTAATGTCACCTACTGTGAGTTCTTGGTAGAGCCTCTTTTGGAACCTGCTTACAATATACCACACTCTCAAATGATTTTTCTTATTGTTGGTCCTAATTATAAATGGTATGGAGATATTTATACCTATCTTTAGGATAACACCTTGCCATTAGACCTATCTAATAAATCCCATAAAACCTTTATTCGTCAGGCTTCCTGCTACGTTATTTTATCTGACACCCTTTACCATCGAGGTCTCGATGGTACTTTACTTAGATGTCTTGAGCATGACGAGAGAAAAACTATTTTATGAGAAGTACATGAAGGTATATGTGGGGCACATTCTAGCGTTCCTACCTTAGCCAAGAAACTCTTGCATATGGGTTATTATTGGCCCACAATAGAAATAGATGCTTACCAGTTTGTTAAAAAATGCAAGCAGTGTCAAAAAAATGCATACTTGATACATGCTCCTACACAGGAATTGTAGTCTCTTGCTACACCATGGCCCTTTTATCAGTGGGGACTCAATCTCATGGGCAAGACCCATCCACCTTCATCCAATGGTCATAAGTTCATTCTCATTGCCATAGACTATTTCATGAAATGGATTGAAGTTGTTCCTCTCACTCATATCACTGGAAAACAAATAGTCACTTTCATGCTAAACTACATCATTTGTCATTATAACATTCCTTTATCCATCATCATAGATAATGGTTGCTCATTCAAAAATCAAGATGTCCGTGAACTCTGTGAGAAATTTCATATACAACATAATTTATCCACAACTTTCTATCCTTAAGGTAATGACCAGGCTAAGGCCTCTAAAAAAACTATTCTCAAAATTCTTAAAAAGATGGTCAATGAAGTTGGTCGATATTGGCATATTCAACTAAATCCTGCCTTGTGGGCTTACTGCACAAGTATCTGCACTCCCACAGGTGCTACCCCCTATGCCCATGTATATGGATTTGAAGCAATCTTTCCCATCGAGGTTGAGTTACCATCTTTGTGCTTCTCCTTGCACAATCACATCAGTGTTGAAGAATATCGAGTTTCCCATTTGCAGGAATTGGAGCTATTAGATGAATGAAGACAAACTGCTTTTAATCATCTTAGAGAATATCAACAACGAATGAGATGAAGTTATAATCAAAAAGTGAAACCATGAAAATTTGAGGTTGGAGATATTTTCCTTCATGAAAATCCTCACAATCAACAAGATAAAGAAAAGAAGGGTAAATTTGAGCCTAATTGGTTGGGTCCATACGTTATCACTGCTGTGTATGGATTTGGGGCATACCAGTTATCTACTCCAAAAGGTGAATTTCTTAGTGATCCCATCAACAGTATGCACATTCATAGGTTTTATACTTGAGTACTACAAAGGTTACACTCTTTTAAAAGTCCTAAAAAATACAAAAAAGTCTTGAAAAAATACCAAAAAAAAATAGAAAAAAGTTTTGAAAAAATATTAAAAAAAAAAAAGAAAAAATGAAAAAAGTAAGAGAAATCAATTCGTTCAATGGTGAAAACCACTTCGGTGGCACCTTGAGCAAGTACCATGGTGAAAACTAAGAAACAACGCCATGTATAGAGGCTTTGCTCCTCTTTCCTTTGGAGCTCTACTTGATCTTTTCATCCCATTTTCATTCACTCTCCACTTCAAAATGCCCTTTTCATACTCACCATGGCTTGTGAATTGTTCGACAGTACACTCACTTGCTTGATTTTCTATGCATATTAGGTTGGTCCTATTCCTCACTGGGGCATTTCCTCAACCTTAGCTATGGGTCAGGATATTGAGCATCTCATGGTTAGAGAAACTACCCTCTTTGTCTACCTATTCGCTTGAGATCTATCTCTTTCCGTCATAAAATGTCCTAAAAAAATTCATAAAAATCGTAAAATATCTTGTAAAATCCACAAAAATCATAAAATGTCTTGAAAAAATCCATAAAAATCATAAAACGTCCTGAAAATATCAAAAAAACATAAATTCCAAAAAATCAGAAAAAATAAAATAACCTCAAAAATCCCTAAATAGTGACACTTGCATATCACCACATAGCTTTGTACTTCAACAAAACCAAAACAACGCTAGGATTAACAATCAAGCAAACAATATGGCATACATATCAACCCATCTTACAAATCTAGCCAAATGCACAAACTATAACAAAAATCCGTTCTACATTGAAGCATGATGCATCTTTGTTTGTTTATCTTTGATTGTTTTATGATTTTATCTTTGGTGACATGTCTTTTAGCTTCTCGAGGATGTCTAAGACTAGAGAGTTGATGATGGGGCATGTTCACTTTTTTGTTGTATGTGGATTGTTTCCCATTCACAGGATGACTCATCTTAAGACATGGTTATCTAAAATTATCGACGACCTCTGAGTCTAGTGTGGACGAGAGCATTCCTTGTTTGATAGTCCCTTCTATGCAATAAGTATTCAGGTCATCTAAGGTCCTTATACCTAGATGGTTATACTTTACTTTTAAATAAAAAATGAAAATAGTATTCAGGTCGTCTATATGTTCATGTTATCTAGATGCTTATACTAATTTATGACATAATAAGCTCGATGCTGATATAAGCACTTAGAAGGAACAATAGGCTTCATCACCTTCATTATCTTCCATCTACCATTTCTTGAATTTCATTTTTTCATCTTTCTTGTCGTAGAGAAATCAATAAATTATTTTATCTAACTGATACATGTCACTTGAATCAAATCTCAAATCAATCAACTTGCTCCTCGAAATCTCATGTCCCCTTAATTAATCAATCAATCATTGTATCAATTTGTCTTGCGTAAGCATCAATCTCAATCAGCTTGTCAAGTTGGCTATACTGATCATTTCAATCCATTGTTTAGTTATGCCCATCAACTATGCATTTCCATCAAATGTACACCTCTGCTTAATCACTTGCGCAATGTCAATCATTTAATCATTTTCCTGTAATCAATCGAGAGATCAATCTTCTTGCAATCCATTCGATTAATCTCTTGAGGGGGCATACCATATTCATCATCATCCTTACCAGGATATCTTTAGGGCATATATATTAGTTGATCAATTTTTCTTTGAAACAACGCGACAAGCTGCATTGTCTCAAAGAAGGGAAAAATGTAGACACAATTTTTTTGGTTAATTTTATCCTCATTTAACTTTAATTTTCTTCAAGAATTGGCTATATCCTTAATATATCCTTTCATTTCATTTTTATCTATTATTCATTTCATTCCATTATTCTTTTCATATCTTCCATTGAATCAATCCAATAAATATTATTCTATCCTTAACACATGCACCTTATATCTATTTTCTCCATTTATTAAATAAAATCCCTCTAGTATTCCCTCCTACCACTTACCATTTACCATTTACCACTTATTCCTCCTATACCACTAATCTCCCATTATCCCATATTTACCCCAATGCTTGAATTTCTCTTGAGGGTATCTATTTAAACAACCTCTCTACCTGATTTTGGGATCATCTAATATATGCATCGAATCTTTTTCAGTATCACTCACAATCTAGCTATCATTTTCATCTTGCATGCTAGTTTCTTCTCAAGTTATAGTTTTAATTTCTTTGATTTGCAATAGTCTTTACATCTTGCATTTGAATCTCCAATAAATCATAGCCTCTTGTGTGTGTGCTTGTAGAGCCATTATTTTTACACAAGATCTTGATTTGAGAAGTGTAATAGAGATAATTAGTTTATTTCCTCGCAAGTAGATTAGATTTTTGCTTTTGCATTTGCATGTTTGAGTAATCTTCTTGCAGGTTCTCTATTATTTGGATGTTGGAATGATTTACATCTTAATCCATAAGATTTTGAATCTATTTTGTTTCCTCCATCTACAAAATGTTCAATTAGTATTGTTCATGATTGTGCCTTTGCTTGATTAATTCGTTAAATAGAAAGTATTAAAATTAAGGGTCTTTGGAATAATTGAATGATTTTTTATTTTTTAATAGTTTACACTTTGATTAAATAAAATTTATTTAAGTCCTAATTATTTGATTTCAATAAATTAAACTTTATGATTTAAAATGAAATATTTAAATAATTATATTAAATTAATGGAATTGTACAAGCAAATGATATGAAAATCAAACTAATTAATGAAATATATTAAATAGTTAATTAAGTGTGTGTAATTGCGAGATATGATTTAAAAATTATAAAATAAAAATAATTTGAGTAAATTGTGAATAGTGGGAAAATGTAAAAGTAAAACAATTTAATTTATTTTAGGGTGGATGCAGTTACAGGAAAAAGGGAAGTAATTAATAAATCAGTTGGATTTAATTGAGAGAGGGGCTTTTACATTTTTTTTGGAGAAAAATCTTGTTTTTGTTTTGTGGTGAACGATTCTTGTTTTGGGAAATCTTCTTTTTGGATTTAGGGGTTTTGAAATTGGGTCTTGTAGTGAATTGTTGAATCTTGGAAGAAGTTTAAGTTGCAAATAGTGGATCTTGGTCTCAACATCAACCCTCAACTGAGCTGCTTGTGCAAGCTAGGTTCCATTATTTACCTCTAATTAATTCTCTGTATTTTGAAAAATAAGTGTCTAAATGAATATGCTGTATGAAATCAAAATATTTCCTTGATTAAAACATTTAAAAGATTGTATTATTGATGTTTATACAAGAAATTCATTTTAAATTTTGTTGTGTTGTCCTTTAATGTTTGTCGACTCATGTGCCCCGTTATTTTACCCCTCTTGGGTTGCACTCAAGTGTCATTTTTAGGCAGAAATTTCAAATGAAAAGTAGGGGAATGAATTGATTCCCACAGTAATAGTGTTTCCTTTCCTATCTTGGCTCCTATTAAGGTTGATGTCATATATGTATCAAGTTCCTTTTTCCATAGCTTTGGTGTCCTTATCACTTCGATATCTTCTTATAGGATGTATTAGAATGGTAATCAAGAATGGATGGTAGGATCTATGATGTTTTTTATTCTGGAATTATTTTCTTGGTATTGATTCTAGCCAAACTTTTTTCCCTTGCTCATGGAAATTTTAGTTCATATTCGTCTGTCATGTATTTTCCTTTTTCCTTGATGGCTCACTACTAGTAGCTCTGTTCTAGCACAGTTCCAGCTTGAGAGTAGTCATTGGATTTTTCTTCATAAACTGTCTATAGATTCCATGTTTGGCCGAAACCGTGTGTGTTCATATCCAATGCCTATTTATTCTTAACATTTATTTTTCCTGGAAAAAAATGTATATAAGACATTCAATGCCTCTTGATATCAAATTTTAGTTTCTATGTGCTTAACCTTAGGAGTTCTCGGATTGGCCATGGAATGGCCACCAAACCTCACATTTAAATCCTAAATTTCAATGGAGATAATCCTCCTTGGAAAATTTGATAATTCCAAATAATGCAGATAGATATATTGGATATGTAATAAATAGTTAATAGCTCATGGAGTCGATATTTCTATGAGTTCAATTCTATGCATGCAGATGACACTGTAAATTGCATATTTGCTGTTAGTTTTCCGTACCCTGTAGTGTATATTAAGTGACGCTCGATAAACTATGAAATCGGTGCTTGTAAATATAATTAATCGGTATTGAATTCATATATATATATATATACACACACACATAGAAAATCCGATATGTTGGATAATGACAGTGTTGTTTCCATTTGAAATTCAATGCTTAGGTATTAGAATTTGTTAAGTAATGTACGTATTTGGATATACATGTTGTGTTGTATTTAAATTATTGGTTGAGTGATAGTATTTAATTGATATGTACATATATGTCAGTAAGTGTGGATTTACTTATGAATATTGAATTTTCTTACAAGTAATATTGTAATTTGTAAGGTGGTTAGATAAATGAAATAATGGAAAATATTAGGCTATGAAAGGATCGATATAATCATAATTAAATGAATGGAAATTAGTGTTATGGAAATAGCTTACTTTTGATTTAAGGATATGTTTGGTAACCCTGAAATGGTTGTTGGTAACTCATTTGAGACTATATGTTTTATTATTGCTCTGAGTTATTTGTACAAAGTATAGTGAATGATGGTTAACTTGGAAATGGAATTGAGGGTTTAGTCATCCTATGAAGTGTATTATATGAGTCTTCTAGAGGTTAAGAGAAGTTGTCTTCTTGGTCTATTCTTCATTATTCCCTTGTGATGATTGTCTTGCATTATAGGAGTAATTGATGATCATTAGCCTTGCACTATATGTTTCCCCATGTGGTTGAATATGTGAGTGGGAAGGGTTATGCCTCACCTTATTATTTATGGGAATGAGTTTTGTGATTGTGAAAGTGGCCTTTCTATTGATTTTATTGGGGTCTCCTTGTTGTTAGTAAGGGAGTGGCTCTCAATGGAGGTCAAGTGTCAACGCACAAAGTGGCACTTGGGTAACCTATGTGGGAGTTTTGTAATTAAGTGAAAACCTAAAATGAACTAGGGGTTTGGGTAGTAATCACACTAATTAGAATAAGTTAATGCCTCACTCATGGCCCAAGCACTCGTATAGGCTTGGGATGAGTCGAGAAGGCATGGAATGACAAAATCAACTGCCTCATCCTCACGAGAGGTATGTTGATTCTGCATAGGGTTGCATGAGGGGCCAAAGATTAGTAGAGGCTGCCAGGGTAACCCAGGATGGGGGCCGGGGCTTAGGAAGATCTTCTTGGGTAACCCATGTAAACTGTGTGATGAAACTCCTTCTATGAAAAGCTTGTGTCCCCTTGTCTCTTGATTCCCTTAATGTTTGTGTACCTTTGGAAGTGATGCTACCATCGTTTAATGTTGTACTATACTTATTTTTGTTGTCATGTTCACTCTTATGTTGTTTATGTTTCTTGTTAGTTGTGATGGTGGGAACCTTGATATCTCTTAGCATGGGGGGTGGACCTTAGGGTTCCAAATGGTTGGGTGGAACGTGCCATGTACTCCATTGGGTTTCCTCTCTTGTTCGTGTTCATGATGACTACTCTTGGATTTGAAGATTTCTGCACTAGTCCTAGTTCATGTGAATTACATTCCATGTAATTTTATTGTATCATTACTCTCTTGTATCATGTACTATACTTTTGATTTACTCTCCTCTTATGTGTTCAAGGAGATACTACTATTCTCGATGTAATGTTGTAACACTGTACTTATTGTGGAACTTTCTATTGTAATTGACAAAGCTAATGAAATTGATTGAATGATAGCTATTGATGACTTATTATGATTATGGATGTTACTTATGATATTAGAATTTAGAGATATATGTTTTAATTCTGTTGAGTAATGTAGCCAGTGAATCTCAAGAGCATTGTTGGAATCGAGAAGTACTCAAGATTTGATATCTCAAGGAGTGACTTCTTAGGGTTTAGGTATCCTAAAAAGTCACTACTTAGGATATCTTATCTTAAGGAACTTCTTAGAGTGTCTTGATGCTAGAATGTGATTCACGATGGCATGATCTAATTTATGTGTAATTAGAAATGCTTATCTTTCTGGTTATATTCTCTTGTAAATTCAATGTTAGACTTAATTTGTAATGGATAATACGGTGTTGATTATTGCATATGTTAGCTCACTAGATGGTATTTATTAAACATTATTAATGTCATGATATGGATAATTCATAGTGCTAGTTGGTATGACTTAATGTTAGGTATACTAATTCTTGTATTTATAGTTATGAGTTTCTAGTAGCATAGTCACAGACCTTAGAGGACTTAGGTTGAACATTCAAGTTAATGTTATTTTGCAATCTTTGTTACGCTTTCCCTTTTAAAAAAAAAAATTGTACCGTTTTATGTGTTGTTAGCGTGTTTTCCTCTAGGGTCATGTGGTGGGGCGTTACATTGATGCATATGTTAGCTCACTAGATGGTATTTATTATACATTATTAATGTCATGATATGGATAATTCATAGTGCTAGTTGGTATGACTTAATGTTAGGTATTCTAATTCTTGTCTTTATAGTTATGAGTTTCTAGTAGCGTAGTCACAGACCTTAGAGGACTTAGGTTGAACATGAGTTAATGTTCTTTTGAAATCTTTGTTACGCTTTTCCTTTTTGAAAAAAAAAATTGTACCATTTTATGTGTTGTTAGTGTGTTTTCCTTTAGGGTCATGTGGTGGGGCGTTACATTGAAACCCACCCTTATAGGAGAGGGATTTCCGAATTGCTGAAGTTGATTGTATCACATGTAGGATAAATGATTGAGAAAATTAAATTCTGGTCAAATAAAAGGGATGAATTAAAACAATTTTATTCTAGTGGAATTTCATATACAAATGAGAAAAAATAAAAAACTAGCAAAGCTGACTTGTGTGTCCTTTTTACAGAGCCAAGAACCAACACACCTTTATCACATGCATGTAGGAGGTTCCCCATCCATTTGTGCCACCATAAATTAATAAAAATAAGTTCTGGGAGTGGTGGTGGATGGTTTTTAACCAACCTCCATGCAATAACTATGAGGTGCCACAATATTTTTTGAGGAAACTCTATTGTAAGTTTGTCCTCAATAAGTTGCCAAATTATTTTGACAATTTAGACTTTCAGGGTAGAGGTGGGGGCTCCACACATGATAGACCAAGTGCACAACGTAGTCCATAGTTGGCACCAAAACCCTTGGCCAAACCCATAGCCAAACCCATGGTGGAGCATGTTGTCATTCCTTTCGTTGTGAAGAATAGTGTCGAGGTGGACACACTGGAGTCAATTAGCTCGCTCACTCAAAGCATTGTACAGTGTGTAAGGCCTCTAGTAGAGCTTGATATGGTCGAGACTTCTAGGCTTGGAGTTACACCCCACCATTGTCATTCTTGTGGTGTTGTTTGTACGTATGATTATGAGAGTGCTAAGGATGTAGCTAGACATCATACATCATCAATTGCAAAGAATATAGTTATGATAGTTGTATTGTTGAATGAAACATTCAACATTGATACTCAGGTAAAATTCAACAAGTTCATTTTATTTTGTTTATTAAATGCTATTTTGAAATGTAAGAATAACTAAATTAGTAGAATCAATATAATGAAAATTCAGGGTTGGAGTGTTCATGATACATGCACCATTCTCGTAGACCCTTATTTGTTTTCAACATTGAATCCACAAGTATGAAACTATTAAATTAAAGAAATAATTATTGCATATGAATGGTTGAATGTTATTTGAATGATTTTCTCATAACACACTTTAGATGTCAAACATTTTGTTGGTGGACCTTCTAGCTTGACACCTTTCTATTCACGTCCTCAAACAACTTTCACTCAAGTAACATTTATTCATTAATGGTGTTGTAAAACATTGTTAGTTAGTTTTGGTAATTTTGCGTGTACAAATCTAAAATAATGCTTGAAACTACATGAACTTAGACAACTAGGTTCTTTAAAGTGATGGGTGTAGGAGAATTCATTAGTCTTTTAAACAATGCATCATATATTTTGGCTTTGAACTTGTTGTTTTCACTTTCTTTTCAATCTCAAACCCTTTCACATATGAATTTTTTTATCTTATAGATTTGTCTTTGATGACAATATCTTCTTTACGATTGGAAACTGCCATTTTTATTGTTTGAGATCAATCCATGTAGTTCATTCAACTGGCATCTATCTACAGAGACATTATAATTCATTGTGTTATGTGATTATGTTTTCAAATCTCAAGGGAATGCCATAGGATTTCACATTCTCTAATACCATTGGCATGGTTTTAGCCTTTTCATTGGCCTTGACCAAGCATGTTTCAAGGATTATCTTGATTTCTTTACTAGAATTCTCAATTTTATCTTCCTGAGATTCTCTCAAGATATTTATTTTGAGATTTGAACTTCAGATTCATTTTCCTCTAGTTTTCCACCCAGCCTTTCAACCTCCTATTTGTGTTGTAGAAGGCATTTTATTCATCCTCATGTACCCAAGCTCTATAAACTCATTTTCCTTACATTCATACTCTTCAAAATTCTATTTGAATTCAACTCTTTAATAACCTTGTGTTATCTTCACTCTTGAGTTGCATTTGAGCCTATGCCTTCTTCATTCTTTTCATTTCTTCAATCTTCATTCTCAATTAGTTAAACTTCTTCTTCTTCATGTTCCAATTTCCTTTACAATTCTTGTTGCTCTATCTTTGGTGACTGTGGATGCATATTACTTCTCAACAAACAACACTACCTTGAACCCTCTTTTGAGTGTAATATGTTCTCAAAACCTTGAAGGTGCCTCATTTTGACTATCTTTTCTACTCTATCCTAGAGCCGAATTCTCATTATCTTCATCCCTTTGTGGAATTTCTACCCTTTGTCCATGTTATGATAGTAATTTTTTGCCTATTTATGAATTTCCACAATCATATCTCATAGTCCATTTACCATTACCATTAGAAAACCTTGTGTAGTGTCCTTTTACCATTCTTTATGAAGATGATTGGGAGTCTCTCCTTAGCTATTAAGAGGCTTGTATTGGGCCAAGATGGCTCTAATTTCTGAGTCCATATATGATCTAAGTGTATATTTAAAAAACACACAACCTCTAATAACAATAGCTACCAAGCCAAATAGAAACACCCACATTGTAGCCCAACCAACCTTTGCTTGTTGTCTTGCTTATGCAAGTATCATGGTATCTTATATATAGGAGGTCATCTTTACAACTACATTCATAAGTTCATAACTACCCCATGTGTTTTTTTTGCAACTACAGTCTAAGCACTAACAAGCCTTCTTTTCTTTGCACTCATCTATATCTTCACAATTGTTGACATCATCTCCCTTAAAAGGTAGGAGGACACTTACATCCACTATTCCATATTTCCAGACAAGAAAAATATGACTGTCCATTCTGGGTGCTATTCCAACAACCACTAGTATTGATCTTGTATGATGATGCATGATTTGAACTATTCTTGTGATCAAGAATAATGAGTTTTATTGAAGTCTACAAATATAGCTTCTCATTGTCATACTTATGCTATCATGGTGACTGCAACATTTGTTTGCATATTACTCATGAGTACCATTATGCCTCTGCCCCTTATGGTCATGATCATTGTCCTTATATCCATTTCTTTTGAACATTAGAGTGTAAGGGTGCATTTTTATGTATACTGAGTTGGATGCCCTATATGAAGCATGATATTTGAAAGCATGTCTCAAATGAAACTTCAACCATGATATCCACACTAATACCTCTATTACAATCATGTTCAATTTGAATTCATATTTTTCATTATGCATTGAGAAAGTGGCCCACAATGGGATTCATACATGTGTATCAGTGCTTTAAGGAATTCCTAATCATCAACAAAAAATTTCCCATGTGGTTGTATAACCCTCAAAATAAAAGATGCAATTTTTGATCTAAACTAAGCTTTTCTAATAAGCTTTATGCTTGTATCAATGTGCAACCATTATGCCATGGCTTCAACAAGCTTCAAAACCCTTATATTTTGTCACATGTTGTCCTCTAAAAACTATTTGCAAGAATCACTGTAGTGTTTGTTCTAGTTTTTTAACCATTGTTACAAACTCTTCATAGCTAATGTAGCCATCATTATTTGTATCTATTTTATGCATAATACCACTCATCATCGAATGAATTTTCCTTCCTAAATAAATCTAAGGATATGAAAGATACCTAAATGCTCTAATTATAGCTTTCACACTTGAAACAAAATTATGGAATACCCATCATAATGAGATTACATGCAAGGTTTGTATCATGGGGATATGAAGATGACATCCTTGAAACTCTCCAAATTTGGAAACATTGGTAACTCTTACCTCCATTTTCTACAATGTCCTTATTTTCTACAAGTTTGTATAAAATCCTTATCTACGACAAGTCCATATTGAGACCAAAGGTATTTATTTGCTACAAGTTTGTATAAAGTAGGTGAAATATATTTTTCATCATGAGGTACCTCAATAAGCCTTTTTGTAACATTCAATGAATACCAACAAGTTCTCTATTCTTTATGAATTCCATGGGAAATATATGGTTATATACCTTCAAAAAGACCATAATAACTACCTTATAAGTAATCCAAAAATAGAGATCAAGACAATCCATAGAAATTTTCTTGGCATGGAATTCATCATTTCTTACCATCACCATGAGACCACATTACTTTGAGGCATTTTTTCAAACAATTCACTGCCTTGTTTATGCTTTTAATTAAACAAAGAAACTAATGAAAGTGATAAAAAAAACTTCATATTTTTTATTTCATTTTCAGATGTTGACATCAAACAGCTCTAGTGATGTTGTTGGCTCGATGGACCCTTGAGTTTGCAACAATAGCCAGTTCTGATCCTTTGAGAGAGGTATGCGATAAATTAGTTAATTTGACATTATATTTGCTCTTATATGATCTATTATTGAAATTTTTCATGATACTTGTATGTAGTTTAATTTCTATATTGATGGTTTCTACAGGTGGTTGTCACTATAGATCATTGATGTGCTAATATTGTAAAAAAGCGTGATGATTATTTGTTTGCGGTAAGTGATTATTTTGTTATATGCCATTCCATAATTCAATTTCTATATATTAACATCTATACTTCTTATTGTATCAGTTGAATCTCCAATTGAGTGAAGAGAGGAGGAGTAGTGAGAACATTCGAAAGACAAAAGAACCAATAGACACTCCACCCAGCTGACCATCGAAGGAAACATGTAATATTTTTCCTTCTCCTAGAGAGAAATGAATATGTATTAGGGTCATTTGTTGTATGCCTACATGACATTTTTGAACATATGTTTTGTATTATCAATATATGTGATATTTTATGTCCATGTGGCTCTTTTGTAGTAAGCCTATATGACTTTATTGGATATATTATATACTTTTATTGACATATATCATTGTATAGCCTTACATATTTTTGATTAATAGAAGTATTATTTTACCATTTCTATTCTTGAATGATGTTATCATGCATATTGTGTAAATTGATGTTTAATCTGATGCTTAAACCTATTAGCTTCTTTAATAAACTATTCAACCTTCTTCTTAAGTAGGCCAATAATGAATTTCTACATGTTTATTTCATGTGTATACTAGTGGATTATGTGTATTCATACTTTGTGACATACATGTATACATGTGAATACTTTGTGACTTGTAACGTGTATTCATATGTATACTTCATGACTTACAACTTATGAGTTACGTGTATTCAAATGTATACAACTTATGTGTATACTTTATGACTTACGTGTATTCCAATGTATACTTTGTGACTTACATGTTTTCATGTGTATACTTTGTACTCATTTGTATACTTCATGACTTACGTGTATTTGAGTATTTGTGCTTCACTTATTCACGTGTATTCATGTGTATGCTTCATGCTTCTGATGTATAATTCATGTTTTCACATGTATGCTTCATGATTCATATGTATACATCATGTATTCACGTGTATGCTTCATGCTTCTTGTGTATACTTCATTTATTACGTGTATTCACATGTATGATTTATGCTTTCAATGTATAATTCATGTGTTCACATGTATTCATGTGTATGCTTCATGCTTCTTTTGTATACTTCACATTGTGACCAATGTCATAGTGTGAACTAAATAGACAAGATCCATATAGATTTAAACCCTATTTAATCCCCTAAACATTAATCCCAATAAGATATTCAATATCAACAAAACGAAGAATTCATTAAACTAACATGCTAAAAACACAAAAGCTTGATAAACATCTATTATATGACATTGAATCATATCCTATTGGGGGAGTTGTGTCACATTGATGTGGAATGGAAACCCTTTCTCAATCCCTTGGATAGTATGAGCTTGTTTCAATTAATTTTTTTGAAGAAAACTGATGAAACCGATGAAAGATGAACAAAACATGATAAAAGTTAGTTTAACATGATAAATACTAAGATGTTTGATGTAAGTGTATGCAATCTATGCTAAATATAAAAAAAGCTCAAAGATGATAGCCATTTAAAGAAAACTATGCTAAAATGATGCAAACTAAGTTACCATGGAAGCCATTAATGCATGCTTAAGCTAATTATGCATGAAAATTAATCTAAAATGCTATTAAAAATGAAACATGGATGAAAATGAGTGTGAGTTTCAACAACATAAGTTTGCTATCAAAATATGGATCCATTTATCTCCAAATAGTGACCTATTTATAGGAAAGCAAATGAATAATCAATGATTGAGATCGATTTGCTAAGTTAATGGTCAATAATGGATGAAGGGTGAGCACATGGAACGAAGATTCTCATCAATGGATGAGAATCAATGTTCACATGGATCAAGAAAAGATCACGGGCTCACAATCATTCAAACAAACAAACAAACAAACTTTCAAAAGTTTGTTGAAATTTTATTACAAAGAAGAATATTCCCTATTTTTGAATGAGTGTAAAAGGAGAATATTCTCATGCAAGTGGATGAAGAAAATTAGCATTTAGAAACTTAAAACAAATTTTTAATGTGCAAAGGGGAGGGATATTCCATAGGAATATTCGTTTTTGAATGAATTTAAAATTTAACATTTAATAATTAATTTATTTAATGAAAGGGGTGGGATTAGGATATTTAATTAAATAATTGAGATAACTAGGATTTATTTAATTAAATAAGAAGACATAAGAAGGCTAATTAAATAATTTGCATTATTCGATTAGATAGAATGAAAGGTGAATGTGAAAGAGAGTGAATTAACCTAATTAGATTAATTAGATTAATAGGTGAAAATGATGCATTTAATTAAATAGCTAGGATAATTTAATCAAGCAATAGAAAAGGGGATGGATTTCAGGATGAAATGGTGTTAGTGATCAAAATACAGTGTGTAATACCATTCATGACATTTTTAAGTGTCTACACACATATTACGTGTATTGATGTGTATGCTTCATGCTTCATACATATACTTCATGTGTTTATGTGTACGCTTCATCATTTCTATGTATACTTCATGCATTACATGTATTCATATATAGGCTTCATGCTTCTTGTGTATACTCCATATATTACATGTATTCATGTGTATGCATCATGCTTCCTATGTATACTTCATGTGTTCACGTGCATGGTTCATGCTTTCGGTGTAATGTAGTTCAGACCACTCCAACATGTTTGGGTGTGAAACAAGATGATTCCTAGCCTAAACATACCCATTCAGATATGTTGGAACTCTTAGTTTGGTCGCACGAGTTGTAGAACAAAAGTTACACCCATTTGCAAATTTACATTGCTTGCATTTGACACTTTTTCCATCAATTAAAAAGTTGACACCATGAGAAAATGCCTCATAGATATCAAAAACTCAGAGAGGTTATTATAGAGGGGCCCCATGTGATTTCATAGCCTTAGAAATTTTTTTTCTAAGCAAGATGGTGTCTAATTAATTTCTCATTAAATATTGTTGTCTTTTTGCACTTTGGACTCTTAAGGGATATTGCTGCTGCAATGTAGCTCAGATCACTTCGACATGTTTGGGTGTGAAAAAAGACCATTCCTAGTCTAAATTTACCCATTCAATCATGTTGGAACTATTGGTTTGGTCGCATGAGTTGCAGAACAAAAGTTACACCCCTTTGCAACTTTACACTACTTGCATTTGACACTTTTTCCATCAACTGAAAAGTCAATGCCACATGTAAACACCTCAAAGATATAAAAAATGAGAGAGGTTTTTGTAGAGGGTTCCAATGTAATATCATAGCCTTAGACAAAATGTTTCTAATTGACATGGTGTTCGAGTAACTACTCGTCAAAAATTACTACCTTTTTGCACTTTAGACTCTTAAGGGATATCATCAGTGCAGTGTAGCTCAAACCACTATAGAATGTTTGGATGCAAAAGATAACCATGCCTAGCCTAAATGTACCCATATAGATGTATTGAAACTATCGGTTTGGTCGAACAAGTTACAGAACGAAAGTTACACCCCTTTGCAACTTTACACTACTTGCATTTGACACTTTTTCCATCAACTGAAAAGTTAACACCATCGGAAAACGCCTCAGAGATATCAAAAACTAAGAGAGGTTATTATAGAGGGGCCTAACATGATCTTGTAGCCTCATAAAAAATGTTTCTAGGTGGCACGATTTCTGAGTAGCTGCTCGTCAAAGATTGCTACCCTTTTGCACTTTGGATTCTTAAGGGATTTCATTGATTCAATGTAACTCAGACTGTTTCCACGTGTTTGGGTGTGAAATTGGACCATGCCTATCCTAAAATTACCCATCTAGATGTGTTGGAATTTTTGATTTGGTCACACAAGTTGCAAAACAAAATTTACACCCCTTTGTAACTTTACACTCCTTGCATTTGACACTTTTTCCAACAACTGAAAAGTCAACACCATGGGAAAAAGCCTTAGAGATCAAAAAATGAGAGAGGTTATTGTAAAGGGGCCCAACATGATCTTGTAGCCTTAGATGAAAAGTTTCTAAGCAACATAATTTCTCAGTAACAACTCATCAAAGATTGTTGCCCTTTTGCACTTTGGACTCTTAAGGGATTTCACTAGTTCAATGTAGCTCAAACTATTTTTGCATTTTTGGGTACAAAAAGGGACCATTCCTAGCCTAAATGTACCCACCTAGACATGTTGGAACTGTTGTTTTGGTCTCACGAGTTGCAGAATGAAAGTTACACCACTTTGCAACTTTACACTACTTACATTTGACACTTTTTTCATCAACTGAAAAGTTGACACCATGTGAAAACACCTAAGAGATATCAAAAACCAAGATAGGTTATTTTAGAGGTTCCCAATGTGAACCCGTAGCCTTAGATGAAAAGTTTTTGAGTGACATGGTTTCCAAGTAACAACTCATCAAAGATTGTTTCCTTTTTGCACTTTGGACTCTTAAGGGATTTCACCGGTTTAATGTAGCTCAGACTATTTAGGAATGTTTGGGTGTGAAAGAGTACCATACCTAGCCTAAACATACCCATGCAAGTGTGTTGGAACTGTCATTTTGGGTGCACGAGTTGTAAAATGAAAGTTACACCCCTTTGCAACTTTACACTATTTGTATTTGACACTTTTTCTATCAACTAAAGAGTCGACACCACGGGAAAATGCCTCAAAGATATAAAAAATAAAAAGAGGTTATTGTAGATGGGCCCAACATGATCCTATAGCCTTAGATGGAGAATTTTTAAGTGACATGATTTCTGAGTAACTTCTCATCAAAGATTGATTCCATTTTGCACTTTCGATTCAAAGGATTCTGTTGGTTCAATGTAGCTCAAACTGTTTCACTGTGTTTGTGTGTGAAAGAGGACCATTCCTAGCCTAAAAATATCCATCTATATGTGTTTGAACTATTGGTTTGGTGGCTCAAGTTGCACAATGAAAGTTACACCCCTTTACAACTTTACACTGCTTGCATTTGACACTTTTCCATCAATTAAAAACTGGACACCACAAGAAAACACCTCAAATATATCAAAAAATGAGAGAGGTTATTATAGAGGGGCCCTAAATTATCTTGTAGCCTTAGATATAATTTTTATAAAGGACATGGTGTCTGAGTAACTACTCATCAAATATTGTTGTCTTTTTGCACTTTGGACTCTTAAGGGATATTGTCAGTACAATGTAGCTCGAACCACTCCGACATGTTTGGGTGCGAAAGAGGACCATGTATAACCTAAATGAACCTATCTAGATGTGTTGGAACTATTGGTTTGTTCATAGGAGTTACAAAACGTAAGTTACACCGCTTTGCAACTTTACACTACTTGTATTTGACACTTTTTCCATCAACTAAAAACTGGACACCACGGGAAAATTTCTCAAAGATATTAAAAACTAAGAGAGGTTATTGTAGAGGGGCCCAACATGATCCTATAGTCTTAGACAAAATATTTTTAACCAATATGGTTTCCGAGTAACTGGTCGTCAAAGATTGCTGCCTTTTTTCACTTTGGACTTGTAGACACCTAAAGTTATCCTGACTGGAAAACAACACTATTTAGGTAACTCTCACTCTTCTAATTAAATAATACAATATTATTTAATTATTATAATTTCTCATATTCATCTATTAATTAAGTTATTTAACATTATTTTATTAATTCATCCTCAAATCATCATTTACATAAGGAAAAACCCTAATTTTTGCCATTAATTGAATAATACTATATTATTTAATTAATTCACTTTTTCATTATTTTAGACCAATTATTGATTAACTAAATAACATCAATTATTTAATTATGTCGCTAATTTACTTTATTCCCCTAAGTCATTTAAATTATTAAAACATAATAGTTTAATTAAATCACATTTCCCTAAACTTGAATAGTTAAATAAATTATTCAAAAACATCATCAAAAATCAAATCAAACAAATACAATATTTTTTTACAAGATTCAAACTTGATTTGCACGTTCAACTAAAAAAGATTAATTAATTAAATCAATTAATTAATTATCCTCAGTCACTTTCATGACTGAGCAAATTACGAATCACTGATTGCTTGATCTGATTGGTTGACTGATCCATTTATTTCCTAATAGATCAATCTATTCTTCAATCCCATTAAAGGCTTAAATTGATTTCATCAATTTCACAAAATTTTCCATGTGATTCTTCAATTCCACATATTATTCAATTTATTCACTCAATCCCATTGAACACTCAACATGATTTCTTAAATCACACTATTACATAATCAATTTACACTGATTATTCCTATCTATTTCCTCTCAACATCTTTTGACCATCAATCAAGATATTCTACTACACGATCCAAAGCATTCATTTAAAATAAAAAATTCTAAATAACAAACCTCTTTCCTCTCAAAAAAGGATAAGATAATCAACCTATTTTACACAATGAAGTAATGTCAAGATCTTAATCAACATTGGACAAAGTTTCAACACACATCTTTGATCAACAACACACACACATTCTTCAAGCTTTTACACGCAACAATGGAGACTTTGCATTGATATGAACAACCCAACATCTTCGTGAACACACTTTGACACAAGATGGCAAAGACATTTTATTTTGAATTCATTGTTATTGTGTTGTTTCAATTACGTTCTTGAATTATTGAATTTTTAGTTTCATTTCATGAGTAATGGGCATGAATCATTAGAATTTTGTTGTTTAGATTAGTTTCTATTCATCAATTTGATTGCATTCACATGATCCCGATTTCCCCCTTACACATTATTGCTAGGAAATATTGCATTCAACCCACATTCTTAATCCATCTCCTACATAACCCATGAGAGATAAACATGCATACAAATAACCACAATGCATACAAAAAATAGACAAGCCACAAGATAACACAAGATATACCCTGGGAAAACCATCAAGAGGGAAAAACCCAGCCTCCAAAAGCATACATACTCCATATTATTATTCAACAATAAATCAATACAAGAGTTACAATGAATACCTCTAAAGCATAAAGCCCTCCAATGCATTCCCATGTTTCCAAGCATGAATCCATACATCCCATGCCATGCTTCACAACTGTACTCCTCAAGAAGACTCAATAATGACAACCAACCCACTCAGTCAACCTAAACCAATACACATGTTTGCTTTTATAGACACAAGCTCACAAAATACAACTAGTGGTAAGGTAAAACCACATACCACAAAACCATGTAAATACAAAACCACTAACCCCTTATTTTATATTGGGTACTAAGACATCAAATTATTTAATATTTCCCTAATATTAAATTATGATCACATGTCTCCCACACATTAAATAATAATAAAACGTGACAATACAACATCAAGTGGACCCCAAATAATTACCTAGTGTGATTAACAACACCACCAAGGTGTATCACAACTAGATAATTATTTAATTACAAAATTATTATAAATTAATTTATGCAATGGTGTACACCACCATATCTCAACATTCTCCCACTTGTTGCATATATTGCATAAGAGATCAATGAATGAAATGCATCATCAAAGCCATCCATGAAACTACATGAATCTGTAACATGCTCTCATGCTCCATCAAGATACCTATAATAAGAAAAAAGTCACCACCATCCCAAGCAAGAACTCCTCTCATCCTCCAACGTGCCACCTATGGAAGAAAAGGAACATACCAAGGTGAAGATGCACTAATCCACAAGTACAAGCATCAAATCCAAGTGATAAAAAAGGCTCTAACCAAGTTGTTGTCAACTAAAAAACCCACTCGATCAAAAATAGCATCCACAACACATGTTAATACATCCAACCATCCATACCTCCAAGGTATCAATACATCAGTAAATTCATGCCAAAAACATATGAACCTGTAAGCTGTAATCAAGCTCACTATATAAAATATATCAATGAAGAACATACATATCCAGGAACTCCCACTACATAGGTAATGTCAAAGCATATCAATTCTACCAATCAACACTATACATCAAGGTGTGATAAGTAAATTAAAGCATGAAGTACCAAGAACAATATCAATGATCCACACATACAACCCAAAGAGCTACATAATCTCTCACAACATGTTTCCACCATCCTCCCCAAACCATGAACATCTAAGAAGGAACCATGAAGAGAGAAAATGTGTAAACCATAATGTCCTCCTACCAAAACCTCAAAAGTGTACTTCTATGTCAAGTATGATCTCCTAACAATCCCAAATGAAAAGCCTCAACAACATCCATAACACTCAATCTCATAGATCAAGTACAACATATGAATCAATGTATAATTCCAACCATGGATGTAAGCCTCTCTAATCAAGAAGATCAAACTCAAGGTAACCATCCCCAATAATGGAAATCAGTCCATAAACCATCTCCTAACAATCCTCATCAATGAATGATATCATAAACTCAAATGCACAAGGAGATAACCATGCCATAACATCCCTCAAAATGAATCCTTTAGAACCAACTATCCATAGCTCAAGATCTATATCTATGAAAGATAAAGCATATAAACTCATGCTAAACCAATCCTCAAACGATTATCCATAATCAAACACCATGAATCAACTCAATCCCATGAGAAATCAAAGCACAAAGCATAACATGTCTGAAAGATACAATGGTCAAACACCCCTCAAACAATAAACTGTTGAGTAGACCAAGAGTAGGGAATGCAAATGCTCCTCCAGGATAACCAAACCATCATGACTCACTCCAAGAACAATCTCCTCTATCGATCCATAGTAAAATCACATCCATATCTAGGTGAAAGCTCCTTGGTCTTCTTGTTGAAACCTCCAAAGAGTAACAGTCTCAAGAGAATTTCCCTAATCACAAGACAACTCCAACCATCACCTACATATCTAAGTATCCATGAGCACCTATAACCAATCAATCCATGATAAATTCCAAATGCAAGATAGCACCATCATGAAGTAATCGAGCAAATGATCAATGTACCCAATACAAATATAACTACCAAGATGAATATCAAAGCTCCAACCATAGAATCAAAAAAATATCATGACAACATGATCTAACCATCTCCTCCTAGGAGATCACATGCACCATAACTTACATCCTAGTCTCAAGAGAACAAGTACCATGCCAAACTCTAAACTAGTATCAAGAGTAAACCATGACATAATAGAAACCACTCTAAATCAAGAAAACATATCCCAATCACATGAAGATAATCATACCAATGATGCATCCATGCCACTGCCAACAACTCCCACTGAACTGTGATACAAGCTACACATGGAATCATGACAACCATCTTATCCAAGAAGATCATCTAGGTCTACACACACTCAACTGCAATGTCAGTAACATACAATTAAACCAAGATCTCCAGGCCAAGAAGACACTTACAAACACCATCAAAACATCACAAACCAATCTAACATCACCAAGTGATCATTGTCAAAAGCTCCCACTGAAAGTGTATAACCAATGAATGTAACAAGCTATCATGACATCGTGATCAAACTGCATGCTACAAGTACCATTACCTGAATAATCAAATACTCTAACCATTCATCCTTTCAATCCTGAAACAACATACTAATGCACAAATGACCATAGACAAGGTGAACTAATGAAATCTGCAACAACAATGAATCAAACCTGGTGGATATAGACAGTCCACATCCGAGTCATCCCACTACAAGTGAATGGGTAGCTAATCCATAACCTGCATAACTCATAGATCTAATCACTAAAACATGCAAACTCATCATCACATTAGTAACTACAAATCGAGATATCAAAGAAGATAACCATGTAGACCAAATGACTCAAACACTGAATCAACCTCAGATCTGATTTTCCAAACATATCCACAAATGAGTAATCATAGTCAAGGAACCAAATAAGAATCAAGAAGATAAGTATAATATCCTAACATCAAACGATATCACCACTAAACACCACATACATGATCATGTCATACCAATGCATCAAATGTATCTACATATCCATGACACCATAACCATAGCCAACATTGTACCTGCACTCAACTATCACCCATACAAGAATACAAGTCTCAAAACATGTCTAACCATGTCCTCAAAACTGAAGACAAACTGTGTACCTATTACCATAAAAATGCCAACTCTAAAAAACACCTATATACCTATACATGGAAGCACCAATCTGATAATCAACTATAGCATCATAAATATCATATTAAAAAATGTACTCCCTCAAGGGTTTGCCTCTTGATGCTCATACAATCATACCCAAATCTCAAGCACCTACAATTGATCAAACAAGTACCAAGTTCAACCCATTCCTCAAACTGATAAATAATTGAAACCACTGTGTAGTACACTATAAATTCTCTCCAACACCTCTTCAAAATCGAAAATCCAATTTTGTATGCAAAAGTCATGACCAAAATTATGAAAATGAGGACATTTGATTTCCAGGCTCCAAAAACATGTCAAAATGGAAAAATCAGGGAATCAAACCTATACCACTATGTAGTGCTTGGAAGCAACTTTCCAATGACTATAAGAAGTCGAAAATCTGACATACTAGGCAAAAGTTATACAAATTTGAAAAAAACTGCTGTAAAATGCACTATTAGACCTATGGGTGGTGCTCTGGTGGCTCTGTGGTGGCACCTAGGTGGCCCATCAATGGCACCCAAGCGATGTAATCCAAAACATATTTTAATTGAACTTAATTTTTCCCTTTTAAACATTTCCAATGCCCTCCATTCAGACCTGACCAAAATATCAAATGCAACTTAAAGCTTTATAGAATCCAGATGGATCATAGTTTAAACAACGAGTTTCAAAATGATTTTAAAAAGTTTTTAAAAAAATTGAATGACTGTATGAATGTCAGCTCCCATAGGCTATGCAGAGCCCTACCACCGGAACAGGAGCTCGCATTGGGGGGGCTTAGCCCCTGTCAATGATGGGACTTGTCATCTAGCCAGGGTATGCTAATAGTACTTGAGCTGACAAAGCTATCAGATCCGTAGGTATGAGGGTTTGCAGACCCCCACTTGCAGTTATATATATATATATATATATTTTATTTTTTAAAAAAAATTTCAATTAAAAATTCTAACATTCATTTTTTTTTCTATTTTGCAAGACTTTAAATATTTTTCAAAAATTTACCTGACACCCCAAATATTTTCTGTGGAGTTTTTAATAATGGGGTTTTATTTTTTTAATAATTTTTTCTCTACACATGGGAAAATTGGCCTGTTTCCTAATTTTTTTTTTCCTTTTTTTCAACTTCTGTAAAATAGGTTGAATTTTATGTCAATGTTCGTCTCTTGGCCAACCTAAATCCAACCATGAGGTCCATTTTTTATCAAGAGGTAATCTATGAAATTTTCCCTACAAAATCCTGATATAAAAACTCAAACCAAGAAACCCTTGTTCACCCAAAATTTGAAAACTTCAGATTTGCAATAAACCCAACAAATCTTGACAATCCAAAAGCCAAAATCTGCATACAAACACCTGCAACATGTGTTCTATATTTTGTAATGCCTCAAACCCTACATGCATGTCCATGGCTTCAACTTTACAAAAAATCTCAACCTAAGGTTATAACAAAAATTCTTCAACCATGAAAGCTCCAATACCACTTGTTAGGAAATATTGCATTCAACCCACATTCTTAATCCATTTCCTACATAACCCATGAGAGATAAACATGCATAAAAGTAACCACAATGCATAGATCAAATAGACAAGCCACAAGATAACACAAGGTATACCCTAGGAAAACCCTCTAGAGGGAAAAACCCAACCTCCAAAAGCATCCATACTCCATCTTATTATTTAGCAATAAAACAATATAAGAGTTACAATGAATACCTCTAAAACATCAAGCCCTTCAATACATTCCCATGTGTCCAAGCATGAATCCACACATCCCATGCCATGCTTCACAAATGCGCTCCTCAAGAAGACTCAATAATGACAACCATCCAACTCATCCAACCTAAACCACTACACATGCATTTGCTTTTATAGACACAAGCTCATACAAAATATAACTAGTGGTAAAGTAAAACCACGTACCACAAAACCATGTGAATACAAAACCACTAACCCCTTATTTAATATTGGGTACTAAGACATCACATTATTTAATATTTTCCCAATATTAAATTATTATCACATGTCTCTCACACATTAAATAATAATACAAAGTTACAATACAACATCAAGTGGACCCAAAATAATTACTTAGTGTGATTAACAACACCACCAAGGTGTATCACAACTAAATAATTATTTAATTAGAAAAGTATGATAAATCAATTTATGTAATGGTGTACAACACCATATCTCAACAATTCTGGCACACCCGGTGGGACCATGGTCCTTAACACCGTGATTTTATGAGCAAATTTTGAAGTTTGCAGGTTCCAGAAGTGCACTAGAAAAATCTTCACGCAAAATCTACATGAATTTCATGCACTTGATTTCATTTTTTTCACACTTGAATTTTTTTTGCGCACTTGAATTTTTCTCGCATACTTGAATTTTCCATGTGCTTTTGGAAAAATAATAGGCGCTCACTTGAATTTTTCTCACGCACTTGACTTTTTCATGTGCTTTTACAAAAATAACAGGCTCACACTTGACTTTTTCTCGCACACTTGACTTTTTCTCACACACTTGAATTTTTCATGCACTTTTAAAAAAATAACAGGCACACACTTGAATTTTTTGTGTCCTTTTGTAAAAACACAAAGGCTGCACTTGAATTTTTCAAGTGCAACTTCTCCTAACAGGGTCGCTTTTGCTTGAAAGTTTCACTTTTGCTTTGTCAATTTTTATTCAAAATCTGCAAGTCAATTTTTGATTTCTAACATTAACAATCATTTGATTTGGATGTTTGATAGGTGCTAATGTTGTTTACAAGATTTTTAGAAGTATAGGATGTATTTATCCAAGAACAATTAACATTTTTATTGCAGAGAAGGTGAACGATCAAAGCTTTTAGTTTTTTTAAAGCTTTCGTAGTTGGAAAACTATAAATTGGTGCATAAAAAGAACCCCACAATCCAAATGCTTTCAATTGGTGTTGTAAAATGAAAATTTCAGATCTTTCTAGATTAGAAAATGATTTCAATTGGTGCAATAAAAATAACCCCACAAACGAATGCTTTCAATTGGTGCTCTAAAATAGAGAATTTCAAGTTGGTGCTTAAAAAGAACCCCACAAACTAAGATTTTGATTTTGGTGCTCTTGAAAAAAATGTTCGATTTTTATTGACCAAATGATTTCATTTTTTGTTGAAAAACACTCAATTTATTTTTGTTGACCATTAAGACAAGGTTTAGAAAAAACACTTTGATTAGTTCTTAACAAAATTAATAAATCAAATTCTTGTTTTGCACATTGTGATATTCTTGTTTGAAATCCAAAACATTTCAATTTGGTGAACATAAAAAGAACCACTGTTATCTTGTACACACTTTATTTCATTATTTTAGATAGCACCGCTCGAGGGGCTTAAAAAGAACATTTCATTGAAGTGTATACTATGTATTTTTTGTTTGGAAAGCTAGGTGTCTATCCTCTCCCCTCACACCTTTTGGCGATCTTTGGTGATGGAAAATATCTTGAGTTTCACATATGTGTATATTTTAAAGCATACCTTTAAAGGGCCTACCTTTTGAGACACATGCCGCACTGAAGAACTCAAAGGTGACCCAAGTAGTACTTTGTTTTGGTACACTATATAAATTATCATGGGTGTGAGCAAATTTATCACCCACCTGGTGTGGATGCTCTATACCAACTATAAGAATGAGAAAAATCAAATAGTATTAGATAAAGTGACAGCCAACACTTCTAAAATATTATCCCAATCTAAACAAGAGAATACAAACAAAGAGAGCAATCTAAATGAAAGCAAATGAAATAAAGCACTCCCCTTTGAAGTTGATTCTTTCTCTTGTCTCTCCTATTTCTTCTTATTCCAATATTGCCCTCAGATTTGTTGTTGAAGTTGTGCAAATACCTGCAAATAGTAAGCAAGAAAGTTGGAGATAATTAGCTGTTCCATTGAAAATGGAGGGGAAGGGTTGCTTAGACAACCAGTCAAATGGACAGATGAGATTGATCTTCTAGAAAGATTCTAAGATCAACGGATGAGGATTCATGAGAGGGAAGTTACGAAATGGATGGCCAAGATCGAGTTTTTAGAAAGATGCCAAGATCTACGGTTGAAAATTGATGCAACCAGAATATGCCATGCATGGAAAAGATATGACGTTGATGGCTATGATGCTTGATGGCTATGACAGACATGCAGGACATGCAGACTATGACATGAAATAATGATAGGGGATCTTTGACCAAAATATAGGGATAAATAATTTATTTTAAATAATTTATTCGAAAATGGAAGGGGATGACAAGTGGCAAATAAATAATTTATTTTAAATTATTTATTCGAAAATGGAGAAGGACAAGTGGCAAATAAATAATTTATTTTAAATCATTTATTTGGAGGAAATGAAAAAGGAGATTTAATTAAATTCATAAATTTAATTAAAGGAGGAGATATAAATTAAATATGGATAATTGATTAGGATCAATTATTTAAAGGAGAAGAATGACACATAATTAAATAATTTCGTTAATTATTTAATTATAGAAAAATAAAAGGTCAAATAATTATTATTATCTGACTATAGACATGTGATAAAAGATAAATAATTAAATAAATAATGATTTATTTAATTATTGAAGAAAGGGGTATTAGTGACGCAATTAAATAATTTTAATTGATCAAGATAGAAATGAGAAGGTGAATCAATTAAATAATTTAAAAACTATTTAATTAATAAAGGAATATGATCGAACATAATAGAATAATTAAAATTATTCAATTATTGAAAGATGATGACTAGGAAAAATGATGCTCATAGACTTAGGACATTTTTCAGTGTCTACATTTTGCCCCTCTTTGACATAATGTAGTTCATCGCATTGTGTCAAAGAAATTTAATTCTGAAATATGCCCCAGTGTAAAGAGAAAGGGGAAGGATGACCAAGAGGGTTGTGGTATGCCCCCTCGAGAGGACATGCAGGTTCAAAGAACATGAATGTGCTCTTGAAATGGAAGATAAGACTAAAGGATGAAGGATAGAAGAAATGTTAGCATGAAAAGGGGAAAGAAGATAGACAGGAAATGATAATAGAACCAACTTCCATGCTTACATTTATATTTATCATCATTGGGCATTGAAAATGTCATAAATGGACCACAAACACCATGGTATGATATAGACCAAAGTGTGCAAGGTGACCATTTGGGAGAGACAAATATTCAAAAAGACAAGGAATGCCCCAGCTCATACTAAGGACCCAATTGTCCCAATCCTTTTGCCAAGACAAACCACAAGCAACAATCAAAGAAAAGAGGCCATGATCCATCATCATCCCTCTAAATCCATTGATAGAACATCCTTGAAGAGACTAGTAACATGACCTAAAACCAATCGAAAAGATAAGAAAATCCAGAACAACAAAGTGTTTGCCAAGATAGTGTTTTCCAATGATAATGATGATTGTTTGATTGGTTGATTAGGTTGACCACGATGACTGAGTTGATTGATAGGTTAATAAGGATTGGTAAAATGATTTGATTGATGATGCTGAGCCTCAGGAAGGACACATCCTGATGAAGGAAATATTGATTGACCAAGCTGATAAGATTGAGTGGTGTGACAAAGTTGATTGATAATGATAATGCTTGATTTCAGGAAGGACACATCTTGATTAAGGCAAAATTGATTGAAAAAGTTGACAAGATTGTTTGATTGTTTGACAAATATTGATGAATATGACCAAGCGATGTGACAATACCCAACCATAGGAAGGACACATCCTATTTAGGGAGAGGACACATCTAATAAAGTTGACCAAGTGACAAGTGTTGACATGACACCCTGACTGCAAAAAAGACACATCTTGCTTAAGGTGAATGACAAGGTTGAGAAAGTCCAATCCCAGGAAGGATGTATCCAGATAAAAGACAAGAGATAAGACCAAATGAGACAAATGACATGATGCCCCATTCCGATATAAGACTAGTGACTTGATTGAGTTGATGATAGGATAATTGATTGATGAAAGATTTAATTTGTTTGTTGTTTCTTGATGTAGTTTGAATGATGATTGCTTTCGGATCAAGCACACGACCCAACTCGATGAACCCTAAAGGACTTGACCTAGGGGGCTCATCGATAGATGGCCTTGCCTACGTAGCAATGCAGAGAGACCTTGTAGTTCGACATGACTTGACTTTGTCTTATTCGACAAAATACCGGGTCATGATGTTATTTGGACAACCTAAAGGGACTGACCTAATGCCTCGGGGGCTCATTTAAGATGAGCCCTGCCTATATAGCAAACGCGCAGAGGCAACATAGTTCGACCACTCTAACCAAATTGATTTAGACTCAAACTCTATTTTTGGGATTTTTGAAGCTTTTTGATTTTTTTGGATTTTGAAATGTTTTGATTTTTTTGGATTTTGAAATATTTTGATTTTTTTGGGTTTTGAAATGTTTTGAAGAGTCGATACCATGTACTATTTACCATGAAGATTTAAGTCAAGGAATTGCTCCCAGTCAGATGGATATGAAAGTGAAGGATGCTAAATTTTGGTGATCTTCAGACCATGGGAAGGACGATGAAGCTTTATTATGGATGAATGAAACTTTATTATGGATGATAACTATAGCGATCATGAAAAATGCATGTGAAAGATACCCACAATCAACCAAAAAGGCATGCACAAGGACCCAAGGATGAACATGATCTTGCCCCTAGTCAAGCTGAAAACCAAGTGATGATGATGATGACAACGTTGTTTGATAGGGAAAGGACACATCCCAAAACAACATGAGGATGATGATTATGTGACTAAAGGATCAAAGTTTGCAGCAGGGCTAGGAACAAAGCCAAGGAATGTTTTGGATGATGTGGTAGCTTACATAGCAATATTGTATGGATTAGACTCATTGCATTTGGAATGACTAACCCTAGGACTAGATGGGATTATGGAGGGCACTTGGATAAGTGATTTATAATCCTTAAACCAATAACAAGGGAAACCAAGTCCAACAATAGGTATGAAAAGATAATGGATTGCTTTTGGCAAAGGATAAGAGACATGAGGATTATTGGATGGAAGAATTAGGATATGATCTCCAAGGAGTATTTCGCATAGGAACAATTTGTTTTCTCCAAGATATGGGTTTGGATAAATTCTATGAAGGAAATGACATGATATTTCATGGGTAGTGTATGACCAAAGGATAGACATGTCCAAAATTTTTCCAAAGCATGATTTATGTTTGTACCCCATTTCTTATCAAGATCAAGGTAGGCGGGAAAATGGATGAAAATGATATGGATTGGATAGATAGATGGAAATTCTATGAGAAAGGCATGGGAGATGAGACAACTTGCCCCCGAGTGTAATAATCCACATAGATAATTTCGCTTACACATGACGCCTGTTTGCCAGGTTTTCATCATGGTACTTATCCAAAGTGCCATAAAATGGTTTTCACTATTGGACGAAATTTTTCTCTTTACTATTTTTTTTTCTTTCCTTTTGATGATGTCACACAAGACGCCTGCTTGCCAAGTTTTCATCAAGGTGACATATTTTTGACTTTTTATATCGATTTGATATTTTGGATGACTATCGATTGTTCTGAATCTTTTGATGGTGTTGATGTAGATACTAGTGTCATGATATTCCAATAGTGACCTTCATGGAGTAGTTGTCTTGTTAGGATCATAACACTTGCATACAACTGATCGATGTCATTGTGATCCTCTTTGATATTAGGTTTGGCCTTATCGAAACACGCACATCGTGATAGAGTACCATGAGAGTCCTTATGATAAAGAGTTTCTGCCAAGATGTGACAAATTTGTGAGGTATAATTTTTGGAATGAGGATGATGGTAGCCATAGAAGGATAATTTGGACGTTTGGATGTAGTAGTTTTTATTTTCCAAACTTGGGATGGTGGATGATGGAGTTTGGAATTTTGATTGGGATAGTGTTTGGAACCAACATTTTTATATGCCTTTCTTGATGACCATTTTAAAGGAGGTGGACATTTACTATATGTGGGAGTCCTCTTTTCTTGTGGCTCCATATTTTGAATGAATTTTAAATTTGGAATATTTTCTTTGTTTGATCCAATTTTCTTTGGGATCCATTTTAACTTTATTTGTCCACTTGTAATTTTGTTTGATTCAATGGCCTTTGACATTTGATTTTTAACTTTAGATTTGTAATAATTTTATTTTTGTTGGTTCCAATGGGTAGATTTATTCATGTTGGAATGACAGTTTATGGTATGGATGGAAGGAATGTTGGCAACAATCTTATGACAAGGACTACTCATGGCCCCCATTTTGATGTTTGTATTGGATAAAGTTGCCCCCAATATTGTGGAGGTATCAATAACACCATTTGATTCTTTGACTGAAGAATAACCAAGACCTTGATGTCTAGGATTTGCATAAAATTGTATTGGTTCTATAATTCCTTGCTCATGTAGACCTAGTCCTCTTCCTTGATACTGCATACTCTGACAGATTTTGTTTCCGATGAGGTATTTTTTGTTTTGAAAACAAGATGCTAACCCATCATTTTGTATGTGGAAATTATTACTTGGAATCTCCTCATCTACAAGAAATCCTGCTTTGACAAAGGTGGATGCTCCTAATTGATAGGATGTTTTAGATTTATCATTCGTCATGCTTGTTTCTTCTCGATCATTTGAGATATCAATTTGATTTGTTGTAGATTTTGTATCTTCTTCTTTGAATTGATCCATAGTAGCTTCTTTGTGTTCTCCTTTGACTTGATCAATAGTAGTTGATTTATGCTCTTCTTTGATGTTATCCATATCATTGATTTGATTATCTATGTGTCCAAAGGAGGCAAGTGTCTCATTTTGGGGAATGGAGGTGTTTTGTGTTTGGATGGGATCATCTTCAAATGTTTGATCATGGATGGTATAAAGGTGGATGAGAGGATCATTTTGGATTTCTTGTTCAATGGTAGGATCTTGGTCAAAAATAGGTGTATCTTGGAGAACATGGTTGTGAATAGACTCTTGAACAAGGATAGGTGTATTTTGGATGCCATGATTATTTAGAAGGACTTCTTGGATGGACTTAAGGATGGGATCATGAGATGGACTGCTTCGATCTTGATATGAAAGTGAAGTTGTGATGTCATGCTTTGGACTTTCTTTTTGACATGTATCCCAAGGTGTAGACAATGTGATGTGGTTTTGGATACCCTGACCAAATGTATTTTCATGTCCAAATGTAGTTTGGGATGGAGTGGATGGAAATGGGCTAGTGGATGATGGACTAGGATAAGATGTGGAGGATTGGAATGGACTAGTGGATGATGGATTATGATAGGATGTGGAGGATTGGAATGGACTAGTGGAAGGTTGGTTTCCCTTGTCAAAGTTAGGATAGGGATGACTAATGGACATTTTTTGTGGGTCAATGGCATGGATTGTGCTAAGGGACTCTTGATAGTGAGGGTAGATGGATGAAGGACTAAAACTTATGGATTGTTGGTAAGAAGGGTATGTGAGTGGTTGGTATTGACGATTGAGGATTGATTGGTATTCAGCTTGACTACGAAGAAGATGAAGGTAAAGTGAAGACATGGTCATGAATTTGGATTATGATGGATAAGGAAAACTTAGTGAGGACCATTAAAAAATTGTGACCTTTGGATGGCAATGCAAGGTTCTAATGCAAAATGGATATGAAACTATGCTATTTTTTTAATATTTTTTTTTGGAGATTTTCAAGGATATAAGGATGCAAAGTGCCAATGTACCTAAGACCAAGATTAAGAAATGGTGGAATGATAATGACCCTATTACCAAGGATATGATATGAAAGGATGAACCTATGGGTGAATGTAAACTAAAGATGTCACTAATGGAAGATTTGAGCAATTTTATTTTTGATTTTTGACAGAGGCTGTTTGATATCAAATTGGACAAGTTTGGTCTTGGCTTTTAGACTGTGAAATTTGGAATTGTTTCAAGTTGAATGTTCATTTCCAAGTCCGTGAAAGGTGTTTATTTGTCTCAATGTCTTAGAAAAACACTTGGCAAACACAATATCTTGTCTTTGAATATTTGAAAACATGCACAATGAAGACAAGCACAACCCTAGGTTAAGCAAGGACAATATTCACTAGATTCCACGTGGGTTTCCCCAACCGCACTTATTCTTAGCATGTGAATCTAGAAGCTTGGCTGCATGGGCTCCCCCTTACATTGCACTCACTTCTTAGGCCAACCAAGCTTCCAGCCTCCATAAAACTCCCATGGCAGGTTGATCACCTCTACTAAGAACTACGAGAATGTGGATGCCTTCACAACGACCATTGCTGCGCTAGCAAATAGAAAGATTTTGGCAACTACACAAAGGTTTTTAGTTCGAGACCACCGTTCGAGTGGCCATACATGGGGCACAAGATTAAGCTTTGTTTAGGAGGACTCCAGCCTGAAGAGGTTATGCTCAACAGGGTTTTGGGGAGTACTACTTGGTCTGTGTGACACATCCACACTCGTAATCCTAGGTTTTACCTTAGGATTCACATTTATATACCGGTCGGGGGTAACTTGGCCAAAAAGTTCCATTTCCGGTCTGAGTCGCCTTGGGGTGACTACTTTTTCCCACCAAGGAAGGCCCAAGTTCTAGAGGCAATAACCATTTCTCTTACACCCAAGATCGCATAAATGCGCAAGGGGAGAGGATACTTCGATTATTGCATCAAAGGGTAACACAAAATTGAAGACACTTGTAAATTTTAATTACCAAATGATAATGTGAGGAGGACACACAAGACACTTTGTTCATTTTAAAAGTTTAACTTGATGTGAAACAAACAAAGTTCATTTTAAGCCAATAACATGAAATGCATGTTCATTTTAACCAATGAGTGTGCATGAAATTTGTGTTCATTTTAATCTCATGACATGAAATACATGTTCATTTTAACCAATGATTGTGAATGCAATTTGTGTTCATTTTAAGCCCATGACATGAAATGCTTGTTTATTTTAACCAATGAGTTTTAATGCGAATTATGTTCATTTTAATGCTATGAAATGAAATGCATGTTCATTTTAACCAATGAGTGTGCATGCAATTTGTTGTAGTTGTTGAAAACAAGTAAAATTAATTATGCCTAAAGAAATGAAAAGCTCGATTTTTGTTTCTAAAGAAACAATTTTTAGACTCCCTCCAAGCTATGCCACATGCTAAAAACAAGAGATTAGTAACTCAAAAGAAATGACAACAGCAAATTAAACAACCACAACTTTCTCAAAATTTAACAAAATTTCAAATCGTTTATATCTATGGAAAGCTAAAACTCAAACCTTTAAAACCCATAAATTATTTTTCCAAGATTCTGCATGAAAAAATGTTATAGGCAAAAGAAAACGTGGATTTTAACAGTTAAACTAAAAAAATAGCAAATACTAAAATAACCATAACTTTCTCAAATCTTAACAAAATTTTAAACCGTTCGAAGTTTCGAAAAACTGAAAATGAAGGCTACAAAACCCAGATGATAATTTTTAAAGAATTTATGCACCCATTTTTCTGTGCTCAAAAGAAGATGACGGGATTTTATGCAACTTCTTGACTGTAACCTGCAAAACAACCAAACAAACAAGAAAACAAACGATTTTTATTTTGCAATATTATTCGATTCACGTCGGGTTCACCAATGTAAGAATGGGAAAATCAGATAGTATAGATTAAGTGACAACCAACACTTCTAAACTATTATCCCAATCTAAACAAGAGAATACAAACAAAGAGAGCAATCAAAATGAAAGCAAATGAAATAAAGCACTCCCCTTTGAAGTTGATTCTTTATGTTGTCTCTCCTATTTCTTCTTATGCCAATATTGCCCTCAGATTTGTTGTTGAAGTTGTGCAAATACCTGCAAATAGTAAGCAAGAAAGTTGGAGATAATTAGCTATTCCATTGAAAATAGAGGGGAAGGGTTGCTTAGACAACCAGTTGAATGGACAGACGAGATTGATCTTCTAGAAAGATTCTAAGATCAACGGATGAGGATTCATGAGAGGGAAGTTACAAAATGGATGGCCAAGATCGAGTTTTTAGAGAGATGCCAAGATCTACGGTTGAAAATTGATGCAACTAGAATATGCCATGCATGGAAAAGATATGACGCCGACGACTATGATGCCTGACGGCTATGGCAGACATGCAGGACATGCAGACTATGACATGAAATAATGACAGGGGATCTTTGACCAAAATAGAGGGATAAATAATTTATTTTAAATTATTTATTCAAAAATGGAAGGGGATGACAAGTGGCAAATAAATAATTTATTCTAAAATGGAGGAGAAGGACAAGTGGCAAATAAATAATTTATTTTAAATCATTTATTTGGAGGAAATGAAAAAGGAGATTTAATTAAATTCATAAATTTAATTAAAGGAGGAGATATAAATTAAATATGGATAATTGATTAGGATCAATTATTTAAAGGAGAAGAATGACACATAATTAAATAATTTCGTTAATTATTTAATTATAGAAAAATAAAAGGTCAAATAATTATTATTATCTGACTATAGACATGTGATAAAAGATAAATAATTAAATAAATAATGATTTATTTAATTATTGAAGAAAGGGGTATTAGTGATGCAATTAAATAATTTTAATTGATCAAGATAGAAATGAGAAGGTGAATCAATTAAATAATTTAAAAACTATTTAATTAATAAAGGAATATGATCGAACATAATAGAATAATTAAAATTATTCAATTATTGAAAGATGATGACTAGGAAAAATGATGCTCATAGACTTAGGACATTTTTCAGTGTCTACACCAACAAATGTCTCCCTCAGTATCAGTGTGATACGTAAAAACCTGCAAGTGATAAGAGGCCTCTTAATTGAGTAAATTGTTACATGTATAGACAATAGTTATCTCAAAACATGACTAAGAACCAATTTTTGTAGAAGCCACCCCTTTTATCCAAATCATTATCTGAAGTGGTGCATCAGAACATTGATTCTAAGAAGTTACTTACCAAGTCCGACTTATGGTTGAGTGTAAAAACATATCCATTTGTTGCATGTAAAATCATCCCTTTGAGGCATGAGGTAAGCCCATATAGCAGGAAGTGTCTATCCCTAAGGTGCACATTGTCTTCATAAAATTGTCAAATCTATTCAATTACTTTGAAACATCAAACTTTGTGCTTGAATTAAAAATGAACACATCATAACAAACACTCAACATGTTTATCAAAATTAAAAACTCTTTGACTTAGTGTATGATTTTAAGAGAAGTCCTCTATTTGCACTCCTTAAGGATCTCCTTAAGCGTTTCCAAATATTTAGGTTTTAATTTCAGGTTACATTGGCTCAAAGTAAACATTGGAAACTATGGCTTGGGTATCGTGATTTCACAACTTAAAGCCATAGACATGTAGGTCACACAAGTGTATGCCTTTTGAGTTAGTCTAATACTATTGTACCACTTTCCATACTCCAACCACAGAGAAATTAAAGAAAAACAAGCTCAAACTTGCAAAAATTTAAAGAAATTTTGTTCAAACTGGAAACAAAATACATAGAGGGAACTTTTGCATAAAATTCTATTATAGTTGACCCATTTTCTGTCGTAGTTGCCAAAAATCCAACACTTTTTCTCTCTATTTGCAAATAGTCATTGGTAAACATTCACCACAACTGCACCCCTTTGCGTAGTTGACTCTGAAATCTACGCATCTACAAAATGTTAACGCTTTTGCCATATAATTCTTGTGTAGTTGACACTATTTCCACTGTAGTCGATCCAAAAAACCAATGCTTTTGATAGAATTTATGCATTTTATCTCACTGATTACATATTCTAAAAAATATAAAGGTTGCTTTTGTAATTCATTTCTACACTTGTCCTAAAATTTTCTGTAGTGGACAAGATTCCTATCACATTTTCCAGTTTGGCCACTATTGCTAGATTTCTTTGCCACTTTTGACAAACTGGAATTCATTTGCACTTCATCATTAGCATAGTTGCACTCCCTACCATAGTTGACATTTAAATTTGCACACTTGCAAAAATTTAATGCTTTTTCCCTAAACTCTACCACAACCACCCAAAATTCTACTGTAGTTGACCTAAAGTTTGTCGTAGTTGCCTTATTTTTTGGTGAAAATCAGAAATAGATCCAAAAACTGGTTAAAACTTTCACCATTAGGAAACCAAACACCCCACATCACTTTTCATACATCATTTCACCAAAACAAAATATCATCCATGGTGACATCAATCTATTAACCAAATCACTCTTATCAAGGGTCACAACAACATCAAGGGTTTCAAAATCACCATCAAGATCAAAATATACAACATCAAGTTCCCCTAAATGCACTTGAAAATAGAATTGGAAAACTTTATCAACAATGCTTTGGAAACCATCAAAAGAGTGAGTCACAATATCAACATCTTGACAATCCTCAAGAATCTAAATATCCACATCAACAACATTTCCAACATCATCAAAATATTGATTCATATTAGCAACAAAGTCTATTTCCACAACATCAAGTGAATCAACAACATCAATTTCTAAAACAAAATCCACAACACCAAGGTGTACCTCAAATGTAACACCAAGAGGTACCTCAAATGTAGTATAAAGGAGTTATGCAATATCAAGGCACACCTCAAGCTCAAGATCAAATGATTCCTCAAGTTCAATATCAAGGTGAATCCCACCCTCAAGGTACCTACAACACACAAAAAGGACTTAACCATCCTTATACACAACATGTTTATCAACGGTCCACACCTTCACAAAAACTCACCTATGATCAAACAAACGTCATTGGACAAAAAGGTTATAACATCCTTCCAAACCAAAAAAACACACCTATTGATGATATAACCTTGTAGTTACAAAATAACAATCAACTCAATTACCAAAACAATCAATTGAACAACCAACAACAAAATTAAGAGCAAAACAATCAAGGGAGGCCACAGAGGAAATATTACCAACGAAGAAGGAAATTCACCCCTTTGGGAGAGACTTTAGAGGTAATCATGCATAAACTAGTACAACAAGACCTTATGAAAATCAATGACAATCCAACTTATGGTGAACCAAACTTTAAACTCCCTTGGTATGATGAGTATGAATGATGTGAGTTCCACAAAATCAAGGGTCACACAATGAACAAATGCATAGAACTCAAAAATATCATCCAAGACCTTATAGATAAAAAAGAAATAGCTATTGAAGACAACATTCAAGGTTCAACCACTATGGAAAATATTAACAATACCTGAACCTCAAAAGTTGAAAACAAAGATCAAGAGCCATTTACCAATGAAAAAATCAACAATATATCTACCTCAAATATTGTAGATAATGATCAAAAGCCATCTATAGATGATAACATTAACAATATCTCAACCTCAAAAGTTAAAAACAAAGATCAAGAGCCATCTACAAATGACAAAATCAACAATATCTCTACCTCAAATATTGCAGATAATGATCAAAGGCCATCTATCATTGATAACATTGACAATATCTCAAAAGTTGAAAACAAAGATCAAGAGCCATCTACCAATGACAAAATCAACAATATCTCTACCTCAAATGTTGTAAATAATGATCAAAAGCCATCCATCGATGATAACATTGACAATATCTCAAAAGCTACAAACAAAGATCAAGAGCCATGTACCAATGAAAAAATTAACAATATCTCTACCTCAAATGTTGCAAATAATAATAAAGATCTATCTATCGATGATAACATTGACAATATCTGAAAAGTTGAAAATAACTATCAAGATCTATCTACCACTGATCACATTGATAATGTCTCTACATCATCCAATGAGAAAAAGGAAATGAATCAAGAATTTATTCCCAAGCATGATTAAAATCAATCACCCAAGTCTAGAAATGATTTAGTCAAAGATATAGTGACATCATCCAAAACCATGGCAACACATCTCGATGATCAAGAGACTCTTAATCCAATACTTATACCCAATACACAAAATCTAAGTCAAAAGCTATTACCCATATGTCCACATTTTGAGGAAATCCAAGGATCCTTTACAAGAAATCCTTTCTTTGAAATTGATCCTTGTCAAGAATGTGAACTAAAGCATATTAAAGATAATACCATAAAAAGTCAAGATCAAGAATCCCTATCAACAAAATACTACAATGACTTGGGAAATATCTTCCAAGACATCTAAGGTTTTCCAAAAGAAGAAAAAATCCATACACCAAGCACACATACCTCTACCCATGAGATTGTTACTCCTAATGGACATATAGATTATCTTCATCCAAAACAAGAGTCTCATACTCTTGATATAATAAACAAGGAACAAGAGTCACCTACTATTATGTCCTTACAAATGATCAATGTATAGAAGAATCTATAGACCTATCAAAAATTGATCAAGAAGAAGTATTGAAATCAAAAACATCCTCGAGGAAGATTGAAGAAATCAAGTATGAAAATATTAAGCACAATATCTTAAAATCAATAAAGATAATTGAAAATCCTGAGCAGCGGAGCATTAGGTATACAATAGTCAAAGAAGCACCAATATATTTTGAAAGGCCATCAAAATATGATATTTCATAGGATCAACTTAAATATATCAATCAGGAAGTTATATCACATATGAAGGATCCTACCAGTGAAGAAGCTATCACCTTTGAAGATCCACAACAAAGTAGAGAAGGATTAGCACCTTGTTTCCAAGGTAAATCATATCCTATCACAAATATTTTTTTTCAAAAAATGCATTATAAAGGTAGAGGATTAGGCCTACATGAATAGGGTATCCTAGAACCAGTGTAGATTATTGGCAGTCCTAAACATCAAGGTCTTGGTTATTCAACAATTAAGGTATCTAAACATATCAGTGATACCTCTATAATATCGAGGGCAACTTTATCTAATGCAAACATCAACATAGAGAGCACGAAGAGTCCTTATGATGAAATTACTACCAACGATACAACTAGCCATGTAAAGAATCATCATCCATGCATATTTCAACCCTCTGATTGGGACCAACAACAAGAGAAAAAGTTATATCAAAGAAAGGAAAAAGTCATTGAAGCAAAAGAATCAATAAAACAAAATGGACAAGAAAAATTTAAATGGATACAAAAAAAAAGCAAGAAAATCATCCCTATCAAACTCCATCAGTCAAAGAAACTATGGGGAAAATTTAAAAGGGAAGTTTATCCATCCAAAATGTCCAACAATGCAAAAAAAAGCTTCAAGAGTGACCTACAAGATATATCAATATGTTGGTCCCAATCGAATCTCCATATCCACCCACCATATCTCATCATCCCAAGTTTGGAGAGTCAAAGATTCCAAACTGTCAACCAACACATCTAAATATCATATCCCTCAAAGCATTTCACCATCCATGATATCAAACCCTCACATTGACTATGCATTGGTAGAAACTCTTTATCATAAGGATTATAAGGGCACTCTATCACAATGTGCACGTCAAGGTAAGGTTAACTCTGGTATTGAAAAAGAAGACAAGAGTTTCCAAAGGTTACACTCAAGTGCCTATACTTTAGCAACATAACTCCTCTAAGTAGGATATTGTTGGCACATCATGACAACAACAACAACCATATCAACACCAACAACATCTACATCGGCACCACTAGGTGGTTCAACATGAGCAAAAAATTGTAACCATAATGAAAACCTAGTAAACATGTGTCTTGTGTGACATCAAAAAAAATAAAAAACAAAAAAATAAAGAAAATAGTCAAGAGAAAAGTTATCCTCTAGTGAAAACCCCTATGGTGGAACTTTGGAAAATTACCATGATGAAAACTTGGAAAACATGTGTCATGTGTAGAATTGATCATCTACATACATCATTTCAAGTGGAAGCATCTCAACTTATCCATAATAAATCTAATCTATTTTTATCCAAATACAACCTATCTCGATCTTGACAAATGTTTAGTGTACAATTTACACTTGTTTATGGAAAACATCTTGACATGGGTCACTATCATTGATCCTATCCTATCCAACATTATCTGAGCCATGAGGCATCATCCAAAGGGGATACTCTATCCAAAAATTTTATCCTATCAAAAGATAATCCATCACATAAATTTCTAGACACTGGGGGAAGGTACTTACATCTTTCTTTAGAATAAATCTTGATCTATGTCTTCTAACTCATAGTGTGATCTAGGAATTGTCCCAACAAAAAGGTGTCTTGCCAATGCACTACCAAGGTAACCTTCAAAGAAATTTGTCCCAACAACAAGGTGTACCACTAATGCAATACTAGGGTAACCTTCAAAACAATTCATCACAACAACAAGGTGTACCACTAGTGCACTACCAGGATAACCTTCAAAACTATTAAAAATAAAAAACATCTAGAAAATAATCAAAATAAAAAATAACTTTGGATTATTCCTTCACTCAAAATTATAAGATATCAAAATGTTCTTGAACCTCATAGCTAGTTCAAGTAGATTTCCTGCAACATATCCTCTAGAAACAGAAGTGGAATATCAATCTAAGTTATCAATGTTGTTTTCTTAAAAATATGTTATGCTTTGAGTCACACCAAGTTGAACTACATGGTCCCTCTGTGTACAATGTAGGTAAGGATTATCTCTAATCAACCCCAGAGGCCTTAGGTCAGTCCCATTAGGTTTCTATCACGATTTCTTTCAACTTAGTCAAAAATACAAAATCCCAATTTTTTTGAAAAAACTCAAAAATCCTATCTCCATCATCGCCTATCCATAATAAACAAAGCGTCATCCCCACCCTTTGACAAAACAAAAAAACAAGCAAATCAACATCGAAAGCTAGAACTTTCAAGAAAATAATCAAAAAGATTTGATCACAAACAAACTAAAACAAAGCCAAAGTATTAACTACCTATATATTGACAATTCACCAACAACATCTTGAGATATGTTTTAATGAATCTATTCCTACGATAGAAATGATCAACACTAGATAATAGCCCCAAAAATAGATATGGCAAGTGATACAACAACATTGTTTTATATTTTTGTGATCTTATCTTTTCAATTTACATTATTGACTCATTCCCAGGATCTCTCGAGGATGTCCATAAGGATTTAGAGAAGAAGGAATGGGGGCAATTGAGTGTCATTTATGTTTACTTTGTTTGTTAGATATTTTTGTGATACTACCACGATGAATAATTGCTTTGTATTATGTGTGGGAGTCATTTAGGGGCAATTCATTTAATGGTTGAATGTTAGGTACTCCATACCTCTCTGTGTAACTGGTCCAAAATGTTTTAAAGCTTCTCACCCATACACTCTTACAGGGTTCCGTATGTCTGGTATGAGCAAGAATACTCCTTGTTTGTAGAGTCAAATTCCATGTAATGGATACAACGCCACCTTGGTTATTAAAACCTTGGTGCGTCGTATATTTTTGCTACATCAATTAGGATTGTTAAAATGCGAAGCCTCTATGAAAAACAAAAGAAAAATTCACCAAAGACTAAAAAAATCAATTTTCTTCTAAATCTTACTAATATTTTCTTCTAGTCAACACTTTTTATGTCAGTCCTTGCACTTAAATGTATCACAACAACTTATCAAAAAATTGGTTCGTTATCCATAATTTTCACCAAATTTCAACTTTATTTTTTAATTTTTCTTTGACATAATGCTAAAAAATGCATTGTATCAAAGAGGGGAAAAATGTAGACACTTCAAATTGTCTTGATTGGAAAACAACACTATTTAACTAACTCCTACTCTTTTGATTAAATAATACATTATTATTTAATTATTATCATTTCTCATATTCATCTATTAATTAAGTGATTTAACATTATTTAATTAATTTATCCTCAAATCATCATTTACATAGGGAAAAACCCTAATTTTTCCATTAATTGAATAATACTACATTATTTAATTAATTCACTTTTCATCATTTTTGACCAATTAAATAGATCTCATTTATTTAATAAAGTCCTAATCTAAACTTTCTTCCTCCCAATTAATTAAATAACATTAATTATTTAATCATGTCACCAATTTACCTTATTCCCCTAAGTCAATTAAATTATTAAAACATAATAGTTTAATTAAATCACTTTCCCCTAAACTTGAATAATTATATAAATTATTCAAAAAAATCATCAAAAATCAAATCAAACAAATACAACATTGTTTACAAAATTCAAACTTGATTTGCACGTTCAACTCAAAAATATTAATTAAATAAATCAATTAATTAATTATCCTCACCCACTTTCATGATTGAGAAAATTGCGAACCATCGATTGCTCAATCTAATTGGATGACTGATCCATATATTTCCTAATAGATCAATCTATTCTTCAATCCCATTGAAGGCTCAAATTGATTTCATCAATTTCACAAATTGCTCCACATGATTTCTTCAATTCCACAAATTATTCAATCTATTCCCTCAATCCCACTGAACACTCAACATAATTTATTTAATCACATTAATTACATAATCAATTTGCACTAATCATTCATGTCTATTTCTTCTCAACATCTTTTGACCGTCAATCAAGATATTATACTATGCGATCCAGAGCATTCGTTTCTAATCATAAATTCTATATAACACACCTCTTTCCTCTCAAAAAGGAGAATCAACCTATTTTACACAACAAAGTAATGTCAAGATCTAAATAGACATTGAAAAAGATTCAACATACATCTTCAATCAACAACACATGCACATTCTTTAATCTTTTTCATGTAACAATGGAGACTTCACATTGATATGAACAACCCAACATCTTCACGAACACACTCTGACATGGGATGGTAAAAATATTTTATTTCAAATTCATTGTTATTGTGTTTCAATTTTTTGATTTTTTTAGTTTCATTTTGTGAGTAATGGGCATGAATCCTTAGCATTTTTTTGTTTAGAGTAGTTTCTATTCATCAATTTGATTGCATTCACATGATCTCAATTTCGACCTTACATAGGACTCCGAAGGAATTTTGTTGGTTCAATGTAGCTCAAACTATTTTGGTATGTTTGGGTGTGAAAGAGGACAGTGTACAACCTAAACATACCCATTTAGATGTGTTGGAATTGTTGGTTTGGTTGCATGAGTTGCATAATGAAAGTTAGACCCCTTTGCGACTTTACATTGCTTGTATTTGATACTTTTTCCATCAACTGAAAAGTCAACACCATGGGAAAAAGTCTCAAAGATATCAAAAATTGAGAGAGTTTATTATAGAGGGGCTCTACACGATCTCATAACCTTTGAAAAAATGTTTCTAAGTGACATGATTTCTGAGTCACTGCTCATCAAAGATTGTTGCCTTTTTGCACTTTGGACTCTTAAGGGCTATCGTCAGTACAATGTAGCTCGATCCACTCTGACATGTTAGAGTGTGAAAGAGGACCATACCTAGTCTAAACTTACCCATTCAAACATGTTGGAATTGTTGGTTTAGTCATAGGAGTTGCAAAACAAAAGTTACACCCCCTTGCAACTTTACATTACTTGCATTTGACATTTTTTCCATCAACTGAAAATTGGACACACTGGAAAACACCTTAGAGATATAAAAAACCAAGATAGGTTATTGTAGAGGATCCCTACACGATCCTATAGCCTCAGATAGAATGTTTCTAGGTGACTCAATGTTTGAGTAACAACTCATCAAAGATTGCTACTTTTTTGCACTTTGGACTCTTAAGGGATATCATCAGTACAATGTAGCTTGGACTGTTTCAACATATTTGGGTGTGAAACAAGACCATGCATAGCCTAAGCGTACCCATCTGGATGTGTTGGAACTGTTAGTTTGAGCACACGATTTGTAGAATGAAAGTCACATCCCTTTGAAACTTTTATGATGAGTCTTAGTTCACTTATGTATTAGGGTTAAATGGTGTAGATTATATTTCCATTATACATCAAACTTTTATTCCATGCCTAATGCATTTTTTTATGCATCATAATTAAATGAAATTAACTCTTATATTTGATTTTTTGAATGGAGTATGACATATGCATTAGGTTGAATGGCATACATGACAACATCGAACAAATTTTTGATTTTGTGTTAAGAATACATCATAACTAGTGTTCACTTGTCACACTTTCATTCTCAACTTGAGATATGTGAAATCTTGTTTCTTTTACCCTATTTTTTCAACTTTATTATGATTGAGGGTATTCAAATTCCCTATGTCTAGATTCTTCACACTTAAAGCATGTTCCATAAAATTTTCTTCCTCTTCCTCTTTAAAATTTTCCTCTACCTCTAGAGTAGTCATTTCTTCCCCATCCTCATTGGTTACTATCTATGTTAGTGCTTGTTTCTCATTGATTTACCTCTTCCTCTCAATTTTTTATTCCTTCTAAAAATAGTCTCAAGGCTTAATATGGATAATGGATAGCCTTTACAATCACAAATCAATCATTGGTGTTTCAAGGAGACCTATGAAAAGATGCATTAAAGGGCACTCCATGGAGAAGAATACATGGTGGAGTTTGAAAATGTCTTGAAGAGGGAAGAAAAATCCCACAAGGTAGTATTTTGGGTTCAAATGCATAGAAGATAGTCACCCTAATGAAACTATAGCCATATCAAATCAATAACCATTGGAAAAGGGATCATCATCAACAATGGTAAAGAGAAACAAATCCATTAACATAGGACACCAAGCTCAAATGAAAGTTAAGTAATCATATGCAAAGCATAAATGAATGATGAAATGTGTGAAAAATGGCATATGAACAATTCAAAATGAGGGGGCAACAACTTGATGAAAAGGCCACAACCAAAGATAAAGGGGACAACCATGAGTTTTTGTTAATAGTGTTGAAAAATAATTGAAGATAGTCAAATGCCACTATCCTCCATAGGGGTAGTGAGCACTCAATGAATCATAGTGTTGATGCCAAAATTTGACAAGGTAACAACCTTTATGCGATACTCAGTTAAAGGGGGGACCTATTGTGCTAAAATGAGTAACCTTTGAATTTTAAAGAAGCCGACTTCTTCTATAACTGGGGTTTTGAATGGGAAAAGGAAGCAAATATAAAAATAAAGATCTAACTAGGCTGATGCACCAAGGTTTAGATGTAAGGCACGATAAATCTATCTTTTGGATTTGATTTAAGGGCTCATTTAGTAATCTGCTATGTCCCGAAATAATAAACATCAAAGAGAGAGACCCGAATAATTCATTTCATAACATAAAATAATTTGCATAGAGATTTACTGAAAAGAAAGAGTCGGAGACATGGTCCTAAATCAACATTCTATTCAAATCATTGAAGTTGCAAACAAGTTATTCAGTAACAACACAATATGATTCTTTTCAAATAGTTAAGAAATAGAGAGGCCAAATTACAAGGGCACAATATGTGAGTCTTTACAATTATCTAACAAAACAAAAGGCCTAGTCTCTTTCTAATTTTTTTGCAAGTATTCTAAAATCCTTCTTCTTCAGAACAAGCTGTATTTATAATAAAATCCTCAGCCTGGTGAGCCAGTAATCGAAAAGATCCTTCGATTATGAGCAACGATGTATATGGCAATGATTTTCCCTAGCTGTTGCAACAAAAAAATATTTGAGCCATGAATTGAGGTCGTCACAATGCCAGGTGCATCCACTGCGAATGATGGTAGTGGTTCTAACAAAAGAGAGTGTCAACATGTGTCACCCACTCATGACAAAAGTTATAATACGTGGCAACTATTGTGAGGCTATTTCTTTCTTCATTCCCCAGCGCGATGAAAACCTACATGGTGAAGATACGTGGAGGTCTCCCAAACATACTGCATTGTAGGTGGGGACCACCAAGGAATGTCTGCGGAATGATGCTACATGGCATACGGCCGAGGCTTGATAGGGAAGTGATGGGAAGAGGCATTGAAGAGTGTGAACCATCGACATGTGGAAGAATGGTGGGTTCCATTGAAAAATGAAGGAAATAATCCTTGCGAGGAGAACATGATTGACAAGTGGTAGAATTTGGATAAAGCCTTGCGAAAGGAACTTAATGTTACATTCGATAGATGGGTGTGGCTGGTACTTGGAAAAAAATAAAATAACCCAAAGGGAGCTTGGGGAAATTTATATTCACATCTTTTGGTGACTATCAGGGTCGTTTTGGCCTGTGGAACAAGGAAACCAAAATTTATAGTTCACAGACCAGAGTCCTATCCATTGGGTAACACGATCATAGCTTAGAGAGGATGATCTACAGAGGTAGCCATTCAGCCTTAGATGGAGTCAAAATTTTGCATAGAATCCCTTGTGCTTCATGCAGATCGATCATTTCTTTGTAAGGTAGTGTCGTCGATAAACCGACCCAAGACTTGAGTTGGAAAAGAAGTTGTGCAATCAGATGAGTGACACTCTCAATATCTTCTACAACAAAGGGTTGACTAAAACTCTAAAAATTAGACGCATCCTGTTGCTTCTCTTCCATATTCGTTGTAATATGCTTTGCTGTGGCCACCGATTCATCTCCAAGAAATAGGGATGGTAAACCCATCTAAGTTAGGTGGGATAATCTCACTCGCATGCTATCCATAGTCCAATCTAATGTGGTGGCACATTCATTGGCATGAAGGATGGTTGTGTGGCAATGGATGAACATGTTAGTTATTTTAGCAGTAGCCTTCCGATCTTCAATCCCTGCACTCGCCAAGACTTCATCTGGGACCATATATAGCCTATCCAACAACCTTTTGGCTTCCAAAACTCTCTCTAAGATGGATTGAGGGAGCCACTTGATTGCTTCATGAATATCCCTACCCAAAATTGTTGCCTTTGCCATAAATTGGAGCATCAGTTGTAGCGTCAGGCAGAAGGCCTTAACTCTTTCCCAATATGAAACATATAAAAGCTGGGCTACCTAAAGAAGGTCTAAAAAAATGATAGGAGATTGGGTGGAATTCTTTGATAGGGCTATCTCTACATCCCTTAACTCCATATTATACGCAAGCTCCACAACCTTTTGGTTTGCTGCGGTGAGTTGTGCCTACAAGATCTGCAATTCCATGATCTAGCTTGCCTCAACTCGATCCTTGTTTGATGCTTCCTTTTCCAAAGAAGACCTTATTCTCTGGACCTCATTCTCTAGTTGGACTTGAAAATAATTGAAATATGCATATTTCTAGCTGCATTTATCACTCTAATTGAGCACACTGGTGGTGAAACTGTTCATCTCTTCATTGAATTTCTTGCTCCAAATGTGCCAACTAGTCTTGATATCCTCGATTCTTCTATTGAAGCTCAGTGACCAGGTTAGGATTGAGATATTGGAACTTTGCAAGTTCCTTCTGGAGCTTTTCCTGCTCTGTCATCGTTTGTTGGGATAAATGCTTAAACTTAGAATCCCTCACCTTTTCCTTGGTGAGCAAGACCTTGACTCTTTCCTTGATGCTTTTCAGCTCTTCTTGCCTCTTCTTAAGCTAGTGGTTGGAATTAAGAAATCTAGTGGTAACCACCCATTGTGTTTCCTCCATGAGCTCTACCTTGTCTTGAGGTTTTGCTGTGCTTAAATTGATACCTATGGCATACATATTGTAGTCATCTGATTGCATCTCTCCTTGCAGTTTGCTGATAGTCAAGTACATAGTTGCAAAATTTAGCGACTGTTGAGCCTCATTAAAAATATTTTGCACCTTTGGCTTTGGTGGCCTTTTAGCATCTTTAGATTTTTTCTTTTAGGCTTTGATTTCTCGTGCCTACTTAGTTTTTTCACCCTTGGATAAGAATTATGATGGTGATCTACTATGTCCACCTATGAAAGGTGCACCGAGAGGAAGGGAAAAATGAAATGAGATGGTAGTGGTCCCAGATGACTTCCTCTTTGGAACATGAACTATTTGAGGAGAGAAAGGAGGGATATTCCAATACCTAAGCTACAAACTAGTAGGAGGACTCGAGGGAAATGGTGTCATGGAAAATTCCATCTGTTGGGAAGATTGGATTGGGACCGACATGACAACAATAGGAGAGGTATCAACAATGGTAGCATAGGAAAAATGTGAGGCACTTGGAGATGTGGAATGGGCCAAGGAAAATGGTGTAAGGGTCCATGGAGGAGTAAGGGAAAAAGGGGTCACATGAGATAATTGTGTGAAATCCCCTGCAATCATTGAAGAAAAGGCTGAAAAGGAAGGGTTAGCACTTGAAATGAGAGGTGAAATGGACATAGCAGGGGCAACTAGGGACAACAAAATAAGAGAAGAGGGAGCAAAAGATACCTATAGTGTGGATGATTGAGATCCTTGGATCTTTGCGGGTTCTTGGCTCACCTTAGGCTCTTGTGAACACTCTCTGGAAGATGCTTCAGTGCGCTATCACTTTGTTGGTGGCGAATCTTCTACCACTACAATTTTAGATTGATGTGGTTATGTTGTTCTAGCCCTTCTTGCGGTCCAAGTGCGAGTCAATGAAGACCTCACACATGATATGTTTACTTGTACATTAGAAGAAATCCTACCAGGTTGCTTCATCGATTTCCCCTTTTGCTGTGTTGAGGTTGTTTGAGCTTCTATTGCTGGTTCCACTCCTTCATCTAATTGTGCTTTGACCTCCTCCAAACTGTAGTCTTTCTTCTCACTATCATCGAAATCCAAATGTTCATCATTCCATAATTTATTTAACTTGTCATCCATTTCCATGCTATCATAAGGGGCCTCAGTACACCGGGTCTCCTGGTGGTACATCCAGAAATCGTTAATCTTCTCTTCCTTCTAGTTTTAATTCTTCGCCAGGTTGTTGTGAAGAGTAGCCCCAATCTGCTTTGTCTTATCATAATTCCCAATCTAGTAGTAGAATATGAGACAGGGAGGCTGACCACTTTTGGTTGGATTATGAGCTAGGTTGACCATAAGCTCATCCGCATCCATCATTGGATTTTGAAACTTCTCACAATAAGGTTGAGGGTTGTGTGTTACCTTGACACACTTGTTCAACAAGTCATCATCAGGGTTGTAATTCCATTTATCACAAATTCATACCAGCCCTAGATGAGCCAACTTTGCTTGAAGTAAGTCATGAGTCCTCTTCTTGGCCATGATCATAGTCTTGAAGCTCATCGGGCATCTAAAAAATCCTCTCTTTGATTTTCCACTGCAAAAGGTGAAGTCAATAATTGATACCTGATGGAATAATTAAAGCACTAGTACTCAATCTGTAGGACATGCTGGGAGTTGGAAGGGTTCCCCAATGAAGCCACACAATCGAATAAACATGAAGTGCTCGCCCAAAAACTAGTCACTCTTTGGAGTGAAATTTTGCATGAACTCAGTCTGGTCTGAGTTGAATCATAAGACACTGTTGTCCTTCCTTAAATCCTACAAAATCGGATTTAAAAAATAATCCAAAAATGTGTAATAATCATATTTTGAAGAGAGGAGAGGAGTCTAAGTGGAAACCGACTTCTTCCTTTGGTTTTCATAAAAAATGGACAACCCCAAATTATTTTAGAAGAAGTCAGGGTTTTGATGAAAAAACATGTGGGTGAGGAAGGACGGAAACCTAAACCTCTATTGTAGTTGGTACTTTGCTATCTAGATGAGCATCACTTGGGCGAGGAATTTCATGAAATCTTACCAAAAAAGAGAACATTTCCTTCACAACTAAAAACCAAAGGCCCGTTGAAACTCATGAACCTCTCTATCGGTGTCCAAGCTGCAAACAAACTCCATCATTGAGAAGGCATCCTTCATATCATCCTTGAAGTTTTTCTACGTTGCTGGGATCTGCATTGGCTTTTTTTGAGCTTCTTTTTGCCTCTATGCCTCTGTGTTATAAAAGTCTAGAGAAAAATCTCTAGTTCTCCAATAGGTCTCTCCCTTTGTCGGTGTGAATGACTCCATTTGAGATACTTTGGAGTTTTGTTGTGGGATGCATAACATGTCCCAAATAGCCTCTTTGCAGATAATAACACTTAGTTCCCAACCCTCAATGGTGTTGGTATCTGGGTTGAAATGTTTGATGGCCTCGTCGACCAATTCAAGGTAGTAGTGTATGAGTGGGATCATATATTATGGAAGCCCATTGAACCAAAATTTCTACGCTAAAAAATCCAAGTCGCTATTCCTTCTCATTCTTTCACAGACCACCTGCCTAAGCATCTTAGGGTTCTTCACAAGGATGGGATCATGAATATTATCCCATTCTTCTTTAATTCGACTTTGATCTCTGTGGGGACTCTTCTTTTCTGAAACCCACATATTCACCCATGTTGGCTTGTCTAGTATACTGGGAGAAGCATAAGAGATATCTTCAAAGACATAGGCGGCCGATGCTGCATGCATGGCTTTAAATAAACATTGGGGTCTCTCTTCTTGCATTTCTAGTTGGGAACTATGAGCAACCTCCAAATTTTGTAAAATTCTACTTAGAAAGCACATCGAAGTAGTATGAATGGAACCTAGAAAACCATGCAAGGCTTTAAGCTAAAACCTAAATAGCCTCTTGTTTCAGGTTCAATCCACACTAGGGCAGTGAATCTTCTGCAATTACCTCTACGTTTAGCTACTTTTTTGCTTAATGCACCACACCTGGTTCCCTTGACAATTCTTCTCTTCCAAGTCCCTTTGTGTACTTAAGAAATTTTATGCTCTGTTTAGCCCTTGCATGCGAAACTTAGCTTTTCCTTTGATTTCCTACCTTCAACTGGTAGACAACGGTTTCCTTTTTGCATTTAATTCAACATGTGCTACGAGCTTCTCCATCCATACAAAATGAAATACTTGCCCCTTTTAAAAAGACAATAATTCATAATTAAATCAATGATAATGTCCCTTTGGTGTGATTTCCTTGGGAAATTGAGCCACCTGTGAAATGACTGCTATTCTTTCGCACGTCTTAGCAATTAATATCTCAAAAAGCATAATTAAGCGAAAATTGTAATGAGTACTTCGAAAAGATTTGTGTTCAACATTAGAGCTTGAAATTTCCTGAATCATGACACCTCAACATCCATTTGTGTGAGCCATTGCTTGAGACTACCACCAATTTGCACTAATTGATTGCGACTCCTTAATCTTACATGCAACAATTCATACATGTGGACGTAATTGAGTTGGAATATCGAGTTGGCATTTTGGTGGGATTTTCGAGTTAACACTCAATTATTATCATGCTTGGTATGCAGGCTACCTCAAATATTTCTATAAATAGGCCCTAATATAGTAGCAAAATATAGTATTGGGTGATCAGATAGGATTGTTGTTTAGGTGGTTGAGTAGGTTTTGAATTTGTGTAGGACTTAGACTTGGGTAGTTGAGTAGAGATTGATACGATGAATACTCCAGTCAAACTAGTGTGTAACAAGTCTCAAACAACCTTTCTGGGAGAGATTTCAAATAGGTGCCTCAAGTGCATGACTAAAAACAAGCACTCACTAGCTATTATAGCCATGAAATGGGTCTTGGGTAGGTTTTTTATTGAGTATGAAGACAAGTATCAAGTGAATACCGATATCTGCTCCCATTTCATTGCTTTGTTTCTTGATATCCAGGTTCCAAAAGCCATGATTCTTCGTTTGATGCTCTAGATTTTTCCAAAGAGGTACCTCAGAGGTCTCAGTGAGATGGTGAGAAATGCAGTGTATGGCATAGGCCTTCCTGTTGCGAGTGACCTGCAAAGGAATATTGAAGAAGATGCAGTGGTACCATGGGTGCCATTCCTAAGTAGGTTCTAGCTTCATTCACTCGCTGAGCATTGTGGGAGGGCCACCTATGCATGCCACTTTTCTGATACACTGCTACAATGTATTGTTGTTTTATGATGTGGATTGGTACACTAAATTTAGGAACCTTGTGTTCCCTCTGCTGTTCATTCTGGGTTTTGGTGCTACTGCTCCAAGTCCCGTTGCTTCTATTGATAACCTTCTTGCTGCCTCTAACAATTCTCCTGCTGTTGAAGATAATGCTTATGCTCCATATACTTGAAGCTTAAAACACTTTTCCCTTTTTATATATATATGTCTAGAAAAAGGGCTTGTGTACATATATATATATAAGGAAGCCATATACATATAGTCATACTTTTGAGCGCATGGCCTTAGAGCCATTTTGACAATGTTTCTATCGAAAAATATATATAACGAATATACTTTCTTATCTTAAACTCCTTGTTTCCATTCTTGTGTTTGTGGAATATGGATTGAATTGAATTCTTCACATGAATTCATTTTCTACAATATGAGCAGGATATTCCTTCTCTATTCTTGTAATAATGAGTTTCATGAATTTCCTTGCTTCTAGTATCCGTGAAATTATTGAAAAGATTGGTCGACAAAACACGAATGGGAAAGTAATTACATTATTTACATATTTACACCTGCATGAAGTGACTGAAGCTTAATTGAACAATTTTAAGTGACTCACGTTAACCAGAATTCCCAATGCTTCTTGTTCCATGTTCTCTAATTCAAATGCATTATGTTGTTTGCACTAAAATATTTTGAATGGACCCTCCCAAAGTTTTTCGAATTTTCCATGCTGGCCAGGATTTGTGGCCCTTTCATTGAATTTTAGTACCAGGTCTCTACACTTTAGACCTTGGTCTAAAGCTTTCTTGTCGAACCACTTGCTGGTGGTTGGACATGGTTACTAGGGTTTTCCCCCTTTTTTCTTACACTTCCAACAATTTGGCCAACTGAACTTCCATAGCTTTGTTCTCCTCAATTTCTAGAGACTTGAGTAGCTGTAGCACAGTTATCTCCATAGAGATAGGCAACAACACTTCATTCTTGTACACTAGCTCGTATGGTGAAGTTTTTAGGGCTTTCTTAGGAGGTATGTAGTCTTCCCACAATGTTGTCCAGAGATTCTTGTGTGTCTCCTTCTCATGATCAGACCCGATCCTTTTAATGAGTCAGACTAGATTTTTGTTAGCCAACTCAGCTAGGCCGTTCCCCTATGGGTAGTAGTTTGATGATATTTTCAAGAATATGCCATGCATAAATGCAAACTGATATACCTTAGATCCTAGGAAATCTTTGGTGTTGTCCAAAATGATAGTATTTTTGTGGGCCAAATCTTGTTACTAGCCCCTGAAGAAAGTCCACAATTTCTGCCTCTGTCGCATTCTTCAGGGGTAGGGCTTCGGTCCACCACATGAAGTAGTCTATGGCTTTGAGAATCCACTTATGGCTAGTGTTGGAGGTGGGATTGATCATTTCAATGAAATCTAGCCCCCATTGTGCAAATGGTTCATCCGCTACTATTAGATTGAGAGACATGGCATAATTTTTTCTTCTCCCTATGTAGAATTTGCATTGTTTGTAGGATTGTATCATGTTGTAGGAGTCGTTGAATAGTGTAGGCCAGAAGTACCCAACGCATAAAATTTTGATGGCGATGGTCTTCATAGAGAAGTGTCCACCTTCAGGGCTGCTATGAAAGGTGTCGAGAATTTTCTTTGCCTTCTCTGTGGTGAAACATTGTAGTAGGACGCTACATTGAAATTCCTCCTGAAGAGGATTCCTTCAATGAGTGAGTACCCACTATTATGTAGTCAGTAGAATCTCCTTCTTTGAGAAGGAAGACCTAGAGGATACTTTCCGGTGTGCATAAATCTTACTCTACCTACTAGCCAGCAACCTTCGGGTTCAGATTCATTTGTTAGGACCAGCTGCGCTTGCTCTTCTTCAATTTCCATTTCTTCATCGTGTGCCAAATATTCGCACAACCCTCTTCCTTTGGAAATCTTCCTAGGCTTGACCTCAATGTCGTATTCTAGGATCTTGGTGATCCATTTGGCCCTTTAACAGTGATTTCTCCTTCCATAATGTATTCATGCACGCTAGAATGTGTGACATAAATGATCACATTATTGCAAGATATAAGATGTTAGAACTTCTCGAGTCCTTTTACAATTGGGAACGCTTGCCTCTTGACGAAGTTATAGTTCATCTCATATTCCTTCAAGGTTCAGGAGTGAAATGCTATCAGATGTTCTCCCTTCCCTTTATCATCCTTCCGAGTTAGAATAGTAGCAATGCTTGTCTTGCTACTAAAGAGGTACATTATGAAGTCTTTTGACAAGTCTGGATTTACCGGCACAGGAGTTAAAGAAATCATGTCTTTCACCCTCTTGAAGGATTCTCTTGCTTCTTTTGTCCATTTGAACAATTGGTCCTTTTTCAACATCATGGTGATTGGTCTAATTATGCTTGTAAAATCATAAATAAACTTACTTACAAAGTTAACTTTCCCCAGAAAGGATTGGACTCCTTTCTTGTTGAATAGAAGGGGAAGTTCCCTGATTTGTTTTACCCTTTTAGGATCAATAGCGATTCCTTCTTGACACTACATGTCCCAACAATTTGCCTTGCGGTACTTTGAAGACACATTTTTTGGGGTTCAGGGATACCCCGAACTCTTGGCACCTTTTGGAAACCTCTTCTAGATTATCAAAATGGTCATCATTAGAGTTGGAAAATATAGATAGATCATCTAAGTAGATGAGGATAATCTTGTTGATCAGTTCACTAAAAGCGATGTCCATCACCCGTTGGAAGGTGGCTCTCGCATTTGAGAGGACGAAAGGCATCTTAGCATACACAAATGTTCCCCACTTGGTGGTGAACATGGTATTGTTTTGATGTTCTTCTTTAAGCCGAAATTGATTGTAGCTTGAGAAGCCATCCAATAGAGAAAACTTCTCCAAACGTGCCACAGTCTGCAAGATTGATTCCATAGAAGGTAGTGGGTAATGATCCTTTAGTGATGCCCTGTTTAGGTCACATAAGTTAGCACAAAGATGAATCTCTCTATTCTTCTTTTAGATCGAAACGAGGTTAGATACCCACGTACTGTGCTTGATTGGAAATATAATATTGGATTGGATCAACTTCCCTAGCTCTTGTGCCATTAGGGCTTTAATCTTTGGATTGACGAGCCTTTGTTTTTTTTAGATAGGTTTAGCACCTTCTATTAGTTCAATGGTGTGCTAGATGATGTCAGGATCATACCCCCTGAGGTCATCATAAGACTAGACTAGGACCCCTTTGTATTTTTTCTAGAAGTGCATAAGTCTATCCTTGTCACGCTGTGGAACTCCTTTCCTGACCTTTAGTCTTCTCCCATCTTTGACCTCAAGGTCAGTGTAGTCTGCTACAAATTTTCTCCTATCATTCCTTACATCATCATAGTTCAACAAAATTTCAAGCGTGACTAACCCTTTCAAAATCTTGTTTGATCTCAACTGAATGATTTTCCCTTCATATGATTCTTCAATCTTTAGCTGAAATTGATCAGCGAATTCTACCATCTATTGAATGAATGAGGTGATGTGTTCATAACTTTTGAACACTTGCCAACTTTGATCATTATTTGCAATGGAGGATCATATGATCACTTGCATAGAGTGTATATTTTTAATCAAGTTGGAGATAGGATCGAATTGAGATCCTATCGTTGCCATATGATCCATAGTTGAATTCCGCTCCCTTGGCACCACACGGATGTTAAAAGCTTCAAAAATTTCAATGAGGTCCCATAACCTATGTCTATAAGATTGCATGCAGAAATTTTTTGTAGCAGAGATGTTCCTGACTTGATTGATTGTAAGTTTGGAATCTCTGAACACCATTATTTGTTTGATGCCCATACATTCTGCGAGGCTTAGACCTTGCACTAGACCCTCATATTTGACTTCATTTTTTGAGTAAGAAAACTGGAAGCGAAAACATTTGAGAATATTCTCATTGGTTGGAGATGTTAAGCATATCCCGACACCAGTGCCAACCTTACATATTGCACTGTCAAATAATAGTATCCAGCTTTGAGGTTTGTTCGGTCGTGGAGTCCTTCACTACCCTCGAGAACTATTGATCCTCATAATAGATGACATAGGTGCCCAACCCAGTAGCATGATAATTTTTTAAAGGATTGATGTTTATATACTCTCGCTCAAGAAGACCTCTTCTCAATTGGCCTGGTCTTCAATTACCTTCTCATCTTCTAGTAGCTTGATACCAACAGTTCCTTCTTTGGTGCAAGAAGTATGAGTGGCTTCGAAGTTGATCATAGCTTCCTCAGCTATAAGTTCTGAATGTAGAGGTTCTGATATTATCTTCATTTTAGCCCCATGCTTGGTCGAGAGAATTAGGTGGGACCAATCCAAAGATAGGTATGCACCTATCTTTGAGGTGAATTCTCAGAATAGATAGAAGCCAAACATAGGATGGACATCTATGATTATGGTATCTTGTAGCACCGTGATACTAGGATAGGAGAATAAAGTCAAGGGGATGTCTTAAATGAGACCTACAGTTTTGACCTTGTTCACATCCAACTGCATAAATCCTCTCTTTGAGGGCTTATAGCTAAGCCGTAAGGCTGTAGCTATTTGCTTGGGCATGACTATGGTGTTGGCACTGTAGTCAATCATAGATTTATGCAACAAATTCTTCCCCACAATGAGAGTTAAGAAAAAGGGTTTAGGTTTCAGTTTCTCCTCTTTGACCTTGGTCGAAGCCTCCTTTGCAGTATTTGCAAGAACTTTGGCCGAAGGTGATGAGTTAGTAGCCTTTTCACAAGTTTGTTCTAATTGCACAACCACATCTTCCTAAAGGGCCTTCTGTAGTAATGAATTTTTCTCTAGAATGGCTATGATATCCCAAAAGGATACATTAGCACAAGATTTCTTTAATTGCTCCACTACGTTGAAAGGTGATGGATTTGGAGGCTTTTGTTCCTTGGTCCTGGTGATAACAATCTCCTTGCGCAGTTGTGGCTATGAAGCAATTGTGGAAGGGCCAAGGGGTTGGTCCAGGATGCTTCTAGGCTATGGAGTGACCAACTCACTTGTGAATCTCCTTTTTGATCGAGTGTTGTAGTCAGATTGTACTTGCAAGGTCTCCGATGTGGATGCTTCATATGTGAGCATTGCTTCTCCTCCTTCCATCCATGAAAAAAGGGCGTGATTGGAACTATGACATTTTCTTGTTCTAGGGAAATTCCTTACATTTGTGCAGTAAGAACCACATTCTCCATTTGGGAAGAGGCGTATGTATAACCTCCTAAATTTGGCATCATACCTTGGCTGTGTTGTTCCACTTTTGTTTGCTTTAAATTGCCATGCAAACAATTTTGAGGCATATGTGCATCACCACAGGGGAAGCACCAAGGATTGATATCTTCGGTGAGGTTGTTCTACCCTACGGTCAACTCTCTACTTGTACTTGTTTGAGCAGCTCCCAACAGAGTTAGTACCGGTACTATTTGGTTATTTGTCTAAGTCCTCAGATTTGTGCATGCGGCTCCTTGATATTGGTTATGTGGGTAGCAAGGTCTACCACCTTGATAACTTTGGTAAGCTAGTCTTGGAGAAGCGACTTGGTTGCACTTGATAGTGGTTACTTCATTGGTTAAGTTTCGTAACATCTCCTTTATGTCACCTATCTCATCCTTCGAAGCACCAAATGTAGAAGTGGCATTCTATGGTGCACTTAGATATGTGTACATAGATGTGGGTGGCACAAGTGTACTAGTAGATGGAAACTCCTGGGGATAAGTTGATACTTCGAGGAATATCGACATAATGGGCCGAGGTGGTAACTTCCTAGCATCGATTAGATTGTTTTCCGCCTTAACCCTTACATTGTATGCATCTAGTAATGTGGTCCTACCAAGTGATTGGATTATCATTAAGATATCGGTGTTGATGGATTTTAAGTAGAACATGAACACCAACTCGATCGGTGGATGGATGGAAATTTGGATTCTCTGTCAGGTTGTATGGAACGGAGTGTTGAAATCTATCATGGCTTTAGATAAGGCCCGCTTGATTGTTGCTAGCTAATGATATAGTGAAGAATTATCTCCATCATTTGAGAATATTTCATAAAAAGGATCCATGAGCTAATCCCAAGTACCGATAGTGTTATCTGATAGAGTGTGATACCAATCTAATGCTTCTCCTCTAAAAGAAGTTGTGAACAACCTCAATGCTATGTTCTGATCTGTAACTTTGTGTACCAAATACACATCTGCCACATCTTGCAGATGTTTGGATGGTGTTCTTGAACCATCTCCAATAAACTTAGGAATAGCTTTGAGAGTAGAGACCAAGATAGGGGCCCAAATGGTAGGGGCAACTAGGTCTACAAGGGGACTCCAGTGTCCCAGGCCACATAATTTTGGTTTGTGATCTACAACATGGCTGGTGGAGGGATCAAAATCTTACTGGGCAAGTTTGGGTTCATGCTGTTACTAGCAGATGCACTAACAAGTTGGGATTATTCATCGTTTGTGACCTAGTAATAGGCCGATGGCTTATACACCCTCTTTGATTTTTGGTACATTTAAGCTGTCCCACCAAACATGCCAGAAAAAAGAAATTGTTGATGCCAAAATTTGACAAGGTAACAACATTTATGGGAAACTCAATTAAAGGGGGACCTATTGTGCTAAATTGAGTAATCTTCAGATTTTAAAGAAGCTGACTTCTATAACTAGGGTTTTGAATGGGAAAAGGAAGCAAATATAAAATAAAGATCTAGCTAGGGTGATGCACTAAGGTTTAGATGTAAGGCATGATAAATCTATCTTTTGGATGTGATTTTAGGGCCCGTTTAGTAATCTGCTATGTCTCAAAATAACAAACATCAAAGAGAGAGACCTGAATAATTCATTGCATAACATAAAATAATTTGCATAGAGATTTACTGAAAAGAAAGAGTCGGAGACATGGTCCTAAATCAACATTCTATTCAAATCAATGAAGTTGCAAACAAGTTATTTAGTAAAAACACATTATAATGCTTTTCAAATAGTTAAGAAACAAAGAGGCCAAATTATAAGGGCACAGTCTATGAGTCTTTACAATTATCTAACAAAACAAAAGGCCTGGTGTCTTTCTAATTTTTTTGCAGGTATTCTAAACTCCTTCTTCTTCTTCAGAAGTAGTATTTATATTAAAATCCCTAGCCTCGTGAGCTGGTAACTGAAAAGATCCTTGGATTATGAGCAATGATTTTCCTCGGCCATTGCAACAGAAAAATATTCAAGCCATGAATTGAGGTCATCCCAATGCAAGATGAATCCCCTGTAAATGATGGCAGTGGTCCTAGTAGAACAGAGTGTCGACATGTGTCACCCACTCATGAAAATAGTTATAATACGTGGCAACTATTGTAAGGTTGTTGCTTCTTCATTCCCCAACATGATGAAAACCTACGTGATGAAGGCACGTGGAGGTCTCCCAAACATACTACGTTGTAGGTGGTGATCACCAAGGAATGTGTGCGGAATAATGATACGTGGCATATGGTTGGGGCCTGATAGGGAAGTGATGGGAAGAGGCATTGAAGAGTGTGAACCGTTGACATGTGGAAGCATGGTGGGTGCCATTAAAAAATGAAGGAAAGAATCCTTGCAAGGAGTGCTTGACTGACAAGTGGCAGCATTCATATAAAGCCTTATGAAAGGAACACGATGTTGCATTCGATAGATGGGCATGCCCGATACTTAGCAAAAAATAAAATAACCCGAAGGGAGCTTGGGGAAATTTATATTCACACATAGTCTTCTAGAAAATGCATTTATAGTCATAAACATAACAATAACTAAACCCTTAAACCTATACATCACAAAAAATCAATTAAACAAATCAAACAAATGGAACTATGAACTATGAATATTATGCATTGAAACTATGAAAATTATGCATGAAACTATGAACATTATGCATAATGTATTGAAAGGAAGCAATAGAAAATCAACAATAATTGAAGACCAATGTAGATGCCAAACCCTAGTTGATTAACAATAATACAATACTGAAAGCCCTTGTACAATCAAACTTACACTTCCAAATAGAAAATTCAAACCCTCATAATGCTAGTATACATCCTCAAATGCAATATAAACATTAAATCTGAATTGTATGTATCAAATATATCAAATATGATAGTTAATTCATGACTGATTTTTTACGGATAAAGATACTATCATTCACCAATGTTTATATGAAACCCTTATACACTGAAAGATGGAAATATAAGGTAATCTACATGTAGCTAATTGGAAAATTATTATGTAGTAGTTTGTATTGATTTTTATACTTTTAAATTCTATGAAAGTTACCGCTTGAGAAAGAAAATAGGAGACAATCAATGTTAAAGGAGAAAACTTTAAATGATGACAGTCTTATGTGCATAGTAATGAAGGAAATGGTGAAAAAATGAGGCACAATCATATCATGACATTCATGTCTAGGGATTCATAGTCTTCATATCAGTAGGCAACAATACCACAAAGGAAGGATATAGTCAAATCAAATATAAAACAATAATAAACTCTAAAGGGAAATATTTGACAACAAAGTGAAGAGAAAATGCAAAGTCATTATGGCTGTAGTAGGGAAAAGTTTGGAGTTTGAAAATTTTGACAATCATTATTATAAGGTCAATATTCTTTTGTTTTAGTTGTGAAAACATAAGAAGGCATAAAGTATAGTGACTTCAAGCTATTTCAAAGGATAGTGATTACATTGCATTGCACATCTTTAGAACTCAAAGCATTACTTCATATTGCATAACTAATGTAATTAGATGTTTATAGAGATAAATTTTAAATTACAATCTAATATTTTTTAAAGTCAACCTAAGTGCAACTCTTATCAATTACTTCACATTGCATAACTAATAACTAGGAGCAACCGCCAATTGCATTTTCTTTTCATTACATTTCATGAGACCAAATTGGTTTGAGGCATTTTCTTGAGGCATTTTTTCAAATTCTCTATATAAGTTTACATGAATTCATCTATTATGTTATATTTTTCATTTTTTTCTTCTAACTCCTCAAAATTAAAATTTTATATGCAACTTCCATCTAATTCAATGTTGAATTCTATGTATATCAATGGAGATTAATAAAATCATCAAATGAATGGTCTCTATTGTCAAAACAAAACAAAAAAATCAATGTAAACATCTAGCTAAAATTAAAAAGAGTGAATTCCACTAGCCATGATAGAAATGGACTACTATAAGCAATGAAAATGGAATTCATAAGCAATTTTGTGTTAAGTTGATATCCTCTATATAAGTTTAAATGAATTCATCTAAATTTTGTCATGTTTTTCATTTCTTTTCTTTAAACTCCTAAAAATTAATTTTTTTTATGCAACTTGTTGATGGTTAAAATGACACAAACAACATTAAAATAGAATACTTCTACTCTATTTCTCCTGAAAGAGAAAGAAAACATGTAGTAGCCTAACTCCCAAGGTCCTGGTAGTTGGTTCTCAACTGTTTGATGTCACTCAATTGGTTCATGTAACTGTAATATTGAAGGGGCATGTGTTGGTAACAAATGATTCAAGCTATGACTCTCTTTATCAAAATAGTTCCTGTAAATCAATGGGTTTTAAATAAAAGAAAAAGATAGATCCAAGGGGTAAATCAGCAAGTATGAATTAAATTTATCTAATATCCAGACATATACTTTTAACAATGAATGTTTTCTTAACCGATCACAAAAACCATAGCATGACACAACCCACAGTATGACTGTACCATCGTATACATCTTAGGTGCTTAATTAAATTCCTCTATTCGCATATCACAATCATTTCCAAGATTTCAAAACAACACACATTCATTCATCATCAAAACTATAGATCAACAGACTTTAATAACTTTAATTCAATGACAACTTAACAAGATAATCTTTAAACTTGGTTTCTTCTAATGACTTTCATCACATAAGAAACTATCATGCTTCAACACAATCACTGGCATTCAGGTGGATTATAACTCATTAACCTTATCAAACAACACAATTCAATGTAAACTCCATATTTCGTAAACCTGCAATTCTATTAACTGTAAAAAAGATCTGGTACAATGTATCTCTGCAAAACTCTATAAAATTCTATCTCCTAGCACTAGGTAAGCCAATCCAATTCTCAATTAGCCGACCTTTACAATGTGATACCCATCTGGTATTTATAGATATACAAAAGAAGTTCGAACTTCACTTCTATCTTAGGCTTTCCACCTTTTTAGGAGCAATCAACTTTGTTGGAAACTCAGATCAACTTTGATCTTGAGTTCTTACATTATGCATTTAGTTTGATCTAACAATAGAAGATAGAAATAGAAGAAAAGAAGTCATGCACCCTTTAAGACTATCAGTGTTGCATGCATGCAACATGCAAAGAAGAAGATCATCATGCATGCGACATGCAAGGAAGAAGAACATTATGCATGCAAGATTTCTATGCATGTGAAGCTGGATCCGCTATGAACTCATCATAACTAGTGAAGACTTGTTGTAGCATATCCATATATGGCCCATCAATCCAGTCATCTTCAAATTTGATGTGATCCAACTCAACTGCAGCAAACTCTTTCATACTCTTTACCTTGATCAACTCTCTCCCTGTAGCTTTTATTTCTTCTTTGACTTCTACAAGCCGATCTATCACCAAGTCTCCTCCATCATCTTTCTCCTGCATGAGTCCTTGGAATATTTCATTCCATTTCTCTCTAACTTGACTCAACGGCATGCCATCTTTTGCCATTACATTCACATCTACTATTATAGCCATGACTGCTTCCAACTCTTCCAACTGCTCAGTTAAATTATTAACTGCTTCCTGAATCTCATCGTTATGCTTGCTCAAAAATCCAGTCCTAAACTTAAGTATGCGAGAAGTCTTTTCTATAAAATCTTTGTTATCATCTTCAAGTATAGATTCTTCTAGAAGAGTAGTTAGAGGCAATGTATTTATCTTCTCTAACTTTTCACTATACTCCTTATACTCTTCTTCTAGTTTTTTGGATGCCTCAATGTATTGATGCATCTCTTTTATTACTCCTTCTGCCTCTTTGTAGGTTTCAAATCCTTTTGTTAAAACCTCACCTACCTCGTGGTTCAATTTGTCTATCCATTTATCAACCATCTCCGCCTTACCTCTAACTTGCACCAAATCATCAACCTCCTTTTTGCTTAGCAAAACAGGAGTCTCAATAGTTGCAACCTGTTGTGACCTTGGAGAGGAAACACTCTTCAAGAATGAATGTAACTGATCCAATTGAGCTTTAAGCTCATCTTTCTTTTGTTTGTCCTTGATCATTCTTGATTTATTCGTTGAAGCCACCACATCAATCAGATTCATTTGTTGATTTCTAGTGGGTCTTCCCAAATTAACCATACTCAATTGATATTCTATGAGCTGCATATCCCCTACCTCCTTTTCAGTCATAGGCATGGCACATTTAGCAACTATCTCCCCTTTATCTGTGATTTTGGTAGAATGCAAAACTTTAGCCTTCTTCTTAGGCCTTTCATGTTCAATCTCATTCATCATGTCCTCCCAATTAAGAGGTTGAGGAGGTGTTCTGGCTCTCTTCTGCAAATCTAATTTCAACCATATAGGAGCACTAGGAGCAGCCATCATCATGGAAGAGGAAGCGGCAACTGTAGAGGATGGCTGAACATTTACCTCAGGTTGAGAATCAACCTTTGCTCTTTCTTGTTGTTCCTGCATCACATGCATCTGCACCAACTTCTCAGCCTCTTCTCTATCTTGTTGTTCCTATATTTTCTTGTCTTCTTCTTTTCTCAATCTCTTCTTCCATCTGATCCTTCTCTAACTTCTCTTTTCCTAAGGCCATGAGCTTCTCTACCTCCAAAGCTTTAAGTTTTGTAGCTTCGGCCTCTTCTTCTTTTTGCTTCCTAACTAGCTCTTCGACCTCTTTTTCTTTCCTTATCTTTTCTGATTCTTCCTTTTCTATCCTTTCCATTTCCAAGGCTATGAGTTTCTCTGCCTTTTCCCTTTCTTCTTCAGCTTGCTATTTCTTTATTAGCTCTTCAACATCTCTATCCTTTCTTAGAGCTTCAACTTCTTGTTCTTTCTGTCAATCCTCCTCAGCAAGCTTCAATCTAGCAACCAGGGCTTCCTTTTCCCTTCGGTTTCTTGCTTTCTCCTCCTCAAGATCATGGATCTTCTATATCAATTCTAGCTTGTCATTTTCTGCTTTGACCTTGATCTCATGCTCTCGTTGCCTCATTTTCTCCTCCATTTCATCAGCTGATGTCCTTGTTTCAATTTCTTTCACCTTTAATTGTTGTTGTTGAAGTAGAGCATCAGCTTGTAACTTTGCATCCATTTCCTTTTGCTTCTCTGCTGTAGCCCTTGCATCAGACTCCCTTGTAGCATCTTCAAACTGCTTCCATTGCTCTTCCTACGTCAGAATCTGCTCAATAGTCCCCTCCAAAGGCATGTTTTCTTGCAGGTCCTTCTCTGAAAGAGTTTCATCCGAGTCTGTCTCAATTTCTACCAATTCTTCCTCCACTTCTTTTCCTTTAGTAGCTTCAGCCATGGCATAAAGTACTCCTTGAACTTCTTTACTTTTCTTTCTTGTGAGTGGGCCTTGTGTAGATGACTCACCCAATGCGGGCATAGAAACAATAGATTCAATTGGAACATCTCCCTCTGGTGTCTCTACTTCTTCATTGACCACCTCAAGTTCTATTTCTTCAACATTCGGAGGAAAGAATTCTAATGGTTCCTTGGAAGGTGCCTTTCTTTTAATCCTCTTATACCCTTTACCTTTCTCAATGATTGGTCCTTGACGAGCTAGAGCTTTCATCATCAACCATTGCACACTTCTATCCAAGACTATTCTTCCAATTTTCTTAATATCAATTGTTTCTTCCTCATTCCAGTCTATTGGATCTAAGTTTTTGGTGCCAATGTTCAAAGCTTCATATGAGGGATCTAATACCATTCCATCATCCACCAAAGTGTCAAGAATATTCTCTTTAATACCAAGCTCTACCATAAGTGAGACTGGTAATCTCTCATAATTCTTCTTCCTCAAGTCATATTCATCTTGCCTATCACACCAAAAATCCTCTAACAAATTAAAGTGTTTAGTGAACATTGAAGGTAATAAATCGTGCATTTTATCCCTTGGATCAAAATACTTACGAGCTATATACAATCCCAATTTCAATTGTATCAACTCATTACAAACCACCTTTGCTCCCTTCAAATGTTGACAATTGTATTCACCCAGTGTCATGGGAAATTGATGGCATCCTGTCTTGTGCTTGATCCCAAACCTAGCATTAACTCCAATGGCTTGATACACAAACTCCATAAGCACTATTCTATTGTTGCAGCATCTTGGAAGAAAATGGGGATGACCTTCAAAACCAAACAATCTAAAGTATGTAAATTTGGGGTACTGGATATACCAACTTCCCCATTCAGAAATGAATGCCATAGCTTCTTGACTTAATCTATATCCTGCATCTCCACTCAACTGGTTGATAACCACATATAAAAAGGCATCATTGACTCTTTTGAAATGAGTCACAACAACCTGAAGAGATAATTGATCGTAGTTTTCCCATACCTTCCTTTCTCCATCCAAGGCTCCCATTATACCTACTCTGTTTAATCCTGGGAAAATCCCCAATCTTGCTGCAGCATAGACCACATATGAAGTCATGAAGAAAGATTTGGTCTGTCTAACCCTTGTGAGTTGATCATGTATGGCATTAGAAACAATCATTGACCAATCAAATTGGTAATCACCCTGAAAGATTACTTGAATAAAATGAAATATCCATTCCTTGAAGTGGAAGGCATCCCTCTTCCCAAACACTCTGGACAACATTAATATCAAATCAGATATCTCCTTCTTGAAATCTGCCCTCTTTGGCTGGTCTGCAAGCTTACTTAAAGATTTCTTCTCCGTTCTTAACCATCTTTTGTTTAAGTGAGACTTATTGGAGTCTTTATGCTTTCTATATTTCTCCAATGCCTCTGCCTTAGTTAGCTGCACCAAATTCTTGGGATCAGGAACATTAAATATGCTTTGGAACATTTGTGGAGTAAGATCTATAATCACATTATTCTGTGAATCCATGCATAATCTTGTAGCTGGATTGTAGGTACTGGCCACTGTCAATATCAACTCCAGACACTGAACTGATAAAGGAAACACAGTGATATGTGCAAGACCGGAGTCAATGATCCTTTGTGTTCTCCCTGTCAAGTTTTCCTATTTTGCAAAGGTCTCTTCATGTAATTCTTCAAAGCTATACTGGCCCAGATTAGTATCTGTGATATCTGACCAGTCTGATTCCACCTTGCTTACTTTCACCACCGGATTCCTATGATCATACCTCAATGTATAAGGTAGCTGTTTTGGTTTCACCTTCTTGATTTTCGGTACTATTTTTGATGTTCCAGCCAGTTGATTCCTTCGAGCAGCCTCTCCTAACGTTCCTTACATCTCTCAAATCTCCTGCAAGCAAACCTCTAATTAGACCTTTAGATAAATCATCATAAAACATGCTTTTAAAACATACCTGTCACACATATATCAGAGTCGGAACCATACAGAAGCACAAAAGAACCTCTTTTACAAAACTGGCAGGCTCGGAGCAAAAACCGATATAGGAACTTCACCTAATAACAAACGGGCTCAGAGTCAGAGTCGGGAAGGTTATCGAAATCGGGATCGAAACAAAAATTGGATTTGGTTTTCTTTGAATTCTCATTTTCATATTCTATTTCCATTCCACCTCCGCCTCCGATTTGATCATCGTTACTTTGAAGAAAGACTTTCCATTATATGTGGAGCCGGACACGGGATGAAAACGGAATTGATAACCTTCACAAACAAAATTCTTAAGTCCATAATCCATTCCATTCCTGGTTCCGCCTATGCTAATCATGACATCACCAAATTTATTCATTTTCAACATAACTGCATGATTAAAACCTAGGTCGCTATAAAATGGCAAAGGAGCTTTAAAACTCTACCCTCATATGACCATGGGGAATGAATGGCATTCCAAGATAGCATTTTTTATTTAAAGTAATTGCAGAGACCAACGAAACCCTAATCTAACAAACCTAATAAAACTAGGGCATGGGTTTAAAACCCTGCCATTCTACCAAACGACGGAACCCTAATTTAAACAATAAATCTAATCTACCCTAACTCACTGTAAAATCTGTAATCTACCTCACTGTAGATTCTTAATCTAACAAACGCCATTAAAAACCTTTAATCTAATCTAATCTACTGCGAATCGAAAACTAAACATGATGCAATCACGATTAAGACGTGAAAGTGACAATGCCCAAAAATAGAAAGAAACGACACGATAAAACAAGACAACAAAGATTTAAAGCAAAACAAACAAGCCAAAACAAGAACCTGCTCATTCAATCACATCCATGATCATAAAATTGCTTTAAAACACAATGATTGAACACGCGAGCAGATATAAAGCAAAACACAATGAACACAACTGCAAATAAACAACGAACAACAAAGATAAAAGACCTACCTCAAACGCAAACAAAGCCGTGCTAACTTTCTGAATTGATTCACACACAATATCCCTTCTCTATCTCGATCAATTTGCTCAAATGAACTCTGCTATTGCTCTTCACACTCTCAGAGTTGTAATAATAACAATAATGATAAACTTTAACCCTTAGTAAAGGAAAATATGTGAATTTCTACCTACACCAACAACCACCATTAATGCATTAAAACACAGTAAAGGCGGAGTTGGACTATAAGAGAACGAACACTAGTCTACAATGCAACTTCAGTCAAAAAGTCAATGACAAAAAGGCGGGGGCGGAACTAAAATGGAAATAGGATATTAAACTTATAAAATTTCCAAACCTTATTCCCATTCTGACTCTGTGTCCGACAACTAAAAACAAAACCAAAAAAAATACAAAAAGTTAAGCAAAAGACCGACCTAATAAAACAAAACACAAAAACCAAGACAAAACAAACATTAAAAAGTAGCGGAGGCGGGATCGGAATCGAATTTGATTTTGCAAATTTTGATAACAACCATCCCAATTCCCACTCCGGCTCCACTTCCACTAAAGACCAAAAAAAAAGGCAAAGAAAAGACTGTCGGGATAGAACCAAAAACAAGCCTCAAAAGAACTTTCAGAACCCAATTCAGCTCCGGTTTCGATTCCGACAGAGAAACCAAAGAAAAACAAAGTATTGGCAAAAGTAGACTCCAAACTTTGTTTCAAAAACAACTAAGTACAAAAACACAAAGGAGGACCCATTTTAACCAAGGCAAAATATGGGGTGGTTATGCAAGGCATAACACAACTTCCATCTAATTAAATGTTGAGTTGTATGTAAAACTATTATGATTAATAAAATCATGAAAGGAATGGTTTATATTGTCAAAAATAAACAAAAAACCTCTATATAAATATTTCAATTGTACCAAAATAAATATATAACCTAAGATAATGAAAAATGATGTAGAAACTTTAAATTATCTTCTTCTACATTGTCTAGCATGCAAGTTGGTGCTAAAAAGGTGATGGATCTAGAATAATTTGGTACAACAACAAGTCAATTGCATAAAAAGGATTTTATGAGTTGGATAAAGTGCAAAACGAAACAAATGTAGAGAATTGTGGGCCTGAATCATGGGGTCAACTCCTTTTTTACCATTATTGGAAAAGGAATGTTTGGTGCTCACCGAATTTGGCAAGCCCCAAATGTGATGTAAAATGTGATACATTGTTAGGACTTGAATACTTAGAAGAAAAACTAAGAACACACCATTTAACTACACATGGGTATAAGAAAATGTGATACATTGTTAGGACTTGAATATTTATAAGGATTACAATTACAAATATCAATTATGATAGTTTGAAGAGTTGAATAAATAAATATTACAATTAAATTTAGATAATATGTTATGATTTGTGATACAAGATCATAGGTTATAGCCTTCAAAGAGTGGGTTAAGCATCTTTGTGATGAAAAATGTAGAAGTGGGATCCTTAGAGATATGTGATAAAAACCCTCAATTGTATACCTTAAATCCTAATCCCTCTAACCTCAAACCTTAAACCCTCAGCCCTAGCTGGTCAACCTTAATGCCTTAATCCTCAAACCTTAAACCCTCAACCCTTATATCATAATACCTCAACCCTCTATCATATACCCTATGTACATTAGACCCTCAACTCTAATCCATCAACCCTATACCTTAAACCCTCAATCCTATTCCCTCAAACCTCAAACCTTAAACCCTAATCCCTTAACCCTCAACCCTTAAACCCTCAACCTCCAACCCTCAACCCTCTACCCTCTACCCTATCAATTAAACCCTCAAATATTTTCTCAACCTTAATCCCTAAATCCTCAAACCTTAAACCCTTAACCCTTAAACTATAATACCTCAACTCTCAACCCTCAACCCTCTACCCTACACATTAAAACCTCAACCCTAATTGCTCAACACTATCCATTAAAACTTAATAAATCAACCCTCACCCCTTAAACAGTAATACTTCAATCCTCAACCATTAAATCATAATACCTCAACCCTCAACCCTCAACCCTCTATACTATACATTAAACCCTCAACCATAAGTGGGAGACACATGAGAGAGAGAGATGAGAGGGAGAGAGAGAGTTATGTAGTTAGGGTGGGGGGAGAGGGTTGGGAGGGATATTTTGAGGGAGATACTTGAGAGAGAGGGAGTGGGAGTTGGAGAGAGAAAGAGATGAGAGGGAGAGAGAAAGATAAAGACCTGAGAGAGGGATTTGGAGACAGAGATAAATACTTGAGAGGGAGAGAGAGAGGGAGTGTGAGAGACAGGGTTGGAGTGAGAGAGATTTGTCTAGGTATTGTGGGAGGGAGTGAGACTTAAGAGAGAGAGACTACTACATCAGAGAAAGAGAGTTATCTAGTTAGGATGGGAGGGAGTGAACTAAGACAGGGAGAGGGGGTGGGAGGGATATTTTGAGTGAGAGACCTATGGGAGAGGGGTTTGGAGTGAGAGAGAGTTGTCTAGGTAGTGTGGGAGGGAGTGAGACCTAAGAGAGAGAGAGAGTTATCTAGTTATGGTGGGGGGGGAGAGACTTGAGAGAGGAAGAAGGGTTGGGAGGGATATTTTGAGGGAGAGACCTGAGAGAGAGGGAGCATGAGAAAGGGGGTTGGAGTGAGATAGTTTTCTAGGTAGGGTGGGAGGGAGTGAGACCTGAGAGAGAGAGACTGTTGTACTATTAGAGAAAGAGAGTTATCTAGTTAGGATGGGAGGGAGAGACCCGAGAGAGGGAGAGGGGGTGGCATGAGTATTTTGAGGGAGAGACCTGAGAGAGAAAGTTATCTAGTTAGGGTGGGGGGAGAGACCCAAGAGAGGGAGAGGGGTTGGTAGGGATATTTTTAGGGAGAGACTTGAGAGAGAGGGAGTGTGAGAGAGAGTTGTCTAGGTAGGGTGGGAGGGAGTGAGACCCAAGAGAGAGACTTGAGAGGGAGAGAGAGAGTTATTTAGTTAGGATGGAGGGAGAGACTTGAGAGAGGGAGAGGGTTTGGGAGGTATATTTTGAGGGAGAGACCAGAGAGAGATACTTGAGAGAGAGATACCTAAGAGAGAGATGAGAGGGAAAGAGAAAGATAAAGACCTAAGAGAGAGAGTTGGATTGAGTGAGAGAAAGACTTGAGAGGGAGAGAGAGAGAGTGTAAGAGAGGGGATTGGAGTGAGAAAGGTTTTTCTAGGTAGGGTGGGAGGGAGTGATAAATGAGAGATATAATAATACATTAGAGAAAGATGGTTATCTAGTTAGGATGGGAGAGAGAGACCTGAGAGAGGGAGAGGTGGTGGGAGGGATATTTTGAGGGAGAGACCTGAGAGAGGGAGAGGTGGTGGGAGGGGATATTTTGAGGGAGAGACCTGAGAGAGGGAGAGGTGGTGGGAGGGATATTTTTAGGGATAGAACTGAGAGAGAGGGAGTTGGAGTGAGAGAGAGTAGTCTATGAAGGGCGGGTGGGAGTGAGACCTGAGAGAGAGAGACTGGAGAGGGAGATAGATATTTATCTAGTTAGGGTGGGGGGAGAGACCTAAGAGACAAAGAGGGGTTGGGAGGGATATTTTTAGGGAGAGACCTAAGAGAGAGGGAGTGTGAGAGAGGGGTTGGAGTGAGACCTGAGAGAGAGAGAGACTTGAGAGGGAGATATAGAGTTATCTAGTTAGGGTGGGGGGGAGAAACCTGAGAGACAAAGAGGGGTTGGGAGGGATATTTTGAGGGAGATACTTGAGAGAGAGAGGGAGTGTGAGAGAGTGAGAGTTATCTAGTTAGGGTGGGGAGATATCCCAGAGAGGGAGGGGTTGGGAGGAATATTTTAAGGGAGATACTTGAGAGAAAGGGAGTGGGAGACACCTAAGAAAGAGAACAAAGAGAGAGAGAGGGTTGGAGTGAGAGAGATTTTTCTAGGTAGGGTGGGAGGGAGTGAGACCTAAGAGAGAGGGACGACTATTGGAGAAAGAGATTTATCTAGTTAGGATGGGAGGGAGAGACTTGAGAGAGGGAGAGGAAGTGGGAGGGATATTTTGAGGGAGAGACCTAAGAGAGAGGGAGTGTGAGAGAGAGGGTTGAAGTGAGAGAGAGTAGTCTAGGTAGGGTGAGAGGGAGTGATAACTGAGAGAGAGAATTGAGAGGGAGGGAGAGAGAGTTATCTAGTTAGGGTGGGGGGAGAGACCTGAGAGAAGGAGAAGGGTTGGGAGGGATATTTTGAGGGAGAGACCTGAGAAAGAAGGAGTGAGAGACACTTGAGAGAGAGACCTGAGAGAGAGAGACTTGAGAGAGATAATTGAGCGAGAGATACTTGAGAGAGACTTGAGAGGGAGAGAGGGAGGGAGTGGGAGAGACCTGAGAGAGAGAAACTTGTGAGGGAGAGATATTTGTCTAACTAGGGTGGGAGGGAGAGACTTGAGAGAGGGAAATGGAATGTGAGAGATCCCAAAGATAGAGGGTGGAAGGGATAGAGTGAGGGAGAGACTTGAGAGAGGGAGAGGGGGTACAAGAGATCCAAGAGATAGAGGGTGGAAGGGATAGAGGGAGGGAGAAACTTGAGAGAGAGATGGGGTGGGAGGGATAGAGGGAGGAAGATACTTGAGAGGGGGAGTTATCCTATACATTAAACCCTCAAACCTATACCTTAAACCCTAAGGATGGAAGACAAGGTAGAGAGTGTAGGAAAGACCTAGAGAGGGTTGAGAGAGAATGGGTATGTATTGGTTAATAGGGAAGGAGATAGAGAGGCAGTGAAAGGTAAAACCTCAACTATCCATCAATGCTCATAAACCATTAATTCTAAGTGTTATCAAAGTGGTGGAGAGACACAAAGAGAAAGCAAAGTTAGTTTTTGTCGATGCAACTCATTTGGTGAGTGCCAAATTTGGCACTCTCCAAATGACACATTGCATTTGGCACTAGCCAAATTTGGAGAGTGCCAAATAGGATGCACTATTTAGAGGGTGCCAAATTTAGCACTCACCAAATGAGCTACTTACGGACTTGATTTTCTTAGGAGGGTACCAAATTTTCACATATTTTTGGCCATGCTAACCATCACGTTTGCACATCTTTCAATGGAAGTTTAAAAAAAGACCATGATGACGTTAGGATCTCTCTTACCTATCTAAGTATATATTTTTTTTTACGTTTTGATTATGTTAAGGTTTTCATCCATAACTTCTCTTGTTATTTCCTTTGGTTTTTGTCAAAAACCAACATGTGCTAGTTTTAGGATGATTTTTACTTGTTTATCAAATTTGGAAACAAATTACATTTTTTAAACTATACTCCATTCTGCATGTGATAAAAAAAATCAATTTTCGATTAGTTTTCAAAAAAATTAGGGGGGAGCATGCTCAAATTTTATCTTTTCAGGATGTGTCCACTTCAAAAATTCATAAAATATTATATATTTATTAAAAAAAATAGCCAAAAGAACGGGGATGAACTACATGGTGTTAGCTAATTTCTCACCATTCAGACTTTTGAAATTCTATAAAAAATTTAATGAAAAGGGAGGGGGCCTTAGGCGCTATGCTATTTTTTTGATAAAAACAAGACCTATTTTGGGCCCCCCCTTTTTGAAACCCTTAATATTTATTATTTTTTTTAAAAAATAGTAGCTTAGAAACTAGATTCAGAGCACTTCAACTCTTGTTCTTGTTGCATCTTCAAATTTTGAGCGTAACTATCTTCATTTTCTTGTGCACATCAGACTTTGTGTATTTCAATAAAAAGTGGCATCGTAAGAGCTATTTTTGTGTTATAGCTTGGTTTACTTACCCTAATACAATGCCCTCATAAAATAGGGTTTCCTTCTAGGGAAATTCAAGCTAATAAAATATCGACCATTAGATCTAAGACCTGATGATGAACGGTCTAGATTTACAATAATAAAACATAAATAAAATTTTCCTTTCTAACATTAACCCTAATCCTCATTCCAACCTTAACCCTAATTTAACTATAATCCTAATTGAACCCTAATACTAACCCTAACCCTAATCAAACTCTAACTATTATTATAACCCAAATCATAATTAAAAGCTAATCCTAACCCTCACCCTAATTGAAGCCTAACCCTAACCCTAATACTAACCCTTACCCTAATTGAACCCTAATCCTAACGCTTACCCTAATTGAATTCTAATTAAATCCTAACCCTAATACTAATTGAACCCCACACCTAATCTAAACATAATTGAGTTGTAACCCTAATTAAATCCTAAAACTAACCCTAACTATAATGCAATCCTACCCCTAACACAAATCTTAATTAAACCCTATTCCTAACCCTAATTGAACCTTGATCTTAACCCTAACCAAATTAATAAACCCTAAACCTAATCCTACCCCTAATTAAAATATAACCATAACCCTAACTCCAAGATTTATCTTAAAATGTTAACCCTAACCCTAACCTTAACCCTAATTGAGCCCTAACCCTTACTTTAATTGAACCCTAATTAAACCCTAACCTTAACACTAACCCTATCCCTATCCTTAACGCTAACCCTAACCATAGATGAACCTTAACCCTAAACCTAATTAAATCCTAATCCCAATGATAATACTAACCCTAACCCTAATTGAACCATAATCTAAACCCTTATTCAAATTTTAATCCTAATTCTAATTATAATTGTAAATCTAACTCTAAACTCTAACCCTAATCGTAAGTATAATGAATTCATATTTACCATAACCATAATTAAACTCCAACCCTAATTGTAAGTATAATGACTTCATACTTACCCTAATTATAATTAAACTCTAACCCTAATTGTAAGTATAATGACTTGATACTTATGCTAACCCTAATTGAATCCACCCCTAACACTAATCTTAATTGAATCCTAACCCTAATCATTATTGAATCCTAACACTAATTAAACCCTAACCCTAACCCTAACCCTAACCCTAATCCCAACCCAAAACCTATCCCTAACTCTCAGATTTATCTTAAAATGTTTACCCTAACCCTAACCCTAATTGAACCCTAACCTATACTCTAATTGAACCTTAATTAAACTCTAATGCTAATCCTAAGCTTTATCTTAGAACACTAACTATAACCCTAACCCTAACCTTAACCTTATCCCTATCCTTAACACTAACTCTAACCATAGTTGAACCTTAACCCTAACCCTAATTGAACTATAATCTAAACCCTTATTCGAATTCTAATCCTAATTCTAATCATAATTGTAGATCTAACCCTAAACTCTAATCCTAATCGTAAGAAAATTAAACTCTAACCCTAATCATAAGTGTAATGACTTCATAATTACCCTAACCCTAATTAAACCTTATGACTAACCCTAACCATAATTAAATCCTACCCTAACACTAACCTTAATAAAACCATAACCCTAACCCTAATTGAACCCTAACACTATTTAAACCCTAAACATAACCCTTAGCCTAACTAAATCATAACCCTAACCCTAATTAAACCTTATGACTAACCCTAACCATAGTTAAATCCTACCCTAACACTAACCTTAATAAAACCATAACCCTAACCCTAATTGAACCCTAACACTATTTAAACCCTAAACATAACCCTTAGCCTAACTAAATCATAACCCTAACCCTAATCCCAACCCAAAACCTAACCCTAACTCTAAGATTTATCTTGAAATGTTAACACTAACCATAAGCTTAACCCTGATCCTAAGCTTTATCTTAGAACCCTAACCCTTACCCAAATTGAACCCTAATCCTAACCCTATCCCTATCTTTAACACTAACCCTAACCATATTTGAACCTTATCCCTAACTCTTATTGAATCCCAACCCTAACAATAACACTAACCCTAATGCTAATTAAACAAAAACCCTAACCCCAACCCTAATTGAACTGTAATCTAACCCTTATTCAAATTCTAATCATAATTATAAATCTAATCCTAAAATCTAGCCCCAATCATAAGTATAATGATTTCATACTTACCCTAACCATAATTAAACTCTAACCGTAATCATAAGTATAATGAATTCATACTTACCCTAACCCTAGTTAAACCCTATGACTAACCCTAACCATAATTGAATCCTACCTCTAACACTGACCTTAATTGAACCCTAACCATAATCCTAATTGAACCCTAATCCTAGCCCTAACCATTATTGAAACCTAACACTAATTAAACCCTAAACCTAATCTAAACATAATTGAACCCCAAACCTAATTAAAACTCCATATAGTATTATTTCCATCACTAATTTAACATTTATTATTTAATAGATATTCTTCACCAATTTTAAATAAATTATTTAATCATGTAATTATTTTAAAAGTATCATTTAGTATTTTATCTACTAAATTGCATAATTATTTACTATATGTTTTATTTATTTTTTATTTTATTATTTTTATATGTTAGCTCTTTCTTTAGCCCATCCTCTAGACCTAATTACATATGTTTTAAATTAAAATATCATATATTTAAATTATTAGTAAAACATACAATCATATTTATAGTCATGAATTTATTGTAATAATGAATACTAAAAAAGTTAGTTTTTTTTTAATTATGATAATTTCAAAATAAGATATTTTTAAAAAAACAAAATGAATTAAATTAGCTAAATAAATTTCTAAAATGATCTTATAATTTAAATAAAACTAACTTTCCAAAGTAAAGTTAACAAAAAATATTGCTAGAATTAGTGTTTTGATTATATTGGAAAAACAAGTTTTGAAGGGACTTGAAACCCTTTACATCACATTAGATAAAAATGCTACCCAAATAGATAAAAAACCTTAAAGCCTAAGTAGCAACCAATATGACACCAAAAGCCAAAAAACAACGATCCAACAACAAAAAAATAGAAACAAAAAAACAACTGAAACACAATAATTATTTTAAGATTTTCAAGGTGCTAGCCACCTCGATCTCCTGATTATAATGTAGATTAACCATGTCCAAGAGCTCTTTATTTTCATCTTCAAAGGACTTCCTGAGATTCCCCCCTGTATGAGTGCACGGTCCTCTAGCCTCATCTTTCACAACCTTCTTCCCCTTTACTTTAGAGGTTTGGTCATTCTCAAGCATATCCAAAAAATACATCTGATCTTCCCTTAGTTGATTGTTCTTATCAAACAACACCTTCAAGGAATCCACACTATTTTTAATGGAGCAATGACTAACCTGCATTAATTTGCTGATGTCCTCATGCATTTCCTTTATCTTTCCCTCCATCTCAACAAGATGGTTCTCACATTGGGTTTTGAAATTGACAAAGGAACACTCCAAGTCAACCAACTGTTCAATAAGAATATCAAAAGAGGAGGCCTTCAACTGGTTCACCATCTTTTCCTTCAAGCCTCTAATCTTGATATTAACCTTAAATTCCTAAAGAATCCATTTAGCGAGCTTAAAAGTGCATGTGGCACCCGACTGCACCATATCCAACAATTCAAACATGGAGGTATTATTACATTCAGGTAAGTAAAATCCTCAAAGAGATTATTAACCTTCAACGACTCCAACTTCCCAATGTTGGGATTGACCCCAACCCCCTCACTAACAGATGCCTCAATTGATGCCTCTTCATTGCGAGGGACCCTATCATCCTCCCCACGGGGAGAGGGATGGCTAATAGGGGAATCTTCAATTACCACATCTACCATATCCTTTATCTACTCTAGGGTAGCCATCTTTCCCTTCTTACCACCCTTCAAGCCCTGCTTCTTTCAATTAGTAATTCTTCTTGAAGCCCTACGCTGATTCTCCTTTGCCACATCAACCCTAGCCTCCATAGACTGAACCTTCTCCTTACTGCTCGATGCTCCAAAGCCCTCCCCATGAATCTCAACATTCTCCTTGGGCTGACGATGATGGGAATCACTACAACTCATAATCCAAATTTTACAAAATTAATTTCTTTGTGGGGCCCTTCTTCCTTAAAATCCCATTCTTTCTCTTTTTAGAGGAAGCAACCACGGGGGAACAGGATCCTCCAACAATGTTATCCTCCTCCATAATCTTGTCAGCATCACCATCACTACTCATTTTTGAGCCCGAAAAATCACTCAAAATATTTTCCTTACCTTTAATGGACTTGGTAGGAATATGAGCATGCACATGCTCCATAATAAGAAAAATAAGTCCCTCACAGAGAATAGGGGCCCTCCAATTCTGAAAATGAGCATACAAAAAAACTTCCAAAGATGACAAAAGAAAAAAATGTGAAAGAAATAAGCAACCCATGTCTAAAATGATTAAGCAGGGTAGAATGGTGCCCTAAGATTGTAGTGAAATGGTCTTCCAAGGTCACATACCACATTAAAACCTCGGAGACATCAACCCATATACGCTTTAGAGATGTTCATTCATACCCCCAAGCATGCATTTTAATCAGCTTCTCCCATTCATTATCCTTGAAGAACTGATCAATATCCTCTTCGTTGCTCTTCCTCTCCTTGAAGAATTGTGGCCATCCGTCGGTAACTCAATAATGAAGGCGATAAACTCTTCATTAATAACGAAATCATCTCCTTTCAATTTCAAACAATGATTGTGCCAACAACAAACAAACTTTGTTGAGGTATTAGAATTGTGGCCATGGAGCCTCTCCAAAAAAGGCATAAACTACCCATGCCTTAGGATTCTCCAAATTTTTTGCTTGTTATTCTAGTTTCCACAAGAAAGCGGATCAACTCTACTACTATTACCACCCATATCAATAACCACCATTAACAAAAACTAGAGCTGAATTATTCTTGTAGAGATAAGCACAACCTTAGTCGAATAAAGACCCACAAAGCGTGTGCTAAAAAGATGGGTGATAATAACACAATCACCCAAGATCACAAGAACTGATTTAGCTATCATTTTGCATTGTCTACTTAGATTCCTTAGGGAGGAGAGAGTACTCCTCCCATGCCTTAAAATCATTAAGGCTAACAACCTTATTTGCAAAAAAATCAGCTAGGGAATTACCTTCCCTATAGATATGCGTGACACGAAACTCATCAAATGATCTTAGCATCATTATAGAATCAATTATAAGATGGTTGATAGTCCAACTTGGCTTTTGATTTCCTAGTAAACAGTTGATAATATTGAGTGAGTCCCCCTCAACCCAAACTTTTGAATAACCCTTATCTAAAGCATATTTTATTTTGATGAATGCAACTTCGGCCTCAACATTAGAATTAGTGCTACTCTTAGAATGAATAAAATTTTGTATAATTTACTATATAATATAATCTATTGTTAATTTATAACTTTATAATATATAGATTCAATATTTATATAGTATATAATATTAAATATATAATTTAAAATAATTATATAATTTATTATATTATATAGTTTAATATTATTTTATATATATCTTTTATTTTTTATTTTATTTATTTTTATATAATATAATATATAATATATTATACTATAATATAATATATAGTAAAAAATTTATAATATATAATACATAATAGAATATATATTATAAATGGTTAATTCTTTTTCCTCCCTGCAACCAAGACATAATTTTAGAATTATTTAATTGTATTTGATTTTTGTCTCTTCAGTACATAACTAAAAGGAGAAATGAATAATTAATTCTTCCAAATGATAATTTTTTAATTAAATTTGAATTTTTTTACAATCTACAACATTTTTGAAGATCCAAAAATGAAATGGGAAATTATGATATTGCTTTCAGGATTCAACTGTGTGGTTTTTGAATCAAACTCATTGACCCAAGTTTCATGAGTAGTGATTCACATGAACCCATCTCTCATGAGTATGAATGGTCCACTTAGCATTCATTGCATCTAGGTGATGCTCATAGAGGTGAAGCAATGGGCCTTCCCAGGAGGTCACCCATCCCATCTACAACCATTAACACCACTTTCATTATCAACCATTACTACACAAGATATGCGTTAGTTACGTTAGCTCCAATTTCCATGGACGCCAATTTGAATCATAGGGAGTTTTTATGTACACACATAGCTTGCTCCCACTATAAAACACCTCTTGACATAATAAAATGTTTTAAGTATAGTGCCAAGGTTTGAGCAATATTTATTGTTGGGATTTTGTCTTAGTAGTATCTAATCTATTGTTGATAACTAATCTAAAAAAATTTGAATGGGAAATCTTGATTTTATTATTCCTATGGATTATGTATTAATCCCCCTTGTGTATACTTTGGTCAAAATCCAACTTGTAAAAATTCAAATTTGGCTAAGTGTTGTTTTATCGAATTTTACGGTTTCACTTACCCACCTATCATCATGCCTTCTCTATTAGCTCTGAAGTCTACCTTGATCCTTTTGAAAAGCTACTAAGTAGGGTTTTTATTAGTCCATAAATTCATTGACGTTTCCCATGACCATATTCTTATTTTGAGATTTCATGATTCCTTGACCCCTGAAATCTAAGTCTACCTTACAAATTAACTAAGTGCTCACCCTTTCAGACTCTCAGGTCATCGACATCTCCCTTTTCTTCATACCCTTTTGGTATTCATTAAGAGGTATCCACGATCCCAAAAACTTCTCTCTCCCCTTTATTTGAGAATCCTTCTAAGTCTTTCATGGGTCAAATTTCATGGATCAAATGGTATGCAATAGGCCTAAGGCTTGATCCTCAATGGTTTTTTTGTGCCTTTATCAAAGTTTTAGGGTATTTAATACCTCATCATTAAAAGGTCCTTGATAAAGTGTGGGGAGAATATTTTAAAGGTTGTAAATATCCCATTTGCACACTTCTTCACATGATCCACCAACTTGCATTAATGGAATTGTTTCACCCATCTACAAAAAATAAATGTGATTGTCCTCCAATCTAGAACACCCATTTTGGGCAAGAATCATCCTTAGCTATGGATTTTGATTGCACTATAGTGTCACAGATTAGGGTTTTGAGCCATAGGTATATCTTGTGTTATGAGACTCATTTCAAGGGTTTGATTGTTTTTCTCAAGGTAATAGAGTTGTCAATACTCTCCAAGGTTTCAACTATTGAAACTTAGTTGCAAGAGTGCAATGAAATTAATCAAATATCCAAAGGTACAATGGTAGAACGTGTTACAAATATAATGTATCTAGAATCATAAGTACATGTTCATGGTATTTCAAAAAGTCCTTTCAAAATATTTAATTTTTGTGATTGTAAATTTTGTTAAAGAATGTGGCAGCAATTTGAAACAATTCCAAACGTTGTAATAATAGATTTCATCATTTAAATATGAGCTTATGCAGTTTTGTGTTGGATAACTAAGTATATTATGTTTGTAAAATTTTCATAATCTATTCTTATGCTTGAATCACTATTTTAATTTTTTTCTTTCATTATTTTTTCCTTGTCAATGTGATGTTGAAACCTATAAATAAGCACCGATTTGGGGATATTTTGACCCATTGTCAATATCAAAATATTAACCATTAATCTAAGGTTATGAGTAGTCATTTGCATCATAACCTTGCATCAAAATCAAGGATTCATCTTCAGTAAGCTTCAAAATGATTCATTTTATGTGGGTTATGATTACAAATTTTCATCAACTATCAAGGGGTTTTTAGACAACTAGTTCTCTTGGTTTAGTGACATTCTTTAGTGCCAAGTTAGAATGTTATGTTTGGTTGTCATTAATTTGTAATAGTGCATTTAATTTAACTTTAATACATGTTAAGGTATACCCCTAGGAATGCCCTCTCAAGTCTGAGATGAGCTTGAAGTGTAGGAGAAAAAACCTACTCTCGTACAACTGACCTTAAACCCTCCATTCATCTATTGATGAAGTGTAGGAGAGAAAACCAACTCTCGTAGAACTGACCTTAAACCCTCCATTCATATAGTGATGAAAAAATTTCACACACTTGTTGAATACCTTGGCCTAGTGGATGAGATTTTGTTGTAAGAAGTGGAGCAATAGTTTTAGGACCCAACAAAATAGAGTCATTGCCAAGGAATAACAACTATTAAAATATCTTAACATTATTTGCAGATTTTAAAATTTAAAAAGAGTTTTCCAATTTCTATGTTTGGTTGCATCAGTAAATATAATTTTGAGAAAATATTGTCTCCCTTAGGGAGTGGAAACTCTTGTGTAAGAACCCAATTTCATTAAAAAATTGTTTACCATGGACCAAAGAAGATAGAGAAATGAGCAACATGCACAAGGAAATAATATAGGAAATATAAGAAATCGACATGGTAAATAGAAAACAAAGGATGGAGGTAACACTTCTAGGTTGAATGACACATAAAGAGTAAGTATATCAAGTAGAATAAATGCCTTTGTTGACCTAAGGAACTAGTTTATCTCTGATGATTTGGGAGACCAATTGCTTAGAAGGAGAAAGATAAATGTTGATGAATAAGATGTAAGGATAAATGATGGTACAATGGGTAGGATAGGTATAGGAACTCACAAAATTGACTAGCAGGGTTCTCATTTTGATTAGAATTTCCACGATGTTGATCAACAAATCCAAAATGATGCTAGTGAAAGGAAAAGACTCATATATGAAGAGTGGACCTATTAGACAAAGCCAAGACAAGAAGAAAGAATTGCAAGCTAAAATTAATTAGTTAATTTAGACCATAGTAACAAGACTCACCTGGAATTGCCAAAACTTGACGGTCTGAGGCTAGTCAAGCTCGTTGAATCTAGGGGCCTTGGACTCAAACTTGATTGATTTTTTTGTAGACTTATCGAGTCTAGATGCCTAGACTCTATAGTGTTAGAAAGTAACAAAAACATAAAAAATTAATTATTTTAAGTTACTTTTTTTAGTTATATTTTCTACTCTACCCTAAAAGAAATATCATTTCATTTTGAAGGCCAAGTGGAAGGAGAAAAGAGAGTTGTGAGCAAAATTTAGAATGCATTATAGGGAAACCAACAAGGAGGTAGACCAAAAATCCATTGTTGAATCAAATTTGGGTGGCTTCATAGATATTTTTGGTGCATTAGGAGGTGTCTACCAATGATTGGAAGGAGTTCTCTATTGATTTCAAGTTTGATTTAAGAGGTAAGCTTGAATTTTGAAGGGTTTTTTGTGTTTTTTTTTTTTTACCAAAAAACACATTTTTCTTTACATTTCATTTATTTTTATTATTTTATTTTACTAGATCAAAGAATGAACCCTAGCTATGTTTGATTTTTTTTGAACAAACCCTAGGTGTTTTTGTAAAAAATCCAATTTTATTGTTGCAAAGCCTATATTTTTTATATTAGTTTAATAATTATAAATCAAAATTCACAATTTTTTTTTTTTTATATTCAGATGTAATTGCAACAATCTTGAGATTTTGAAATCATCTTTATCATGATGTCCAAAGCCTCAATTAGAAGGGACCCATATTGGAAACATGATAAACTTTTCTCTAGGAAAAATAAAGGAGAGGTAAAATATTCTTATTGAAAAATAATTTATCATGGAGGAGGCATTAATAGATTGAAGTACCATATTGCACATATACTAGCCTATAATGTGTCATGCCCAAAATTTCCTATTGAAGTTATTCATGAGGTGCAAGTATAACTAGAAACATTTGAGCTACAAGAAGAAGTGAAAAAGAGGCAAAGAGAGGAGGTGACATGCATTGGTGGTAGTGGAGAGTCTTCTTCCATGCCTCCATTTCTTCCTTCTTCAGGTGTTGGTCCTATTAGTGCTAATTTTGGTGGCATTGATGCTGTTAGTGTTGGTGCTAGTTCTGGTGGTAGTGATAGTGGTAGTGTTAGCATTTGGCCTAGAGTTCATAAATCAAGGATGCATTCATATCTTTTGCCACACACTACTTGAGGTTCCCAACCATCGATTGAGAGCATGGGTTGGAACAAGGACATACATGTTGTAGCTAGACATGCAATTGGAGACTTTTGGTACTATTACATCATTCCATTCCATGTAGCTAGGTAATTCTTTTTTGTTGTATTATTTAAAAATTTATGGTTTGATTCTTTGTCTCTTGAATTTTTATATTTATACGTATGTTGAATTCAAATTTAAACTCTCCATTTTATAATAATTATTTTATTTTATTTATTTGTGACATGTGTTAGGTCTCCTTATTGGAAAAATATGGTTGATGCCATTACTATTTGTGGGGTGGGGTTCAAAGTCCCTAATGAAGATGACATAAAGGGACCAATTTTGACACAAAAGGTGGTTGATGTAAAAACCATAATAGAGGAGCACAAATTGATATGAAGGAGGAAGGGTTCCACCATCATGACCAATGGTTGGACTGATAGAAGAAATAGGACATTGCTGAATTTTCTTTTTTCTTCCTTAGGTGATTGTACTTCCTTCAATGCATTGATTTAGTGATATTAGTATTTTTAATTTATGCTTTATTGAATCACCGATTTTGTTTCTTTTCTAGGTGGCATCGTATTCATCAAATCAATTTATGCTTCAAGACATGCCAAAAATGCTGCATTCCTTTGTGAAGCTTCAAAGGAATTCCTAGCTAAGGTGGGTGGGGAGAATGTGATGCAAGTGTTGATGGATAATGCAACAAATTATGTTGTTGCAGGCAAACTATTGATGGAGAGGCATCCATCATTATTTTGGACTCCATGTTCTACCCATTGCCTTGACCTCATATTGGAGGATTTTGGCAAGCTTCGATGGATCAAAAGATGCGTGGAGTCAGATTTTTTTTTTATAAATTCATATACAATGACACATGGGTCCTCAACCTAATGAGGTAATACATGGGTAGAAGGAGTTGTCAAATCCTAGCATAAACATAGTTGCAACAAATTTCATCACATTACAATCCTTTTTTCGATCAAAGGGAGATTTGAGGTGCATATTTGTTAGTGAGGAGTGGACTTCCTCATCCTATGCTAAGACCACTACAGGGGTTGATGTGGTAAATTACATGTTTGATGAGCCAATATTTTGGGTAATTCTTTCAAAGATTGTAAAGGTAAATTAAAATCTAATTCTTATTTTTTTAATTTTTATTCATATATTTTTTTTCTTTTTTTTTTCACACTTCGGTTAAGTTAATGTTTAACAATAATTTTAGTTCACTAAGCCTTTGGTAATTCTCCTAAAAATTATCTATGGGGAGATTCCTATAATGGGTTACATATATTAAGGCATGGATAGGACCAAGGAGGTCATCAGATCCATTTTATGCGAGAGTTGAGGGTAAGTATCACCCCACTTGGGAGATCATTGATAGGCGATGGCACCTCTATATTTACAAGCCCCTACACACAACCATTTATTACCTTAATTTGGTATTCCAATATCACCCTGATTTAAAGGTGGATGAGGAGGTTCTGAATGGGATATACTCAGTAATAGAGTAGATTTCACCTAGTGTTACAACATAGATAATCCATGAGATCGAGACCTTTAGACTTGCACAAGGAGAGCTCTTTTCTTGTGACATGTGCAAAGATAATTAGATGACATTGTAGCTAGGTAAAAATATATTAAGGGCATAATTTAAGTTAAAAAATGTAATAAACTTTTCCTCTTTTTATATTATTAATAAATGTTGAAACTTAAAGTTGGATAATAAGATTGATTTTTTTATTTTTCTCATCTCAAATAGATAGTGGGAAATGTTTGGTGCTAAGGTACCAAATCTCCATAGGATTGCAATTCATATATTGATCCAACCATGTAGTGCTTTGGGTTGTGAGAACAATTGGAGTATGTTTAAGCACATATACTCCAAGAAGCATAATAGAATATCCATGTAGAGGTTGAATGATCTAGTCTATATTCATTACAACCTTCGTCTTCACCACATGAAAATTCTAGGCACCGAATCCACCCCCATCACAATAGAGGACGTCAATCCACAATCTAAGTGGATTAGTGAGTCTAAGAATCCTATCTCTAGTGATGAGGACCTTGATTGGGTTGATCAGGAAGATAGAGAGGATGAGGATATAGCCATGGAAAAGGAGGAGGATAGAGCATGAGTAGACACAACTGATGTTGGTGTGTGTGGCACGAAGATAGAGGAAAATATTATGGTTGCAACATCATCCAAGATCTACCTTAGATGCCTTCATATGAAGGATGTAGGCTCCTTTGAGCCATATAATTCTAGTTTTACTTTTGATATTTATTTGGAACTTTTGATGCCATAGATTTCATATTTCATGAGTTTTGTATACATTTGACAATATTTATAATTTTATATATCTAGTAAGTGTATTATTAACATTTCCTTAAGCTACAATTTGTATTTATACTTATGTGATTGATGTATAGTTGTGTATATGATCAAATTAGCTTCTATTTGATGATGTTATTGCATCTTTAAGGTTTATTTAATAAAGTGTGCATGAGACAATTTTTAAATCCTTTAAATCTTTGAATTTATTGGGGTTTTAAATTTGTCGAGTCTTTGTCAAGATTTTATGCTAGTTTGAGTCTGAGTCCAATATCAAATTGTTGAGATTGAGGCAAGTTTGAGTCTCATAACTATGATTGAAACCCATGCTCAGGCTACCCAAAAACAATATCAACAAGTAGGTAATCAACACAATGAACAAAATGTGTGCAATCAACAAATGCCTAACTAATAACAAAATGAACAAAATATACCTCATAATGTAAAGGGTAAACCTTTTAGAAAGGATTAGAGGTTTGCACCTATCAAGAAGACTTTAGGGGTTGAAAGGTATAGGAAACTAGAACTATTTAGGATCCAAAATTATCCCAATTCCATTTACAATGACATCAAAGAAAATATCCTAAAATCCCAAGGCAACAATGTAGTGATGAGAGAAGAGCACTTATATACTTCATCAATATCACCGATGAGTATGAAATTGAGGATGAAGATGTGATGATGAAGTTGTTTGTTCATTCCCTGGAGGAGAGTGCTTTATGAATCTTCCTGACAGTAGCATTTCTTCTTGGGAAGAGTTTTTTGTTGCTTTTAGAATATAGTATGGGGACAAGATTGATCCAAAGCTCACTATCCATGAGCTCACCATTATCAAAAATAGTATCAAAAAATTGGTAACTAAATTCAATAGTAGGTTCATCCTCACCATGAGAAAAGGTACCTCAACATCTTAGTCCCAATGAATCTATGTTTCTTCCACTTTATTGTGGTACATTTGATTCTAAAATAGGATATTGTTTAAGAGATAAGGACCCTCAAACACTTAGAGAATCATATGCTACAACCATTAACATTGAGAGTAACATGAGAGAATTTGATAAACAATACAAAATAACTAATGTGAAGTTGTCATAAGTGAATGAGACTACTATAAAAAAACCCCTTTTAGCTAAGGAAAAACTAGATAAACTAATGTGTGCCATAAAAGACTTGTCTTACAAGGTGGCACAAAATGAGAAAGTGTTGTCACCTCAAAGTACATCCACACATTTCAATAAAGGGAAAATATTGCATAATAGGCCATACAAAATTGATTGGTCAAAAAGACCACAAAAACATAATGGGAAGGATGCTCAAAAGCAAGTAAATTTCAAATAGCATGAAAAAGACACACTAGATTCCTTGACCAAAGAAAATGTAAATTATCAAGATGATAATTCATGTTGTGAATCATGTTTCCTTTCACATGATCCTCTCAATTTTGTTGTAGCACTCTCTTTGAGCAGAGATGAGGAGTTCCCAAATGATGAGAGTAATGTTGAGTACTATAAGGACACCATTGACTGGTTTGAATAATTGGTTTATGATCAAGAAAATAAAACAATGTATCATGATAGTATTGATTTGATTGACCAAGTTTTCCAATGTGATGGAAAGTTTGGTATTCATCCATATTAGCTACCAGCTCAACTTTGACCATATGAAGTCTCTTATGTAGCAAAGGTATAAGAGGATCAAACCTACAAATGAGGATATAAAATCCCTTACTGATGTAATTGTGTTGCAAGACCAAAACAATATTCAACTATGAAATAGGACTATTCTAGAACATTCCTAAATGGTTGGTAAGTCAGATGTATTAACCAAAATGGGGACATGGTAGGAAAAAATGGAGATTGATGATAAAAAAATTGTTCTAGCTAAGAAGGTTGTTGATAAGAGAAAAAGTTCAAAAAAACAACAAAATAAAAATTACATCCCTAAGGTTTAGTGCTCGTTTGTGTGATTGAATGATACTACTATATGTGGAGACAAGATCACAAATACAAAGGAGTCCAGAAAGGACAAGGGGACAATAACGAACCCAAGTGTTCAAGATGGAAATAAAGTAAGAGATAATTCAATTATTTTTTATTCTAGTTGTGTGAATTAATGCATGCCAAATACAAATATGGTGACTATAGCACCAAGTAAACCTCTTCCAAAGTACACTCCAATTAATGTGCGTTTTATTTTGAGTCAAAGAAGAGTTTATTTTTCTTTTGCTAAGGCTCTTAGAATTCCAAAACATAGGTCAAGGGTTGAATCATTTATTTTGGAGGTTATGTAAGAACCACCAACTAGTGCACCAATTGAAGAAGAAAATATAGTGGAGGATATTGTGTAAGTACCTCAATGCATTAGTTGTGAATAAATAGGTAGTTGTAGACCCCTTCTACACCTAGCTGATCATCATTGGGTGGCTACTCCACAACTACATGCTTGATTCAGGAGCATCCAAAAATTTCATACTATTGTAGGTAATGAATGACATTGGGTTACATGTGTCAAAGTCATATGGAAAATTCCTTGCTATGGATTCTAGAGAGATGAATGTCATTGGACTGGTAAGCAATTTAGATGACAAATTGGCTACTTACCCAGACAAGGTCTTCTAGATGGACATCATAGTGGTATATTGTGATCCTAAGTGGGGAATATTGTTATCATATAAGTGGGAAAATTCTATTGGAATAAGCATACAAATGGACTTATCCTATTCCACTATTCCTTTTCATGATGAGAACATGAGGTTGGATAGGGAACAAAGATTCTAGGAAAATATTGAGGACAAGTATAAAATTCTTGATTATGTGAACTTGTTTGACACCAATATTTATCATATAATAGGTTATTATGATGAGGCTAAGATTGAAGTGGTTGCTCTCACTCTACCAAATATTGGAAAGGAGTTGAGTGATATTATTTGCACCATTTTCTTTGATGGTGCTTGCTCAAGTGAAGGTAATGGTGCCAGTATAATATTGGTATCTATAAATGATGAGAAGCACAATTTATCATTCAAGTTAGCCTTCCAATGTACTAAAGACATTACTAAATATGAGGATCTATTGTTGGGGTTTAATGTTTCTCATAGGAATGGGGTTAGGTGCTTGAAAATTTGTGGAGATTCTAAGCTTGTAGTACAACAAGTGAAGGGTGCATATGCTGCCAAATAAAGTAAGCTTAGAATGTACAAAAATGTTGTTTGGGATAACATGGAATTGTTTGATGCCTTTGATTTTGAATGCTTGGATAGAAGTGAGAATATTAAGGCCGATGCTCTTGTAGTTGTAGCATTAAGGTATAATTTGAATGTAGGCATTCCTTTATTACAACAAAGTATTAAGGTCTTAGCAAGACCCACCATACTAGACACCATATTTAGTTGGCAAGTATTTAATGATAGTCATCAAATTTATAGCTTCCTAAATGATATGGATGAGTTTGATAATCAAATAATTGATTAGAAGCTAATGGTTGAAATTAAGGATGGAAAGGAAACATTTTTTGGGAATGGGATAGTGCAACTCAAGACAAATACTATTACCAAAGGGTTGATTTATTTAGAAAGATATTCGATAACAAATCTCGCTACATGAACAAGAACAAACAAATTCACAAATATTATGTTGAGGGAGTTAATTTGAGGAAAAATGAAAATCCCAAGATGGTTTACATTGGTAAGAAGTTGACACCTCATGAAAAATAAATGTTGATTTCCCTACTATATAAATTAAAAAAATGTTTTGCATGGTTGTATGAGGATCTCTAGGTATATAGGGAGGATTTGATTCCTTATTCAATTGGATACTAAACTATTCAAGAAAAAAAAAAAAACCTATCAGTCCTACTTTGGCTCCCCAAATACAAAAGGAGTTGATGAAAATGAAGCAAGAATCATCAAGGCTAGTAGACATTTTGAATGGGTGTCTAACCTTGTCCCTACGAGAAAGAAGAATGAGGAGATAAGGTTTTGTGTTGACTTTAGGAACTTCAACCTTAAATATCTCAAAGATAATTATCCCTTTCCAAGCATGGGCCACTTTTTTAGCAAATAACATGATTTGAATTAATGTCCATGATGGATGGATTTTCAAGCTACAACCAAATGGTTGTGAAAGATTCAAAATAATAAAAAATAACATTCACTACTCCACATGACACATATGTGTACATGAGGATTCCATTTGTTTTGAAGAATGTATGATCAACTTTCATAGAGAAAAAACATAGCTTTTGTTGGTCTTATTTATCAGATCATGGTGGTTTACCAAGATGACCTAACTACATTTTCAAAATGAAAGAGATGAGCATTCCAAACACCTCAAATTAATTTTTAAAATGTGTTTGGAGCATGAGATTTATTTGAATCCCAAGAAGTAACAATTTTGTGTTGAGGAGGGTAATATTTTTGGACATATTGTGTTGAAAGATGGGGTAAGTATAGACCTAAAAAGGGTCAAGGATATCAACCTTATCCATCAACTAAATTTTTTCAAAGGAATTCAATCATTTTTTGAGTAGTTCAACTTTGTTAGGATATATGTTCCTAATTTTTTTGAGAATACGAAAGCTCTATCAAAGATGCTCAAGAAAGGACAATAAATTGAGTGAAATGTATGTACTAGCTAAAGCCTTCAAGGATATCAAGAAAGTAATCTTAGAGACCCCTGTATTGGTAAGTCTTGATTATTCTAGACCTCTCTAGCTATTTCATTATTTTTCTTTATTTTATATGGTTGTTGGTTTTGTTGTGTTGTTGTAAAAGAATGACTCGATGGAAATGAGTAGGAAGTATTCTTCTTCAGTAAATCATTACACACAACTGATCTAAAATACTCAACAATGTAAAAACATGCCTATGCTTTAGTAAATGTTACAAATAAATTTAGGCCATACCTTGCGGGTGCTAAAACTATAGCATATGTGCCACACCCAACTGTGAAGGATATATTCATGCAATAGGAAACCTCAAGTAAAATATGTCGTTGGATAAATAAGATATAGGAGTATGTCATGGAGATTAAAACTACCAAAATTTTCAAAGGCCAAGGCCTAGCCAAGTTGATGGCTAATTTCAACTTGGAGGCAACATAGGTAAATGAGGTAAGTACTAATGAAGTTGTTGATGTATGTAATTTAAATGATGATCAATGGAATAGGAACATTGTATTTTATTTGGTGAACATGAATTATCCACCTTCCATGAATGACAACCAAATAAGGACCAAAAAGTTATGATTACAAAGGTGTGTGCTAGTCCAAGGTGAGTTGATGTGGAGGAATCACATATGAGTTTTACGTTGGTGCTTGGAAGCAAGAAAGTTGATGAAGTAATAAAATAATGTCACCATGGTGTACATGGTGGATATTTTAAGGTCAAGACCATAAAACATAAAGTTGTAATGGAAGGTTTTTGGTAGCCAAAAATATTCAAGGATGTTGCATAAATGATAAGAAAGTGTGATGCTTGTTATAGATTTTTGGACAAGCTAAAATTTGTTGGTGCACTTCCTTTGTTGCCTTCAACAAATGAAGCACCTTTCCAACAATGGGGGATTGATTTTATTGGAGAGGTACAAGAGAAGTCCAAAAATGGGTACAAGTGGATCCTTGTGGCCATAGGCTATTTTACCAAGTGGGTTAAGGATATTTCAATTCGTAATACAAATTTCAAGGTGGTGATTGAATTTTTAATTAGAAACATTATAACCAGGTTTAAAGTTTCAACCAAGATCCTTGCTAATAATGCCATGTACTTTAGGTCCCAAGATATGCAAGATATGTGTTTTGAGTTTAGTATAGACCTAGTACACTCTTCTCCATATCACCAATAAAGTAATGGACAAGTTGAGTCCAATAATAAGATATTGATGAAAATCATAGAGAATTTTGGATCAAAATAAGAAAAAATGGGATAGCAAGATCAGATATGATCTTTTCATTGATAGAGCCACTTTAAAAGATGTCATCATACATAGTCAAATTGATTTGGTTTATGAGGAAAAATACAGGATGCCTATTAGTGTAAGGCTACATGTATATCACTTGTTGTAGGAAATGGATGATGATCAATGTGACATAGTATCTGTATGGGCCATGGCATTGGTTGGGATGGATAAGAAAAAAAGAGTAGCACAAGATAGAAGTGTATAAAACAAGTAAATCATGAAGCATTTGTATGATAAAAGGACATCACCACGATAGTTCTAGGTTGGTGATTTGGTTCTATTATGGAACACCAAGTTAGAGGATAAGGGAAAGAAAGGGAATTTTGATCCCTTGTGGCTTGGGCCTTATGGAATAGATGAGAGGTATGAACTTCATGTTTACCACCTCATAAATCTAGAAGGAAAACTTATGGAGTTTATCGTTCATGGTCAAAAGCTAAGCACTAATTTTCTTAAGTAGTATAGCTGCAAAATTTTGATTGGTGAATGTTATGTTACATATTTCATTTTGCTCAATATATTTTTTTGTATTTTTGACTCTTGTGGTCAAGATGGTATTTTATCTGGTCATATTGGAGATTTTGATCTGCCCAAATATTTTGGATTTTTGTCGTGCCTACAAGAGGAACACATCCCCAACCAAAGCAATTATTGGGGCACAATTTTGTCATGTCAAATTATATTTGAGTTCCTTCCCCTTTTTTTGTCTTAGTAATATGTGACCCATTGTTGATAACTAATTTGAGAAAACTTGAATGGACCATCTTTTTTTTATTATGCCTTTGGATAGTGTATTAATCCCCCTTGTCCATGCCTTAGTCAAAACCTATCTTGTAAAAATCCAATCTTGACTAAGTGTAATTTTGTCAAATTTTCAAGGTTTCACTTACTTGCTTTCCCTCATGCCTTCTCTATCAACTCCAAAGTTTTCCTTGATCATTTTGAAAAGTTTCTAAGTAAGGTGCTTATCATGAATTCATTATGTCATTAGATTTTCTTGTGATTATTTACCTATTATGAGATTTCTCAATTCCTTGACCCTTGAATTCTAAGTATGCCTTGTAAATTAACTTAGTGTTCACCCTTTCAAATTCTTAATTTTTTGACATACCTCTTGCCTTCATACCTTTTTATCATTTCTTAAGAGGTATCCCTAATCCTTGACACTTCCCTTTCCCGTTTATTTAGGAATCCTTATAAGTCTTTCAGGGGTCAAAATTTTGACCTTTCCCTTAAATTAGCACCTAACCAAGCTTTCCCCTAAATCCCATCTTCCTGATCACTCCTTTCCTTTCATATTCTATACTTTCAAAGGTTTCTTCCTCCCCTTCCTCTCTGACATGTGACATGATGAATTTTTGAAGCTCAATATTCGATGACAATGCTTTTTTAGGGTTTCAAATTTGGATATTTTGGTGACTTGGTCTGATTGGTATGTAGTTCAAGGGAGGCCTAAGGCTTGATTTCCACCATAATAATTGTTATGGCATCAAGGGTTTTCTTGCTTCTCTCCTTGGTTTGATGGTATGTGATAGGCTTGAGGATTGATACCTAATAGTTTCCTTGTGTATTTTTCAAAGGTTCAAGATATTTAATGCCTCATCGTTAAAAGGTCTAATAAAGCGTGTGAGAAATATTTTAGAGGTTGTCAATGTCCATTTAAATTCTTCTTCTTCACTTGCTTCACCAACTCGTACTAATAACACTATTTTTCCCAACTACCAAAAATAAATTCGATTGTCCTCCAATCTGGAATGCCCATTTTGGGTAGTAATCATGTTAGAGTAAAGGTTTTAACTTAATTATGTTGATTAAGTTACCTTTATTCCCTTCTTAAGATTTCACTTTAGTTTGCATAAAGTGACATTTAATAATTATATTAATTATTAAATGTTCTCCTTTTAGGGTTTCCCTTTTAGGGTTACACTTTAGGGTTTCTCGATCTCCTTTTATAAGGATTGATCTCATTGTATTATCACATCAATTCATTCTCTCATTCTCTCTGATATATACATTTTCAGTTTTCAGAGAACCCTTGCTTGTTTGTCTCCATCTCTTCTTTTGTGATAGGTTATTTGCATGCAGGTGATCTTTGAGGTTTGTGAAGTTGTATTTTCTCAACTCCTACATGGTATCAGAGCTCCAGACCTACTGCTTCCTGTTCTTGTTTTGAAGATTTTTGGAGCTTCAAGGGTTTGGGGTTTGCTTTTTTGATCCAGAGATTTATCTACAATTTCAAAGCTTTTTGAACCCAAACGGACCTTGCCATTGCGTCCGCAACGGTCTAAAACCCCTAAATCGACTGTTCATTTGTCTATTTTGGACAAAGTTGAATTTTGGAGCAAAATTTTTTTGTTGGTACGACCGTACGACTGTCATCTGCACGCAAATCAGAAAAAAACCCTGGTAAAATTTATTATTATTATTTTTGCATTTTTCGTCAGAAAATTTTTGATAAAAAAAAATCTAGTTTGTAAGGTTTTTGATTTTTATTAAAAAATTAAAAAAAAAGCAAAGCCTTTTTACTGCTTGCTTAGGCCGGGACCCTGCACAGGCCGACAGTGTACCCGCGCAGACCCTACGTAGTGTACCTGCGTAGACCTGCCATGGCTGCTCAGGGGTACGGTGGGGGTGGGCCACGTGCCTCCCCCACCTCCAATATTTTTTTTATCAAATTTCTTTTTTTATTGTTTTTTTTAAAAAAAAAAATTCTAAAATAAGCTTGGTTATGCTTTTGCGGTGATGGCCATTTGGCCGTCAAATTTAAGCCAGTATTTTGCTGTGATGGCCGTATGACCGTCAAATTTTATCTAGCGCTAGATTTTTTCCCCTTTGGACCTGTTTTCTTCAAGAGGCCGTGACTTGGGCATACGATATCATTTTTTGGCAAACGAGATATCGTTGGAAAGCTGGTTTTCTCAACTTTCCTATGGTGTGGGTCTCATCACTTCTTTTTTCCATTGGTGCATTCTATAGTCAGTTTTTTGGCTATCCTTCATGTATTTCCAGCTTTGTCCTTTTTGGGCATTTTGAGCATCATTTGTAAGCAATCTTTTATGTAAAACGCACTAAGATAAAGTGCCACACTATTGTACATGCATTTTTGGGGAGTTTGCACATAAGGTTGTGCCATATTTTGTACTCACACTGTTATTATAAAGTTCCATGGGGGGTTGTGTAGTTTGCCTTTGTTTTCCATCACACCTTTGTCCACTGAGTGTCCCTCCACGACGACAATGGATCCATATGATTCCAGCCTCATGCACGTGTTCTTTGTTTTGCACACCACTTTTTCAATTGCAGGTTCTTTCTTGTGCAATTTCTGATGTTGTATCTTCTCCTTCATCCACTACAGGGTGTTTCACACCATTTCAGTGGATCTGTTAGGCTCTCCTAGTTCAACATTATGGGGGGGTATTATACTATTCGTGCTAATGCTTCCTTGGCTTCACCTTGGAAGGAATCTTCCATTCTCAGTTGATCAGTGTTTCAAACTATTGGTTCTTGTGTCATCTATATCTTCATTCCAGGTGTTTGCCTTTGTTTGCCATCTAATTTGAGTAGTGTCATATGGGGCACTCATGCAAATTGATGTCTTCTTGATCCTGATCATCCTATCTTTAGCGAAGGTTCTTCAGCACTATAGCAGTCATCTTTCGACAGTTTTTTGTAGCTTCTTTTGCTTCAGTGATGTTCTTCATGGCTTTTTGCATCTCTTTTTGGAGTAGAGTTTTTCCCATGTGGTTTTCTCTATTTCTCCTCTTTATAGAGATTTGGTTGTATTTGGGTACCTGATCTGGCCTAGTTGTTGGGACCCATGTTTGCCTTCTTGCATTGTAGTTACCTTTGCTTTCTTGCACTTGTTTGTAGCTACACTCTTGCTCATCTTAAGGGGGGGTGTTAGAGTAAAGGTTTTAACTTAATTATGTTGATTAAGTTACCTTTATTCCCTTCTTAAGATTTCACTTTAGTTTGCATAAAGTGGCATTTAATAATTATATTAATTATTAAATGTTCTCCTTTTAGGGTTACACTTTAGGGTTTCTCGATATCCTTTTATAAGGATTGATCTCATTGTATTATCACATCAATTCATTCTCTCATTCTCTCTGATATATACATTTTTAGTTTTCAGAGAACCCTTGCTTGTTTGTCTCCATCTCTTCTTTTGTGATAGGTTATTTGCATGCAGGTGATCTTCGAGGTTTGTGAAGTTGTATTTTCTCAACTCCTACAAATCATCCTTAACAATGGATTCCAATTGCACTATAGTGTTATGTATTAGGTTTTTGACCTAGAGGTATATCTTGGGTTTTGAGACTCATTTCAAGGGGTTAGTTTTTTTCTCATGGAGAAAGAGGTGTCAATGCTTTCTAAGGTTTTAACAATTGAAAGTTAGTTGTAGGAGTGTAGTGAAAGTGTTGGTGTAAATAGGTACTTTTCCTAACTAGTTAATTAGTGGGGTCCTATTTACATGTTAATTCAGCTTAGTTCCTAGGCATATTAAGTTGTTTAGATATGATTTTATCTTTTTAGCTTTTATTAAATGTTAGAGTCTTAGGTCATTTAATAATGACAATCATGTAATGTTTGGTACCTCATCACACCCTATCTATATAATAAGGTTTACTGTACACTTTTATAATATATCTCATCATCATATTTGATAGATCCTAATATCAAGCAAGCTCATTTCTTGTATACTATCATGTGGAAGGTTTTCATTATTTTTGTTGGTGGTCCTGGGATAGACCAAATTTTTAACTCATACATGGTATCAAAGCACAACCTTGCAAATTTATTCTCAAATTTAAGGATAGAGCTATTGCTAGTGAGAGATCTTAGTTATTTTTAGTAAGTTTGAGTATTCACTTCCCTTGCACCCGATGGTGATTTGGAGAATAAAAAAATAATAAAAATACCAATTTTGGAGGGTTCCTCTTTGTGTATTTTTATTGCAAGTTAATTTTGGCACATGTTGGAGGTCATATGAGCTCGCTATCAAGTCCATGCAATCTATGAATGTCAATATTAACTTTCATTTCATCAAAATTTGATATATTTTGCAATATCTATGAGGGTTTTAAGTTAGGAGGTAGTTACCAGATCTAGGAGATCGTTGTTTTTTTAGATCCATTTGGGCCAAAATTGACCTTTCCATTGTATTTCGAAGGTCCAAAAACCCCAAGATCATCCATCAAATAATTGAAATCAAATATTTTTTCCCTAGGTCTTTAGAGGTTTTTTCACAAAATCATCACCATTTTGTCTGTAGAACTGTATGAAATTCATACGGTATGGTAGTGACAATTTGTACAATTGTGTGTATTATTGATAGTTATATTCTATAGAATCAACATATTACAGGGAATATTCCCTATTCTGTGTATTTAGGTATAGTCCTACATTTGTAACACACATCGGTGACTATTAACATAGTCACAGGGTCGAGTATGACAAACCACATTTTATTATTATTTTAATATTCAAAATTTTAGTGGATATTTTTTGGATGCAAGTTTTCATTCATTGGTCTCATGGCTTAATGATAGGGGCTACACTCTATAGGCAGCACAAGACATCAGTAGACCTACACCGATGGCACCTCCACCAAGCACCACCCCCCACCACTATAAGTGGTAAGTTTTTCTTCAAACTATCTAGTGCCTAATCCACAAAGCTGTGATCACATGGAGACCGAGTGCTAGACCACCAGGGGCTTTATTTTGACCCTTAGGTACCCAAATTGGGATTTTTTTCCCTTGGAGCATAGAGTTTTGCTCATATATCAAAATTTCGTAAACAAGATATCAACAAAAATATGGTTTCATGTACTTTGTAGTGGTGTAGGTCATTTTACAAAAAAAATCTTTAGGTACATTTTATTTCTAATTGAAGTGCCTTTTCCATTTTCAACCTCTAAGCTCATAAATTTCCCCAATTTATTAAATTTTCACGATTCTAGTGGCGGTTGAAAGGTATCTAGGAGCTCTATCATTTGGTTCATGCACTTTTCCTAGATTTAGTCCCAAGTATTATTTATTGAGTTTTTTCATATTTGGCATCTTCACTAATTACTTGGACATACTGCCTCTTGGAGAAGTTATGCTTGTGGGGGGGCTTCATTTTTAGTTGTACTTTAGATTTGGGATCTATCACATCAATTTTTTTAACATATTATCTATTTTTCTCTCTTGGAACTTGTTATCATAATGGTTGAATAAGGGTTTAAGGTCCAACTCCTCATAATTATCATATATGGAAGGAGAGAATGGGGAAATTATTTTGGTCTATGGGTTTTTGGTCCACATTGGATGACGAGCAACCCAATTTTTCTAGAGATTTTTTTTCTCATATGAACAAATGTTATGAGGCTATGGGCTTGATTTCTATGCATGTTTTTGAATTTTTTTTCTTCCATATTGAAGAAAGTACTACTCCTAGGCTGTTATGGGATAAGTACAAGGATTGATTTGCTTTAATTAGTGAGATTCATACTATGAAATTGGAGATATAATTAGCATCACTTTCCATTGATTCTTTTCCTATCATTGAAGTATATTTGGTAAAATATAAATCATTAATGTCTTAATTGGTTGGTTGTGGTAAGGATAAAAATGATAAGGAATGCATATTCTTGATTTTGTGTAAGTTGAAAGGTTCATTTGCATACTTCTCTACTTCCTTTTATTCTATAATGGATGTATTAGGTGATTAATTTGTCATGCCTTATTTTGAGACATTTTGTGATAGGTTGACCATAGAACAAGCTAAAATTAGTCAACACAATACACACTATAAGCATCATGCATTAATTGCATCATCACCTAAAGGTAAAGGAAAGAAGAAGTCTAAACCTAAGGAAAAATCTTGTGATACACCCACCTCTCCTAAATAGGATAAAACTAAGGAGAAACTCATGTATGGTTATTGTAAAAGACTTTGTCATGTTGAACATAATTTCTATAAGAAATAGTTAGATTAAATGAGGAAACTTCTAAAGGATAATAACATTCCTTTTCCTTCTATATCTACAAGTTCACCCTCATCTTCTTCACAACCTTCATCTTTTGTACACACAGGTACCACATGAATTGTTAATGGGAGTGATAAGGTAAAATATAATAAGATGAAGGGTCATGGTCTTGTCATAACACATATTGATGAGTTTAAAATTTAGATTCTTGACTTTGGGGCCTCATATCATATGGAAATATCATATGATAGGTTTTCATCCTTGAAGCATACTTCAATAGTGAAAATCTTGATGGCTAATGGTGTTAATTTGTATTTATTTGGTAGAGTGTTTTATGTTCCCAATGGTAGTTTTCATGATGTTATTTATATTCCTAGTATTCAACATAATCTTCTTTCTGTATATCAAATAGAAAAAAATCGCAAGTCCATTGAGTTCACTCTAGATTAAGTATTCACTCATGATTTGTATAGTAGATAAATTTTTGCAATGGGTAGGGCTAATCATGATGCACATATCTATACCTTTTCTTATTTTATTTCTAATGATGAATTTTCTAAGGATCACTCTCATAGATCTAGTGTGGGTAGTTGTTTAGATGGTGGTTTTGGTGGTTTTTTGAATCTTTCCTTCCATTGTCCATTTAATGAGGTTCCATCATCTCTTGCCTCTTCAGATTTTAGTGTTGACTTGGTTTCTAGGACTTTAGATGAGTAGGACATATTTTATTTTCCAAATTTGTCTTTGCAGAATGATTTTGTGATAGGTTTATAAAATTTGGTTTGTAATTCCTCTTCTACAAATTTAGAGGGCATATTTGAGGGGGTCACTCTCCTCTTTAATCACATATCTTCTTTGGAGGTTACCCTTGAGTTTCCACATCCTTTGTCTTCTTCCTTGATTGGGGTCACACATAATTTTATTGAGACATCTTCAGAGATACTTGATGCATCTTCAAAGATATCATTCATGAGGCTTCTTACCTCTTGATTCATCATGAAGATGAGGTTTCTTCAACATTGAACATTGGATCTCTTCCTTCCTAAGGGGAGACATGTTTTTATAGGTAGTGTATTATCTTTTGTCTTCAAATTTTCTTCAGTGGTTGTGGAGCTACTTCATTATTGGGGGGCTCTATGGTCTCTTTCTTTCCCTCTTATGGGGGGAATTTGTAATGTATATATGTGATGGATTTTATACTTGGGGGTATCATGGAGTCCTCCATATTTCATTACTTGATTGTATCTTTTCTCTTTTGGAAAGGGGTTTTTTCCCATGTGGTTTTCATCCTTTTCTTTGTTTATGAGAGATTGCATTTGCATTTGTACAGGGGTACCTAAAATGGCCTCATAGCTAGGACCCCTTCTTGCATCATTTTCATAATAATTTCTTCTCCTTAAGTTGCACTTAAGGGGGGTGTTGGTATAAATAAGTAATTTTCCTAACTAGTTAATTAGTGGGGTCCTATTTACATGTTAATTCCACTTAGGTCCTAGGCATATTTAAGTTATTTAGATAAGATTTTATCTTTTTAGCTCTTATTAAATATTAGAGTCCTAGGTCATCTAATGATGGATCATGTCATTTAATAATGATACAATAATTTAATGTTTGGTACTTCATCACACCTTGTTTATATAAGAAAGTTAATTCTACACTTTTATAAGATACCTCATCATTATATTTGATAGATCTTAATATCAAGAAAAATCATTTCTTGCACACTCTTGTGTGGAAGGTTTTCATGGTTTTTATAGGTGGTCCTAGGATAGAGCTAATTCTCAGATCCTATAGAAAGTACTCGAATATACAAAGGTACCATGGCATAATGTGTTGCAAATATAATGTCTCCAAAATCATAAGTACATATTCAAGGAATTTCATAAATTTCCTTCAACATACTTAATATTGTGATTGTAAATTATGTTAGAGAATGTGGCAATATTTTACAACAATTATAGATTTTTGAATAATATTTCATAATTTATATATGAGCTTCTGTATTTTGGTTTTGGATAACTAAGTATGTTGTGTCTGAAATATTTTCATTGATGTATTCTTGTGCTTAAATCAATTTTTCAAAATTTGCGTTTCATTGTTTTCTTCCTTGTCAATGCGACTTTGATACTCATATATAGGCATCGGTCTAGGGATTTTTTGACCCATTATCAAAATAAAAACATTAACCATCAATCTAGGATTAAGAGTAGTCCTTTTCATCATAATCTTGCATCACAATCAATGATTCATCATAGTAAGATTTAAACAGATTCATTTTATGTGGGTTATGATTGTAAATTTTTATGAGCTATAAAGGGGTTTTGGGACATATAGTTCATTTTTCAGTGACATTCTCTATTCCCAAGTTGGCATGTTGGGTTTGGTTGTTTGACTTCAATACCTATTAAGGTATACCCTCGGGAACACCCTCCCAAGTTTGAGTTGAGTTTGAAGTGTAGGAGAGAAAATCCACTCTCATAGATTTTAACTTAAACCCTCCATTCATCTATTGATGAGAAAATTTCACATAATTTCTGATTACCATTGCTTCATGGATGAGACTTTGTTCTAGAAAGTGGAGCAAATTTTTTAGGACCCAACACTTATTATGCCAAAATTACTTGAGGTTTGATCCTAAGTTCATCCCTTTTGATGTTGGTGGTATTACACTTAGTAATACTTATACTTTGTTTTACTATTTAAAACCATTCAACTTCACTAAATGACCAAGGCCTCAATTTTTAATTAAAATATAAATAAAAAATTAAAAGTGAAATAATTAACTAGTTTACTAGATTTTGGAAAAAGAGTTAATACAATTGAAGGCTTCCACATGTTTTCATTAGATTTTTTTAGTTTTTGATATTATTTGACTTGTAAATATTTTTAAATCATTTGAAATTGACTAGTATGTGGATATTTAGCACTTTCACCTTTCGTTTTGGCCTCATTTTGACTACTATACACATGGTGTATTTTATGTGAAAGTAAATTATTCTAAGCCTTGATTAAATCTAACTTTAGAAATTCTAAGAATTTGAAGTCAATCTTCAAACTCCTTGTTCTCTATCTCATAGCAACAAGTGCAGATTTTAACATAATTGAAAACTAGAGTTATAATTTCCACCTCTAAATTACCAAAAAATAAAATTAAAAAATGAACCAAGCCAACTTAATCATAGCTAAAAAATTTAAAGAAAAAAATTAATACATGAAAAATAATTATACACATCAAGCATAAACACATGTAAAAATAAAAACACGTCAAACATAAATACAATAAAAATTTCAAAACAAACACATGATGGTTATTGAAATGATAAAGTTTGATAATAAAGAAAACTAATGCAAACCACACTCAATGAAATTGACAAAAATACCATCAAATATAATCAGTAGAATAGTGTACAACATGACACCTTAGAAATCATGTTATTACCTACCAAATTGAGCATAAAACATTCAAATTTGTACAATATGGTGTATAACAAACCTTAATTCATTTTCATCAACATCTATATTGATAAAGACCTACAAGGGATTTTCATTATGTTTAGCATGCCTTCTAACTTGTGTAAAATTATTAAACTGATCCAAGGGTTGGCCTAAGGAAAAAGAAGGGAAGGACATCATCTTTGACATCTAGCACAATAAACTCTACTTGTGCATGTTAGCACCATTATGCTCAAATATATAAGTTGAACATATTTTTGAAGGTTTAAAATAAAATGTCCAAATTTGCATGAAGGGGTCCAAAGTTGCATGAAGAGGTCAAATCCATAGAAAAAGTTCAAGGTCGCAAATGTGGGAACCAACTTTATAATTCAAGGATTGATCCAATATAAAGAGAAATTAATTTGATAATTTTTTAAGACCCACTTGATGCAAATTTGGTTGTTGGACATAGGGATGAAGCACACAACATCATCTACAACAAAATATTCTTCATCAAATCCTAAATTTAAGTACCTTAATCATATTTGTCATTTTTAGCACTTATTTATAAGTATATTTGTGTAATGTTTATAATTTAGCTCGTATATATAGGTTCACTTATTTATTAATATTCATTTGTAGTTAATTTAACTTGAATGCATATGTAGGGTGATTTAATTTCATTACATAAATTAGTGAACTCCATCAATCTTACACTCTATAGTTTAGTTTTAAGGTTTCATTTTTGAATTTTTATTTTCAAATATGGTCATTTTCTATTTTTTTATTTTACTTTAGATTCTATTTTTGTAATAGATCACTCTTTTCTCTTGATCGATGAATAATCTTCTATATCTCATGATCATATTATAAGAATTAATTGAATTTACTATTGAACTAATCTCCAACATCTGCCTTTGGATTTGGGACATGGACTAACCATCTCTTGTGGATTTGTTTATCTCTGGCATTTGTATTGAGTGTTAAAAGGTTGATCTTTTGGCACAACAAAAAAATTGTTCCAACAAAAGGTATCAAAGCCATGGTCGTAGGCTCCAATTTCCTTGTGGGGCACTAAGGGGGGATTTTTAGACTAATTTCCAACATCCCCCTTTAGATTTGGGACATGGAATAATCGCTTCCCATGGATCTACTTATCTTTGGTGTTTATATCAGGCATTAATAGGTTGATCTTTTGGCACAATGACAAACATGTTCCAACAGTTACATGTTATTTCCTCACGTGATGTCATGATTGTGTTTCATTATTAGGTGTATGATCTTTATAATGCATACATATTTTAAATCCTAACATGGATTAGCATTATGGTGCTTACACATGCATGTGCTTTGATGAAATTATTTTACCTGAGTTTATATGATTTTATATCATTTATTATGCATGATGCCTTTTGTTTTATCATACTATATTATGCTTGTAAAGGTGTTCAGTCCTCATTATATCATTACATATAGCCTAGAGTGATGTTTTGGCATATTTTACCATGCTTCATTACTTTATCCTCCTAGTTAGTGTTTCTTAGGGGGTATTTGGGAGTAATATTTGGAATTTACTGCTACTATTTCTTTTGTGTTCATAATATCTTCAATGTTAGATCTAAACCACTTCTTTTCCATGTCACAAAACCTATAAGAAGCATTATTTATTTCACGAATTCATCTTTTTTCCCTCTTATAGTGAATGGCATACCCAACATAGACCCATTATACTTTTGTCATTAACCCAATACACCATCTTTCTTTAAAGTCCAAATGTAAAAACTTGTCAATATCATCATTGATCAAATACCATATTTCTTTCATTTTACTAACAAAGGCCTTAAGTAGAAAAAAAAGAAGTCAACTCCAACATTTTTAAAGAATGTATGTCAATGATCAAAGATTTCTCTCCACCTAACCATATTGGCATCATGAAGCCTCATGGGATCTATCCAAACCCTCAAGAAAGGATCTTCATATAGTCTTAAGATAATGGGGTCTCCACATAAACCTCAAAGAGTTTAAGAATAATATAACATCAAATTTTTCAACAACAACCACAAGATTCACATAGATCTAAGGATACCACTCACACAACTCCATATTTCAGATTTTTCTCTTAACTTAACTGTTACCAATATTTCGCTATAGCTCAAATGGTGGAACTGATTTAAATGCTGTTATATTTAAAAGTGAAATACAGTTATTTATGAATATGCTTGAGTGTTGTTTTTCACTTTGTTTAGTTCATTAAGTGACAATTATGCTTTGAAAAGAAGGATCAGAGTTTCAAAACTTTCTATTCAGTATTTTATAGTCGAATGAAGTACAAGACAGAGCATTAAACAATAAATCTTTTCAAATGCTTTCATTCATTTCATAAAGTGATTCATATTTACAACATTTCATTTGATTGCAAGAATACAAATGCTAATACAAATTTGCATTAAGAGGCATTTTTTCTTTTCCAAATGAAAAGTAGAAAGGATAAAATCAAATATCCACACAAGCCATGGACGTGATGGTTACAGTGCATCACAAGCAACACACTACACTATGGAAGATGCATAAGGGAAAAATCACATAAGTATAAATATAATAATCATTGCCTGATTGGCTAATGATCGACGTAGAAGTGGTGCACCATTTGTCTTTCTTCGAGCTTCGTTGTCCTGTAGGAAGAATGAGAGAGATGTCAGAGGCTCCGACTATGAATAGATACCTATATGAACCATCAATGATAATATAATGTGCTACTAATCATGCATTAAAACAATCAAAGAAAGTGCAAAGATATGAGTTGAAGGAGAAGCATCAACAAGAACATGATTTATTGTTTTTTATGCTAACACTGTTTATTTCCTTGTGCAGGTGTAGGAAAAACCATGTAGTTGTTTATCTTTGAAGACCAAGCATGTGGGAAAAAATGGGCTCCCACAAGGGTAGAGCCTGGCATGCTGCCCTTATACATTACAAGAGGGCTGAGAGAGTAATCACAATCATCATAGTCATCAAGAAAAGAAGCACAACTGAGAGGGTAAAACAAGTTATCCATCAAGCCATTAAATCAACTGTGCATTCATAACAATCAGGTGAATGAGTTTCTGAAAGCTACAAGTGAACAGTGGGTTTAATCCGCTTAATCAAATCAACATATAGAAGTAAAAAATTGCAAAAGAATGCCAATCAGACAACTTTTTCTAGTAAAAGCTATCATTCTATCATGCTTTCAAGTTGATGTTTCGAATACTGTTTTGCTGTTTTTAAGACTGTTCACCTTGAAGTGCTATTTCATATTTTCTATTTTGGAGTAGCAGTGTCCTATCTTTTAACAATGATAGTAAACAGTGCAAGTTATGGGGTTATGTCAAGAACAGGTAAATTCATGAAGAGTTTGTTGCCAGAATAAATAGAATAGAAAATGCATGAAGAGTGCTAGATAGGAAAAAATGATAGTATCCAATTAATGCATAGCAGTTCAATCATTTATTATGTGGTGAAGTAATCAACTTGCTTGTAGGAGAAAAGTACAGTGATCAGCTATGTTAGACAAATTTCTTTGATTGACAATGGGGATGATTAGCCTAATAGTACACTGCTTTAAGTATCATCTCCTCAGTTATCATGTGTTCCAAATGGTGGTGTAGCAGGTTAATTTTTTGTTTTTGGAATGGGAAGAAGTTACAAAAGAGATGGCATGAATGAGGATGTGGTGTATCTGTGATGGCTATGACTATGAATGCATAGAAAACTAAAGCAAACGACTAGTCTACAGACTCGATCAAAGAGATTTATGTGAGTATAGACCAATTCAAAACAGCATGGGAATGACACTTTAAAAATGCAAGAAAGTAACAGTTATTTGGAGGAGTTTTCTACTTAAATGCATAATGTAGTCAGAAGGTGTAATCTCAGTCAAAATATTTACATAAAGGTTTCAGTTAAAGCTATACAGATTTTCATCTAGTACAGTTACCCACATGGTTATTTTTATGGAGCGACAATATATGTTCTTCGTGAAACTCATATACTTGTGTGAGGGTTATCAACAGTTAAATTTGAAAATGCAGGAAGCTTAGCTGAAGGTTTCAGTATAAAATGTATTTTCTTCATATTTGACAAGTACCCATTTTGGGGTTTTGAGCAAAACAGAAAAATACTAAATGCCCACATACAGTTTTTTGCTCAAAAGCAGATTTTATTCATATATAGAGATACCCACATGGGATTTCCACATGGAATGCAGATTTACCATCATTTTGCAGTTCACCCATATGGGGGTTTTGAAACAAAGCAAAAAATAGTGTAGTTTCAAGAATACCCACATGGGATTCTGCATTTAAAAAAAATAGAAATGCCTGATAATCCATGGGTCGAGCCCAGTATGAGTTTCAATTACTCTTTTAGGAAGAATGAGGGGAGCTTTTCAAGTTTTCCTTCATGGAGGATCGAAATCTGAGTACAAGGAGCCAGGAAAACAAGTTTATAAATGCAAATTTCTTCATAAAATCATTATTAAAAGAATGAACATGGCGCGACCAGTCAATAGGCCTGCAATTATTTAAAAGATAACAACCATTTTCTATAGAAATAAAGCTCTTAAGCTTTAGTTTGAGAGAGAAAATACAGAGGATTAACTAGAATGGGGAGTTTACCTTGTGTTCGTTGTTCAGAAACTCATAGGCCGCGCCTAGCTCATTGGAGCCCATAAAGCTAAGGGTTGAGCCCTCTCATGGCACCCAAGGTAATGACAAGGCAAGCACAGTGGGAAAATACAAAGAAAATCAAAGATGAATGGAGGAGAGGCCGCGGCCTTATGGCATTTTTTCTTACTTTCCAAAATAATGGAGAAGCCGTCAAATACAAGAAAGACCAACTTACCATGTAGTCTCATATAAAGGGCAACCAAAATGGAGGAGAAGTCCGAAGTTCAAAGCATTCCAAGTTGCAGAATCTTAGCTCATGCATGGCGGCGCTCCTCCCAAGCAGAACTCTTCAAAAGTTGAAAATGAGAAATGAGAGGAGATTTAGGGTTTGCTTTCTTTCATTCTAAGTTGCCCTAATTTGACTCATAGAGAGGATTGGATAGTTTGGAGGATAGAAACTTAGGTAAATATTTTGGTGGCTATGGTTAATGCCTTAGGTCGAGCCTTTTGGAGGATTTACAAGACTTCATAGATTTAGTTGTTAATAATTTAGGGGCTTATTTATATCTTACGGCATTTGTTTCCTAGAAATTAATAATTGTAATATGCCTTAGGATTAAGGTTTAAGATCTAAGTTTTTTTTATTTTAATTGTTTTTTGAGAAAACAATTAAATATGTAAAGAGATTATTGTTATTTTTTATGATTTTTTATGAGAAAAATCAAAGCTTTGTAAAGGAGATATAAGGGCTTATGTGCAAGGTTAATTTTTTTTAATCTATAATTGTAAAGGGAATAATAGACAAATTGCATGATGTAAAGCAGAAGCAAAGCAATGCTTTATAAATTTCTTTGTTTTCTTGCTATTTTTAGCAGTTAAGGTTGACTTTTCTCCTTGGTCAGAATTGGGTTTTCAATTGGAGAGATAAGGTGTTTTTCTTGCTTTAAAAGCAATTTTTTGCTTTTTTTAGAGGCTTGATAGTTGATGCATGCAAAAAGTGTGACTTTCCACTTTTATGCCAACTTGTTGCATTGTTTTTGGGCCCTTTTCCTTGAGCTTTTTTCAAGAGCTCGGATTAGGGTTTGAAACATATATCTTTGGGGAAATTTTAGGGTTTTTGGAGTTTAGTCTGTTTTGGCTCTTACACATTTTTGAGCTGAAACTATATTTGTACTTAGAGGGATTATTTTGGCATACTCCTATAGTGAATAGAAGAACAACATTCCTACCTATCATATTTTTGTGTCCAGTTACAGTTCAGTTGATGTTACTCTTGTGATTTTAGTTTGAGATCCTTGTTATGTCCTAGGCTATAGTTTGATGCAAAAAAGTGCAAAAATACAGGTTGCATGTTGTGTTTTGAATAAACCTTCATGCAAAGTACTTATGTAAATTTGTTTTTTTAGAGAGGTTGTGATATCTTTGTTAGTTTTCTGAGCACTGTTTGTGAGGAAAATCCAGAATAGTCAGTGTTTCATCATTCAATATTAAAGGTAATTTCAAAGTCATAAATTTTAAGTTTTGATTTTCTCTCTATCTCTTCTCCTAGAAGATTTTAGAATAGGATCATTATACGGAGAACCAACTCGCTCTGGAGATTCTCTTTCCTTGTAGACAACCCACGTTTGGAAAGAGTTTCAATGTTGCAATGGATAGTCTGATTTATGCAACTCTGATGTGGTGCATATCTAATTGATAATAGTTTTTGGCACACCTGGTCAGACAGTCTCAAATCATTTTTAGAAAGTTAATTTTTTTTTTAAAAATTTCTGTCTAGTGTATGCAGCAGATTTCTCAGCCTTTTGGAGGCTTGTTCAAATATACCTGGTGACTTCGACTTCTGATTTTTTGCATGTAGATCTAGTGAAGACCACACATGAGAAAGGTACAAACTAGATCAAGCGCTGCACCTTTTCGATACCGAAAGTTGTCTCCACCACAAAGGGTTGGTAGAACAACATGGAGGTTGTTTGAAGCGCCAGTGAGATCAAAATCAACACCTCCGGTTTTCAGCTCTCTAGTTTTATCACCAGGAGTACCTGCTCCTATATCATAGATACTGCCAATGGTAGTGCCAAGGCAACATCCGTTCACACCATTTAATTGAGGCAGTCCATTAGACATCACTCAACATGATGACGACATCCCGGTTGTAGCCCTTAGAAGCCTGCCATTCTTCATCGGAGAAGATCACACAACACCGGTGGAGCACATTCATGATGTGTCTACCCTATGCTCAATTCATAACATCACACAGGAGAACGTTGCATTGAGGCTCTTGGCTGCATCGCTCAAGGGTAAAGCATTACAGTGGTTCAGAGGCCTCACAACCAACTCTATTGCAGCATGGGATGCACTAGGTAATGATTTGTACCAATTTTTTGTTGATAAGTCTAATAATTTGTCCCTGTTAGAATATCTGAGCACAATTCAGAGAGCACCGCATGAACATTTGGCAGATTTTAATCACCATTTTCAAAGGACTTGGGCTAGAATTCCTATAATGGTAAGGCCTTTACCAGCTCACGCTTTTTGATTTTATTTGAAGGCTTTGAACTATAAAATTATAGCTATGACCTAGTCTATGGGTGGGCATACACTCCCCAATGCTTACAATATCGCTATTAGAGCCAAAAACTGTCTTATTTAGGCTGGAGATATAGCTCCTAGACCTCCTATGCTGTTGTTTCCTGAGATACATCTACCTACCCCTACTATTTTACCTCCCTTAGCTAATGTTCCCACTATCCCAACAATAGGTTATCATACTGCAACACAACAAATTGCTACTCCAACTCAAAACCAAGAAATCCAGGAGATTAAGAGTATACTCAAGACCTTCGGAAATGATTTGGTGAGCATTAAGAAGCATGTAGGTCATGAACATAAACCCTATCAAGCCACTTATCAGCAAAACCAACCTGATAGGCCTGCTTTTCAGAATGATTACTAAGGCCAGAAGAGAAATTTTAACCCAAGACCCTTCTAGCCATACAACCCAAACACAACCAGTTCGTCAAAGGAGCTCGTACCTCAGAATAATATCGCCCAAGATTGCGATTGGTGTTATCCATGCAACCAGCCCCATAACCAATCAGCGTGTGATAATGGCATGGGAAATCAGGATTTGATGGTTCAAAATAATTATGCAGGTTCATAAAGCATTTCAAACCAAAACTTGGAACAACAAGAAGGCTTTGAGGTCGCTTTGCCAAACTGGCAGAGTTCTGAGTTTTGTGGCATGAATGGCCAGGATCAACAAGTTTCTTCTATCACATCCAACACAAGATAAAAAAAGAGAGCAATGGACCTAGGACAGCAAGCTGGAAGTTCACAGCAACAACCTATGAAAGATAAACAATCGGTTTCTACACCTGGTACTAATGTTGCAACACAACCAAAGTACAGTTTTTACAAAAGGGTCAAGAGATACCTAGCAAAGAGCAGTTAAGGACACATTTGCAGCCCTTGCAGAAGCATAATGATGCTGCTATTTTAAAAAACCAACATAAGGTAAATACTGCTTCCTTTAACATTGTTGAGCACCTCAAAAAGACTACTATCAACATGTTTGTACTAGATGATTTGCACATCCCAAGTCAGAAAGGTTTGCTATAGGATGCTTTAGCTGAGTTTTCTATTTCTGATGATACTAATCAAGGTGCTACAAAAGCAGTGTTCATTAATAGTTTAGAAGGAAAAAATGAACATAAAGGTAAGGAGGTAAAGCCTCCCCCATTTTATTTGACTTTGATAATTGGGGATAAATTAGTGCATAATTGCATGGTTGATTCTGGAGCAAGTAGCTCAGTCATGCCTAAAAAATTAGCTGATGCTTTAGGTCTTGTCTATGAACCCAACCCACAAAAGGGTGTAGTTCAGTTAGATGGGTCTACTGTTATAACTGTTGGTACAGTAAAAATTTTATCCCTTACCTTGCACGCATCTCCTAGTTTTGCGATTCATCAAGACATACATGTAATCGATCTGCCACCACACTTTTCCATTTGCTTATCAAGGGATTTTACAACCAAGTTGGGGGGTTTCTTGTCATCTGACTGGTCTCATCTATTTTTTAGAATAAGGTATGGTACAAAGGTAACCATAAAGTCTGAGCCTTTAGCCAAAGACCACATCAAACCATACGTTTGGAGTCCTATAAATGCTAACCTCTGCGTCACCCCTATACTAGAGGAGTAAACCATGACATCAGACCACAACACCCATGTAGAAAATATAAATCTAGATGAATGGGCAGTCGAGGATCACGAGCTTGATCCCTTCTAGCATATAGATGAGGTAGGATTAGGGGTTTACATGATTCGTGAACCTAATTCTGATATGCCTAACCTGATAAAAAGGGAGGTACAACTTGCAGGGTAGGAAAATGAACTTTGGAGACTCTATTTTGATGGTTCGAGGAGCAGTGTAGGTGCTAGTGGCGGGGCCATGCTGATTTCACTAGAAGGAGAAAATTATTACTCTGCGTTCAAATTTGCATTCAGTTGTACGAATAATACAGCTGAATACGAGACACTTGTACACGGCCTTGAGTGGGCCCGAAAAAGAGGTATCAAATGTTTATGTGTTTATGGTGATTCTGAGTTAATCGTAAATCAGGTCAGAAATCTAAATGCTACAAAGAATGATTTTCTTAAGAAATATAAGCATCGTGTATGGGATTTAATAGAGGATCTTGATGCTTTTAATATTTTTTCAATCCCCAAAAATGAAAATAAGCATGCAGATAGGCTTGCTGCTATAGGGGCTCAGTTTGATATTCCAAATGAAATTCACAAAGTAGAGGCATGTCAATATGTAAAGATAGTCGTCAGACCTTCTGTTCTTGATAATAATGTGAGTTGGCAGGTTTTTGACAGTGATGAGCAAATTGTGAATTTTTTAATTGTTGAAGTTGAGTTTGTAGATGGAAACCAGCAGAAATGGCAGCAACAGTATGACAATCAGATTGTGCAGTTGAGGACTAACTAGCTGCCAAGGGGATTGGTGACTTTGGAATTTCCATTCAATTTAGATGACCAAATGAGGAGAGACAAGTGCATCCTGACTGTTAAAGAGGAACACTATGAAGCAATCGAAATCTTCAAAGGTAAGCTTCTCAAGCTGGGAAAGGTATGTAATAAAGAGGAACAACAAGAGTTTATTCTATTATGTCAAAAATTTAGTGATATCTTTGCTTGGGAGTATAAGGATTTGAAGGGGTTTGACCCAGAATTAGCCTAGCATACTATTGAATTAGAGCCTACTGCAAAACCAGTCAGGTAGAAACATAGGCCTCTCAATCCCAAATTAGAACACCTTATGAAAGCCGAACTGAATAAATTAGTTGAAAGTGGTATCATTTTTCCCATCAAACATACCTCTTGGGTCTCAAACCTAGTTCCAGTTAGGAAGAAAAGTGGGGAGATCAAATTATGCATTGATTTTCGAGATTTAAATAGAGCATCACTGAAAGACCACTACCCACTCCCTTCCATGGAGCAAATTTTACAGGTGGTTTTGGGTTTTGACATATTTTCTTTGCTAGATGGTTATTCAGGTTACAACTAGATTCTGGTTAAGCAGCAGGATCAATTCAAAACAACATTCACAACTAAGTGGGGCATGATGGCCTACAAAAGGATTCCTTTCGGCTTATCCAACACTAGAGCAAATTTTTAGCGAGCGATGGATATGGCCTTTCATGGCCTCATGAACAAGATCGATCTGGACTATTTAGATGATATTACTATTTTTTCCAGAAATGCTAATGAACATCTTGATCATTTAGAACAGATTTTTCAGAGATGCTGGGAATTTAGAGTGTCTCTTAATCCGAAGAAGTGTATTTTTTCTATACATGAAGGTAAACTCCTTGGACACATTGTTTCAAAGCAGGGCATTTCCATAGATTCTGAAAGGATTTTTGTAATTCTCGAATTGCCACTGCCAGCTCACAAGAAAGGATTACAAAGCTTTCTTGGAAGAATAAATTTCGTGAGGAGGTTCATATCAAATATAGCAGCTTTGCTGCAACCTCTCACTCTTATGCTAAAAAATAATATACCTTTTTCCTGGACCAAGGAAGGTAAAAGGAGCTTTGATCAGATCAAAGAAGCTCTCGTAGCTACCCCTACTCTCATTAATCCAAAGTACAACAAAGATTTCATCCTTTATGCGTTTGGAGGAGTTGATACTATTTCTGCTATGCTTTGCCAACAAAACGATGAAGGTTTGGAGCAACCAGTGGCCTTTTTCAGCCAAGCACTTCATGATTATGAGGTAAAGTATTCCTTTGTTGAGAAGCATGTGTTTGTTGTTGTAAGAAGTTTTAAAAAATTCAGACATATGCTATCGAACAACAAGATTCATTTGCTAGTTGCGCATTCAACGGTTAAAGATTTCTTGCTGAATCGCAAAATTAATGATAAGCGTGTTGGTTGGATAACCAAGGTAATGGAGTTTGACATAGATATTAAGATAACCAAGCTCGTCAGAGGTAAGGGTTTGCGTGAACAAATTACAGAAAAAATGATGGGCAACAACCTAGAGGAGACTGAAAAGGTTGGCATAGTGCTAAACAATGATGATGCAGTTGTTGTTCCAATTCCTGTTGCTACCTGGGTATAACAAATGATGCTTTATTTGCAAACTGGTGAATGTCTCGAAGGTCTAGATAGAACAAAAAAGGAGGTATTATAGATTACAGTCTATTCCTTTTGCAATTATTGATGGCATTTTGTATAGAAGATATTTTCAAGGTGTTTTGTTATGATGCATTGAACCTGACCGAGTTGATAAGCTTTTAGCAGAATTTCATGATGGGCCTTTAGGAGGCCACTTTGTTGCCAGAACAATAGCCCTAAAAATTATGTGGGCTGGTTATTATTGGCCAAGTTTGTTCAAGGATGCCATTGCTTGGGTCCGAAAAATGTGCTCTATTTTCAGGAAAAAAGAAGCTTGCAGCTTTACCTTTGCATCCAATTCAAGTGGAGCAGCCCTTTGCTAAGTGGGGCTTAGATTTCATAGGGCCAATCAACCTACCTTCAAGAGTGGGTCATAAGTGGATACTGAGCGCCACAAATTATTTTACTAAATGGACCGAGGCGGTTGCTTTAAAGGAAGAAAATGAGACTTATGTGCTTAATTTTTATCAAGATTTAGTGTCAAGATTTGATACTCCAGATTCTATAATTTCTGACAATGGTTTGGCCTTCAGTGGTTTAAGAATTTTTGATTGGTCAGTTAGAAATAATATTTATTTGAATACATCTTCTAACTATTATCCGCAGGGAAACGAACAGGCATAATCTACAAATAAGAATCTAATCCGGATAATCAAGAAGACTGTCGAGGACAATCAACACACATGGAATGAAAAGCTTAAGTTAGCCCTTTGGGCTGACAAAGTGACACCTAAAGGGGCCACTGGTTGTTCTCCTTATGTACTTGCTTATGGTAAAGAAGCTAAGTTACCCATTTCTATTGAGTTGCTGAATTTAAGTTATGTGAAAGAGCTAGAATTACTGAATGAGTAGCCTCTTGAAGTGTGGTTTGCACAACTGGTAGAGATTGAGGAAACTAGGAGAGAAGCTTTAAAACAACTTGAAATACATTGAGCTCAGATGAAGAGCTCTTTTGATAAGAAGGCAAGACCACGAGATTTTATCATCGGTGATCTAGTCTTCAAGTGGAATGAATAGAAGAGCAAACCTAGATGACATTCCAAGTTCGATGCAATTTGGGACGGACCTTATGTAATCACGGAGTGCAAGGGGCACAATGCTTTCTAGCTTTCAAAGTTGATTGGAGAGGTGTTGTCTATCCCAGTTAACGAGATCCACCTCAAAAATTGCCTCTAAGATAAGTTCTATCTTGTAAATAATAGAGTAGTTGTTACAAATAAGTGTGTTACACACATTTCTTTTTAGTAGTTTTTCTTTCCCTAAGCACTGCTATGTATTGTTCTATTGGCCATTAGGGCCTGTTAGTTTGCTTTCAGCTTTGTTTGTTTTGTTTTGCTGCTATTTTTGGAGTTCCTGTTTCAGTTTACTGAGTTCATGAAGGGGTAGTTTTGACTCCGCACCCAATGGAGTTTTAAAAGGCAACTGATCTATGCTTAGCTGGCAAGCATCTAGCAGAAATCACCAAAATGTTACCAATATTTCGCTACATCTCAAATGGTGGAGCTGATTTAAATGCCGTTATATTTAAAAGTGAAACACAATTATTTTTGCATATGCTTGAGTGCTATTTTGCTCTTTGTTTAGTTCATTAAGTGACAGTTATGCTTTGCAAAGAAGGATCAAAGTTTCAGAACTTGTTATTCAGTATTTTACATTCGAATGAAGTACAAGACAGAGCATTAAACAATAAATCTTTTCAAATTGTTTCATTCATTTCATAAAGTGATTCATATTTACAACATTTCATTTGATTGCGAGAATACAAATGCTAATACAAATTTGCATTAAGATGCATTTTTTCTTTTCCAAATGAAAAGTAGAAAGGATAAAATTAAATATCCACACAAGCCATGGATGTGACTGTTATAGTGCATCACAAGCAACACACTACACTATGGAAGATGCATAAGGGAAAAATCGCATAAGTATAAACATAATCATCATTTCCTGATTGGTTGATGACCGACGCAGAAGTGGTGCACCATTTGTCTTTCTTCGAGCTCCGTTGACCTGTAGGAAGAATGAGAGAGATTTCAGAGGCTCTGACTATGAATATATCTATATGAACCATCAATGATAATATAATGTGCTATTGATCATGCATTAAAACAATCAAATAAAGTGCAGAGATATGAGCTGAAGGAGAAGCATCAGCATAAACATGATTTGTTGTTTTTTATGCTAACACTGTTTGTTTCCTTTTGCAGGTATAGGTAAAGCCATGTAGTTGTTTATTTTCGAAGACCAAGCATGTGGGAAAAAAATAGGCTCCCACAAGGGTAGAGCCCGACATGCTGCCCTTATATGTTAGAAGAGGGCTGAGAGAGTAATCACAATCATCATAGTCATCAAGAAAAGAAGTGCAACTGAGAGGGTAAAACAAGTTATCCATCAAGCCATTAAATCAACTGTGCATTCATAACAATCAGGTAAATGAGTTTCTAAAAGCTATAGGTGAACAGTGGGTTTAATCCGCTTAATCAAATCAACATATAGAAGTAAAAACTTGCAAAAGAACTCCAATCAGACAACTTTTTCTAGTAAAAGCTATCATTCTATCATGCTTTCAAGTTGATGTTTCGAATACTGTTTTGCTGTTTTTAAGACTGTTCGCCTTGAAGTGCTATTTCATATTTTCTGTTTTGGAGTAGCAGTGTCCTATCTTTTAACAACGATAGTAAACAGTGCAAGTTATGGGGTTATGTCAAGAACAAGTAAATTCATGAAGAGTTTGTTGCCAAAATAAATAGAACAGAAAATGCATGAAGAGTGCCAGATAGGAAACAGTGATTGTATCCAATTAATGCATAGCAGTTCAATCATTTATTAAGTGGTGAAGTAATCAACTTGCTTGTAGGAGAAAAGTATAGTGATCAGCTATGTTAGACAAATTTCTTTGATTGACAATGGGGGTGATTAGCCTAATAGTACACTACTTTAAGTATCATCTCCTCAGTTATCATGTGTTCCAAATGGTGGTGCAGTAGGTTAAGTTTTTGTTTTTGGAATGGGAAGAAGTTAAAAAAGAGATGGCATGAATGAGGATGTGGTGTATTTGTGATGGCTATGACTATGAATGCATAGGAAACTAAAGCAAACGACTAGTCTACAGACTCGATCAAAGAGATTTCTATGAGTATAGACTAATTCAAAACAACATGGGAATGACACTTTAAAAATGCAAGCAAGTAACCGCTATTTGGAGGAGGTTTCTACTTAAATGCAGAATGTAGTCAGAAGGTGTAATCTCAGTCAAAAAATTTACATGAAGGTTTCAGTTAAAGCTATACATATTTTCATCTAGTATAGTTACCCACATGGTTATTTTTATGGAGCGGCAAGATATGTTCTTCCTGAAACTCATATACCTATGTGAGGGTTATCAACAATGAAATTTGAAAATGCAGGAAGCTCATTTGAAGGTTTCAGTATAAAATGTATTTTCTTCATATTTGACAAGTACCCATTTCAGGGTTTTGAGAAAAACACAAAAATACTAAATGCCCACATACAATTTTTTGCTCAAAAGCAGATTTTATTCATATACAGAGATACCCACATGGGGTTTTCACATGGAATGCAGATTTACCATCATTTTGCAGTTCACCCATATGGGGGTTTTGAAACAAAGCAAAAAATAGTGTAGTTTCCGGAATACCCACATGGGTTTCTGCATTTTAAAAAATTAGAAATGCCTAATAATCCATGGGTCGAGCCCAATATGAGTTTCAATTACTCTTTTAGGAAGAATGAGGGGAGCTTTTCAAGTTTTACTTCATGGAGGATCGAAATCTGAGTACAAGGAGCCAGGAAAACAAGTTTATAAATGCAAATTTCTTCATAAAATTATTATTAAAAGAATGACCATGGCGTGGCCAGTCAATAGGCCTACAATTGTTTAAAAGATAACAACCATTTTCTGCAGAAATAAAGCTCTTAAGCTTTAGTTTGAGAGAGAAAATACAGAGGATCAACTAGAATGGGGAGTTTTTCTTGTGTTCGCTATTCAGAAAATCACAGGCCATGCCCAGCTCATTGGAGCCCATAAAGCTAAGGGTTGAGCCCTCTCATGGCACCCAAGGTAATGACAAGGTAAGCACAGTGGGAAAATACAAAGAAAATCAAAGAGGAATGGAGGAGAGGCCGCGGCCTTATGGCATTTTTTCTTACTTTCCAAAACAATGGAGAAGCCGTCAAATACAAGAAAGACCAACTTACCATGTAGTCTCATATAAAGGTCGACCAAAATGGAGGAGAATTGTGAAGTTCAAAGCATTCCAAGTTGTAGAATCTTAGCTCATGCATGGCGGCCCTCCTCCCAGGCAGAACTCTTCAAAAGTTGAAAGTGAGAAATTAGAGAGATGTAGGGTTTGCTTTCTTTTGTTCTAAGTTTCCCTAATTTGACTCATAGAGAGGATTGGATAGCTTGGAGGATAGAAACTTAGGTAAATATTTTGGTGGCTATGGTTAATGCCTTAGGTCGAGCCTTTTGGAGGATTTACAAGACTTCATAGATTTAGTTGTTAATAATTTAGGGGCTTATTTATATCTTAAGGCATTTGTTTCCTAGAAATTAATAATTGTAATATGCCTTAGGATTAAGGTTTAAGATCTAAGTTTATTTTATTTTAATTGTTTTTTGAGAAAACAATTAAATATGTAAAGAGATTATTGTTATTTTTATGATTTTTATGAAAAAAATCAAAGCTTTGTAAAGGAGATATAAGGGCTTATGTGCAAGGTTAATTATTTTTAATCTATAATTGTAAAGGGAATAATAGACAAACTGCATCATGTAAAGCAGAAGCAAATAAATTATTTATAAATTCCTTTATTTTTTTTGCTATTTTTAGCAGTTAAGGTTGACTTTTCTCCTTGGTTGGAATTGGGTTTTCGTTTGGAGAGATAAGGTGTTTTTCTTGCTTTAAAAGCAATTTTTTGCCTTTTTTAGAGGCTTGATAGTTGATGCATGCAAAAAGTGTGACTTTCCACTTTTATGCCAACTTGTTGCATTGTTTTTGGGCCCTTTTCCTTGAGCTTTTTTCAAGAGCTCGGATTAGGGTATGAAACAGATATCTTTGGGGAAATTTTAGGGTTTTTGGAGTTTAGTCTGTTTTAGCTCTTACACATTTTTGAGCTGAAACTATTTTTGTACTCAGAGGGATTGTTTTGGCATACTCCTACAATGAATAGAACAAAATTCCTACCTATCATATTTTTGTGTCCATTTACAGTTCAGTTGATGTTACTCTTGTGATTTTAGTTTGAGATCCTTGTTATGTCCTAGGCTATAGTTTGATGTAGAAAAGTGCAAAAATATAGGTTGCATGTTGTGTTTTGAATAAACCTTCATGCAAAGTACTTATGTAAATTTGTTTTTTTTGAGAGGTTGTGATATCTTTGTTAGTTTTCTGAGCACTATTTGTGAGGAAAATCTGGAATAGTTAGTGGTTCATCATTCAATATTAAAGGTCATTTCAAAGTCATTAAATTTACGTTTTATTTTTATCTCTATCTCTTTTCCAAGAAGATTTTTGAATAGGATCATTATACGGAGAACCATCTCGCTTTGGAGATTCTCTTTCCTTATAGACCACCCACATTTGGAAAGAGTTTCAATGTTGCAAAAAATAGTCTGATTTGTACAAATCTGACGGTGTGCATATCTGATTGCTAACATTAACCAAGCACAAACTTGCAAAACAAATCCCTATCTTACAACACATACACAAAGAGTAGAGTAAATAAGAAACTTACCTTTCCTAACCTATGCATCTTGGCGTCAATTTCCATAAGCAAGGACTCCTTCCTTCTTCCAACTCTCTCTCCTCTTCTTTATATGCATAAATCATTCTCTAAAAGGAGAACTGGGTAACAAAACCTCCTTCCTTCATAACCAAAATATAAAGAAGCTTGAAATTGAAAATAATGGATGCGGAGGTGACACTTGTCACATTTCCATCCACTTCTCCATAACGTCTTTTCCTTAATAAAGAGGGGACAAACACTAGGATAGCCCATCCCTTCTCAATTCCTCACTCATATAAATGAGGTATAGGGGTGAGGTTGGTACCTTCAATCTTGTTGGAAGGATAAGGAGTTTGTCATTGATGCATTTGTTGGAAACATGAGCACAAGGGATACATAAATTACATTACAATGTTGTCATTGATACCAACATTGTATTCCGATATGAATACCATTATGCATATCAGTTTGTATAGTTTGAGCATGTTAGAGGATGATTATCAAGTGCAATTTTGTAAGAAGGTTTTCTCTGGTGAAGGTAGTTGATATGGAAATTGACTAAGTATCAATAAAGGTAATTTTGTGTACAAGACATTCAGTTATTGGGTCCGCATTGGTCCATTGTGTAAGATATTGCTCTGTCATTTTGATACAATCTTCTTGGTTGTTAGAGGAGCTTATATCCATATTTTCATATTGTTTTGGTGTTTGGTGTAGAAGTTATGAGTGATAGAAGTTCGGTCTAGAAATAGTAGAGGTTTCCAGTTTGATGTACATGTTTTGGTGAATCCACACTTCTCCTTGGATTGGAATATAGCTTTGCAGATTTGTGGGAATGTTGATAGGTGTCAATGGTGCCTTTATTCCAAGTGGCATAGATTTTGGAGGTTCACGTGTCTATTTGTGGCTGTACAATTGGAAAATTTTGATATTAGGTCATTACCAGTTCTAACCTAATAAGTTATATGTATTGTGGAGTTTGAATAAGTATTGATTTATTATGTGGGAGCTATTATGGGTCCATGCTAGCCTATTTTGTTATGATTTTTGGATCTTGGCGCAAAGTGTGTATGTATGTATGTTGAGCCAACAAGGTATAATTTGTTTCAAGTATGTACACTTGATTTTTTCATTGATGTCAATAATCTTGTGTTGTCATTGGTGTCAATTGTATGAGCAAGAGATTATTGTGAGAGTGTGATAAGTTGGTATTAAGTTGTTATTGTCTTTGATGATGCTTTGATTAGTTGCATTATGTTGTCATTAGTAAGCTACAGGTGTCAACCTCTAGTTTTTATTTAATAAGATTTTTTCTATGGATGTATGGTTGAGTTTCTATGTTGCAATAGGCTTGGTGGTGATGAGGAAATGTTGAAGATGTGTCTCTAGTCCTTGGTTTCCAAGTGCTTTTGAGAAAATTGGAATAAAAGATGAAACAATGTGTTGTAGTGGTGTTTTGTGTTGCAAAGTAGTGTTATGGTTTGGATTCACATTTATTCTATGTTTAAGATCTACTTGTGTAGTTTGGATGTGCTGATCAAAGGTGTTCAAAGGTGTTGCATCCAAAATTTGGTATGTTGGATCATTGTGCAAAGGAAGGTGTGTTTACTAGTGTGTGAACTGTGTATTGTAGAGGTGTCTAGGAGAAATATTTTTGCTCCACATTTCTCTATAGAGTGGTTTCAAGTCCTACGAATATAGAAGTATGCCTATAGTGTTTGTATTAATGATATCAAATTTCCACAATCCATATTGTATATTGCTCAAATATTTTTGGATTTGATTGTGTATCAATTTTTTGCATCAACATTTCAGATCACACTTTGTGATCCATCATCAGGATGAAAAGAAAAGAGAATAAGGAGAAAAATAGATAGTTTTATACCAAGAACCACTTTAATAGACCAATGAAGGGAAAGAATGCTGTACTTAGGCTGAGAAGACAGGAAAATTAAAATAAAAAAGAAGGAAAAAATAAAATTAAAGATCAAGGAGTTAAAACACTCTAATAAAACCAAAAGCAAAAAAAGAAAAATGAGGAGATAGCAATAAACAAAAGAAGAAGAAAGAAAAACTTACAAAAAAAAATGACTTAAATGAAACCTAAAAGTAAAATAAAGGTGACAAATGAGAAGAACCACCAAATAAACATAAGAACAATTGAAGAAAAAGCACCAAGCTTCTAAAAAATAGAGAGAAAGATGAATAGAAAAAAAACTTGAAAGCCTCAAGGATGAAGGGACAATAAGCAAGGAGAATATCAAAATAGAAAGAAAGAAACTAAAGACCATGCCAAGGCCACCTTAGAAATTAAACCAAGAAAAATTATAGATGACTAAAAAACTAAATCAAGAAAACTCAAAAATAATAAAATAAGAAAACTAAGAAAATAAACAAAATGCCAAAATGTAAAAAAAGAAGAACAAGGGGAATGAGAAGAGAACAAAACCTTAAAGAAAATATGAAAATGCAATGAAAGAACTACTAAAAAATATCAAGGTGTTTGTATCTTTCATCAGATTAAGTTGTTTGTGGTTTGGTGCTTTGGAAGCTGGTTTCGTGTGTTGTAGTGTATGACAAAATTATTTGAGTCTACTAGGTGTGTACATTCTTTAGGTGAAAGAAGTTGTGAAGGAATTTCTTGGATTTTAGGGTGTTTGTGGAATATTCTGGATTGTGTTAGAGTATGATGTGTTGTCCATGAGTCATCTTTGGATTTGAGGAAGCATGTACTTAAATGTTTGATGGTTTTAACATAGGTTCGACTGACCTTGAGTGTTTACTCTAATTGCAATGTTTCTCTAGTGTTTTTGAAAGCATGGAATGACATGTATGAGTGGATTTAGGTCCTAGCTAAGGTGTGTGGTGGGTTTCCTTCATTCCTTTGCATCATGGGAATGTTTTGGTGCCAACCTAATTTGAATTTGCATGGTTGAGGTGCATAGCCAACCTTGGAGAGTGTTTTCAAGGTTGAGGATGGTATAAATAAGTGTTGAGTTGTTGAGGGATGTGAATATAGATGTGTGTGATGTGAATGATGTGAATTAAAAATTAGTAGAGTTTGAATTTGTGAAGTGCATTGCAATCTTTCATGTGTTAGATTATTGGATGTAGTGAGTAGAAGGTGTCTATAATTCTTTAGTAAGATTGCAAAGGTGTTGGTGATGTTGTGGTGGATTTTTTTGTTGCATTGAGATTATTTTCTAATTGTGACACTCTTAACTATCTTCTTTTCTATTTTTATAGTGAGCCTTTAGCAGCGAGGCTTTATTTCTTTTGAGTAGTGAGCCCTTTGACAGTGAGCCCTTTATAATCGATGTTGATATTACTTTATATTGTGAGCTAATCCTCACCATGGTTTTTCCCATCTTGGGTTTCCCATGTAAATCTGGTGTTTCATTGTGCATGGTGTTGATTTGGTTCTATTTCTATTATTTTCTTTCATGATAAATCACTCTAACATATTAAGGGTTAATTGGATAAATGTGGATCTGAATGTTTGTGAGGGTTTTGAAGTTTTAAGGAACAACTAATTCACCCCCTCTCTTAGTTGTCTTGTGCATTCAACAATTGGTATCAGAGTAAGGTTCCTTGGAAGAAATCTTAACAACTTGAATTAGATCTGGGATGGCACACAAGAAAGATGTTCCCCTATTTGATGGATCAGACTATGCTTTCTAGAAGACAAGGATGCAAGGTTATCTGGTTTCTCTTGGATTTGAAATCAGGAAGTCTATTGAGACTGGATATGCTATACTTGCGAATGGTTCGAGTACTACTAATGAGATCAAGGCCTATGAAAAAACTGGTAAATAAACGTATGCTCTCTTAAGTGGTCTTGCTAATTCTGAATTTGTGAAAGTTATGAATCTAAAAACTTCTAGAGAAATTTGGGTAAAGTTAGAAATCATTTATGAAGGAGATGATAAGGTCAAGCAAGATAATATGCAAAATCTGAAGATCATGTTTGAAACCCTACAAATGTATGAAGATGGAAACATCACAAGCTACTTGTAGAAGGTGGATGAAGTTGTCAATGGCATCAAAGGTCTTGGTGGAGAACTAAAAGAAGAAGTGATAAAGAAGGTACTTAGAACTCTTCCTAAAGCTTATGTCATAAAGTTTCTGCTATTGAAGAATTACAAAATTTAAATCAATATGCTAGGGATCAATTTTATGGTTCTTTAACTACTTTTGAAATTATAGAATTTGGTAAAAGTAGTGAAAAAGTTGAAACTGATTTTAAGGCTAGAAAATCAAAGAAGACTATGGAATCAAATTAGGAGGATCTTGATCATGTAGAAGCTAACTTTGTGAGAAGAATGAAACAGGGTACTGGAAATTACAAAGGTAAGATTCCTTTCAAATGTTTCAATTGTGGAAAGATAGGCCATTATGATTCAAGATGTCCAAATAGAGCTTTGAATGACTAGAATAGGGAGATCAAAGGTAAGATGATTAAGAAAATTTATTATGTTAGAGAAGATGAAAGTATATCTGATGATGAATCTGATTATGGAGATGATGAGGATGGTGAATGATTGTTCATGGCTTTAAAATATGAAAGTAATTATTCTAACTCTAAGAGATGTGTGAAGGAAAGTGCTTTGGAAGCAAGTACTAATACTGAAGGCACCTTGGTATCTAATTTTCATGCTAGAAAAGAGAAGAACTACTAGATTATTGATAGTGGATGCTCTAACCATATGACTGGTGATAAGAGTAAGTTTGTTAAACTTGAAAAATATGAAGGAGGACATGTTAGGTTTGGTGATGATACATCTAGTTAAATATGTGGAAAAGGTTCAATTAGTTTTTATCGCAAGCATAATACTAATGATGTTCTTTATGTTAAGGGTTTAAGACATAACCTCTTGAGTGTTGGACAAATGTGTAGAAAAGGATGAAATATTATGTTTTAGGATGATGGATGTGCTATCAAAAAAGGTTCTAAAGTTGTGATTTTTATTGGAAGAAATACAAATGAAAATGTCTATCAGCTCAACGGTGTTGATGGTTATTATTTCATGACTCAGATCAATGAGAGTTGGCAATGGTATAGAAGAATGTTTCACATCAATTTTGATAGCATAGTGAGAATAAGCTCAGTTCAAGCTATGAGAGATCTTCCAAATCTTCTACCAAATTGTTGGAATTGTTGCATATAGATCTTTGTGGTCCTACCAAAGTAATAAGTCTTTAAAGTGACATGTATTTCATAGTATTGATTAATGATTATTCTAGAATGACATGGGTTACTTTTCTCAAAGAAAATTTAAAAGCCCTAGATAAGTTTAAAGAATTCAAAGTTATAGTTGAAAATGAAATGGATATGAAAATCAAATGTTTGAGGTCTGATAGAGGTGGAGAGTTCACCTCCAATGAGTTTTAAATATTTTGTGAGAATTAGGGAGTAAAGAGGCATTTAATTTCCCCTAGGACTCCTCAACAGAATGGAGTGGTTGAAATAAAGAATAGGGCAGTTCAAGAAACTATACGTAAAATGATGAAAGATGAAAATATACTAGAAATCTACTAAAGAGAATTAATTTATAATATTATTTATATTCTTAACAAAGTGAAAATAAAAGAAAACAACACAAAGACACCTTTTGAGCTATGGTATGGAAGGATTCCTACTGTTAAATACTTCAGAGTGTTTGGAAGCAAATTATATATCAGAAGAGATGAAGAAAACTTAGGAAAGTTTGATGCAAGGTTTGATGAAGGTATCTTCCTTGGATATTCTTCTAAGAGAAAAACCTACCGATGCTACAAAAAGAGGCTAAGAAATATTGTTGAGAGTGCAAGTGTCAATTTTGATGAAGAACTACAAAATAATTTAGTTGTGATAGATGGATATGAATCAGACGATTCTTCTTACAGAGAAGAAGAAAAAGATAAAGAAAAAGAAGTGCAATTTTCAGAGGAAGAAGCTCTAGAAAAGATTCCTAAAACTCCTAAGTACATGTAGAAGAATAATTCTGAAGAAAAAATCATTGGTGATAAGAGCAAAGGTATACAGACAAGAAGGATTTTTTTTGGAGAATAGGTAAATCTATACTTACTTTTTAAAGTTGAACCCAAAAAAGTGACAAAGAATGTGAGGATGAGTATTGGATCAAGGCTATGGAAGAAGAACCAATGTAGATTGAGAAAAATCAGACTTGGGAACCTATCCCAAGACCAACAAACAAGAATGTGATTGGAAATAAGTGGGTATTCTAGAACAAACTGAATGAGAGTGGATAAGTGGTACGAAACAAGTCAAGGCTTGTGTGTAAAGGCTACTCACAAGTAGAAGGAATAGACTTTGAGGAAACATTTTATCTAGTGGCATGAATGTAAGCTATTAGGATGTTTTTAGTTTTTGTAGCAAATATGGATTTCAAAGTACATCAAATGGATGTGAAGTATACTTTCTTGAATGGTGAATTAGAAGAAGTATACATAGAACAACCAAACAGATTTCAGTTATCAGATAAACTGGATATAGTTTGCATATTGAAGACAAAATTATATGGGTCGAAGCAAGCTCCTAGAGCTTGGTATGCAAGTTTGGACATGTAATTGTTACAAGTAGGATTAATAAAAGTACCACAAATAGCAATCTTTACTTCAAAGTTGAAAAACATCAAATCTTGATTGTGGGTGTGTATGTTGATTACATAATTTTTGGAGGAAATGAAGCTATTTATAAGAAATTTGTAGAAGAGATGTAGAAATAATTTGAAATGTCAATATTTGGTCAAATTAATTTCTTCCTTGGGATACAAACAAATTAGATAGATAAGGGTATTTTCATTCCACAATTAAAGTATGACAAGGAAATGTTGAAGAAGTTTGGAATGGAAGATTCTAAACTAGTATTTGTACCCCTATGGTTACTGGTTGCAAGATGAGAAAGAATGATGAATCTACTAAGGTTGATTAGAGCAAGTGTAAATCAATGATTGAAGGAATGCTATATCTAATTTCTACTAGACCAGATATCATGCATGCAGTTTGTCTTGTGTCTAGATTTCAAGAAGATCCTAGAGAGTCCCATGTTGCAGCAGCAAAGAGGATATTTAGATATTTGAAGGGCACTCTAGATCATGACTTATGGTATCCAAAAGATACTAACTTTATTCTAAGTGCTTACATAAATGCAGATTGGGTTGATTGTGTAGATGACAGGAAAAGTACAACTGGTGATGCATTCTTTCTTGGATGCAGATTAGTGTCATGGCTAAGCAAGAAACAAGATTTAGTGTCTTTATCTACTGCAGAGGCAAAATATTGCAACAACATCTTGTTGCACACAATTTTTGTGGATGAGGAAAACATTGAAGAATATCAGAGTAGTATATGATGAACCAATTTATATCTTTTATGATAATACAAGTGCTATCAATATATCAAAGAATTTGGTAATGAATTCAAGGACAAAGAATATCTCAATCTGTATCACTTTTTGAGAGAGAAGGTTGTAGAGAATGAAGTGAAGCTTTCATATATACCTATTTTGAGAGAGAAGGTTGTAGAGAATGAAGTGAAGCTTTCATATATACCTACAGAGGATTTGGTTGCTAACATATTCACTAAGGCTCTTCCTAAGGATACTTTTGAGTATCTCCAAGAGAAGTTGGGGGTTATTTCCAATCCTTCTTTGAACTAGATGCACAAGGAGATGCGCCAGTCTAGTGGATCTCAAGATTCATTCCTTGGTTTAGACTGATGTTAGTAGCTACCTCTCAAAGGGAGTAGGTAGTGGAATTATTGGTTGTTGTATTCAAGATGAGTGAGAGTTGTCTTGTGCAGTGGTTGTTGATTGATGCAATTTGGTGCATGCTACTAAGGGGGGGTATGCAGAGAAGAAAAGGAAAGGAAGTTGTAGAGAATTAGTAAATAGTATGATTAATGTCAAAGGGGGAGAATGAGAGATGTAATTATTTTTCCCTTTGCCATTGATGCCAAAGGGGGAGAGAGTAATGTGAAAAATGTTTAGTTGAGAAAAGGGGAGAGAATGAAAAATAAACGTGTTAGTTATCAAAGGGAGAGATAAAGTAATGAGTTAGTTGTGTAAGAGGGAGAGAAGAGAAGAAGAGTTGGTATAGAGCAAGAGTATTGATGATCAGAGCTATTATGTTTGTTGTTGATGGTTTTTCACATCATGTGTTTCCATCAATGATAAAGGGGGAGATTTTGTAAGTATGTGGAGATATGACAATTTATAGATGTCACATCACAACACATATGCCAATAGTTATAATCATGCAAAATGCCTCAAATAAATTTCTTAAATGCATGATTTCAACCCCTAAAGCCAAATAAAAGTCTCATAAAGAAAGAAAAAGTAAATAAAATTAGAATTGAAAGAAGAATAAATGCAAAAATTTAATTAAAACCAAAACTAAACAAGTCTATGAGACAAAATAGATCATTACAAATCTCAAATGGCTAACTAGCCCAATAAATTCAAAGAAAAGTTTAACATTTTTGACGTAAAATATAAATAGAAATAGAGTACACTTGAAATAATTTGCACATTACATCCACTATGTGACTTGTCTAAGCCACACGAGGGGATGAGAGAATGGTGGTCTCAAATAACTAGATATAATAGCATGCATGGTGGTATCTTACCACATATATGTATGAAGTATCATGATGCTCAATAATCCATATCACTAAAGTATCCAATATTTGTATTTATAAGTGATCTGATGTTATGATCTAGGATTATTGCACATGAATAATAAATTTTACACCGATTAAATTGAAGGTCTTTAAAAAATAATTACATAATTGAAATTCTTAAAATAACATATCAATAATAAAGTGATAAGCAAAATAAGAGAGAAAGAAGAGAGAAATAAGAGAGGAGACAAGAAACAACAAGTTGATAACAAATTTCAACAAACAACTAAGTCTTCAAGTCCCTCTCCAACAGAGTGACCAATCCTTGATTATGCTCTAGAAAATAGTTTACAAGGCTCTTTAACTATTACAAGTCTCCTCCTAATTTTTCAAGAGTTACAAAGTTCCTCTCCTTCAAGTGCAGAAAAATAACACTTCTTGAAGCACAAAGTTGAACACATAAACTCACCAAGAAATATCTCTCACAAAAATCATCACCTGCTTACAATATAATTTTCTCAATCAAAAATAACTTACCAAACCTTAGGCTATTCCCCCCTTTTTATACATAAATTTACCTAATATGATTCATAACCATATGATTTTACAATCTCCTATTAACAGTAATAAATCTTTCACAATCCCCCTTAAAATAAGATTTAAATCCTAAAAACCCCTAAAAGTCCTCTTAAATCTATTCAAAATAATTCTCACCCCTTTTAATTAATGGCTCTTATAATTTTTAACCTTACAAAATAATCCTTTTAATAATCTTCAAAGATTATTTTAAGCCCCTTTTATTTCTCCATGAATTCGGGCTTGATTAATTTAAGAGATTAACATTTTAAATATAGGGAGTTGATATATATTACTTATAGGAGATCCGACCTTTAATTATTGTTTAAAATAATTCCGTTGCCTTTAAATCCCACAAAATCCGCTTGGAATCCCACAAAATGACTTTTATGAGGTTAATAAATAAAACCGCCACCACTTTATATCTCAAAAATAATGCATGGTGTAATGGTGGTGTGTGAATTTAGTGAGGGGGAGGTCACCAGTTCAAACCTCCTTAATAATTTTTGAACCATCAAACATGTAGGCATGCAACATGGGTGCCAAGTGGCACCTTCCTATTAGCCACATGTCAAAACATGATTGATCCACATTTTTTTCCTTGTCACCTGCTCTTGCCACATCAGCATGCTAACGTCATCATTGTACTGCTAAATCAACATGGTCAATTTTCAACTTTGACTGGCCATATATTTTGTATACGAGCTCCATTTGACCCCATTCAAGTTGCATTGGATTCATTTTTTTGAGCATTTTGACATGGTGCTAAATTTTGGAGCATATGGAACAATTCAATTTTTGATGAAAAGTATCCACTTGGACCAGTCCTCCCCACTGGAGAGCTTTTGGACCTCCAAAAGTTACATTTATTCAGAATTTAAGTGAGGGCATGGCCTCCCCACTTGTCCTGTATCATTTATCCATCTGTATACCTAGCTCATTACTGCAAACAGGACTGCAATCATATTGTTGAACATATACATCATTTTATCACTTCCATAAGCATCTACATTAACTTTTACAATCATTAACCAATATCCAATGAGTAATATCAAGCTAAATAATAATGCAGATACAAAAGTGAATGAATCAAAAACATGTCTATCTTCAACAACAGGAACATTTTTACCCAAGGGAACCTCCAAATTCCCAACCATAAGTTTAGGACTTGGATCATCAATGCTTTCATTTAATGTGTCCTCATGTTGTACTATTGGTGTATCCTACAAAATATGATCATGATTAGCCTTTATTACCTCAAGTTCATGTCTAGAACCACCTGAATTAATTGACAAGAGACAAATCTTTACTTGCATTAATCACCCTTCTCAACTTCCCTATGTTTGCAAAAGATTTACTAGTCTTGATCTTGTGAGAATGTACAATATACTTGAGGCCATCTTTAAATAGATGATAATGATTAAGTTCCCTATAGAAAATAGCTTTTCGATCATACAAATACAAGCTTCCCAACACTATCCCACATGCATCTAGTGGAGCCATATCAAACTGCACCTCATCAACATACTTACTTGTGATTGCGAATCTTAAAGTACATTTCCTTGTTACTTGCAATTCATTGTTTTCGCAAACCCAACCTAGTGGATAAGGTCTTTGATGCAATATAGTTTTCAATCCAAAATTCCTTACAACATCTTTTGAGATTAAGTTAATTTGAGATCCACTATCTATGAGTGTATCAATTTTAGTGTGCTTAGCAACAACCCTTATATGTAACAACTCATTTCTTTTCCTATCTTTAGGGAAATCATAAACTTGACAAGTAGAAGCAAAACTAGCAATAGAAACATTGGAAATAGAAGCCTTACCTTTTAATACCATAGCTATTATCTTAGTTTCTTTAGACTATGAACCAAGAACCATAACAAAATTTGTGGCCTCCTTCTTACCTTTCTATTTATGAACCCATTTCGGCTTCAATTTTGGATGCAATTGCTAGCAGTGATCTTCATCATGACCTTTCCTATCATAATAAGAGCATGCGAGCTTATCATCCTTATTCTTAATGGTAGCTATCTTCTTCCCCTTTCTTGTATCTTTATATTTACCTTCAGAATTAGATGGATTCTTGTCAGACTTTTCCATGAATGTACTCTTACCTCTTGACTCTAGGTGTGTGGATTGTACACATACTTCACCCAAATTACTAGGATTCAAAACCAAAATGGAATGTATTATATAAGAGTGAAGACCACTTATGTACTTAAGCAATGTGTCTTGGGCGTACAATGGGACATTCAATGCAATATCTCTTTCCTTGAATTCATGGGTGTACTCTTGGATAGTTTGATTTTTCCATTTCTAAAAGTTTTCCAATTCATCATTAACTGTTGCATATGGCCTAGGGGATAAAATTGATTCTTAAGAGCATTAAAAAATTCTACCCAAGTTAAGTTGACTCTACCATGTTGTGAAATTTCTGCTCGAGTTCTACTCTCCCATCAAGTGAGAGCTATTTCTCCCAACCGAAGAGTAGCTAAATGGATCATAAAATAATCATCTAAGTGACCTTGAACTCTACAGTGTACTTCTACTTGTTGAACCCAATCATCTAATTTCTCAGCATTTAATTCCCCTTCAAATTTTACATCCACTTTAATTTTAGGCTTATGTGTACCCTTGAAAGGATTAGCAGAAGAAATAGAACTTGTAGGAGAAGAAGGAGAAGATGAAGAAGAAGGAGAAGATGAAGTTGAAGGAATTTTTGGAGTCTTGATCACCTCTTGGTCTTTTCCCTTTGTCCTTCCAATCTTCCTTCTTTGACAAGCCTTCTCTCTCAAGCCGCTTTTGTTCCTTCCTCTCTTGAAAAAATACTTCTACCATTGCCTTCATTTCGAGAAAATCTCATTGGAAACTCTTCTCATCAAGCTCCAGCTTTGTCTAGCTTCCAATCCTTCCAACTTTGGAAAAGTTCTTCATTTACTGATCTTAGGATTATATTCTGCAAGCGTGCCTTCACCTCGTTGGCTCTTTTCTCTTGTTATCATTCACCTCTATAAACACTAGTCATAACAAATTTCTGATACCACTTGATTTAATGTTAGGATCTAGGACTATTGCACGTGAATAATAGCTTTTACAATGATTAAATTGAAGGTATTTAAAACATAATTACATAATTGAAATTCTTAATAAAACATAGCAATAATAAAGTGATAAACAAAAAGAGAGAAATAAGAGAGAAGACAAGAAACAACATGTTGATAACACAGTTCACTAAATGGCTACGTCTCTGGGTCCCTCTCCAATAGAGTGACCAATCCTTGATTATTCTCTAGAAAATGGTTTACAAGGATCTTCAACTATTACAAGTCTCCTCCTAGTTTTACAAGACTTACAAAGTTCCTCTCCTTCAAGTCTGACAAAATAACACTTCTTGAAACATAGAGTTGAACACATAAACTCACCAAGAAAATTCTTTCACAAAATCACCACCTGCTTACAGTATAGTTTTCTCAATTAAAAATCACCTACCAAACCTTAGGCTATTCCCCCCTTTTTATACATAAAATTTACCTAATATGGTTCATAACCATATGATTTTACAATCTCCCATTTACAATAATAAATATTTCACAATCCCCCTTAAAATAACATTTAGATCCTAAAATCCCCTAAAACTCCTCTTAAATCTATTCAAAATAATTTTCACCCCTTTTAATTAATGGCTCTTATAATTTTTAGCCTTAAAAAATAATCCTTTTAACAATCTTCAAAGATTATTTTAAGCCCCTTTTATTTCTCCATGAATTCGAGCTTGATTAATTTAAGGGATTAACATTTTAATTATAGGGAGTTGATATATATTACTTATAGGAGATCCGTTGCCTTTAAATCCCACAAAATCCACTTGGAATCTCGCAAAATGACTTTTATGAGGTTAATAAATAAAACCGCCACCACTTTATATATCAAAAATAATGCATGGTGTAGTGGTGGTGTGTGAATTTAGTGAGGGGAGGTCACCAGTTCAAGCCTTGTTAATAAATTTTGAACCATCAAACATGTAGGTGTGCCACATGGGTGCCATGTGGCACCTTCCTATTAGTCACATGTAAAAACATGATTGATCCACATTTTTTCCATGTCACCTACTCTTGCCACATCAACATGCCAACACCATCATTGTACTACCAAATCAACATGGTCAACCACCAGCTTTGACTGGCCATATCTTTTGCATACAATCTTTGTTTGACCTCGTTTAGGTTGTGTTGGATTCAGTTTTTTTAGCACTTCAACATGGTGCTAAATTTTTGAGTAGATGGAATAGTTTAATTTTTGAAAAAAAGTATCCACTTGGATCAATAAGTGGGATCGAATCCCCATCACTATGGTCCATAGAATTCCATCCTCTACCCATGGGTCATAAATATAAAGGAATAGGTTCACACTATGAACCAACGAGTGTGGTGTTAGCTCTCAAAAATGTAGGTTTCAACCACAAGAGGTTGCCAAGCTCTTACAACGTTTGTGGCTAACATACAAGGCCAATTAATGTAATTGAACCTTCTACTCTTTAGGCTCTATTAAACCTAGGCGGGTGTACCTATGTGAATGATGCATATTTGATATATGTTTCTTATTTGATCAATCTATCCACAATGGCAATTGGGAGTGAAAAGATAAAATCCTAATTTGGTATAAATTGTATGAGCAATATTTTTTAATTAACAAATATGGGATTATGCAAAACTTGATTTAATGAAACTTTAGTGAATTAAAATAGGTGAGACCGAATCCCATATTTGTTAATTCAAAATATTGCTCATACAATTTATACCAAATTAGGATTATATATTTTCACTCCAAATTGCCATTGTGGATAGATTGATCAAATAGGAAACATATATCAAATATGCATTATTCACATAGGTACACCCACCTAGGTTTAGCAGAGCCTAAAGAGTAGAAGTTTCAATTACATTAATTGGCCTTGTATGTTAGCCAAAAATGTTGTAAGAGCTTGGTAACCTCTTATGGTTTAAACCTGCATTTTTGAGACCTAACAGTTTGGTGACTCCATTGGGGAACGTTAAACTGAACCCATGCCTTCATTATAGAGTCAGTATCTTGCAGAGGACTTCGCTGGGAACAACGAATTACATAATATTAACACTTTTGGAAAGTGAGTGGTGACTCTGAATGAACAAGTGCATTGAAACTGATAAAGTGAAATACACATTAGAAAGAAATCATCCTAGAGTTCCAACTATCAAAATTACTCACAACATGCATGGTAGAAGATCTTTGTATAAGGAGGATTCTAATAATGACAAAAGTAAATGGGATCAAAAGAATGATAAGGGCAAGAAGGTGTCTGATGACATGGGCCCAACAAATAAAGAAAAAACATCAAAAGTAACCTGGAGACACATAATTCCTATGGTACAATGGAAAATGAAAACAACCCATCTAGAGAACCTCACACTCCTGAGGAAAAGAGGAGTCCCTTCTATCAACCAGACCCTAAGAAAGTCAAGGAGCTCATGGCTGGATTTGAGGCTGAAAGGGAAAGGAGACAACATGAATATGATTATAAAATGGCATTACTTGAAGAGAATCAGGATGGAATTGACTATGAAGCAGCCTTTGAAGAGAACTATGAACATATAGATCAGGATGAGATAAATGCACGATTGGAACATGAGAGACAAGACGTGGAAAGAGAAAGAATAGAATATGAGCAAAGACTCCAAGAAATAAGAGAGATTGAAGAATTGAACTTGCAAAAAGCTCAGATTAATGCTCAAATGGCTAACTTGCCTAAATATGTGCCACCTCATAGGCAGGGGAATAATAATTCAAGACCTTCAAATCCCCCATGAGCCCAACAAAATCAGCCAGGGAATCAGTATAGACCCCCAAATTCTCTACCACAACATCAAAATGCTCAACCACCCCCTCACCAACAATACATGCCTCCATAGGGTCAACAACATAGGCCCCCACAAGGTTAGCAATATGTGCCACTCCCTTACAACAATCCATTGTACCAGTACCAACATCATCAAAATTCACCTCCTCCACCATACACAACCATGATCAGACAGTTTGATTTGGTTGGATTTCAAATATATCCCTATCCCATGGATAACAGTTGGAGAAGCCTTGTCCCAAAGTTCACAGGAAGTAGTGCACTCACAGCTGAAGAACACCTAAGGAGATTTAATGCGTTTATTCAAGATTTGGATATGCAATATGAGGATGTGCAAATGAGATTGTTTATGATGTCACTGATTAAAGATGCCAAAGATTGGTTTAATAGTTTTCCAACAACTTATATTGACTCCATTCATGAGTTTTATGAATAGTTTCTTGAGCAGTATGGGAATCAATGTGCACCAGAGTTTTCCTTGCATGAATTGGTAACTATCTAGAAGCATCAAAATGAGTTAGCTTATGACTTCAACCAGAGTTTTTCTAAATTGCATAATAAGATACCTCTTGGATCCAAATTAGTTGATCATGTTGCATTGAGTATCTATTTAAAAGCTTTTGATCCTAAGATAGGATATGAGCTTAGGAACATGTGTCCCAAGAATTTAGTTGAAGCTCAAAAGATAGAACTCACTATTGAAAATAATAGGAAAGTTGTAGGAATGATTGCTAAGAGGGATAACCCTAGGGTTCCCCAATATGCTCCTCCAAATAGACAAAAAAATACATACAAAAATGAAAGGCCAAGGCTACATGACATGCCATATAATAAAAATTGGAAGGATGGAAAGCCAGTGGTGGATAGGTCAAGGAATAAAGAGACAACTGATCCTTTAAAGAAAAGAGGGGCATACATGGTAGATAATAGTCCTTGGTGCTTACTTTGTGACTTGCCACATTCCCTAGAGCATTGTATTGTAGCTCAGTCAATACTAGGAAAAGACATATTAGAGGATAATAATGAAGAGGACCATAATATCTATTTAACTTCCCACACTCTTCACTCTGTTGAGTAGGGGTATACATCTTCAGAAGAAGGACGGTATGAATATGATGTTGATCACGAGAAGTACAATGTCCATATGGTAGAACAACAAGTTTTTTCTGACAATGAAGAAAGTGATAATGAACAAGGTCTTCCTACTACATCATATTAGACTAATAGGTGCAATATGAGGAGACCAACTGAGGAAGAAATTAAAAGATTGACCATTGCAGCAGTTGAGTAGGCCAAAAGCAAATATTGGTTGAGGAATAGAACAGTGAATGAGAATGAAGGTGTTCCAAGAGGAATATTTTTGAAGAATAAGAAAATGCTCCATGAAGCTTCAAAGAGAATAGATGATAAGCACACTAATAAAAAAGAACAAAAGTATGTCCCTAAAGAAGAAAACAAAGAATTTACCAAGGACAAAAAAAAGCTAGATCAAACATGCAAAAAGGAGAAAGAGGAGAACAAAGGAGAATCAACAAAGAAAAAGAAGATGATCAGAACAAAAGGTGCATCTTTTGATTTCATACAAGCTTTGTCTTAGGTAAAAATGTTTGTCCCATTATTTGAAATGATGAAGATTAAAGAGTATAGGGAAAGTGCTATTCAATTAATGACTAGTGGGAGAAATCAAAATGTAAACCTTCAATATAAAGAGATTCCTAAAATTTCTAATAGGAAGGAAAAGGTAAAAGTTCTAGAGGTTTTCCTAAGTGATGCATTGATGAATACACCACAAATAGATCCATTTTTTACTACCCTACTCATAAATGGAAAATTGGTAAGAAATTGCATGATAGATTTAGGTGCTTCTATGAATATTATGCCAGTAGGGGTGATGAAACAACTTGGTATGTGGGTAGATGTTGAGGGTGGTAAATGCTATGCCATGGATAGTAGGCCTATCCCGATTGTGGGAGTTATGAAATATGTGGAAGTGAAATTGGAAAATTACCCACAGGTGACTTATGACATTGATATAACTATAATTGACACACCTCCTCAGTTTGGAATGCTTTGTTCAAGACAATGGACTGTAGTGGTTGGAGGCAATGTGCAGTTTGATTTATCATATGCCACAATACCAGTCAATGGTGAAGAAGTCAAGTTGTATAGAGAACCAAGGATGAATCAGATTGTTGAGTATATTCCTCAAGATAAAATGAATACTGCAATCAAAGATTGTTAAATCTAATCTAACATGCATAAATCTAAATCAAACAACAAAGAACAAATCAAATGAATTAAAAAGTAAATAAAGCAATAATATGAAACAATCTCACCGAATATCAACCCATTTCCTTGAAATATCTTGATTGTCCTTCTCTATTTTCCATGTTGGTATTCTTGCCCTCAGATTTTCAGTATGTATGCAAGCATAGCCTTGATGTATGTCTAAGAAAAATATTGAAGATTAAGTTCTTCCAAAAAGTGTATAGATTTCAGGAGGAGGAATACTGGCAAAGGTCAACCAATTTATAGAAAGTTGGTTTTTGAACGATCATCTTAGATTCAAAAGAGAGATCAATGATCAAGATTGTTGAATTTCATGCAATGTGAGTTTTGTGTCAGTTAGAACGTGAGTTAGGAAATTTTGTAGGATAAAGATTAAATTAGAATAATAATTTAATCTGGTGTTAAGAATGTTCAAAAATTGAAAGAATAAGAGTTCAAGATTAAACAGATCATTTAATCTTCAGTTAAAAGTCTTCGAAAATAGAAGAATTAGACTTTAAATGAATATGATAAAGTTAGACTTGGAGAATGATCTGTTCGAATGCACACATGAATTAATTAATTAAATAAAGATATTTAATTAATAAATATGTTCATGCATATGAGTTAGAACTAGTTAATTGACTAGTTGTGATAGAGAGTCTCTTCATAGAAATGATCAGATATTGAATCTGGAGGTAACTGATGGATTTAAATAGATCTCGAGTCAAATGGTGAGTGAATAATTAGTTAACTAGATGATAGAAGAACGTGACAAAAATATTTAATTATGAATTAAATGTTAATTTAATTCAACATTCGAAAATTGAAACGATTTAATTAAATAAGTAATAATTTATTTAATTGATTGAAAAGGTTAATTGAATAATTAAATTTTTCGAAAAGAATATTTAATTATAGTCGAAATATGATAAGAGGTAAATTAAATTAAATAATAAATTATTTAATTCAAAAAGAGAATTAATTAATTAGCGACGTAATTAAATAAATAAGATTCATTTAATTAATCAAGTTGAATAAAGGTCATAATGAATTAATCAAATAATTTAAGTTATTTAATTAATAGAAGAAAGATGTGTTTAGGAATAATTCAATAATTAAGATGATTTAATCATGACCATGGACATTAGAAAATTATGTCGAAAGTGGTACTCGCAGGCCTATACCAATTTTTAGTGTCTACAGTTTGCCCCTGTTTGATACAATGTTGTTTATTGCATTGTGTAAAAGAAAATAATTAAAAACATGCCCCAATCATGCCCCAGTATGAAACAGGTTAGGGTATACCCCCTCAGGAAAATTGACAATTTTTTTTTAAATTTCAAAAATTCAGGAAATATTCTTGATAAGTCAATTTGATAGTCATAAATGCTATGGAGTTGACAAAATTGAATTTGGAAGTGTTAGGGATGTGTACGGGTCAATGGAAGATGGAATTTTATGCGGCCAATAGACAAGGTTTGAAGAAATTCCATTTTTAACCCTGGGTATAAATAGGAATTAGGGTGAAAATCAAGTCATTTGCACCCCTAAGACTTGGAGAGGTGGTCGGGTAGGTGGATTATCACCTATCCAAGAGGCTGAGGCTGAGGATATTCTGATGTTGAACCTCGGGGGTGGAGTGGAGATTGGAGGAGAACCTGTTGCCGAGGAGGCAATAATAGAGGAGCGTGCGAAGGCGGAGGTTGGCAGAGAGAAGCATGCGAAGGAGGAGATTGACAGGGAGGAGCATGCAAAGGAGGAGATCAAGAGAGAGTACATGGAAATTGATCCCCTTGGCATACTAGCAGGTTATGGAGAGGATGATGTTGAGGAGGAGATCCCTATGGAGGAGTATGAGAAAGAGATTTGGGATAGGATAGTAGAGGGGAGATGGGATGAGGAGGCTCCTAGAGACAGTGTTAGGGAGTCATTGGAGGAGAGACTGAGAGTGGTTACCGCAGAGCGAGATGCCATGGAGATGGAGAGAGATAATTCTCTTATGGAGAGGGACTAGGAATTAGCTCGGAGGTAGGAGACATAGCAGAAATTTATAAAGATTAGACACCTCTATAGTGGTACATCATCTGATGGTCTCGCTCGTGAGCTAGTTAGAGCAATGGAGAGGGCTTCATATTATGGAGATCTGAATGGTTCAGGGGTGCCAACTGAGAGATGAGCTCCTAGCTTTTCTGAGGTACACAGCTAGAGATCACAGAGTAGGAGTCAGACTAGGACACATAGCACAGAGGGTGTGGTAGGACCACCAAGGATAGCTCCATATGATAGGCCTTCCGCCTCACAGAGAGTACCTCCGAGGCAGTTTCCTCCACGTTCACCACATGGGAGTAGCGGTAGTGGGACTCATTGAATTTTTCATGTTTTTATACATTGCACTTTGGTTTTAGAGCCTGCGAGCTCATTTTTATTTATTGATACATTCTGACATTGTACTGTGAAACATGTTATTTTGAGCGATATATATATATAATCTTTGGCAGCTTTTCATATGATATGTAGTTCTATTTATGATGATGCATTTTTTTTTCTATATGATTGTGTAGCTAGATGATGTGTGTACATGTTATGGATGATGGTTTCTACATTATGATGTGTTTATGCAGTCTATGATGTTATGATGAATCTATTGATGATGGATGTATGTACTTTAATAATTATGAGATGCAATGTGATGTTTATACAATGCTATCAACATGAGATGGTTAGATACATGTAATGTTTCCATTATGTACCTTATGATCATTGAATGCCTATTATGCCATTATTTTCCTAGATATGCAATGGGGATGTCTAATGTTCCTACTTTTTTTGAATGCAGCATAACTATATGATGTACTATATATAGACATACGACACTGTTTACATAATGCTTATAGAATGTATGCATATGTAGATTATCTATTTTTTTTGTTGTGTCACATGACTCTATCATTATGTCCAATAGGAGAAATGTTAGCATGGATGATTTCAATAATGTTAGTAAGAAACAAAGAAGGTTGATTGAAAGGACATATGATCTTCAATATTTTGCCACATATATACTAAGCTTTACATTTCATCATCATTGGGTGGGACTGACACAAATGGATAGTACACACCATGATATGAGATAGACCATAGTGTACAAAGTCATCCACTTGCAAAAAATAGATAGTCGTAGACAAGGAGTGTCGTAACTCATACTAAGGGCTAGATTGCCATAGTATATTTGTCTAGACAAACCACAGACAAAAAACAAAGAAAAGACGGGTCATGAGATGTCATTGATCCTCTAAATCCATCATGGGACATCCTTGAGGAAACTAGTAACATGACTCAAAATCCAAATTTTAAAAGACAGTTGACAAACAACAGTCAAAGAAAAAGATTCCTGAGACATCCTTGCTTCTCTAAACCCTTCAAGGGACATCCTTGAGAAAGCTAGTAACTAGACTCATGCACAAATCGATAAAAAGATAAGAAAAAGTAAGATATAAGTCAAAAATCCAAATAAAAGTATTTTCCAAAACTTGATCTTGTGTGATTGTTTGATGTTTGACATAGCTCGATGTGAGGGATGACACATAACATATAAGATGTTGAGTCTGGTCTCGACTTGGTGAATATCTGTGTAAGACATGAAAAAGCTTTGTTTCAGAAAGACACGTGTTGTATAAGACGTTTGAGCCTGATGTTGTTGATGCGACAAGCTACATAAGGCTATGACAGTTGATGATGTTCATTGACAAGAAAGACATATCTTGCTTAAGACATAAGTTGATCACTTTGACAATGTGTTTAATTTTGACTTGATGACAGTTTTGAGATGTTTGCCTTGTTGATGCATGACTTGTTTTGATTCCTTGACTATTATAAGTGTGTGTGTGTGTTGATAGTGTATGAATTGAGATGATGTACCCTAAAGGACTGACCTAATGCGGCCTCAGGAGCTCATCGATTGATAGCCTTGCCTACTTTGTACATGCAAAGACCTCATAATTTGACCAAACTTTAACTAACATAACTGACTAAAAATATGTACTTAAGTTGATGATATGCAACGTGTGTGATAGTGAATGTGATAAACCCTATTGGACTGACCTAGTGCAGCCTTGGGGGCTCATTGATTGATAGCCTTGCCTTCGTTGTACACGTAGAGACCTCATAGTTCGACACAACCACTGACTTTGATATGTACAAAGAGTCATGACTTTATGTGTGTGAGACATGAGACACCTAAATAGATAGACCTGATGCCTCAGGGGCACATCGACTAATGGCCTTGCCTACGTCCATTCATAGAGGCAATGTAGTTTGACTATGTCTACGACTGACTCCAACTCTATTTTTGGGATTTTTGAAATGTTTTTGATTTTCTTTTAAGGACATTTTCTGACATTGGGTTGCTATGTACAAGGTCCAAATGGCACAAAATGAGGATTTTCCCCTAGTAAGGAATAAGACATACAGGATGGAGTGGGGAGATGGAGTGGACTTGATGTCAATCATTCCAAGTAATGGATAAGACAACCATTTATTATGAGTGAAGGTGAAAAGTCTGATTGGAATGATGGTAGATGAAGGAGCGAAGTCGACTACACATGACGCCTATTTGCTAGGTTTTCACCATGGTACTTATCGATAGCGAGACCAAAGTGGTTTTCACTATTGGATGAATTATTTCTCTTTACGATTTTGTTTATTTTTCAATTTTTTTGGTGTTACAAAGACGCTTGTTTGCCAGGTTTTCATCAAGGTAACCATTTTTTTGTTTTTTTTCATTTTTTTTTTCGATTAAGACATAGTTCTCAGAAGCTACACATAGAACCTCTTCAGATGAAGGCTATTGATTGGTGACAAAGGAGGTTCTCCTTCAGGGGTAGAGATTGGATACGCTCCTGATCCAAAAGCTTTAGTGACAATATAGGGCCCTAACTAGTTAGGTTCAAACTCACCTGGTTTTTCTCGTTCAGCTTGATTCTTGGGGTTATCCATTAAGACCAGGTCACCAATGTCAAAGTGTCGATTTAGAACTTTCCTATTATAGCTATGATGAAGATGATTTTGATATGATTGCAAATGATCTAGTGCCTTCTGTCTTCATTCGTCTAGGAATTCTAATTCATGCAATTTGGATATACAGTATTCTTCATTGTCAATATGACCTTTCAAGGATACCCTCAAGGAAGGAATTTCAACCTCAATAGGTAAGATAGCTTCAGATCCAAATACTAGGGAGTATGGAGTGGCACCAGTGGGAGTACGGATGCTTGTGCAGTAAGCCCATAAGGCAGGATTAAGCTGTAAATGCTAGTCAAGGCCAGCGTCATTGACAATCTTTTTTAGGATTCTGATAATGGTTTTATTAGATGCCTCAGCTTGGCCATTACCTTGTGGGTAATATGGAGTGGAAAAATGATGTTGGATATGGAATTCTTCACATAGATGGTGGAATTCTTAGTTTTTGAATGGACAACCATTATCTATGATAATGGATTGAGGTACACCACACCGAAAAATTATGTAGTTCAAGATAAACTTGGATATTTGTGTGTTGGTTATGTAGGTCATGGGAATAACTTCAATCCATTTGGTGAAGTATTTGGTGGAGGTTATGATGAAATTATGGCCATTGGATGGTGTAGGGTGTATCTTACCTATGAGGTCAAGTCCCCATTGGGAAAAGGGACATGGTGAAGTAATTGGATGCAGCTCATGTGTTGGTGTGCATATCAAATCTCTGTGTATCATACATTGTCAACATTTATTGACAAAGATATATGAGTCCTTTTCTATTGTAGGCCAATAATAACCTAATATCATAATCTTGTGGGCTAAAGTAGGACTACTAGAATGGGATCCACATATACCCTCGTGTATTGCTCACAAGGTTTCTTGTGCTTCTTGAGCATCGAGACATCTCATTAAGGTGTTATCTAAGGTATATTAATATAGGGTATCTCCATTGATGGTGCATTTGGTAGACTTATAGATAAAGGTTCTACGTTGGTTATTTGACAAGTCTAAAGGTAATATTTGGGCATTTAGATAGTCGTATATGTCCTTGTACCAAGGGGAAGTAGGACCAAAAATCATACACACCATCGTGGAATTGGGGACATCATAGGAAGGGACCAACAACTATTCGACCAAAAACTCAAATTAGGCACGTTGCTAGGAATATCCAATAAGGAACCCACGGTTGCCAAAGCATCTACTACCCTATTCTAAATGTGTGGTATTTGTTGAAAGGTGATGTCATCAAATTACTACTTGAAACTATTGGCCATGCACTTGTAGGGGGCAAGTTTCTCATCTTTAGTTTCATAATCATCATTTACTTGCCGAACTACTAGCTGAGAATCCCCATAAACATGTAGACTCTTAATCTTCCATTGGGCTGCCATTCTTAGTCCTGTCACTAAGGCTTCGTATTCCACTATGTTGTTGGTGCAATGGAAAGCAATCCTAAATTATTTAGGAATAGTATCACCTTGAGGTGTAACAAATAGTATGCCTACTCCTGAACCACGATTAGTATGTGACCCGTCAAAGTATAATTTCCATTTGGTTCTAATGTCAACTTTGAAGATAAACTCGTTAGGAAACTCTGCCACTAAAGGATGGTTTGCCTTCATGGGTGCATCCGCTAACTGATATGCAATTACTTTCCCTTTTATAGCTTTCCTCTCCACATATTGGATGTCATATTCATTAAGTATCATGACCCATTTAGCCAATCGGCCAGTTAATGCTACTTTACTTAGGAGATATTTGAGAGGATCAATTTGTGTGACCAACTTGGTTTGGTAGTTTACCATATAGTGCCAAAGTTTTTGAGTAGCAAAGACTACTGCAAGACAAGCACATTATATGTTACTGTAGTTTAGTTCATATCCCACCAAGGTATGACTGATGTAGTACACTGCCCTTTCATGACCTTGATCATCATTTTGTGCAAGAAGGGCTCCTAATGTTGATTGAGTTGCTGAAATATAAAGTATCAAAGGTCTATTATCTATAGGTGGCATTAACATAGGTGGATAAAGTAGATAATCCTTGATCTATTGGAAAGCTTCCTGACATTTAGGTGTCCATACAAATGGTACTCCTTTCTTGAGAAAATGTTGGAATGGATGTATTTTGTCTGCTAGTTGTACTATGAAGCACCTGATGGACTGTAACCTTCCCTATAGTGTTCTTAGTTGACCAATGCTGGTTGGAGGAGGCATTTCTATGATAGCTTTTACCTTCACTAGGTCTACTTCAATGCCTCTTCTAAAAATGATATATCCTAGAAGTTTCCCTAATTTCACTCCAAAGACACATTTCTTTGGATTTACTTTGACTTTGTAATTTTCTAGCCTTTGGAATATCTTTTTTGGAATTTTCAAATGATCTGCCCTTGTTACTGATTTAGCTATTATGTTGTCGACATAGTCTTCCATGAGAGTATGTACAAAGTCATGGAAAATAGTCATCATTGCACGTTGATACGCAGCTCCCATATTTTTGAGCCCAAAAGGCATAACATTCCATTAGTATGTTCCCCACGGACATGTGAAAGCTATCTTGTGTTGGTCTTTAGCTGCCATTTTGATTTGGTTATACCCAGAGAAACCATCCATGAGGGATATCATCTAGTATCCTGCTGTAAGGTCTACTATCATGCCAATGTTTGGCAAAGGGAAGTCATCCTTAGGACACGCCTTGTTGATATCTATAAAGTCTTTAAAAATGTAGATGCCCCCAGTTGGTTTAGTCACTAGCACAAGATTTGAAATCTAGTCTGCATAGTCTATGGATCTTATGAATCTAACATTCAATAGTTTCTTAAGTTCTGCTTTGACCAGTAGAGCAATTTGTGGATGCATCTTCCTTAGCTACTATTTTATAGGCTCAATACCTGACTGTAATGGTAGACGGTGCAATATTAGATCTGGATCTAGCTCAGGCATGTCAGAATACAACCATGCAAAGTTTATCTATCTCTTTGTGAAGAAGTCTCGAAACTCTTGTTGTTCTGTCTTTGTTAAAGAGGCTGCAAAGTATATTACCCGAGGGTTTTCTTCTATGTTTATGTTGACTTCAATAGACTCTTCTACTAACATTGGTGACTTTTCCTAAGCAACTGGGAGAATATTCAAACCTCCATCCTTGGGTGCCTCAAAGAGGTTTTCGCCCTCAGATATGTCCTTTACTTTTACTATTTCTTCGTCCAAAGGCACCTTTCGGTTTTCACCTAGGGACTTGTCATTTTCCTCATTTTCATTGTTTTTGTTTTTATTTTCATTTTTGTGACTAGAGGTGTAAACAGACTCCCCAAAATATTCTTTGTCATCCAAGTCTATGGTAAAGCCAACTTTATGATCCCCTCTTGGTATACCTTCTCGAAGTCCCATGAAATTGAAGGGAAAACGGAGGTGGATCTAATGACCCAATAGTGTTGAATACATTCCCTTAACACTAATCAAAAAGAGGAGAGAAGCATAAATAGGTTCTAATTGCTTCTAAAAACTACTAAGATGAATACATACAGAATAAAATAGAAAAAAAAAAGCATTCATAGTTGACACAAGATATATGTGGGAAAACCTCTACAGGTAAAAAACCCACCACACCAAGCAAGACCATTTTGTATTACAATAAAAAGGTTACATACAAAAACTTCAGTCTTTTCTGATCAGCTCACAATAGCTTAGAGTTTTTTTGTTTTGTCTCTCACTGTTACAATCCTTCCTTGCAAAGTATACAATGAAAACACACACATCCATCCACTTGCACTCATGTGTACATATCCATCAACCTCACACTGACATTACAAGTCTTCATCACATTTACCCTCTTAACCAATCCCATAGCTTCAGGTTCATGCATCGAACTTCCAGTATGCCATCGATCTTCACTGATTTGCATCAAGCCACCCAACAATAACTTCACCACCCAAATCGGGTTCCTATCATCAGCTGAAATCGGCCTGCAATTACTATTTTTACCACATTGACCTTTAGCCAATCAAAACATTGACAAACTACCATGTGTCCACCAACTATTTGTTGATCTCATTTGACTCTAAGTCCAACTTGATCAAACCTTGTCTGAGCTCATCTGAGCTCTCGAAGTCTCTACCACTCCATCGCCAAGCTGACCCTACCCATTTGCGGTAAAGTAGTGAGCTCTATCGAGCTCACCCATGCTTTCCCCTCGCTATTGCCAAGCATGTCTTCACCTGTCACGGTAAGGTGGTATGCACCTCTGAGCTTTTCCTTGCCTTTCTTGCACTACCATTGCTCCATCTAAGTTGACAGACGAGCTCACCCTTCGACTCCACTGAGCTCTACCAAAGATACCCTGTGCTACCGCCAAGTCCAACTGACCCATCCACGATGTGGCAGCATGACCATCTAAGCTTTCTCCTTGTCTACACCGCACTACCATTGCCTAGTTGGAGTTGACCCATGGTGTGGCGGTAACCGCCGAGCTAACTGTTAGCGGTCATACCATGCTATCGTGGGGGCCGCTAGGCCACCCCGTGGTAGGGTGGTAACTACCAGATGGACCGCAAGTGGTCTCACTATGGTGAGTGGACCCACCGCCCACTATAAGTTGGTAACTGCCAAGGCGACCACAGCCACCGTGGTGAGTCAACTCACCGTGCACGTTAAGGCGGTAATCGCCAAGACTGTCACTACGAAACCACCAGGGCAATGCCAGACCACCACGGTAAAGCAGTAAAGGGCAGAAGTGAATTTTTTTTGCCAAGTCCATAATGTCTAAGGCTCAAAACTAGAAGTTGAAACACAAATTTTCTCAACAGATCTCAGCTATTGCTTCGTCGTTCTCGAATATGTCTAAGATGGGTGTACCTTGTTGATCCCAATCGATAAGTTGGGGATATATGAGGGGCATGTCATCATTGGAGTTATCAAATGTAGAGGTTGACAAGGTGAATATAGAGTGTTTAACATGGTCATAGAAGTTTTGGACTAGCTCCTTTTTTGTTCTTTTTTCTATGGGTAGGTAAACTATGATGTGGGATTATAGTAAGAGCTAGGTCATCAAAAGATGGTTCATCAAGTTCCCAAGACGTAGGATCAAGGGTTTCCCAATAATAATGCTTAATCCATTCTTCTTTGGATAAGGGATTTTTATGACGGGGGCTAGATGGATTTGGTACGGATTTTATCATTCTCTCAAGTTCCCCAAATAACTTATCTAGGTTCATGGTGTTGGTAGAGAAAATGGAATCCCATTCATAGTCACTTGAGTCATGGGATTCATCATAAACTGGTTCAAGTGGTTCATGAGATATCTCAATGTATTCACAAGCACTTACTTCCTCTTGAAATGGTGATGAAGTACTAGGAAATCCAATTCTAAGCAGTTGAAACCCTAGCCCTAGGAATTTTGGTCGTGGTGAGATAATGATTGGTTCAGTCCTTCCATTCTGATGTAGTCCTAACCCACTATGTCTGTCATAGCCTTTGCTTTACATTATCATAAATCCTTTTCCATATTGATCCTTAGCTATTTGAATAGACGGTGAGGGGTATTCATTATCTTCCTGGTACAACCAGGAGGTAATATCATCTTGGTCCGCAACTTCTTCACTTAACTCTTCCAATTTTGTCAATGTCATTGTAGGAGGAACATGAAATGTGACTACAAATTGTCTCCTATCTGCTATGGGTAAACCATATGTCTTAGGTGGAACTAGTTGACTGAAACAATAGGATGACTTTATGTGATATTCTCCATAGCCCTTGTCTTGGATCTTGACCTTAGGAGTGGATGATGGTTGCTATGATGAAATGGAATTGGTAAGATTTGATGGATCAATATATAGGGATAAAGTAGATGATGAAGCTTCTTGATTAACTGGCACCTGTCATTGTGGAATTTCACGTAGGCTTGTGCAATATTGAAAAGGATCTAGATCACCATCAATTGTGATCTTGGTGCCATTATACGAGAATTTAAGACACTGGTGATATGTGGAAGGTACGACTTTCATTGCATGTATCCAAGGTCTACCTAACAAAAGGATATATGGAAGGGTGAGATCAAAGACTTGGAAGCTAGTGTCCATAACTACAGGGCCGATCCTGATAGGGAGCGTAACAACTCCTTTGGATGATTTTTCCTCATCATCATAAGCCTTAATGACTATACTCTTAGTGGTGTCCATGCATGCTTTTGAGAATCCTAATGCCTTAAACCAATTTCAGGGTACAAAGGTTCAAACCTGCTCCTCCGTCTACCAAGACTCGTCTAACTTTGGTTTGATGGACTAGGACTTCAAGGTGTAATGGGTCAGTATGATCAGTCTTTTCAGTTGAATAATCCTATTGAGAAAATGTGGAATGATGGGAATTGGTTAAGTATCCTACCATTTCTTTGAAACAATTGACATCTAAGTTGGTAGGGATAGTTGTTCTCTATAAGGCTTTGTCAAGAATGGCTCGATGATTTGGTGATAAAGTCAATAGTTCCAAGATGGATATCTGTGTTCGGGTCTTTCTTAGTTGTTCAAGAAAATTATACTTAGACTTGGAAGACTGTGTAGGTGGCTCAGAAGAAGGACCTGGAAGAGTTATCTTAGTTTTGTGTGTATTTATAACACATTCAGGTCACTTCTTTATGGTAATGGTATGGATATTTTCATTTGCAACTCAAAGGTGATTTATGATCATACCTGGTTTATAATCATACTTAACACTATTATAATTGGTTGAGGTATTATTATTAGTTCCTGAATTGGAGGCTTTTCCTTTCCCATGGTAATGTAATGGATCTATGAAGACTTTGTGATCAATGTTCTTGGTATGTTTCTGCCCATTGACCTCTATAGTTTCGTCTTCAACAAAATCTTGTATGATGTTTTTAAGTTGTTGGCATTGTTGTAGATTATATCCCTCTGTTTGATGGTATTCACAATAGACGTTATCATCCCACCATGAGGGTTTAAACTATCCAGGATCATATTATTTTTGTTCCAGAGGTTTTAGGAGATCATGTTTAATCAACTCTTTGAAAATTGTCTCAATTGGTTGCCTTAAGGGTGTAAACTCACGTTTAGGAAATCTCCTCTATTGTCGTTGTTGTTACGAATTTTGGACAATTTTTTCCATTTGATCTGGATTACTCATCATGTCTTGATTGGGGTCGTAACCTCTAAGTATGATGATAGGTCCCGCATGTAGGGTCTTAGCATCAACAATAACGTCATTTGTAACATTTTTGTTTCTAGACTAGAACTTGTTTCTATCGTTGGGAGCATTTTGATGTTGAGCAGTTGGATTTCTACCTAGTACTTTAATTTATCCTTTGTTAATAGGGCCTTTTTCAAGGGTAATTCCCTTTTGCACCAAGTCTAGGAAAGAGGTACAACAATGTACTCTTAAGTCACTTCTCAATTTTGGATGAAGATTTCCAAGGAATATCGTGACTTTTTGCTTTTCTGGTATCTCAACTGGACATCTACTAGCTAAAATTCTCCATCTCTAGAAGAAAGTTGTGAAAGTTTCACCTTCTTCTTGCATGGTGTGACACAAGATAGCTATTGTTATTTAATTGTCTATGTTGAAGGAAAAGTGTTTGACAAACTTCTCAGCTAATTCACCCCATGATCGTATGCCATATGGTAGTTAAGAGAACCATTCCAGTGTTATCCCGACAAGGGTTCATGGAAATAGTCTCATCAAGTATGTGGGGTTATATGATATGTCCATGCATGTTGTAGATAATTCTCTAATGTGTTCTAAAGGATTCCTCCTCCCATTATACTTAGGAAATTTCGGTATAATGTATCCATGTGGGAAGGGTGTCATGTATAGCGCTTTGTCAAAAGGACATGGACATAAATCTTGCGCTGAGATAGTTCGTTTGCTTGACATAGACATGTTGTCCATATGTTGTTGAAGGATTTGTATTTTATTTTGGAGAACATCTACTTGTGTCAAGGACATGTTGTTTGTGTTGTTAGGATCAAAGTAGGTGTTCTTAAATGCTATGTTCTATGACGGGTTGTGATTTGGCGAGGATATATATCTTGTTTGAATGTTCTGATTCTGTGTAGGGATATATCCTGTCAGAATGTTTTGTTTGGTATAGAAATATTTCCTGTCAAAATGTTCTGATTTGGTATAGGAATGTTTCCTGTTGAAATGTTCTAATTTGGTATAGGAATATTTCCTTTCGAAATGTTCTGATTCGGTATAGTTGTATTCGTGCCAACTTTGGATCTCTTACCAGTAGTGTTTGTGCCGAAGGGGTTTGATGAAGGTGCTCCCATAGTGAATTGTAAACCTTGTGTTATGTTGAGTGGGGTTGTGTTTACAATTGACAATGTTTGAGTAGGTATGTCAGTTGGTATTGTCATGGTAATTTGAGGAACATAGACACTTGACATTATGGTTTGCATTGGTTGAGTAGATGTTATTTTCAAAGTGTGAACATCAAATCCTGGTGGTAGTGTGGCACCTTCTACTAGAAACTTTGCTAGATATCGTTGGGGATCATTTTCCAAAAACTCATCCATAAAGGATGCAAACTCAGGATCTTGTATGACAACGTCTATGTCTTCAATAATTTGTTTTCCATGTGTGTCTCTAGTGACATGTTTTTCAAGCAAAGTTTTGTGTGGTCTCTCTTTCCCTAATGGTTGGTTTCCGAAAGGATTGACAAACTCGTTAGGGTCCAAAATTTCTCTATGTTTCTTCTTAGACCTTGCCTCAACCATGAAAAGTTGCTCCGAATGAGGTAATGCAAACTATGTCTAAACACTGATATGTCCTATTTCTATGTTTTTGGGATTTTTTGAATATAAAGATGTCACTAAAATTTAAGGATTTCTAAAATGACGTATACTAGGATGGACAGTATACAAAATTTTGAGTATATTATGATGGTAAATGATTCTAATATGGGTATAACCTACCACCTATGGAATAAATCCAAGCAATGATCTAAGTTTACCAAGGAACCTGATTGTAGGACAAAGACAACTGACAAGGTGAATTTCTTAAACTAGAGTGTTGAGCTTGAAAGATTCACTAATAGGATAATAGTGACTAGGTTCAATGATACTGAGAAATTGGAGCATGAACGTATCCAATGACGTGGAAAGTTATTCTATTTTATGATATGCAACTTCCTATGGGGTGCCTAAATGTTTGCAACTTATGATGACTATGACTAAGACATAAAAGACACCTAATAATGCAAGGGTTTTGAGCAATTTTTTCCAGTTTCGGTCCAAGGTTGATCGTAAGAAATAGAGGTGAAAAAGATAGTTTTGATTTTGGACTGAGTTTGTAGTTTTTCAAAATTTTCTGTTGCAGTCAATTGCAGTTTGTGTTTCAGATGCGTGTCAATTTTAAATATTATCTAACTACCAAACACAAAAGTTAATTTTAAATATTTAAAGTCTTCGACAACAAGTCCTGCATGCAATTGACTAGTAGTTTATTGGTTGTCTTCATCATTCATCTTGCAGAAAAGAAGGGGTTTTGGTTTTCAAAGTCTTCTACACTTTGTCCTACAAAAAAAGTGTTATCCTCCTAAAACACAGCTATAAACAAAAGATTAGCGAAAAATAAAACAAAAACAAAAATTATCAAAATGCAAAAATATGGAAGTTAAAAAAAATTGAAATTATTAATAGCCAGATGCATCATTTGAATTTATAGATGTGTCATGATGTTGACAGTTAGATGCATTGCAGGAGGTCTCAGATGTGGCTCGTGTTGTAAGATGCATCTCAGTATTTGTTAGATGCGGTTCGCGAACTCAGATGTGTCATTTCGTCAGTTAGATGCGATTTTCCGTACGATACTTGTAAAACAAAAAATGAAAAAAGCGGAATGGAATCACAAAGTTTGAAGTGTGCTTCATGTCGGGTTCACCAAATGTGACATAGATAAAATGAATACTACAATCAAAGATGGTTAAATCTAATCTAACATGCATAAAAATAAATCAAACAACAAAGAACGAATCAAATGAATTAAAAAGTAAATAAAGCAATAATATGAAACAATCTCACCGAATATCAACCCATTTCCTTGAATTATCTTGATTGTCCTCCATTTTTTCGTGTTGGTATTCTTGCCCTCATATTTTCAATATGTATTCAAGCATAGCATTGATGTATGTCTAAGAAAAATATCAAATATTGAGTTCTTCCAAAAAGTGTATAGATTTCGAGAGGAGGAATACTGGCAAAGGTCAACCAATTTATAGAAAGTTGGTTTTCGAACGATCGACTCAGATTCGAAAGAGAGATCAATGATCGAGATTGTTGAATTTCATGCAATGTGAGTTGGGCAATTCTGCAGGATAAAGATTAAATTAGAATAATAATTTAATCTAGTGTTAAGACTGTTCAAAAATTGAAAGAATAAGAGTTCAAGATTAAATAAATGATTTAATCTTCAATTAAAAGTCTTCGAAAATAGAAGAATTAGACTTTGAATGAAAATGATAAAGTTAGAACTTGGAGAATGATCTATTCAAATGCACACATGAATTAATTAATTAAATAAATATATTTAATTAATAAATATGTTCATGCATATGAGTTAGAACTAGTTAATTGTCTGGTTGTGATAGAGAGTGTCTTTGCATAAATGATTAGATATCGAATCCAGAGATAACTGACAGATTTAAATAGATCTCGAGTCAGATGGTGAGTGAATAATTAGTTAACTGGACGATAGAAGAATGTGACAAAAAGAATTAATTATGAATTAAATGTTAATTTAATTCAACATTCAAAAATTGAAATGATTTAATTAAATAAATAATAATTTATTTAATTGACTGAAAAGGTTAATTGAATAATTAAATAATTCTAAAAAAATATTTAATTATAGTCAAAATATGATAAGACATAAATTAAATAATAAATTATTTAATTCAGAAAGAGAATTAATTAATTAGCGACGTAATTAAATAAATAAGATTCATTTAATTAATCAAGTTGAATAAAGGTCATAATGAATTAATCAAATAATTGAAGTTATTTAATTAATAGAAGAAAGATGTGTTTAGGAAATAATTAAATAATTAAGATTGTTTAATCATGACCATGGACATTAGAAAATTATGTCGAAAGTGGTACTCACAGGCCTATACCAATTTTCAGTGTCTACAAAAGATATACTGGTACAGACAGAGGTGACAGGAAAAAGATGCAGATGGATTAATAAAATCCAAGAGTTCAATATGTAAATTCAGATTACCAAGTTGGTAAGAGGACAGGGTTTGGCCAGGCTGATGGCAGAAACAAACATTGAAGCAAATCAAATCTGGAATATAGAAGGTGAGGAGAATGCAGTTGCAAGTATTGAGCATACTTCTTGGTATACAAATGTGATGTATTATCTCAAGCACATGAAATGCCCTAAGGGGTTGAATGATAATCAAAAGAGAACTTTGAAGCTACAAGCTTCTAAATATGTATTTATAGAAGGGGACCTATTTTGGAAGAATAGGGATGGAATATTGTTGTTGTGTCTAGATGTATCCCAAGCAAAACATGTCTTGAGAGAGATGCATGAAGGGGTGTGTATAGGCCATTATTTTTCCAAGACCACTGAACATAATATTCTCAAGGTTGGCTATTACTAGCCTAAGGTGTTTAATGACTCTTTTGCACATGTGAGGAAATGTGAGGCTTGTCAGAAGTTTTCAGGGAAATTGAAGTATCAAGGAGTCTTACCACTTAGACCTTTGCAGGCAAAAGCCCCTTTTCACCAATGGGGAATTGACTTCATTGGAGAAATACATGAAATATCAAGTGGAGGACATAGATGGATATTAGTGGCCACATATTATTTTACTAAGTGGGTGGAGGCTATCCCAACTAAACAAGCTACAAGAAAGGTGGTGGTGAAATTTTTGATGGAGAACATTATAACTAGATTTGGCACACCGGTAAGATTGATCACATATAATGGGATGTGTTTTAGATCTGTTGAGTTTAGAGACTTCTACAATACCTATGGCATTACCATTTCCTATGCTAACCCTTATCATCCACAAGCAAACGATCAGGCAGAATCAAGTAATAAAAGTCTTTTGAAGATAATAAGGAGGTTGTTAGATACAAATAAAAAGGGATGGGACTCAAAATTGAGAATGGTTGTGTGGGGAGATAGGATTACAATGAAAAAGGTGATTGGAAAGTCTCCATTTGAATTGGTGTATGGGACACAAGCCAAGATGCCATTACAAAACCTTTTACCAGTTTATAACTTTATTTTGCAAGAGGATTTGGATATTTCTAAACCAATAAAGGAAAGAATGGATCAACTTGCAAAACTCGATGAAGTAGGGAGAATGGCCCAGAAGTAGAATTTGAAGTTGCAATCACAGATGAAGTATCTTTTTGATAAAAAGGCCAAGGAGTGAAAATTTGAAGAAAATGATTTAGTGTTGATGTGGAATGCTCAGTGTCAGGAGAAGGGAAGGCATGAAAATTTTTAAGCTTTGTGGTTGGGTCCTTTCGTGATCATTGGAAAAGGAGGGAGGATTCTTATTTTTTGTAGAACATGTCTGGAGAGGAGAAGGAGTTACCTGTACATGGGCAATTCCTGAAGCATTTTTTCTCTTAAGAGGTAACAGAGGATTAAGGATTGCCAATGCATGGACAATTCTTTATAAACCTCTTTAAACATTCTTTTTTCCATGCACAGTAGTTTAGGAATTTAAAAGAGCCTGGGACTTGCCAGTACATGGACAATCCCAAAGATCCCTCATTGAAAACATTGTTTTCTTTCCATGTACAACAATGTAGGGTCACTTTCATTTTTTCTTTTCCCATCCTCCATATTCCATTTCCTTCGTCTTTTCATTTCCTCCATCTTCCGTTGCCTTCCTTTTTTCATATCCTTTGGTGTCTTTGTCTACTCTCCCAGTGAAATTATAGTTTCTTGCAGTGATTGGTAAATCACTCATCCCCAACAGGAGCTGCTGTTAGAACCAGAATTTTCATAAAAAATTCTAAGGGCTTTTGCCCATTTGGACCCATTATTTTCCTATCATTTTCTTGAAAATCATTTTGCTGCCTGCTACAATGCTAAATTTTCCTTTTACCACCATACTACTGCCATATTTTCACCCTTCATGGCCTTCACTTTATACCTCCTTACTACAGCCCTTTGCAAAATAGCTCACGGTATCGTGGTCAAGGCATTGAACGTTATTCCATTTTACCGCTACACCACGCATAGTTCGATCTACACCCACGGTGGAGCGATGAGAAAGGACACTGAAGACCCAACTGCCATACTGTGGAGGTACAAAATAGAGTTTACAGTTGCATGGTGTATAAGAAGATAATCACCATACCACTGAAGGGAGAAATGAAGACCGCGGTAGAGTGGTAGGAAGACAAGACCATGATAGATGAACCGTTGTACTACATGAGGACAAAGTGGAGCCTACTGTAGCATGGTAGATAGTGAAGGTGGTAGTCAGGATAAGCCACCATAGTACCGAGGGGAAGTGATGGAGAGGTTGAGGTAACACAATAAGGAGAGCTAGGTGTGACCGCAAAACCGTGGGGAGCAGGTAGGTAGAGCACGGTAGAGCGGTGGACAATGGAGCAATGTGAAGTTTTACCTGGGTACCGCAACGGCTAAAATGATTGCAAACAGTAGCGCGATAAAATGGCTATTGCGGCTGTGATATTTGTGATGGTTATTTTCAGTTGTGAAGCAATGTGACTCTTGGCCTCTCATGAGAATATGAACAGTCAAAAACCAAAGGATGCGGAAAAGATTTTTTGAGGGTATAAAAGCAAGAGTTCAATGCAGAATAAGGGTTGGAAGAAGGAATAGTAGTTAGAATAGAATAAATTTTCAGATCTTCATGCCATGAGGACCATGATGAATGTATAAATTTTGAAGAAGTTAATAAAGATGTCAGATTTTGTTGCCTAATTTTGGTATCAACTATTTGTCAGAATTATCCAATTGTTTGGTTGTCTCCATTTTGATGCTTCTTTGTTATTTAAACTGGTATATCAAGTGTATATGTAGTTTATCAATGCACATTTGTTGTATTTGTGTGATATGGTTGATTGGTTCTTTCCAATAAAGATTAAATCCATTTAAGTCAGTGTCACAAATTCTGAAGTGCTAATTGGATTATTAAGTAGAACCATATAATTAGGGTTGTCAATCCATCTCAAGTAGATTTTTTCAACCATTTATTTGCATGTTTATACAAGTTATAAAATTATATTATTGTGCCAAATAGTTTGAGTTATTGCCATTACAGGTCACATTTTATATGTCTTCATTTGATTCCATATACCCAATAAGGCACTGGTCTCACCTATTTTAATCCACTAAGGTTTCATTAAATCATTTTTTGTAGAATCCCATATTTTTTAATTGAAAATATTGCTCATACAATTTATACCAAATTAGGATTATATATTTTCACCCCCAATTACCATTCTCGATAGATTGATCAAATAGGAAACATATATCAAATATGCATCATTCACATAGGTACACCCGCCTAGGTTTAGCAAAGCCTAAAGAGTAGAAGGTTCAATTACATTAATTGGCCTTATACGTTAGCCAAAAACATTGTAAGAGCTTGGCAACATCTTGTGGTTCAAACCTGTGTTTTTGAGACCTAACATGTGGTTCTAATATGTGGGTGGGTTAGACAAGGACAACGTCCAAGGGAAACAATAGAGCTCCCACTGGAGGTCCTCTTCTCTATCAACCCCTATTTACACTAGTAGGCTCTCAATCCTGTAGGAGAGCCATACGCTAGGGGTACACATGAGAACAAGGTTTACATAAGGGAAGACATCATATTTCATCTAGTAGACACACGTACACACATAACATGTTGAAATTATTTCATAATTATCTAGGTTACACAAAAATATCACCACAAAGGGTACACATAGAGGATCATGCTTGATGTCCACCCACCCTTATCCCAAGTTGGACACCCTATATCTCATATTTGGGCTACAACATATTTACTAGTTTTTATTTCACATGCCACAACATAATACAACTTATATATTCCACCACATTATAACACAAAATTAATACACCCATATATAGTTCCTTTTCTTTAAACAATGTTCACTTTGCTTCTCAATTTTGTTAATATCCACTCACTTTGTATAAGTAAAAGAAGTTGCTAGTTAATACACAACACTAGCCTCGATATTACTTTATTTTCTCAAAATTAGCAATACATGGTACATCACACTTTTTATCTTAATAATTGGTGCTCAAAATTGCATATATGGTCAAAGTCAAATCTTTATATTTAGCCATAGCTTTTATTCCTATTTCATTTAACTAGGTTTTTTATGCTTACTAATTTATTTATATTGGGTAATTCCAATATAAGTTTTCACACTATGCCAAGAAGGTTTTCTACTTATTAAGGAATATCATCAACCATTTTAATTTGAAACATTATGATATAGAAAAAGAAAGCACACTCAATGTAGGGGTACATGACAAATCAGGGAATAGTATAACTCACAACTCATTAATTTTTATTTACAAAATTTGAATTTTACATATAGAGTTTAATCATCTAATCACATGTTATAATCACCAAATTTTATACATCACACTAGAATTTTTGTTTCACTAAGTTTCATTTATTTGTTTAGTCTCTACTATTACTCCTCAATAAGTCCCACATTCCAGCTATGTTTCCTATCATTTCTCTATCATGACTAAGGTTTGACTATGGCTTCCACACATTTTATGTACCTTTTCAACCAATTATAACTTACAGGTCACAGTTCATGATATTATTTCTTCAATTTTAAATCACATCCATTCCTAATTGATTAATAATAAGCATAAGCATAAATTTATAAAATGCACAATTTCTAGGATAACTTACTTGATAACTTCTCTTACAATCGAATAATTCATAATTTATTTATAAGAGAACTTAATATTTCTAGTTTTTAGGATTAAATCAACCAATATGCTTTTCCTCTTTCCCTTCTACACTCTATCTTGATCATTTATAATGAAACCAAGAAAAAACTTATAAGAATTTTAGGTGTTCTAGATAAGGGTTTTTTTTAGCTACCCATTCATGGTTTGGTCTACAAAATATCTTTACATAAGGCTTTTTCTTATGGTAAAAGGTGAATTAATTATATACAACATTATTCTAATTCCAATAATGGCACATTGTTTAACTTACCCATCATTTAAACTTAAATATCAAACATCTAGGTTTCATAAGTTATCTAATCGTAATGAAATAAAAAGACTCAATGGTTTACTACCATGCTTATCAACTTCTATAGTTACTTAAATTCTAAAGTTTAAAATTATCCATAGTCTCCTCCTTTGTTCAAGTGGTCTAAGTTTGTTTACTAGACAATATTATATTTCTTATTTCAAACAAGGATTTACATTTGGGTGGAAATCATATTATAATCAATTTTCAATTAATCATTTCTAACCAATATATAGGAGTTGTCTAGTTGCCTTTCTAGGTTCATAGATCCTAGTATGATTAGGTTTTTTTCAAGTCCCCTAGGTTTAATCACAAACAAACCATATTCTCACAATATTTTACATAGGAAATTCCAAACTCTTATGAAGATTGTAACTACCATTTCCACTTGCATATCATTATAATTGCATGACTAAGATTTGAGTAATGTCTAAATATCAAGTCCAACTTGTCATTATTAATATTTAAGTGCATGAAAAGAATCTATACTTTTATGCCTTATACTAAAATCATTTAACACATTCTATGTTTATCTTGTTGTTTCTAAATCTCACTGGGTCAATTAATCAACATGATAAGAAGGGTTCTCCAAAGAAAATTAGATTTTAACTAAGTTTTTGACTTTGTAGTTATAATGTGCAAAAAGTTTTATAATTTTACTTACTAGTCCTTAAAAAACCCAAAGCATAATATTACAAGGGCTTTCATAATGTTTCACATATTTGAATGAATTCTTGAACACTTGCATCTTACAAAAAATATTACTTAACCCATGATTTTGTGATGGAGTTTCAACTCTTACATGAATATATTCCTCATGAGTTATAAAAGGATTGCACAATCCTATAAATATTAAGGTTTAGATAAAGTGCAATAAAATGTAACCTCTTAACTATATTGAATCCCTATACAAAATAAACACATCTTAGGATCTCTTAACCCAATTTAATGTATTTGAACCACTTTTTTTACCAAGTAAATATATTTTATGTAGTAAGAATACAAGGAATATTTTAGTTAATATCTAATATTTATTTGCATTTTAAGTTGTAGAGGAGACACAAAAGGACCTAAGCTATATGCTATCCATAATCCAAGTATTCACAGGTTCTAGTAGTCCTCTCTTTGTTAGGCATATGTTATAGTGTTACTTGTAGTTAAATGATGTTTCACCATGGCCAAACCATGTGGTTTTCATGTTAAACAAGTCTTATGAAATATTACCTATCCTTTCTTTAAGGTTTAATTTTATAGGCTTGCAAGTGAGAATTTTAAGTATTGTCATACATAAAGCATACTTGAGGCTACTCTAGTCAATCATTCCACTTTACCTTGTCAATTAACCAAGTTTTTTTATGGCTATCACAATGAATTCTACCATAAAGAATCCAAGAGAATATTTAAAGTAGGTCATTCTAAAAGTTTCCTGAATCTTTCAATAGGATATAAGGTAATTAATTCTTAAGTCTCAATGCCACAAAATCTCATCAAATTGATCATTTAAACTAGTTTTCACATTTGACCACTTTACTAATGTTTCTCAATACCCCTTCACTTTGCTACTTATCTCGAGAGTTCTAGTTTGGCTATGTTTTCTTTAAAATATGAATGTCACTAATTAAATGATTATTTCACCCTTTTCTTAGGGTCAAATTTTGACCATTTTTTATATTATAACCCCTCTTAGGTTGAGTAACTACTACTAGGTTTTCATTTCCAACTTTATGTCCAAAGTTCCCTAGAGTTGTAAACCTAGTGCTTTGAAACCAAGTGTCATGCCCAAAATTTTTATCAAGGAAACCACAACAATTTTTTTTAAAACAAACATTAAGATAACTAACAATCTAAGTGTTTGAGGTGTAACACTAGACATGGTGATAATTGAGCACCCTTGAAGATCCACTTCTTAACTCAGGTAAAAAAGTTATCTATAAAGAAGTTGTATTTGAATCACTCCTAGGGCTTACTTGACACATGCTCCCTTATACCCTCCTTGGGTTGTCTAGGTAAAATGAGTCTTGGATTGAATAGGGTGAGTATTTGGTGCAAGAGCACCTAGATCCTGACCCTAACTTGATAGGACAAAGGACCTTAAAGGTTCACCAAGGGATTTGAAGACAAGCTTACCAAGTATTTTAAAGGTTTTCATGTTTTATGCTTTGTACTCAAAAATCTTGTCTGTCATGTGACAAGGGGTGGTAGATAGGTAGTAGATGGATTTAGGCCATGTTTTTTGTGCAAATAAGGTCTCATTAGACCACTTTCAATAGGTTGGGCGAGCATGGGGTCAAAAAGATCAAACTTACTAAGTATGTGGTGAAATTGTTTAAGAATATTATGTAAAGTGCATAACCTTGACCTCCAAACGGTCATGAGTGGTTCGAAATTCTATTGTAAATGCAGTTGGTCAGTTGTAGGAGGTAGTTGGAGGTTGAAATCATTATAAAAATTCATGTAATCCCCGAGGAAGGCTGGTTGTTGAGATCCAATAAAGAAAATTGCATTTTGGAAAGGCTGATCACCATCTTTTTATTGGTTTTTCTAAACTTTCTTTCTTGGTACAAGCTCGTACAGGGTTGATATATATTAATACTATGGGAATTTGTTGATGCATGTGTTTAATACCTTATTTCATTTGCTTGGAGGCTTAGAAACTCTGTTGGTGCGTGAGGGATTAGTAAATTGTGTTGACTATTCTATTTGCAAGGTGAAGGTTTGAAGGTCTTCCCATGGTCTATTTGCCAATCCACCTACTGTGCTGACTCTATGGCTCGGTGGATTGGCTTGTATTATGTCTAGTTAGATGGTTAGACTCTTTGGAGGGTGAGAGGATGAACAAAAACAGTGGGGTGTGGTGTTCTTGTGACTAAATAAGGGTGGTTCCATTATGAATGCAAGGAACCCAAGTAGTGAATTGGAGAACTGTTGAGGGAAATGGGATTGTGAGAGTTTCTAGAGTTAGGGAAGAGGTAATACATGGTTTCTAGACCCCTGGAAGGATTGGGGAAGGTCAGGAGTAGGGATTTACCCCTAAAACTCTTGCTAAACCCTTGTTTTGGTGAGTGCTTGAGAGGGTTTCTTGGAACAGAGGGTTAGAATCCCTGTAGATGAAAAAAATCACTGTAATATGAGGTTTGAGACCATTTGTTGAGACTGTTCAAGGTTCTTTGGTGAGTGGCCATCGTTGGAAGGGTGGTTCCTTTGGAAAATAGACCAAAATGGTGAAGTCTAGAACCAGGTAAGTGTACCAAAAGTTCAGGTTGGTCCAAAACAGTGACCCTTGATTTTCATACATATTGTGTAACCCTGAAAAGGGTATCTTAATCCATCATTCAGTTGTTGAGTGTTTTGGGAAGGTTGTGGGGAAATTGGCCTTGACTGGTTTTTTGAGTGTTTTGCAAACTTTGGGGTTTTAAGATTCTTGAGGGTGAGTTGATGTCCTTAAGATTGGAGTTGGGTTCTTGGAAGAGAGTTGGAGTTTTGTTTTGTGAATGGTTCCCACCCAGCCTCTGCATCAATATTTGGTTTAGGATTGAGGATTAACCAATTATAGCTCAACCACATATTAGGCTCAATCAATTTTAACAAAGACTAAACAATCATTGAGTCCCAAGGGGAACATAGTCCCTAAAGTAGATTTTATCCTAGTTGTTTAATTTAATAATAATGTGGTTGTATATTCACAAGTTTCATTTTTAAGGGATCATATATAAGTATATATTGGATATCTTATTAATTTAAATGTACCAATAGATTAAACCTTACCTTCTTGATTTAAGATGACTAAATTTAATACATATTATGCAAGGGAGTAATGATTTCTTCATAATCAAAAAATCATGAACTAATTCTAATACACCTTAGGTTAGGTTAAATTTGATAAGGATTGAAGGTCCCTCTAAATCTCATGGTAAAATTTATTTGATTGATCTTTTTCAAGTTTATCTAATTCATTTATTGAATAGATAATTATTCATTCACCCCATTACTTAAGGTATGACAATATTGACAAATTACCAAAGCAAGAAATAAGTTAGGTTTAACAATAATTCAATTTTATAACCCCTTAATAGGGAGGCACAAATTTACCCGTGGATAAATTTCAAAATTTAAATATACCCCTTTGTTAATTATTAATAGCTCTAAGGTTACCATTTTGTTAAGATAGTTTAATAGAGGTTTGATACCCAACAAATTCATCAATTGCTTAATTTCTTAGATAAAACCTTGCTCTTAGTTGATGTTTACCACACATTATTTAAATAACTTACTCATCTTCAAATTTTGAGGAGGTGGATATGTCATTAAAATTTGATCCTTTTCGATGTAATGGTTTTAACATACTATTATTTAATTTCTATTTGATTAATCAAGTCGAATCACATGATATTTTTTATAGTAATATAAACGCTCAAAATACATTATTCAGATCCAACATATGAATATTGGATTAACAACTATAATCTACCATCTGCAACTATATTTGCCTATACATTTTGCCTTACATAAGTGTAGATCATATAAAAAATAGGCCTATGTGGTTTAGAGTAACTATCAACTATAGCTACATAGAATTTTACAAAAAGAGATCTTTGAGTGGCTCTAAAAACTATGGAGTGTTGCCCCAATTCACAAGCATATTAATGAATTTTAGATCTTTATCTAAGAATATTTCTTCAGTCTCTTCATTATTATTGGTATGTAGACTTGGAGCCCTCTTTGTTGAATCCTCTTCTTTAGCAATGGTCTTGTCCTTAAGTTCCTTTTGAAACGCCTCTAGAGCATGCATGAAGATGTCTAGGCTTGGTTGAATTTTCTTCCATGTGTGTCCAAACCTTCCTTCATGTTGGTTTAGTAGTAAAATCTCACCTTTTAGTAGTTTCAAAAATTTACTCTCAACTATCTCCATAGTAGCCACCACCTCCATAGCAACACTAAATAGAGTGAGCCTTTCCATAGACTTAATAAGTACCCTCCAACACCCACTAAATTTGTCCTCATTCCTAGCCTTCCAGATACACCACATAATTTTAGATGAAAGAGAAAACCAAAACACATGTAGATCCTTGCTAAGGTTTTTTCCAATCAACTTTCCCATTAGAGTTCCAAATGTCCTATTGATTACAATTTTTTTTCCAAATTTCATGAGGAAAAAAATATATGATTAATTATATCTAGAACCCTGCACAAATTACAGATACCAATATCAACATGATTCAACATGTATGGAAATCTTTGCAACATTAATAGTCATCTAAAACAAGTTTTCTTTGCATCTTTGCCAAATTGCCAAATTGAGGTAAATACTTTTTGCCAGGTCTTACAATCAAGATTTATCTTCCAAACTTTAACGAGGTGTTCAATAGGAGGGTTGGAGATGATCAAATTTTTATAAATGGATTTAGTTTTGACTTCAAAGAGAGGGATAGATTCATGCCACATATAATCGACAGGAGAGGGATTCCCATATTTAGTAAATACACTACAATTGATGTCCTTGAAAGCATCTTTAAGAATAGAGAATTTTCTCACATTAGAAAGGGGAAGGTTAAAGTCCTTCAATTGATCCCAATCAACTAAAGTACCATCCCTTATAATGCAATTAAAGGTTTGGATCCTAGCTTGGTGCCACTTTTTTGCATAGCAGCCTTAGAGAAGAGCCAAGGTCTTTCCATTATGTTCTAGGTTCCACCACCTAATATTTACACCAAGTTAGGTATGTAATTACAATTAAATTACTTATTATTACAAACATTTAAATTGGATTCACCCATAGAAAATCTATTTTTTAATCCCATTAATACAATAAATTTACCTATTAAATGTATTTGAATAATTAATCTAGCTATTGCTAAATTTATAATAATGATATTTAATTTATTTCATGTTAAAATAATTATTAATTTTGTGTAACGACTTCTTGTAAATTCTCTATTTCAATTAATAATAGTTTTAGTGGCTTCGCCACTTTTATGGAAAGAAAAAAAAAAATTATTAGTTTTGTAAAGTTATTATAACTTAATCATACCTTTATTTTAATCAAACTTGAGAAAATTAATTTAATCCCCATAAGTCTTATTTAAATTAACTCTAAGGTCTTAAATTAAATCAAAGAATTTTAATATTGTATACCTTTGACTTTTAGTCCAATTTAAAAGAGTTAGATTAAATCATTTAGTATCACTTATATTAAATTTAAAGTTCAAGAGTTAATTTTATTAAATATATCAAAAGGGTGACTTTAAATCATAACTTAAAGTGAGGGTCCTAAGTCCATTGTGCCCACCTTGTACATAATTAATAATTAAATGAGGTTAACTAAAGTAATCACTAATTAGAATTAATCGAATATACATAGAATATTAGCCATTGGATCTTAGGGCGACTAAAATAATCCCTAATTCTTAAGGATTTCTTATTAAAAACTTCCCTTAGACACTTTTTCCCTCATTTGGTTTTCTCTTTTGTAGGTTGGGAGTGCTTGAAGAAGGAAAGAAGATAAGCTAGTTTATTTGCAGGTTTTCCCTTTGAAGATCCATGATTTCCATTTATCATACAAGATTAATTCCCTTCTTCTCTTTATTTATTTTATTTCCTTAGTTTCAACTATGTATCCACAGTATTTATATATACATGTCTTTAGTTGTATTTGATGTTCTCCTTACTACTGTATTATTTTTAAAGAATAAACAATGTTTTTGTTATTATTGCATTAGACATATACTTGGTTATTTTTGCAAAAAATACAGTGAATAAAATGTTGTTTATTTTCTTGTTGTACAACAATATGATTTTTTTTAATTCCATATTGAAAGTCTACAAATTTACGGTGAATACATTTTTATTTATTTATACATAGTTTTTATTTTTTTTTAAAAAAAAGATAATTTGTTGGGAGGGGATTTTAATCACCTTGACTTGTGCCCCCTCCATGGAAGGCAAAACCTCTACTGAGGTCGTGCCCACAGTAGGGGGCCATGCCCCTTATTGGGGCTACAAAACCCTTTGTTGGGGTCGTGCCAAATAGGGGTCAGCCTCATAGCCGACCCCTCCCCCTTTTTTTGTTTTAAAATAATTTAAATTTATTTTACTTTGTTTTTTTTTATATAAAAAAAATTAATATATATATTATTTCAATTATCCTATATATATGATATAAAAATTATAGAACATATGTATTTATCATATATAATATGGCATTTTAATTTTATTATGCATTATTTTTAATATATATGAATAAATAAAATTTGATATATAATATGTTGAGTAGAAAGTGCAAGGTATATATTTAATTTTTTAATTTTTCACTCAAATAGAATATTAGGTATCTATGTATAAACATATATTTTTCTATATATTAGATGAACTTGATTTATTAGATTCATAAATCAAACTGGTAAAATATACAATGAGGAAATTTTTTCTATAAAGACAAGAATGAAAACATTGGACCTGCTAAGATAATGCCAAGTGTCTTAATTATATGGTATGAGACACAAAAATTAAATGAACTAAGTAATATTAAGTATGTAAGTGTAAGATGGACCTATTATGAAACTAGTTAGATCACATATCATGTTCACAACAACACTTTTCTCTTTTTCCTTTACTTTATTATTAGAGTTGAAGAAAATTTAGAAGGTGATAAAATCTATAAAGATTTTATTGGATATTAGCTACACAATTTTATCATTTTAAAATGTACTCAACTTTTCATCCAATTTGAATAAGATCTTAATCTCATTTTAGATGAAGAGGGTGATATTTTTTGCACTACTAAAAACTTTATAGTGAACATCATTGTCAATAATGAAGGGTCGAATGAATATCTTGATATAGAGCTCATTATTAGAATCCATTCCATAATTAAAGAGGCCAAATTTAGGATCAAAATTGACTCTAATAGTATCCATTTTATCAACCTATATATTTTGGAGTTAAGGGATCACTTAGATATTCACTACATAAAATATTTTAATTAGGTCCCACACTTAGTGTTTTTAAGATATCATCTTTGGGTGATTGATGGAATAGATGAAACATATTTTGTCTTATGACTAGTTTGGTGGCACCAAAGATGAGTAAATTCTTGATCCCTCTATTCTTATCTATCTATAATTCTTGGAAAAGTGCTTCATATTTGGCCATAATATTGGTAAAATTAAATTAAAACTATAAATAATGGAGTGACCAAATATCCAAGGGAAATATGAGTACATCACATACTCTTGCTTTAATTTTTTCCCTAAAATTATTGAAGTGATTTTATAAAATACCATTTGATTATTTTCCTCCTCCCTTGAGAGATAAGGAGCAATGATAATTTCATCTTTCTTGTTGGTATAATAGTTATTGAGAATCAAGTCATTGAATAAGACAATTATCTTAAATTTTTGATCAAAGAGTCAATAGCTACACAAGGAGTCTTGTCTTCATCTATTTTATCCAAATCAATTTCTATAATATTTCTATGAGGGCTATAACTTTGGGGTTCACATAGACATCCACAACCCATTAAGGATCTATATGGTGCATAAAGAAATTTTTTCATTCTCTATATGAAACCTTATTTCATAGTTGTGTTTATGATATGATGTGGGACTAGTTAAAACACACATAACCATCCATCCTTGTAGATAAATCTCTAGACAAGTAGATTTCAAAGATTGGAGGCAAGGCAAAGACATAAATATCCTCAATAATAGTTACACTAAGACAAGGATGTGAAGTTATATGGTTCTATTACTTAATATATTAATAGTAGAAATATAGGTTCCATCAAGTTTGGTAGTTCCCTTAAAAATTGGTTCATAAATGAGACCAAGAAAATAGACAATAATTTTAAAAATTATAATGCTACTTGCTTTGAAATCAATCATACAATTATGAATTAGCTTGGACTTAATAATAATGGTAAGATAAAAGGGCGTGGGTTTAGATCTTACCTCATGGATTTTTGTGATATAGATTATGCAAGGGTCCTTGGGTCTACTATCAAGATTTCTTGTGTAGTTTTGATTTGATGAATTTAAAGTTGATCTTAGTATATTAACTCATTAATAGAAGGAAAATTCTTCTCACACAGAAAGGTTCACTAGATATTTCTTCATAAAATATATAATGTTGAAGGGTTGGGATTTGGTAGGTGTGGGGACCTACATAGGTTCCTTGTGGTATCTCTAAGAGTGAGATAAATTAAATGATCAACTACATTGGGATGTAGTCAAAATCTTAAATTATAGTTGTGGGAGAAGGATGTGGTATATTTAAGAGAAAAATCTAAATGATATGCTCAACTACATTGGGAGGTGGTCTAAATTTAAAATTATAGGCGTGGAAGAAGGATTATAAATACAAAAACATCAAGTGTTGCTTTAGATAGAGATAGGTGAGACATTTTTGTACTCTTAGGGGCCTTGTATCCCACTCTTGCAAACTTGGGTGTGTTTAACCTTAGAGTGGGCATCTTCTCTTATTAGAAGTCTATTCAAATAGAGGTGTATAGGAAGTAAAACAAATGGGGATGGTGGCATTGGGATAATTTATTATTTAGTTAATTCCCCATATGATTAACCATTGAATCTCCATGGGGTAGTCGACTTTGATGTCTCTCTAAAATGATCAGCTCAAAGATAATTCCTTAAATCATTGTATTGGATATTTATGTAATTTTGTGTTTTTAAAGATAGAGGAAGATAATTCTTCTTTCATGGGAGTAGGGGAGATTAGTATCAAGTTAAGAAATGTGCATCGTACTTGTGTTGGATCAATAGATGGTTGGATGGCATAAGATGGGGAATTATCTAGATTTAAATTGGCGCACTATGTCAAGGGGATATCTTCCCTACCAAAAAGAAATTCCTAAGATATAGGATGATATGAAATTTTCTATTAATTTATTTCAGTCCCAGATATTGAATCATTAACTTAAGGTCAAGATCAATAGATTTGAGGTAATAGATAAAAATAAAACTTGTTGATGGTATGATTCCCATAAGAATTATTTCTTATGTTTTCTAGAAGCATATATTGAAGTCAAAGAGGGATTATATTGGAGTGTGTTTGATGTTGGAGATCTATTCTATTACACCCCATTGTGCTATTACCTTGATGAGTTAAAATGCTTTAATATATGATTGTGTTTTGTAAATGAATCTTGATGGAAAATATGATGAATGAATGTTCAATTCAATTTGATATTCTAAATGTTCTAAAGATAAAAATATATGATGCATGTGAATGTAATGTTATTAGATAACTATTGTTGTGATGCACTAAGACGAATGTAGGAATAGATTTGAATCTATGAAAAGAGAGGGGGAATATCACTCAGGAGAAGAACTTGGTCTGGTAAACCTTAATGATCCTAATTGAGCATACACACTCACGTCCTAATTTGATTAGGTTGAGTCAAGTTCGTATAGATTTGGTAAGTAACCTTCTGCCAGGGTTTGAGTATGTTTTGTATTGGTATGTGGTTTTAGTTTTTGAGTGTTCCTATTTGGGGTTATGCGATTGAGTCTTCATGATAAGTAAAAGTTCTTTATTGTATTCTGGTTTATATATTAATCAATGGTTATTACATAGAATGTATATATGTATGTGTGTACATGTCTCCAATAACTCATATATATGAATATATAAGTACATGTGTATACATAGGTAGGTGTACTTATGCATATTCATGTACACATATATCATATTGGTGCAGGAGCACCAAGCTGCTTTCAAGCCTCCATGAGGCCATTTGTAAATAGTTGCTCTATTTTATGTATTGGGTCTTATAATAAGGTTTATCAAACCATTTTATAGGTTTTTGAGTCTTAGGAAGTCATATTTGAAGTCATTTGTCAAATCATGTTTAAAGTTGTTCCATATTGTAAAAATTGTAAAAGTTGCTCAAGAAAGTTGTCAAGCAACTTGTCAAAAGTGTCATTAAGGTGTTTTGTCAACAAACTAGTTAAAATCTGGTTGAAAATAGTTGGTTTTGGTTGGAAATTTATAAGTACACCCTCCAAAACTCGAATTGGGGGGTTGGAGACATTATTTTTGAAGTTTAATGAATGGCAACCTCAAGTTTTGTGTGCATTTTTTGATTTTTACATTGTTTCCAAGCTAAAGTTGTGCTTTGTATGGCCTGGTATGGACTCAAATAATGGAGTATCATATATGGATGGATATATCTCTGTTTCTAGTTTCCAATTATTTTTGTCTCATTGAATTTCATTGAGTTTTTGTGGAAGATATGACTATTTTGGTGAGACTACATATTCTAACAATATTGTGCAGGATTTACAGTCTAAAAAGTTTGATGGTATGGATTTTAAAATCTATATTTTGGATTTGAAACCAATTTAATTTTCATTTGCTTCAAGTCTCATCAAAATTCATTAATTTTTGAATAAGTTATGACCATTTTTGTGAGGGCAGGTTTGAACACTGCCTAGGGTTTGCAGTTTTGGGAAAAATGTAATAAATTTATTTTCCACCATTGGATCTTCATAAAAATTGGAAATTAAGTCTATAATTATGTTATATTCAATCTCACTGAAGTGATTGGCTTTATGATTTAGTTTTTTAAAGTTATAAATGCTAGTTCGGTGCATTGAATTGTGGGTTGCCATGAGAGTGTTTTCAATGTGATCTAGAATGTAGTTAATCATTGTTTGAGATGAATAATTTTAAGAAAGTTGTAAAGTGAATGGCATGTTGAGTTGTGAATCCCTTGATCTGCATCACATATGCATGGGAGTATCGATTGGACATACAACACACATATATATACACATTTTATATATATGCACCAATCGATGAATATGTGAATATAGGTGTTTAAGAATGGATATTAAAACAATGTTAAATATATAATATATATATATATATTAATACATTTTATATATATGAACCAATCGATGAATATGTGAATATAGGTGTTTAAGAATGGATATTAAAACAATGTTAAATATATAATATATATATATATATATTAATATATGTATATAATTACGTTAATGTAAATGTATATACATACATATTAATATATTAATATATGTACATATATATATAATTATTTTAATATATGTTTATATATTTGATTGGTAATTTATGCATTTAATAGTCATGGATATATCTATATATATTATAAAGATTATAATATATTTTAATAATATATATATATATATATATTAAACTGTGTTATTTTTAAAGTGCTTTGAAATAAACTTTAGTGCATTATAAATATTTTCCACATATATTGAATGGCTCAAGCTAAGTGTTGTACACATATAGCTCATGGAGGAATAAGTCAAAAGGCATTTGAATAGTGCATAAAGTATAATGCAAATGATGATTCATACATTGAAAAAAAAATCATAAACCTGCACATAGTATAAGGTGTGCACATATGAATGGTGGCACCATATTTTGTAGAGTTTTAAAATAGAAAGAAGTCTATTTTCTATGCAATAATCCAACACACAACTATTTGTGAAGCATGAGAATTAGTCTCAACCATGAGCTGGTTGATGTAGTCAACTTATATTGCAATAAGGAAACTTGTAGGTTGTATTTTATGAGTTTAAATCATTTCTATTACCAAGATATGAGTGACTCATTCTCAATAGAGACGTTGGACTGTATATATTTTTGCAAACTAGAGTTTAAACAACCACCTCTCACCTTTTGAGCCTAGTCGATGCATTTAGAATAGGAAGGTGGTAGATTTGGTAGCTTATTTGTAGCATTAAGATGCTCAGATTTTAGTATATATAGAGGTATCCTCTCTACCCTTTGTTACAGTTATTCATTCTAATTTCTTTATCTGTTATTCTACTATTTTATGTGCAAGTGTATTTCTAAGAGTTTTTGGTAAGAAAGAGAGTTGTTTGTGAATTTTCAAATTTTGGGAGTTCTTTGAGAAGAGTCTAGAGTTCTGAGATAGGTTGAGGTTAGAAGGACTAGTAAGCATGTTTGTGGAGAACAAGTTTGGAAAGTAGTAATATCAATTGGAGCTAATTTCTATTTTACTACTCTTTATTTTTACATGTTATTTAGATGTCATAGTTTGTGGAAAGATGATTTTGAATGCATGCTAAGCTTGTTTTTATGAACTTGGTTTATTTCCTAGTTTGGGATAATCTTGTGTGATTTTTGGTCAAGTCTCGAATTGGTGAAACCCTTTTAATTGGTAATACATATATACTGTAATGGAATTGTGTGGTTATAATGCTATTAGAACTATACTTAGTTTGTTAAGACTATATGGATATTGCATGAAAAGTGAAATGTGGAATATGTTGCTATCTTGTAGTACTTTAATGAAAATTTCATTTTTGAACATTGATGGTTAGCTTGGTTATTCTTGGGGTTAGATAATCCATGGGAAAGGGATTAACCTAGTTGGTCACTTAGTATGTGTGCATGTATGGTTAGCTTGGATATACCTGGGGTTAGAATAATCCATGGGAAAGGGTGTAACCTAGTTAGTCATTTTGTTAAGACTTGGTTATTCTTGGGGTTAAGATAATCCATGGGAAAGGGAGTAACCTTGTTGGACAATATTTTATGTCATCACATTAGATTGAATACGTGTTATGTTTGGGAATGGTCAATACCAAATCAATCTAAAGGGTGGGTGTATAGATGACTTGCACTCAAAGTACTAGGTATTGAATTCTTTGGCTAAAGTAGTGTAAGTAGCCACTATTTACACTTTCAATTCACTCTAATCCAGGATTTATACTAGGAAAGAAATCATACATGTAGGTTGTAGCCAATGTATGGTAGCTCTAGATATGTAGGACACAACACTATGCTAACGAAGCCTGAGATTATGGGATTACCAAACCAATTATGGGGTTACCAAACCAATCTCTCCATCAAAGGGAAGGGCCACCTTACCTATTAGGTAGATGTGCAGGGGACTGTAGTAAGTTTGTGGTTGGTAAAAAAGAACTTGAGTGATGCTCTCCCTCATATAGTTGGTGACCAAGATTTAAGGATGTAAGCACTAGCTTAAGGACACCTAGAATGTATGCACCAATGATGGGGACTTCTAGGAGGTATGCACCAACATTAGGGACATCTAGATCATTATATTTTGTTGTATATCTACATCATTGAGCTCATGGAATCTATGAATGTAAACATGTATCTATATTCTTATTGAGAAATTATAAATGAAAAATGTCATCATGAAATTATGTAATGTGAATTCATTATTGGGAATATTATACTATTTCATTATTATAAAATGGGAAAGTTTGAAATGGTTATGTTTCAAATGTGCATCTTGTTATTCAAATAGAAATGAATTTTTTTATTGCCATAATATTAGTAATATAAACTATTCACTTGTGGGTAAAACATAGTAAAAAAAATGGGTAGAACAATGGGCATGCTACATATTCCAAGAGGGAAATGCAATCACCTCTTTACTGGAATCACTCGTAGAAGAGTCTCCCAAACCATTACATTTTTTTAATACTCTATAAAATATAGGAAAAGGGGATCTTCCCTAAAATAGGATGTGCGATAAGGGGAGTATGCCAAAGAAAAAGGGGGTGTCCACCTGATCACAAATCCACCTTTCCAACATTCATTTGGAAGAGGGATAGTGCCACAAATGCATAGAATTGACTTACAACCCTTAAGGTTACTCAAACCTAGGTTTTGGACACTATGGGACCTCAACTTCCTTATGACAAAAATGATTAAAAGGCAGTTTTAGGAGAAAGATAAAAGTGTTTTATCAATAAAAACTATGAGATCTAATACTTGGAATATAAAGTATTATGATAACACTATAAAAAACAACATTTAACTAGTAGATTTGAGAAGGTTAGGATGGTGTTTACCTAGATCCAAAAGTGGGTTATAGGCTTTGTTGAAGGACATATTCGCCCAAGGGTAAATGGGTCTCTATAGAGGGGTCTAAAAAATCTTTTTGAAGTCCTCAGATCCCAGATCTAAGCTTTTGATTCAACTAGGTTTGATTGTCGAAAAGCCAGAAATAAAACCTATAGGTGAGTTTTTGTATCTTGACAACATTGAAGAAAACTTTGAAAACTTTGCAAAATCACACTTTTGATCAACTTTAAATACTTGTTCACCTCTAAATCTTCACATAAAAAAAAGAGGGGAAAAATATTTTTTTTTGGTGGATAATAATTTGCCTTGCTCAAACCCTAGTTTTGTAATTAAACCTTGATAATGGAATAATGATAAAATGAACAAAGCTTGTACACCTCACCAAACCCTTTAATGGTTGTCCTTAAAGGATTCAAGTCTAAAAAATATCTCTAAGGATTGGATCTTGCATGAAATGGCTTGATTGCTTGATAGATCTTGACGCTTGAACGCTTTCTTGAAACTTGAAACCTATATCACAATGTTAGCTCCAAAAACATGCATGAACACACATAAATCTTGATATCATGATAAGATCTTGAATTTTGTGATAGATGACTAATAAATGTGCTCCATAATGCTTCTACAATAATCTTTTCTCATATGAAATTTGAATTATGTAAATTCTTAATTGTTAGATTTGAATTGATAAAAACATCTTGTATTTATAGGTGTTTCCTAAATTACCCGACAATTAAACACCACAAGCTAGCCTTTGTAATTTGAATTTAGATAATTAAAATATCACCAAAAACATATTAAAAATTGGATCTTGAGACTTACGAGGGACCTATTCTACCTTGGGAAAATGGGTCCTAAGACCTAAACATAGGAAACTCAATCTCCAAGATGTTAAGTTCAATGTAGGCATTATTTAAATGTGGGTTTCCCTTTTGGAAAATGAAATTAATTAGGCTTGAGAATGCATAATTGGGAAAATTAAAGGCTTAATTAAGTCCAATTAATTAAGGGGATGCAAACATAGTGTGAAAATGTAAAGGTGCACATTTTTCAACACTACATTTAGCCCCCACTTTAGTAAGAGTATGAGCTTGCGCTCAGACTCACACTAAAGTAGACAAATAAGTCAAGAGAGGTCTAATTGTGTAGCATAGGTAAAATTCATGGATTATCAATACAATCATAACTTAAAATAAACCTATGTTAATTATCGAGAACAATGGAAAACCATAGAAACAATGCATAAATGAACGATTTTACCAAACATCCATGTAATTTCATTAATCACCTCATTACTCTTCTCCATTTCGCTATAGTATGATACTTTCCCTCAGATTTTAATTAAGCATGCATGTGTGGCCTCATGACAATGATAATAGAAAAACATTGAAGATTCTAAAGTTGTTTCCAAAACTCATAAGATTTTGGGAGGAGTAATAATGATAGAGGTAAAGCCAATTTATAGAAAATATGATTTTTGAATGACAAGATCAAATTAAAAGATAAATCGATGATTAATATTAAAAGGTGTGACATGCAATAGGATTAGGGTTAAATTAGTGTAAGTGAAAAAGCATAAATGGTGGGGATTAAATTAAATAATAATCTAATCACTAGTGGAAACTAGTTGAGATGCAAAAGAATAAAGATTGCATGTAGAAGTTGAGATTGATAAAGTGATTAAGACAAAAAGACTATTCATTAGAGACAATTAGATATTATCTCACCAGATAACTGAATGATCAAATTAGATCTAGACATAAGTGATAAATGACTAATTAGATAACAAAGAGATTATCTAATTATAGAAGAATGTGCTATGGATAAATCCTTTTATGAATTAAATAATGATTTAATTCAACATTCAATATTTGGGGATTAAATTAAATAAATAAAGATTTATTTAATTAAAAGGAGAAAAGACCAAGGAATAATTAAATAATTAAAGTGATCATTTAATTATAGTTGAAAGTGTGATAGGAATTAATTAAATAATTTAAAATGATTGTTTAATAAAAGATAGATTTAATGAGCAACGTAATTAAATAAATAATATTTATTTAATTAATCAAGAAAGAATAAAGGTAAGAATTAATTAATTAAATAGTGCCCAAGTTAGAGAGGCGTGAATGGCCGCCAATGGTCATTTTTTGGTAGAGGAGATTAGGGTTCGGCCTATGCAGGGCTTGCAGGAGAAGGCGACCAGGGTGAACGAGGCTCCTCCTCATCACAATGGAAGAGACAATGTTGATATTGGACATGATGGAGGCCGTGTGAAGGTAAAGGAAAAACCGTTTCAGCAGCAGGGCGGTCTCAAACATGGCGGCATTGGGGTCTCCCTGGGTTCTAAAAAGCCATGCTTTGAGGGAATAATCTCTGGTGTTTTTGGAGCTGAGAGAAGCGATTCCATAAATCTTTCTCAGGCTAATAGTGGGGATCCTACTTCCCAAGTTTCTTCTGATGAAATCACACTAGATCTTGTAGGAGAACTGGAGGAAGAAGTGGCCTTCAATGAGATTGTTTTCTCTAGGTTGGGACTGATAGGGAGGTTCAAGGGTTTCTGGCCAAGTCTGCTTGATCTTCATAAATGGATCTCAAACTTCTGGGAGCCCATACTGGAAGGGTATGTACAAATTTATCCAATGGCTAGGGGTTTTTTTATTGTAGTTTTTGAAAAAGAAAAAGACAAAAAGAAGATCCTCTGTGATTTTCATTGGGAATGGGATGATAAACATGTGTTGTTGCTAAAGCCATGGCACCCAGAGTTCAACCCAGCTACTAAAGTGTTTGAGAAAGCCCCTTTATGGGTGAGACTCCCTAACATCCCTCTACAGTTCTGGTTTGATGCTTGTTTGGAATCTATAGGGAACACTTTTAGTGATTTTGTAATGGTGGATGAGGGCTCTTCAAATCTTATGCACTCAACTTATGCCCGTATTTTGGTAGAAATGAATGTTTCCAGGGTACCCCCGAAGGTCATCCGGTTAAAATCAGCCAAGGGTTGTTCGGTCCAAACCCTTGATTATGAAGGGGTTCCGTTTAGGTGTAAAACTTGCCATCAAACTGGGCATTTGGCTGCTAAATGTGCCAAATGCAAATATGCAAAACCCGCTTCTTGGTGGAAAAATGCATCCACACAAAACTACACGGTGGAGAAACATGTTGAGCTGTAGGAGGCTCCTAGATGAATGGCTCCGCGGAGAAGAACCAGGCTATTGTGAAGCCAAATCAGGTTGGGCCAATGTGGTTGCAAGAGGCAGCTAGCGAGGAGCGGCAACAATCTCAGTTGGCTTCAATTCAAAATGGGATTTTGACTAAAGTCATGGATACATCTCTTAAAATTGGGGCTGCAACAATACAATGTCGTGAAAAGAAGTATGGTGTGGGTCCTCAGTCAAGAGATGCTGGCAAAAGGAAAGCTGATAACCAACATCAACAAGAGAGGATAGGGGAGGGAGCTTGGAGGAGTCCCTGATTCACTTCTTTAGATTGGCAGAAGGAGGCCACAAGGGTCGAGGATGGGTGGAAAACGGTAATGGGAAGCAAGGAAAAGATGGAGAAGAAGAAAGCTTTTGCCATGGTCCTACGATCATAGACCAAAGGAAGATTTAAGAAAGCTTAAAGATTTTGACTAGTTAATTGGTCTTCTGGATGCTTGTTTTTCAAGGTTAACTTGTAGTTGTAGTATAGCTCCTCTCTTTATTTGGGAAGTTGTAAAGTTGGGTTTTGGGGGTATCTTGATGGATTTTATTTCAAGTTGGATGGGTCTAGTTGAGGTTTTATTTGGTTTTGTATTGAAATCAGCCTTGTAATATTTTCTTTCAAATATTCAATAAATAAAAAATCCAATTATCGATTTAAAAAAAGAAAGAATTAATTAATTAAATAGTTAAAGTTATTTAATTAATAGAGGACATACGAATTTAGAAAATAATTAACATTATTTAATTATTAGAAATGAAGATGAAACAATTATGAAGAGGTTAAGGGTCACATGCATAGGATAATTTTTAGTGTCTACAATTTTTCCGTCTTTGATATAATGTAGTTTATCGCATTGTGTCCATGAAAATTAATCAAAATGCCCCAGTGAAAGGGAGAATGACGAGGAGGTAGTGGTATGTCGTAGTGGTATGTCCCCTTGAGAGGACATGTGGGTTTGAAGAACACAAGTGGGCTCTCAACATGGATGAGATAACTAAAAGATGAAGGACAAAAGGATAGATGAACATGGATAAGGGTGGTGAAGATGCAGAAAAGAAGAAATATTAGAGCGAAAAAGATGAATAGTATAGCATAGAAGACATGGATGTTAAAATAATCTCAGAATATATAATACTTTTCCAAATACATAATAGGTCTTTCATGAATCATCACTGGGCATGAAATGATACAAATGGAGAACAAAAACCTTGATATGAGATAGACCAAGGTGTGCAAGGTCATCCACTTGCTAAAAAAAAACAGTCGCAGACAAGGAGTGTCCTAACTCATACTAAGGGAAAAATTGCCCTAGTCTTTTTGTCAATACAATCCACAAACATCAATCAAATAAAAGACGAGTCATGAGACATCATTGCTCCTCTAAATCCTTCATGGGACATCCTCGAGGAAGCTAGTATCCTAACTCGAAGACAAAGCTAAATGACAAAAGACAAACAATAGTAAAAGAAAAGAGTCCTGAGACATCCTTGCTTCTCTAAATCCTTCATGGGACATCCTTGAGAAAGCTAGTAACTGGACTCAAAGACAAAACTAAATGAAAATATAAGACAAAATAAGCCATAATGTCAACAACCAGTAAGAATATTTGCCAAAATTTAATGTGTTTGTTGTTTAATTATCTAGAAGATTGATAAGATGCTTGTTTGATAAAGCCTGATTTCAGGAATGACACATGTCATAGAAGACATCGAGTTTGGTATCGATCATGTGACCACCTGTATAAGGTGATGATAGTTTGATTTTAGAAAGACACATATCATATAAGAAGTCGAGTCTAGTTTCGATCATGTGACCACTTGTATAAGGCAATGATAATGCTTGACTAAATGATAATGTATGTTTTCAGGAAGGACACATCATGTATAAGACATAGGTTGATTGGTTTGGTTATTTGTTTCAACAATTTGTTTGGTTTGACTTGAGGACCTCGTTGAATTATTTTGACTGACATGATGAACCCTAAAGGACATACCTAGTGCAGCCTTGAGGGCTCATCGATTGATGGCCTTGCCTACATTATACACATAGAGACTGATAGGCTGTCATTAGGTCCCATTAATTTAGAATATAAAACATCAATAAGTCGATTGGGCAGTGTCCAAGGTAGTTTTCAATAGAAGACAACTTAGATAACTCTTTTTAGATTTTTTGGTTTCTTAAAGACAACTGAAATTAATTTTAGTCTAAGGCCATCTAAATATTTAAATAGAAAACAATTCATTCTAAGAAAATTGGAAATATTAAACTAGAAAGCATAAGATAACTAACTTATAAAGCATGACAACTAAACTAGAAAGCACAGAGACAAGTAAACTAAACAACTGATAAACTACGGAAGTGGAAAAACTAGTAAACAAGCCATGAAACATCCTCTTGAATAGTAAAACAAATTCTAATAGTTGCAACAAGTAACTCATGATGATGAAAGACAAAGAGCACTTCGGAACTCCACACACAAAAACCAATAGACTTCACAATTTCCTACAGAATGATTATCTATGCAACAAAAATGACATAAAATAAAGTACTTATCTATTTAAGCTATCCTCCCTCGAGTGGCCAGCTCGTGGCTTACTACGTTTGTTCTCAAGTCACATACACTACTAGTTCTGAAGTTCTTCCATTAAAGATAATTATCATCCATAGCTCAATAACTTAGAAATTGATAGAAGGTAATCTCTTTATTCATAAGTATTCATAAATCATATTGACAACATAACATTACTATTGTGCGTTATCTTCTACTTCTGAAAATTACATCTTTATAATTTTTTTTTAACTAAGTCCTAGATTTTAGATGGCGTGGATAGCCATTGAAAAAGTATATAATAGTTTACAAAAAAAAATTATGTCTTTAAAACCCATTACATAACATTCAAGAGGCTCAAGTCGAGCCATGAACTCTTTGAACTTAAAACATAACAGAAATTAAAACTAGATATAGTTCAACAGCCTAAAGTTCTGGAGTAGGCTTCTAGCGTATGTCTTCAATCCTTACTAGAGCATGTGCTGGTTAAATGCTCCCTAAGTGTTGCATGATGTCTGATTATTGTCCTACAAGATACTCAAATAAACCCATTAAATCTGTATTGGTAAAATACTTTAATTAATCATAAGAAATAAAGTTTGTACAATTTTCCTTAAAGATAAACAATTATTTCTCCTAAAGTTTAATTAATTGGCAGAGACTGAGGATTGAACACATATGAATAAGCTTTTTTGGTATTACTATGATGAGGTTATTTTTACCTCATCATTTCCTTCCCCTCCTAGTTCCTGGAAAGTCCTCTTGCTCCATGGTTGTAGCCCTGAACTTTGTTCCATTCTTCATACTTGGCACTAATGTCATACTCATCTTTTGTTATTTTATCAAAATTTATAGGCTCATGGATGAACCCTCTATGAAAAGCAACTCCCTCTTTCCATTCATTGAAAAATCTATCACTCTGATATGTTGTAATGTGGAAATTATGGGGTGGACTAAGCAGTAAAGGAGGTCTATACATCATCCCCATCCAATTTGTCTTGAGGTATTTTAGGATCTTAGCTAAAGCATTTGTCCTTCTGCAAGACCATCTGATATTAAGAGGAGAGATGACCTCTCTTTTATTTATATGAGTTGGCAGTGGAGTAAAGCTTTCTTCACAAGCATGCCAGGCTTTTCCAATTAACTTTTGTCCATGTTCCATGAAATGGTTGTAGCAGAGTTAGATACTGTCATCATATCTTTCTTTCATTTTATCATCTAATAGAAGAGCTAAAAAGGTATCCTTAAAGGCTGTAGGCCTACCATTAGGTGATCTCATTTGAAGGCCCATAGTTCTCTCTACTTGAGAATATTCAATGTTGCACTCCTACCAATGAATCTGATTTCACATAGTGGACAATAGAGCTCTCAATTGTACTTCTCCAACAAATAGATTAATGAAGAAATCAATATGATTTTCTCATAAAAGACCATGAATAAAGAATTCACAAAGCATATCTTTATCTTTAGGAGTTGATTCTGCAAATATTTTAACAAATTTCTTATCATTAGGCTCATATGGCTGATTATTATAAATTCTGAACAGTTTCCACCTTATCCATTGTTCATTTAGAAACATTCAACCAGCTGACATGCATCCTGCTTCCCTTTATAAGCCCTATGAAATGATTCCTTTAGAATTACCAACTCCTTTTTCAATCTGTAGTTCTCAATCTTAGCATCTCGTAAGAAATAACACCTTTCCATCCATTTCATAAGTAATGGAGGAATTCGGACTTGGAACCATTTAGTTACAATTGGCTCAGTTTGGATTTCCTTTTATTCCATTTTTGGTTTAGCAATGCTTTCTTGTAAGTCTTGTTCTAATCCTACAATTTTGCTAAGAGAAGCATTTAATTCTTCTTTTTGTGCTTTCTTTTCTTCCTCAAAAGCTGAAAACATAAGCATAAAATTCTTTTTCAACATTTCCATTTCTTTATTTTTGTCAGAAATATCAACATTATAGGTCCTATTTTCTTGAGTCAACTTCTGAATTTGTTCTTTCAATTCATGAATCAATGTATCTTTTTCTTGTACCTGCAGTTTCAAACCATGAATTTCTTGATCTATTTTACTTATCACAATAACATGTACTGTTAGCTCTTCTTGCAATTCAATTTGTCCCTTGTTTTTGTACAATTGTTTTTTCAGATCATCAATTTCTACTCTGAGTTTTTCCATTTCTGCATTAGTATTTTCAATTTCAACAGTCTCTACAACTCTATTTACAATGGGAGATAAGTGGCTTAAAATATTATCTTCCCCTTCTTGTTCCTTTTCTTGAATTTCCTTAGCGAGGGCTTCTTCTACATATTCTAAGTGGGAAGGAATTTCCTCAACAAAATTTTCTTTTTCTAGAGGCATTTCCACATTATTGATAGGATCAAAAGTCTCAACGGGTTTTGTTGGTCTTTTGGGATTATTTTTCTTTGCCCTACTCCCTATACTCTGTACTGGGGTTTCTGTGGGCTCAGAGGATAAACGCTTGCTTCTCCTTAGGGGAGGAATATTCTGGAAGGTTACAAGAATTTTTCTTTTTCTTTTCCTCAAGGGAATGACCATATTTAGATAGATGAATTCGACATCCTTTGGTTCATAAGGGGTTTTAAATTATTCGTTCAAAGATTTTGGTACTTCTTCACCAGGGGTTGTGGGAATTGGAGCTTCTGGAGCTTGAGAGCCCTAAGGGGAAATTGCTCCAGAAGGTGAAGCAACTTGTTTAGACATTTCCCCTGGTTCTAATTTTCTTTTAGCTAAGGACTTTTCAATTTTCCATAAAAAATTCTCCCACTTACTTTCAGATTTCTTACGAAAATGATATTTGCAAATTAATTGTATTAACCCATGATGTTTAAGTGGCCCTGACCTAGTCTTGTATCTTTCTATAGAAGAATTTACAGAATCACACAAAAATTCTAGCAAATTAACCCTAAGAGCAGGGTTTTCCTTTCCATGGCGCAAATGGATTAGCATGCGAAATGTAGGTCCTACCACTATAGTGAGTTGTCCTTCACAGGTAAAATATTTTATAATCCAAGCCACTATCATTCCCCAGGGCTCTAGTATAGAGGCTCTTTGAAATCCCTTATTTTGACCTCTAGTACTAATGACTATCATAGGGTGAGGGTCTCCCTCTCTAAGAAATAATTTAGATAATTTTTGATATGTGATTTGAGAGGTTTCTGACAATTTAATACCTGAATTATCTAACCTAGATAGACAAGAGATAATTTTTGGACTCACCTTGAAGCGCTTTCCATGAAGTATCACCTGACCATTTGAGTAGTTCTCTGCAAACACGTTCACTAGATTTTCATTATATCCCTCAAACGTCCTAATGAAGTCTAACCAACCTTCCTCCTCGAACAGACCAGAAATATTACTTACCCCAATAAATTTTCCACAGAAGCTAGCTTAGCCTTCTTTTTGCCACCCCCCATTTTTCTTATTTTTCACCCTACTGAAGAATTCAACAACGCAAGAAACTTGTACAAAACTATTTTTGAAAATATAATCTATCGAGATTATTTATTTGTTTTGCTTGGAGCTTACTGTGCCATGATATTAATCTGCATGGAGGCATGCAAAAAGATTTCCATACTAATAGTTGATTGCCGAGTGGCACAAATTACTAAATTAGGAGGGAAGTTCATGCCAATTAATTATGCTTTATTTGAAAATAACTACTTACTTAAAGAAAAAATTAGTACTTACTTGCATTCTATGATCGCTTGAAGATCTCATACCTTTACTGATTTGACAAGATGGCGTGATGTTATTGGTTGAGGTGACAACGGATTTATTATGGCATGGATGTAGAAGCTTATGAATGATAGAGTCATCGATGAGGACAAGCTATAATGACGACTTTATTTATGATGAGAAAAAAATAATTAGAAAAAATAGATAGGAAGGCGTGTGTACTGAGATGTGATAATTAAAGCATCGAGGAATTTCAAGTTTATGGAAAAGGTGGCAGAATGAAGATGGATAAGTTCCGAAGCATGCAAATGAGGACACACTTGAAACTAGGGAATAAGTTCCAGAGCATGCAGGAGACATGCATTCAAAATGAAGAAGGCAGATAAGTTATGGGGCATTTCCGAAAGATGTAACTGGAGTAGCTACGAAATGTAGGCTTCAGAGCATTGCTAAAAGATGCAATCGAAGCAGCTACAAAATGAAGGTTCGGGAGCATCGCTGAAAGATGTAGTCGAAAAGAAGAAGAAATGGTGGTAACAACGAACTTGAACTTCAAGAGGTTTTAACTGCTCTGCAGGAACAAATTTTTGACGTGGTGAGTTGGTGTGCAAGTTCTGGAGCATCGGGTGTGAGGACCATCAAGTTCCTGAGCACTGGGCATCTGGACCATCAAGTTTCAGAGCATCTTGGAAAGGTGCTCCGAAAGTTATTTCTTCCTTATAAGACATCTTGCAAAATGGAAACAAAAATCAGCTAAGTCCGAAAAGAAGAACTGATGAAAAATGATTTTAATTTTTTTTTGGTACATATGTCTTTTTATTACAATTTTTCAATATATATATATATATATATTAACAAAAAACTAGATGGACTCTGCCTTGGCAGAGTCAATGCATTGGATCTCTCCCTGCATTTCTACTGATTCTATAAATTCTTCCTTATTGATAGGCTTATGGTAGATACATAGGTAATGACCATTGACTAAGAGAGTTCACGTATCACCATCAATGGGTTTCAACTGAACTGTGCCATTCGAAAAGACCTCAGAAATTTCATAAGGCCCCAACCAATGAGTCTTGAGCTTTCCTTTATGATCTTTATATCTGGAATCGAATAGCAAGGCCCAGTCACCATTATGGAACTCTCTCTCTTTGATGTGTTTGTCATGCCACATTTTTAGTTGATGTTGAACCAATTTAGATTGATGGATAGTGTCTAAATGAAACTCATCCAATTCGCTTAACTGCAGAACTCATTCTACTTGGGCTCGTTTCAGATCTAGACCCAAATCCATAGCTGTTCATAGAGTTTGGAGTTCAAAATCAATGGGAAGAAGAGGTTTCTTCCCAAAGACAAGCTCATAGGTGCTGAATCTAGTTGTGGATTTCCATGTTGTGTTGTATGCCCAAAGAGCTTCAGGCAATTTCCTGGCCCAATATTTTCTTCCTGAAGAAACTATTTTTGTTAATATGTTCTCTAGCTCTCTATTAGTCACTTCCACCTAACCATTTGCTTGAGGGTGATAAGGGGATGATTTCATGTGGCTCACTTGAAAATGGTTGGTGAATGCAAAGAGTACTTTGGACATGAATTGAGGTCCCTGGTCAGTAATGATGCTTTGAGGGGCTGCAAATCTAAGGAAGATCTTATTATAGAGGAAGTCTGCGACTTTCTCTTCTCTGGAAACTCGTAAGGCTTGAACTTCTGCCCATTTCATTAGGTAATCAGTACAAACTAGTATGCATTATTTCCCTTGAGAGGAAGGATCTATGGGTCCAATGAAATCTAAACCCCATTTTTCAAATAATTTGAGGACTACTTGTGGCTGTAAATGCATTTTAGCAGAAGTTGTTGGTCTTCCCACCCTTTGACATTCATCACAATGATGAACATAGTTTTTAACATCCTTATGCATTAAAGGCCAATAATATCCAACACCTAAAATTTTATGGGAAGTTCTTTTTGTAGAGTAATGACCTCTAGAAGGATCATCGTGACAGGCCCTCAAAATGCTGTAAGTCTCATCAGCTCTAACACATCTTCTCAAGACCATATCAGGTCCACAAAAGAATAAAATCCCATTAATCCATTTAAATGGGGCACTTTCCTTGATAAGTCGCTTCCTTTGTTTTGATGTAAACCCCAAGGTGGCCAAATAGCTGGCAATGTCAACGAACCAAGGTGTCTTCACAAAAATAGCAAACATATTCTCATCTGGAAACTTGTCCTGTACAGGTGCACAACCACCCTCTTCTTGTTTGATTCAAGATAGGAAGTCTACCACTACGTTAAATCTCCCTGGCTTGTCAAGGATTGTTACATTAAACTCCTGAAGGAGTAATAACTATCTCATAATCTGACCATTAACTACAGGTTTGTTCATTAGATATTTTACAACTGAATGGTCTGTATAAAATGTAACCTTATATCTTGTAATTTAGTGGTGGAGTTTTTTAATGGCATGAACAATAGCCAAGAATTATTTTTCTGTTGTCGTGTAGTTTCTCTTAGCAGACATCAAGTTTTTACTAATAAAGTATATGGCATATTTACCCCCATTCTCATCTTCTTGCCCTAACTCTATACCAATTGCGTCATCTGAAGCATCAACATAAATGTGGAAGGGAAGACTCCAATTTGGCCTGTAAAATATGGGAGTAGAGACAAGCTTCTCCTTAATTGTTTCAAATGATATTTGACACTCAAGTGTCCAATTGAACTCTACTTCTTTCTAGAGAAGGAAAAACATAGGAGCATTTATTTTACTGAAGCCTTTTATGAATTTTTTATAGTATCTAGCATGCCCAAGGAAACTTTGAACATCTATTTGTGTTTGAGGAATAGTCAAATGTTGGATGACTTCAATTTTTGTGGGATCAACCTTTATTCCCTCAAAGGAAATATGATGACCTAAGACTATTCCTTGTTCCACCATTATTAAACACTTTTCGTGGCTAAGGGATAGTTGGTTTTCCTCAAAAACTTGTAAAACGTGATCCAGGTTTTGAAGGGCTTCATCATAGGTTGACCCGTAGACTATGAAGTCATCCATATAGAATTCTACACAGTCATTAACAAGTGCAACAAATATAGCCAGAATAGCTCTCTGATAAGTCACAGGAGCGTTACAAAGTCCAAAGGGAAGCACCTTGTATGCAAATGTGCCCCAAGGACAAGTAAACATGGTTTTATCTTGGTCTTCTAGAGCAACCTTAATTTGGTTGTAACCACTAAATCCATCTAAAAAGGAGAAATATTTCCTCCCAGCTAAGTTGTCTAGAACTTGATCAACAAATGGTAGGGGAAAATAATCTCGATGAGTGGCTTTGTTGAGTTCTCTATAATCTACACAGATTCTCCATTTCCCATTTTTCTTTGGCACAACTACCATAGGTGACACCCACTTACTATCGGAGATAGGATAAATAAATCCTACACGGAGGAGTTTCTCAATTTCGATTTTGACAAGATCCTTTAATGCAGGATTGAGTCTCCTCTGTGGCTGGCATACATGCCTTATATTAAGATCAGTGTAAATGTGATGTGTACAAATGCTCGGGTGAATTCCCCTCATGTTTGTATGGTCCCAAGAAAAATATTTAGACCTCCTTACCAATACATTAAAAAATTTATCCTCTTGTGTTTCTATCAGCCAACTATTGACATTCATGGTTTTTCCTGGCAGTAGTATAATCGATTTTGTTCCAGGATGGGACGAAGTGACAGTATGTATTGGTCACAATAGGGTGTTGAGAGGACAACTATGAGGTATAAGCCAGTGAAATCTCATGATATCCTCAAAGAAATGAATCGTTCTGGGAATCATATTAGCTAAGGGACAAGGAATTCTCATTGTAGTGTAGCTTTGTTCCATCCCGCTTATATCAATTGGCTGTCCCAAAATTTCTAGAGCATGCATCGTTTCCTCCTCACTTGGGCCTATAGCAAGGCATGCTATGTCATCTACTAACTCATCCTCTAATTCCTCTCCATGTTGTTTAATTACTACCATGACTAGTGAGGCCAAACTGTCTTGACCATTAGATTCTTCTGGTTCATCAACCCAAACCTTATCATGTTCGGTGGGTTTAGCAGGAGGGTGCAAGAATAAACATTTACTATCTAGACCATGAGAAATGGTCATTCCCCCTTCTCTACAATCAATCTTAGCGGCAATAGTGGCCAACCATGGTCTTTTGAGAATTATTGGATAATTATCTTTGGGCGTAAGTGACTGGATTACCTAGAAGTCAACTGGATATTCCCATCCATCAACTTTGACAAGAATATTTTTAATAACGCCCTTCGGAATGGCTATAGACTGATTTTCCATTTGTAAGACTATGGTTATGGGATGTAAATCAGTAAGACCTAATTTTTCCATCACATCCAAAGTCATCACGTTAATAGCTACTCCTAAGTCCACTAATGCATTTGGTATCGCTACCTCTTAATTGTAACAATTATAAGTGGACTCCCAATATCATCATATATTGGAGTGACAGTCTTCCCAGAAAAAAAGTCAGTTAAATAGCCATCAGTGTGAATAGTATTTATTTTCTTTGGCTTCCTCCTCAGCGTTTTAATACACAGTTGTTTGATTAGCTAGTTTAACTCAGGAATTTCCTTTATTCCTTGCAACAAAGGAACCTCTATTTTTAGTTGCTTGATTTCCCGAATTAATGCATTTTTAGAAGAAAAAGGCATTTCCAAAGTACCTTTCAGAGTTGTTGATTTTAGACGTTTCGAAAATGGTGCCTAATTTTTCTCTTTTGGAGCAGTATCATTTCTATGTTCATTCAAAGACTGGCATTCCTCCTCCTGAGGTAAGTCAACAGCTCCCGCTACTAGAGAAGGCACATTGTCATTTGTGGGAGCGGTATGATTGGATGATGTATCCTTTGCAGGAATTTTAGGCATGACTTCATCCACAATTTCTTTGATGGTTGGTGGTTGAAGTGTTCTACCAGAGCACAACTAAACATTTAAACAATGTATTGCATTAAGTCTGGTAACATTATCTTGTTTAGTAGACTAGACCAGTGTATTATGTTGATTGTTCTTAGGATTGGGAAGTGGTTGTGCGGGAAGTTGAGGTTGATTTACCTGCTCATTTTGAGGAGAATTTTGAGATGGTAGTAATAGATTTTGTTGTTGATTCCTCCTAGGCCTAGTATAAAATTGATGTTGTCCCAGATTCCATTGGGGAGTAGTATGTTGTGGGTACCATTATTGTTGTGATTGGTTTGGCCACTACTAACTTCCCCATGTTTGATTTGCCCATTCAGGGGATCTCCAATAAGGAGTTCCCCAATTAGGTTGTGGAGGTGGTAGTTGATTCCAAGATGGTGTCCATTGATTACTAACCCAATTATTTTGTGGTCTCCATGCAGGGTTGGAATTATTTCCATAAGAAAAGTTACCTCCCTAGTGTTGGTTTAACACATTTATCTCTTCTTCAACCTGCGTAGTTTTTTTCTTAGTATTCTTGAGGTCAACAAGAAGCTCACATTGGTTGGTAGGATGGTTTTTCTCACAGAGTTGACAAACATTAACCTTGTCTAAAGGACACTCGCACAAAAGGTGTTTGTTTTGACACCTAGGACAATAGATTGAAAAGGTCTCAGGGTTGCGAATTTTAGCTTGTATGCCATCTAATGTAGTGTTCAATTGAATGAGTATGTCCATTTTAAGATTTTCTATTTCTTCATGGAGCTTACCTATCTCGTTTGACCCTTTGAAAAGATTAGTTTTACGTATTCCTCCATGAGTACGGGAGAAATTCTGACACAACTCACATATTTCCTCAAGGGCTAATTGAGACATGTCACCTTTTCCCATCAGATCAAGAATTCTTCTAGTGTCGTCATCAAGTCCCTTAAGAAATATAGTCTTGAGAATCTCAATACTAATAGCCTCTTCTCCACATCGTTTAGACAAGAAAAGAAACCTATCTAGATAGTCCTCTAAACTCTCATCCTTATTTTTCCTAAGTTTAAACAACTCCTCCTTACGATCACTCACCCTACAATAGCTCTGGTATTTTTGTAAGAAAATATTCTCCATTTCCCCCCAAGATGTAATACTCCCAGAACCTAATCCCATGAACCAGCACATGGCCAAATCCTTCAAAGTAGAAGGAAAGAGCTTCAATTTTTGGTTATCATTTTTATAGTCATATGTTTGACACAGGACCTTAAATTGGAAAAGAAATTGGTCTGGGTCTTCTGAGGGCAAGCCACAAAAAGTTGGAAGGAAAGCTAGGGAAATGTTTTTCATCGCAATATCATCATCTACATCCAAAGTAATAGGATAAGTAAATGCTTGAGGAGGCTAAGGTTCATTATAGTTGGCATTATTTCGGTTAGGTTCAACCCTACAATCTCCCATGATGTTTAGAGGAATCTGCTCCTCAAAGATAATTTCCTCTATGATAGGTTGTTCTACTAGTTGATCTTTAGGTAAATAGTGGAAAGCCTCTGGTGAATCATGCTCAAGTAGTTCTTCAATAGTATGGTCATCTAAGCCTTGGGCCTCCCTATGTATGATTGGAATTTTTTTTGGGGGGGTCTTTGGTATAAATCGTCTGTGAGGGCCTCTTTTCCTGACCATGACAAAAGAAAGCCAGAGGTGGTATTTTGGCGTAAAATGAGGCATTCAAACTTCTCCTATTAACACTTAAGAAAGAAGGCTATTAGTCCCTGACAATGGTGCCAAAAATTGACAGGTTGTCATTAGGTTCCATTCCTTTAGAATATAAAACATCAATAAGTCGACCAGGCAGTGTCCAAGGCAGTTTTCAATAGAAGACGACTTAGATAACTCTTTTTAGATTTTTTGGTTTCTTAAAGACAATTGAAATTAATTTTAGTCTAAGTTCGTCTAACTACATAACTAGAAAACTAGAAATATTAAACTAGAAATCATAAGATAACTAACTTAGAAAGCATGAAAACTAAACTAGAAAGCACAAAGACAAGTAAAGTAAATAGCTGATAAACTACGGAAGTGGAAAAACTAGCAAACAAGCCATGAAACATCCTCTTGAATAGTAAAAAAAATTCTAACAATTGCAACAAGTAACTCATGATAATGAAAGACAAAGAGTGCTCTAGAACTCCAGACACAACAACCAACAAACTTAATGATTTCCTACAAAATGATTATCTATGCAGCAAAAATGACATAAAAGAAAGTACTTATCTATTTAAGCTATCCTCCTTTGAGTGGCCAACTCGCGGGTTACTACGTTCGTTCTCAAGTCACATACACTACTAGTTTTGAAGTTCGTCCATTAAAGATAATTATCATCCATAGCTCAATAACTCATAAATTGATAGAAGGTAATCTCTTTATTCATAAGTATTCAAAAATCATATTGATAGCATAACATTACTATTGTGTGTTATCTTCTGCTTCTGAAAAATTACATATTTATAGAAAAAAATTAACTGAGTCCTAGATTTTAGATGGCATGGATAGCCATTGAAAAAGTCTATAACATTTTACAACAAACTTTTATGTCTTTAAAATCCATTACATAACAATAAAGAGGCTCAAGTCGAGCCATGAAGTCTTTGAACTTAAAACATAATAAAGATTAAAACTACAACAACTATATCCTTGGTTCAACAACCTAAAGTTCTGGAGCAGGCTTCCAGTGTATGTCTTCAATCCTTACTAGAGCACATGTTGGTTAAATGCTCCCTAACTGTTGCATGATGTCCAATTATTGTCCTACAAGATACTCAAATCAACCCATTAAATCCGTATTGGTGAAATACTTCAATTAATAATAAGAAATAAAGTTTGTACAATTTTCCTTAAAGATAAACAATTATTTCTCCTAAAGTTTAATTAATTGGCTATGAATAGGATTTTCTGGTATTATTATGATGAAGTTATTTTTACCTCATCAGAGACCTCGTAGTTCGACATGACCAATGATTTTTTATTGACCAATGATTGCATCATGATTTTAATTTGAAAAACCTAAAAAGACTGACCTAATGCCTTGGGGCGCATCAACAAATGGTCTTGCCTATGTCTAGTCACAGAGGCAACGTAGTTTGACTAGAATTTGATGGACAAGACTAACTGAAAAAGATTTTCTTTATTTGAGGATATCTGATGTGTGTGATAGTGAATGTGATGAACCCTAAAGGACTGACCTAGTGCGGCCTCAGGGGCTCATCAATTGATGGCCTTGCCTACATTGTACATGCAAAGGCCGCATAGTTCGACATGACCATTGAATTTGTTTGATGGACAAAGAATTGAGTCATGATTTTATTGTGTGATACTTTGACAAACCTAGAAAGACTGACCTAATGCCTTGGGGGTGCATCAAGAGATGGCCTTGCCTACGTTCAGTCATAGAGGCAATGTAGTTCGACATTAACAAAGAATGACATGACAAACACTGACTTCATTTTTGTGATCTTTGAAAGATATTTGATTTTTTTTTATCTTTTTGAGGTTTTTATGATTTTTTTAGGTTTTGACATGTTTTTATTTTTTTGTCTTTTTGAGGTTTTTATGATTTTTTTGGATTTTTTAAGGACATTTTACGATGTTATAACAACAAGTGCAAGATCCAAATGATGTAGGTTGATTATTTGCCCCCAATTGGGTATAAGACCAATAGGATGGAATGGGGATGTGGATTGTAGTTGATGTCAATCGTTCCAAGTTATGGAAAGGACAACCATTTATTGTCGGTGTAATGATAGGGAAATCAGATTGGAATGGTGGTAGATGGAGGAGAAAAGTTGAATACACGTGGTGCATGTTTACCAATTTTTCACCATGGTACTTATCCAAAGTGCCACCAAAGTTATTTTCACTATTGGAAGAATTATATCTCTTTACTATTTTGTTGATGTTTCAATTTTTTTGGTGTTACGAAGATGCCTATTTGCCAGGTTTTCATCAAGGTAACAATTTTTTTTATTATATACATTTTTTTAATTTTTCCATAATTAAGAAAAGGTTCTTAGAAGCTATGTATAAAATCTCTTCAAATGAAGACTATTGATTGGATTTGACAATGGTTCTCCTTTAGGTGTAGAAAGATGGTATGCTCCTAATCCAAAGACCTTCATGACAATATAGGTTCCTGGCCATTTTGGCTCAAACTTTCCTAGTTTGTCTCTTTCTGCTTGATTCTTTGGATTTTCTGTTAAGACCAGATCACCAATGTCAAAATTTTGACTCAAGACTTTCTTGTTATAGCCGCGATGAAGAAATTTTTGATATGCTTCGAGGTGATTTAGTACCTTTTTCCTTTGTTCATCTAGGAACTCTAGCTCATGCAGTCTTGACACATGGTACTCTTCATTGTCAATATGCCCTTTCAAAGATACCCTTAGGGAAGGAATTTTGACCTCTATAGGCAAGATAGGTTTAGAACCAAATACTAAGGAATATGGAGTGGCACCGGTGGGAGTGTGGATGCTTGTGTGGTAAGCCCATAGGGTAGGGTTAAGTTGTAAATTCCAGTCATGACCAGAATCATTGAAAATATTTTTAAGGATTTTGAGGGTTGTTTTGTTTGATGGCTCAACTTGGTTGTTACCCTGTGGGTAATATGGAGTGGAAAAGTGGTGTTGGATATGGAATCGCTCGTAGAGATTGCAGAATTCTTGGTTTTTAAATGGGCGGTCATTATCCTTGATTGTGGACTGGGGAACACCATACCGATAAATGATGTAGTTAAGGATGAACTTAGAAATTTGTATGCTAGTAATGTAGGTCAAAAGAATGGATTCAATCCACTTGGTAAAGTATTCAGTCATAGTAATGATGAATTTATGACCGTTGGAGGATGTAGGATGTATCTTACCGATGATATCAAGTCCCCATTGGGAAAAGTTCCATGGTGAAGTTATTGGATGAAACTCCTATGCTAGTGCATGTATCAAGTCTCTGTGAATTTGGAGCTATCGATATTTCTTGACAAAGACGTACAAGTCCTTTTCCATCGTAGGCCAATAATAGCCCAGTCTCATAATATTTTTAGCTAAGGTGGGATTGCTAGATTGGGATCTATATATACCCTCATGTACCCCACGTAAGGTTGCTTGTGCTTCTTCAATATCGAAAAATCTCAACAATGTGTTGTCTAGGGCACGTCTATAAATGGTATCTCTGATGATCGTATACTTGGAAGACTTATAGATAAATGTCCTATATTGGTTGTTCAAGAGGTCTAGGGGTAGGATTCAGACATGGAGGTAGTCATATATGTCTTTGTACAATGGGGAATTGGGACCAACAATCTCACAAGCCATCTCAAAATCTGGGACTTCAAAGGCAGGGATAAAAAGTTGTTCTACCAAAAACTTGAATTTATGCATGTTGCTAGGTATGTCTAAGAGTGAACCAATGGTTGCCATGACATATGTTGCCTTGTTCTAAATGTGGGGTATTTGATGAAAGATGATGTTGTCAAAATATTATTTGAAACTATCTACCATCCACTTGTATGGGGTGAGATTTTTATCTTGGGTTTCATAGTCATCATTAACTTGTTGGACTACCAGTTGAGAATCTCCATAAAATTGTAGATGCTTAATCTTCCATTTGATTGCTATCCATAATCCTATTACAAGAGCCTCATATTTTGCTATATTATTGATGTATGGAAAATAAATTTTGAATGACTTGGGAATTATGTCGCCTTGTGGTGTGATAAATAATATGCCTTCCCTTGAACCATGATTTGTTTGGGACCCATAAAAGGATAACTTTCATATCATTCCTGTGTCAAGGGTGAAGATGAATTCATCAGGAAAATCTGCAAGTAGAGGATGTTCCACCTTAATCGGTGTGTCTTCCAGTTGGTTAGTAATAACTTGTCCTTTTATAGCTTTTCTTTCTACATACTAGATATCATATTCATTGAGTACCATTACCCATTTAGCTAGTTGTCTTGTTAATGCTACTTTACTAAGGAGATACTTCAAAGGATCTATTTTTGTGACCAACATTGTTTAGTGGTTTAACATGTAGTGCCTAATTTTTGAGTAGCGAAAACTATTGCAAGACAAGAATGTTCTATGGGACTGTAATTTAGCTCATATCCCACCAAAGTATGGCTGATTTAATACATTGACCTTTCATGGCCCTCATTATCATTCTATGCAAGTAAGGCTCCTAACACTGATGTTGTTGCTGAAATGTAGAGTATCAAAGGTCATCCATCAGTAGGTGGCATTAGCATTGGTGGTGTAAGTAGGTAATACTTTATCTATTGAAAAGCTTCTTGGCATTTACTTGTCCATACAAACAGTACCCCTTTTCTAAGTAGATGTTGGAAGGGATGCATTTTATTTGCTAACTACACTATGAATCATCTAATATACTGCAATCTCCCTTGTAGTGTCCATAGTTGACTTATATTAGCTGGTGGAGGCATGTTCATTATAGATTTCACTTTTGCTAGGTCCACTTCAATGCCTCGTCTAGAAATAATTTATCCTAGAAGTTTTCCTAATTGCACGCGAAATACACATTTTTTAGGATTTAGCCTCACTTTGTATTCTTCTAGTCTTTAAAAAATCTTATCTAGGACTCATAAGTGATCAACCCTTGTTAATGATTTAGCTATCAGATCATCCACATAGTCTTCCATGAGAGTGTGTATGAGATCATGGAAAATGGTTGTCATGGCACGTTGGTATGTGCCTCTGGAATTTTTAAGTCCAAAAGGCATGACGTTCCAACAATAAGTTCCCCATGGAAAAGTAAAAGTTGTCTTATGTTGGACTTTAGGTGCGATTCTGATTTGATTGTATCCAAAGAAAGCATCCATGATGGATAACATTTCATATCTTGCTGTTAGGTCCACAATCATGTCAATATTTGGCAAAAGAAATTCATCCTTAAGACATGATTTGTTATATCTCGAAAGTCTGTACAAATGCAAATTCCCTCTGTTGGTCTCATTACTAGTACAAGACTGGAAATCCATTTTTCATAGTCAATTGATCTGATAAAGCTGACATCCAACAGTTTCTTTAGTTCAACTTTGACTAATAAAGCAATTTGGGAGTTCATTTTCTTTAATTTTTGCTTCACGGGTTTAACACCTAGTTGTAATGGAAAATGATGTAATACCAGGTTAGGATCTATTCCAGGCATGTCAACATATGACCATGCAAAGTTGATCTATCTTTTTGTGAAGAAGTTATGAAATTCAAGTTGCTCATTTTCTGTCAAAGATGCCACAAAATAGATTACTTGAGGATTATCTTTAGTGCCTATGTTGATCTCCACAGATTATTCAACTAACATTGGTGAATTTTCTTGATCAACACAGAGAATTTTCAACCCTCCATCCTTGGGTGCCTCAGAGAGGTTTACGCCCTTGGATGTGTCCTTATTTTTTAATTTTTTATCGTTCAAAGGTGCCTTTCGGTTTTCACTTAGGGACTCATCGTTTTTATTTTTTTCATTATTTTTCTTATTTTTTCTACTTTTGTGACTGAAGGGGTGAACATACTCCCCAAAATAAGTCATGTTATCCAAGTCTATGGTAAATCCAGCCTTATGGTCACCACTAGGTTTCTCGTAGTCCCATGAACTTAGTTATTGCTTCATCATTCTCAAAAGTATCTAAGATGGGGATGTCTTGTTGATCCCTATCGATAAGCTGGGGATATACCAAGGGCATGTCATCATCAGAAGTATCAAAGGTAGAGGCTAATAGGGTGAGGATAGACCTATTGACATGGTCACAAAATTTTCTTATCAAATCCTCCTTATTATTTTTCTTGGGAATAGCTAGATTCTAAGGTGAACCCATTGTAATGGTTTGGTTATCAAAAGCGGGTTCACCAGGTTCCTAAGAGGTAGGATCAAGGGATTTCCAAAAGTAATGTTTGAACCATTCTTCTTTTATCAAAGACATTTGAGGATGGGAATTAGGTAGATTTTATGAGGGATTAAGCATTTGGTCAAGTTCCCCAAATAGTTTATCGAGGTCCATGAAAGTGGTGGAGGAGAGGGAATCCCACTCATATTCATTAGAGTCAGGGTAATTGCAATAACATTGGTCAGATGGCTCATTGGATGTCTTGATATCTTTGGAAGCACTTACTTCCTCTTGTGATGGTGCCGAGGTATGAGAAAAATCAATCTTAATCAGTTGAAACCCCAACACAAGGCCTTTTGGTCACTTAGAGACAATGATGGGTTGAATCCTCCCATTCTGATGTCGTCCTACCATTCTATTCTCATCATATCCTTTTTTTTGCATTATCATAAAACCTTTTCCATATTGATCTGTAGGTATTTGAGTGGGTGGAGGAGGCTCTTCATTATCTTTTTTGTATAACCAAGAGGTCACATTTGCTTGATTTATAGCTTCTCTACTTAATTCCCCCATTTTGTAAAATTCATTGTGGGAGGGACATGTAATGTGACAATGGATTTTCTCCTATCTACCATTGGTAGACCATATGATTTAGGAGGAACCAACTAGCTGATAGAATAAGATGTTTTCATATGATACTCTCCACAACCCTTATCTTGGATCTCAACCTTAGGAGTGGAAGGTGGTGTTTGGGAAGTAGATGTTTTAGAAAGAGTGGATGGATCAATATATTGAGATGAGTTGGATGATGAGGCCTCTTGAATAATAGGAACCTATTTTTGGGGTATTCCACATAGGTTGGTGCAATACTAGAAAGGATCGGGATCACCATCTATCGTGATCTTGATGCCATTGTATGGGAATTTAAGGCATTGATGGTAAGTGGAAGGGACGACCTTCATAGCATGTATCCATGGTATACCCAATAAAAGATTATATGGAAGGATAAGATCCAAGACTTGGAAATTGGTATCCATAATTGTAGGACCAATTCTGATGGGGAGTGTTGCAACTCCTTTAGATGATCGTTCTTCATCACCATATGTCTTAATGACAATGCTCTTAGTAGTGTCCACAAATTCCTTTGAGAAGCCTAATGCCTTAACCAATTTCAAGGTGTAAATATTCAACCCTGCTCCTCCATCTAACAAGACTAGTCTAAATTTTGTTTTATGAACAAGAACTTCAAGGTGCAATGGGTCATTGTGGTCTATCTTCTTAGTTGATTAATCTTGTTCAAAGAAGGTAGCATGATGAGAGTTGGTCAGGTAGCCTACCATCTCTTGGAAATGATTGACATCTAGGTTGGTGGGGATGGTCGTACTTTGCAAAACTTTGTCTAAAATAGCTCGATGATCAAGTGATATACTCAATAGTTCCAAGATAGAAATTTGTGTTGGGGTCTTCCCCAACTGGTCAAGTAAATTGTACCGAGACTTGGAGGACTGTGGTTGTTGTTGCGATGGAGGACCTTGGATGGTTATATTAGTTTGATGATTGTTGACAACACATTCAGGAGTTTTCTTTATGGTAATAGTGTTGATATGTCCATTGATGGCTCAAATGTGATTTATGATTGGGTCGTGGTTATAGTCATACTTGACATTAGCATAGTTGGTCGAATTATTGGTCTTATTTCCTGAATTAGAGGATTTTCCTTTTCCATGGTCATGTAATGGATCAGTAAAGACCTTGTGGTCATTGTTTGAGGATGTTTGTTTATGTCCATTAACTTCAATAGTTCCATTTTTAATGAGATCCTATATAATGTTCTTTAATTTTCGACATTGTGGTAGACTGTGTCCCTTAGTTTAGTGGAAATCACAAAAAATGTTGTCATCCCACCAAGAGAGTTTAAATTGTCCAGGATCATATTGTTTTGTCTTTGGAAGTTGTATGAGTTTGTGTTTTATCAGTTCTTTGAAGACTAATTCAATCGGTTCCACTAGGGGAGTGAATTCATGTTTTGGAAACCTCCTTTGTGGTCATGGTTGTTGTGTGTTTTGGACAAGATTGGCAGTTTTGTTAGTATTGTTGGGTGTGTCATTAGAGGGGTTGTGTCCTCTAAATGTAATGACTGGTCCTACATGTAGGGTTTTAGCATCGAATGACACTAGTGATGCTAATGTTTGGTATAGCATTTGTCATGTTTATGCTAACTCTAGGCCTTTTGCTTCTAGTATTGGTACCGAATGGATTTGACAATGATGCTCCTATGGTAAAATTAAGGCCTTTTGTCATGCTCGATGTACCAAATGGTGATGTATGTACAATTGTGGCAGTTTGGGTAGGTACTTCAAATGTTATAGCTATAGTTACTTGAGGGATAGAGGCACTAGATGTCATTGTGTTTTTCCTTAGGTAGATGAAGTTTTCAATGTGTGAGCGTCAAATCTAGGAGGTAATGTGGCACCTTCTACTAATTTTTTTGTTAGATATCATTGAGGATCTTATGCCAAGTATTCATTTGCAAAAGAGGAAAATTCTAGATCTTCAAAAGTAGTGTCTAAGTCTTCAACCATAACGTGTCCTTGTGGGTCTCTAGTGAAAAAAAATCCAATAAGGTTTTGTGAGGTATTGATGTCCCTAATGGGGGGTTTGACAATGGATTGATAAAGTCTTGTGGATCAACCATTTCTCTTTGTTTCCTTTTGGGCCTTGTTTCAACCATGTAAGATATGCTCAAAATGTGGATGATGCAAAACTATGTTTATGAATGATATGATTTTAGTCTATGTTTTTGGATATTTTGGATATAAGGAATGAATGCTAATGAAACTATGCTTTTGGTATTTTTTTGAAAATAAGGGATGTTAAATGTAGATTAATGTCTAAAATGATGGTGTTCTAAAATGACTATGTCTAAATATGCTAAATTGTAGGAAAGCTTTCAACTTTGGGAGATTTGAGAAGAGGTTACCAACCATGCAAAGTTTAGTTCAGGCTTCAATTTAGTTTGTCAAAGGACCTTTTGTAAGAGACAATGTGAGTTCCCAAGCTAGATTGACAAGCTGGAAAAGACTCACCAAAATGACAAAAGATAACTGGTGTGACAAATGACTTGGTTCTATGACAATTTTTCATTGAAGGAAAGGTTTATCCAAAGCATGGAAAGTTGGTCTATTTTAAAATCTGCAAAGGTGACTATCCTAAAAACATATGATTGATTTGAAAGTAATGAGGACTCTAAAATGTAACTAGGGTTTGCAACTGGTATATCTACTGTTATGGCTAAATGATACTAAAATGTGCAATGATGAAAATTGTGAGAAAATATTTTTGGTTTTTGTTCAAAGATCAATATGAAATTATAATCAGAGACAAGTTTTGATTGTGTGACCTTAGGCTGTGACAATGAAATTCATTTTTCTGATTGTCAAGCAATTGCGGTTCAAATTTAACAGATGCGTTGTTTGATAGTCAGTTGCAGTTCTCAGTAACAGATGTAGTTTTCAATGGCATATGTGGTTTATAATAGTAGGTGTGATTTATTGTAAATAGGATCTGATTTTTATGTGATTTTTGGCAAAGTTGGTAGGTTATTTCAGTTTGATTCTGATCGATTTTTGGTAAAATAGAAGATAGTCAAAAAACACTTTGTTTTGGTTTGGTTTTGATGTGAAAACATTTAAATTCAAATGGAAAAATACGATCCTATGGTTGGCCAAGACAATATCTACCAAGTTCCCACTTGGATTTCTTCAATTGTGCTTATTCATAACAAATGATTAGCTTGACCACACTGGTTCCCCTCCATGACACTCACTTCTTTGGGTCAACCAATTTTTGTGTTCTCATGAATCTCCCATGACAAACTCTTCATCTCTACTAAGAACCGCAAGTATGTGGGATGGCTTCAGAGGTCCGACCTCCTATACTAGAAAATAGAGGGATTATGGTAATCTAAAAACAAATGGCTTTTAATAAGGGCACCTGTTTAGGTGGCTATATGTGAGGTAAGATTAACTTGTCTATATAACACATCTGCACCTGTAATGCTAAGTTTTCCATTAGCATTCAAATTTATATATCAATCGGGAGTAGCTTGGCTTTAGCTCATTGCCAGTTTGAGTCATCTTGGGGTGAGTACTTTTTCCCACCAAGGCAGGCCCAAATCTAGAGTTAATAACAATTTCTCTTACACCTAGGATCACACAAGTGTGCAAGAGGAGAGGATATTTTTATTATTAAATTGGGTTTTAATATAAATAGAGTGTGCAAAGGCACCAAGCACAATAGACAATTGTTTATTTTAAGCACCAAATGAAGTATGATCTAAGCTAATCAAATGACCAGTTTCAAAATCAATTCTTCGACAGATGTCCTACATGAGATTTCATTAGTAGTTTCAATTTCAACCTTCGATAAATGAGACTTGTAGCTTTTAGATCTTGGCCAAATGAAGTTGCAAAACAAACATTAGATTTCTCTTGCAACATGTTGTCAATAGATTATTAGTAACCATAAAATATTAACCTACTGAACTGAAAATGTAGAAAACTGAATTACTTGCAAAAATTTAAAAACAAACCCAAAACTAGGTAGTTGCATCGCGAGATGACAGATGCAATGCACAAGATGGATGAAATGTGTTTTAGGAAAATCAATTGCAGCTTACGGGATGACAATTTTGGTGCGGTACAAAAGATGTGGCTCGTGTTGTTGGCGGTTGTGGTGAAATAACTGGCAGATGCATGACTCTATCTTGGTGATTGCATTGAACCGTACAAAAAACCTACAAAACATAGAAAACCATATGGAATTTGCAGAAAACTTGTCCTTTCATGTCAGGTTCGCCAGATGTAGCATAGGAAAAATTCATGGATTAGCAATACGAGAATAACTCAAACTAAATCCAAGCTAATAATCGAGAGCAATGGAAAACTATAGAAACAATGCATAAATGAACGATTTTACCAAGCATCCATGTAATTCCATGAATCACCTCCATTACTCTTCTCCATTTCGTTCTAGTATGATACTTGCCCTTAGATTTTAATTAAGCATGCAAGTGTGGCCTCATGACAATGATAATAGCAAAACATTGAAGATTCTAAATTTTCTTCCAAAACTCATATGATTTTGGGAGGAGTAATAATTATAGAGGTAAAGCCAATTTATAGAAAATATGTTTTTTGAATGACATGCTCAAATTAAAAGATAAATCGATGATTAAGATTAAAAGGTGTGACATGCAATAGGATTAGGGTTAAATTAGTGTAACTGATAAATCATAAATAGTGGGGATTAAATTAAATAATAATTTAATCACTAGTTGAGATATAGAAGAATAAAGATTACATGTAGAAGATGATATTGATGAAGTGATCAAGACAAAAAAGACTGTTCATTACAGACAATTGGTTATTATCTCACCATATAACTAAATGATCAAATTAGATCTAGACATAAGTGATAAATGACTAATTAGATAACAAAGAGATTATCTAATTATAGAAGAATATGCTATGGATAAATCCTTTTATGAATTAAATAATGATTTAATTTAACATTCAAGATTTTGGGATTAAATTAAATAAATAAAGATTTATTTAATTAAAGGGAGAAAAGGCTAAGGAGTAATTAAATAGTTGAAAGTGTGAGAGGAATTAATTAAATAATTTAAAATGGTTATTTAATAGAAGATAGATTTAATTAGCGACGTAATTAAATAAATAATATTTATTTAATTAATCGAGAAAGAATAAAGGTAAGAATTAATTAATTAAATAATTCAAGTTATTTAATTAATAGAGGACATACGACTTTAGAAAATAATTAAATAATTAACATTATTTAATTATGAGAAATGAAGATGAGAGAATTATGAAGAGGTTAAGGGTCACAGGCCTAGGATAATTTTTAGTGTCTACGAATTGTAGAAGTGTTGGAAAGATAAGATGAAAAAGGTGAAGGGTGATCAAGCCCCCAAGATCTAATATCTCATGGAAAACTAGAAAGGACACAAAGAGAGACATGCTTGCAATATCAACACAATATGCACAATCATACAATGCCAAAATTAATGCAAAAATAAAGAAAAGGAAGGATGGACTAGATGTGATTATGTTTTTTTCTATAAAATTTGTTCACAAGTGAAAACCTATTTTCCAATATGAAAAAAAAATTACTTAAGAGGGCTAGTGAAATTTGGTGTCTAATAGGTGAGCCCCAAGAAAGTGAGAAACCACACTAGGTTAGTATGTACCCACAAAAGGGTGGTTGATGGGAAAGTCATGCTAGGTATATAGGCTCCCATATCTCAACCATACCAAAAGTTATACCTCTTGATATATTTGATAAGGTGCCACACAAAAAAAATGGTCAAAGGCTCCACAAGGCTAGCAAGCTACACTATGATAGACACTCATGAAAAAAAAATGCACCACTGGAAAGAAAGTAGTGTTATGCTTGGTAGCCATGAAAAAGTTGTAAACACGGTAGGATAGGATAGTCAAAGGGTTTTTCCTTAATGCATGAAAGGTCACACCTTACGGAACATCACACTTGAAATCACCACCAAGAGAGGATAAGTCAAGGAATAAAGGATTCATGTCTTAGGGAATGCAAGTTATAGCATCACTGCCAAGAGGGATGTCATATGCTAAGAAATATCACACTCTTGTAAGACATTAAACCCAATGTCACCAAGAAGAAGACACATCACATTAATTAAGAATACCACACTTTGAAGGGAATATGCAAACAATGAGCAAGGATGTGCATTCCCCCACTTTAAAGAAATTGCTAAACACCATGATGTGAGAAATTAATTTAAAGTAGAAAAATGATAAATTCCAAACGATAAAGAAAATAAAGCTACATCATGAAAAGGGGTTTCCCCCAAAATGGAAAAATAGAAGGGGTCTACAAATTCAGGGTCAGTATTATGTCTTTGCTACAATGATATAATAGAGCTCGAAACCATCATCATTCCCCAAATACTTTGTGGAGCAATGAACACAAAGGAAGAATGACACATAGAGAGCAAAAATAAAGAAAATATTTCGGGTCAAAATGGAAGAGACCTGCATGTCTCAACGTTTTGCATCATCCCCAAAAGGAAAACACAAGAAAAATAAATGGTAAATGGCTAAGATAGATAGAAGAATGAAGATACAAATAGAAGAATTTCACAACAGATTCACTTCCTTCATATCCTTGTACTAACGAAGTGAGAAGGGTCATCCAAAGTAAGCTCACAAACATAAAGACACACCAAGCAACACAATACGGGGGATCACATTACACACATGCAGTTACATAAAGAACATGAAAAGAATACAAAGAAAAGGATAGTATAGCACATGCGAGTCAACCTATAATAGGTCATTTACATCCCAATCGTGTTCATCATATGTGAAAGGTAGAAAACTAGCCAAAGGGGTAATGACAAGTGTTGTACTAGGAGCATCACCAGGTTCAACATGTGGTGAGTCACTCTTGTTAGGAGGATCATCATGGTTGTTACCATCTAAGATCATGAAAGAATAAAATAATAAATTCAAATTGTTATGCACTTCCTCATCAATGTTAAAAATATCATCATCATCATCCAAGTTAATTTCATAACAAGAGGCCTAGTAATGATGTCCATGGAGGTTTCATGTATTTTTTGTGGTGAAGGTGGAGAATCATAATGATTTGTCTCAATTGGTGTTTGATATTAGGATGTTGATTTGTTATTTTATTCTATTTGATGATCAATAGAATGATGTTTATTCCTATTATCTTTAAAGCATTTGGGTTTCTTCTTGCATAATTTTCAAGTTGTGAAGGTTTAGGAGTGGGTTTATCAACCATCGATTTCTTTTCTTCTCACAAGGGAGGAACATAAGGAACCATAGAAGCTTGTTCAACCATAGTCTCATGGTTGGTTTATCTTAGTTACTTGGAATGATTTTTGGTTCAATCATGGCTTCATCAATGATAGGAGACTCAATCATGGGTTGAGGCATGTTGTTAAGGGATAATTTTTCTATGTTCTTTGCCTTGAATTTTTGATAATATTTTAAAAATAAGTCCTCATGAGACTTAATTGGTTCTATGGGCTCGGGCCAAAAGAAATACTATGAGAAATTCCCATGGAAAGACACATCATTGAAGCCACTATGATGCACAATAAAGATATCATTGCCAAATGGAAATTTTAAGCATTTATACACTATTGATAGGATGACATCCATGGAGTTTATCCATTGATAACCAAGCTTTACATAGAGTTGGTCTGACGATAGGATGATGGAGAATGAGATATTTAATTGTTTTGGTCCAAATTTTAATGAGAGAGTGATCAAACCTATTATAGTGAAAGAAAAAGTATTATGTGTTTTGATCCATGCTTCTGGTTGTTAATAAGAGTCTTGGTAAATTTCATGCATAAAAATAATTCCTCGATAATCACATTCTCTACACACATGGGATCAATTAATATCCCATTAGTAGGTTTGTCATCGATTCTTCTGACAATGTAAAGAGGATCATTAGGTGCATGTTTGATTATGTCGTTTGGTGAGAAAATAATGTCATAAGACATTTTGGTTTGGCACTTATAAGGTTGAATTCCAATGAGGTTAACCATAGTATCTATAGAATCATCCTCATTATCACTCATGTTATCATCAGTCATGTCAACATTCATCGCATCATTCTTGGTATCATTAGCTTTCACAAATGAGATGTTATGATTTGGTATGGGATTTGTAAATATTTGAAAATTTTGGTTGGGTGGGGAAAAAAATTATTTCCTTGATCATTAACACCACCCAACAAGATATGATTAGAATCAATGAGGTCTTGCATGATATGTTTAAGACACTTACAATATTTTGTATCATCTATTTAATTGGTGATATTGGAAAAAGGCATTAGAATTATAGTTCAGAGGTAAAGGCTTAGTAGGATCAAGGGCTCTAATAGGAGGTAAGGTAATTAAGCTCTTACCCAAGAGTTGAAACATGATGGAATGGAGGATATCGGGTAAGGAGGTAAATTTCCTATTACACTCTCTGAATTGATATGAAGTTTTTGTTTTTATGCTAGCCACTTGAGACTCAACATGTTGACTTGTTTGAGGTGGGTTGATTTGTATAAATCTCTTATTTTGTTTCTTGAATGGTTTAAAGTTTTTGATTAATGATAAATAAGTTTTGAAGGGTACCTGAAACCCTGAACAAAAAGAGATAGTGGAAGCAAAGATAGAACAATGGGCTGCCGACCCTAGAAAACAAAAAAAATAAGCTAATTACCCAGACATCAATGATCCATCAACAAAAACCAAAGAAATAAAATGACCATTAGATAAGTTCCTTGAGAATCCTTGTTGCTTCTAGATCCTTCGATGCTAGCTTATCATGCATTTTGATGATATCTTCCACATCATGCATATGACCAGTAATGCATTTATTGGTTTGACTCAGAGTACGAACGCTTAGCCCGAAACCCATATCCACATTTTGCATGTCCTTGTCATCATTGTGCTTCCTCTCCTTAGTCATCTGGTCACCAAAAAGACCTTTTTCCATCCATTCTTTGGCCTTATCGTTGAGAAAAACTAGACCTTCAGCTGAGGCCTCCAACTTTTCCTTACTTAGATTAATGAGTGTATCCACATCCCTACACATTTTCTTGTAATTCTTCTCCAACAATTCCACCCTTGGCCCATAGTCATTTTTTAGCTTAGCCAACTCCTCCACCACACAGTCGATATTTGAATTCATCAAATTTTCCAAAGCAAAGATTGAATCCTTCTCCTTGAGACTACAAAGCGTGGATATATTGCACCTTGCTATAGTTTTGTGCTTGTTGTGGAAGTCCTACAACTCATTAACTAGCCACATCATTAAATCAAAGGAAATATCTACTCCCTCTTTCACCATGCTCGATGCCTGGGAAAAGTCCATGGACCCCAAAAAAAAACCCCTACCCCGATGAGAACCAGTAGGCTGCTATAAATTTTGATGGGATAAACTTTTCCTTACCCCTATCCAAGGAAGCAAAAACATGATCAGACTCATCCACATTAACAACACTATTTCATTTACTAGAACGAGGGGTCCCACCAACATCATCAGGGGCTGGATTCAAATTATCCAAATCTGCCACCACATCCTCCTCCTTAGCCATTTCTAGAAGCTTATCCCTCGAATCCTTAGAACCTAAACCCTAGCCCTTAACCTTCTTACCACTGCGAAGCCCTTCCTCAACAACCTCCTCACATACCTCTTTCAATTTGTGCTTCACATGTGGGAGGGAAGGTTTAGCCTTAGAAGAAGAGGGTTTCTTCCCACCAGAGGAGGGTGTATAATCAAGATCAGTATTGTACCCATCAAACCACCCCTCCAAATTTTATTCAATTTCCATCCCTTCACTTTCAAAAACCTCTTGAATCTAACAATTCCCACTCCCTTTCCTCTTTTTGCTCGAAATAGGCGAATGGGGAGAGTTAAAAATATAGTTAGCTTTAATAAAATTGACAATGAGAAACATAAAACCCTCATGTAGAAAAGGGTTTCTAGGGTTCTTCCTAAAATTTGAAATTCCTTCCTCCAAAGACAACAATAGGTAAAAAGGGAAGGAGTTAAGCATATCATGTCAAAAATGATTCAGCATAAAAAAATGGTGACTATACAACACAATGTATCTACCATCCAGGGTGAAGTATCACATCAATGCCATTGCCACTTCCTGCTAGATAGGTTTGACTTTGGTCCTATCATACCCACCATAGTCCAGTCTAACCATTTTAGTGCACTCTCTATCCTAGAGAAAATTTTGCCCGACTGTCTACCAGAGATTCTTATCTCTATAAAAATTCCTTCCTTTCGAAGACATCTTGATCACCTCCGCAATGAATTCTTCATTAATTTTGATATCTCTCCCAAAAAAAATGAGAACACACCCATGCCAGGATCCATGAAGTCTTTAGAAAAAATGAATTTAAAACCATGTAACCATTCCATAAACGCAGTCACCCCAACCTTCTATAGGATAGCCCAAACTTGAACATTATACTTTAGGTCACCACAGGAAAGCGGCTTCATTTTGCACCTATCCCCACCCATCATCGAAAGCTTTTCCAAAGTAGAGATAAAATCACAACAGCAGAAAACCAAAGCAACCAGAGACAAATGAACACCTAGAAAGCATGGGAGACTGTCAAGAGTGGTACCACACACAATAATATCAAGGATACTTAAGCAACCCATATTTGAATTCCCACAACTTCCAATAAACATCATCTGCGTGAAGTGTCTAATCAGCCAACTAGGATCATCAAACCCACACAAACCAAGAGCCAAAAATATGGTGAACACCAATGTGTTAAGATATGTCATGATGAATCAGATTAATTAACTCAAATGGTAGGATGCCATTTTCCTCCCATGACCTAGCCGATGTCACCCCAAAGTTAGCAACCCAATCAACAACATGATTCACCTCTCTAAAAGCATGTGAGATATAAATCTCATCAAACTCTTGAACCAAGGAAAGGGCATCAAAAATTAATTTTTCAATAGTCCAAGATGGGGGGAAAGTCTTCCTAAGACAACTCACAATATTAAGGGAATCCCCTTTGATCCATAGCTTTGATATTCCCTTATCTCTAGCTAGTTTAATACTATGATAGAAATGGTTGGAAGTTGTTATGGGGCACAAACTCAGATTTCTCAGTGCAACTAGAGGGATTTGTTACTTTGAACGTTGACTAACTGAATTTTAATAGTCATAGATAGTCGTGCAAAAATGTGTAAAGGAGGGAAATTTCATCATCCCAAGCTTGTCCTGGATTTGTTTTTTGTAAATTTTCAATGAACATTAATTTAATATCGACATCGGGAATCTTAATATTGATTTGTGAGTAAAGCAATTGGTATCATGCTATAAAATAAATGATCTTTTCATCATCCTTTTATTTACACTTTATTAAATCAGCTAAGGTCATCTTGGGACCAATATACACTTGGAAATGGTTAAGGAAGGAATCAACAAGCTCAATGAATGAGAGGATTGAATTATTTGGTAAAGATTAAAACCACTCCAAGGCTATATATTTAAAACACCTATGGAAAAGTTTAGCCAAGAGCTTATCTTCAAAGATGAAGTCACTACATAAGGATGTGTATCTGAGACATGGTTGCTAGGATCTCCTTTTCCACAATATTTCTCAAATCTAAGAATCTCTATACCTTGTGGCATTTGTTCTCTCAATATCTCCAAGGATAATGGGTTTCTTTTGAAGCATTGTGAAGGTTGGCCATTTTGATTTTAGTTTAATGGGGAAATTTATTGTTGGAGGGATGAAACATTTTGCAAGATTTGGTTAAGGACAAAATCATTTGTTGTGTTTTGAGATGGAGGTGAATAAGGTGGAGGTTTATATGTATTTGGAAGACAAGTGAATTACAAGATTGTGAGAGGTGATGGGTTAGGAGATATGAGGTCAAAATTTACAAAGATAAATGGATTCCCAGTGGAAATACCTAATGTTGGATTTACATTGCTAGTTTGTTGCCTTGTAGTAACAATTGGATGAGTGTATGTAGGAATAGAGGCCAGAATTATAGAGGGAGGAATTTGTTTTCCACCTTGAATTTGAGTGTACCCCAAATTTTGAGCACAACTAGTCATTGTAGGAACATGATTATCAATGATATGGGCTAGGATACACATAATTTCTATTCCTTTTTCATTATCGAGCTTCTCCTCATGTTATCTATGACATGTATTGTAGTACCAACAAATCATTCAACACTCACAAAGTTTTGAAGTTTTTCTAAGGCTTCATCCATTTGTTTTACCCTCTCTTGAGGGAAATTAGCAACCATTATTTCAACATCAGTTACATTGATTTTTGGTAAAAGAGTCATGGGAAATGTGGTATCAAAGCTATGGCCCATAATGGGTTGACTAGTGCCAACATTATGAGTGAAAGAGTTAGAAATATCAAGATCCATGACAAATGTACTAGTGCAGGATGGCATGAGTCTCAAACTACATCTCATCAAAGTATTTGCAATAGGACACCAAGTTGTGAAACTCATACAAGCTTCACCAAACCAAAAGTGCACCTAAGATGGAGAAAAGACACTATGCAAATATAATGAACACCCAAAAGTAGGAATCAAAATGCAAGTGTGTAAAAAGGATTTTCCAATTTTCAGATTTGAAACATGACAATTTACTGATTATGCTATGTAAAAACCTAAAAATGATGTCTTTTTAATGCTAATTTTGATTTCAAGCAATACACTTAATTTGACCAATTGAACATAATGCAAGAACTTGTACATTTTTTTTTCTTTTCTAAAATTGAAACAAAGATATGACAACAGAATTAAATGAACCAAATAGAGAAAAAATGATGCTCAAAAATGTGAAAAGGCACTTGTACAAGGATAGGTTCACCCAAGGGCGAATGAGTCTTTGTACATGGGTTGGAAAAATTAAAGTTTATGTTTCTAGTTTGATGTTTGAGTTCTCTATTTCAAGTTGAAGATTGTGAATTCTATGACAGATATTTCCAGTTTTAGGTGTCCTAATGCAAGTGCAACTAGTGAAAAATAGTGAACCAAGTGACAAATTTTGGAATGCAAATTTGAACTAAAATGTTGAATCTAAATGACTGAAAGATACTCTTGATGTAAGTACAATGCAAGATGTATGTAAAATTAATGCATATTTTTTAATTTTTTATAAATTTAAATGATGAAAATATGAAAAAATAAACCTTAAATTTAATGAAAAGTACACTAATGCAAACCTATATCTAGGGTTTTGAAGGTCTCTAAATCAGAATGTAGGATGTACAATATCTGGTTCACTAAAATGAAACATGGGAAAAGGGGATCTTCCCTAAAATGGGATGTGTGATAAGGGGAGTATGTCAAAGAAAAAGGAGGTTTCCACCTAATCAAAAATCCACCTTTCCAACATTCATTAGGAAGATGGATATTTTCACAAATTCTTAGAATTCACTTGCAACCCTTAAGGTGTCACGTCTCAAACTATGATGTAGTTTTTTTTCGCTTTATGTGGATTTAATATATGACTATATGTGAGTGGTAGAATAAATAATAAATATTATGATGTTTTATGAAATGAAATAAGAGAATGTGTGCTTTAATTTTGAAAAGTTGAAATGTATTGAATATAGTTTTATTTTGAAAGCAATGCAAAATAGAATAGTGATTTTTGGATTAATGCATTATATTGTTTCGATTTGTATTTGATCTAGATACTAATCTATTAATGGGTGCCTGAGTGTACTTGAGCTACAAGATTGTTGAAGACCAAGGGTGTGGCTAAGGAAGAGGAGATTAGCTTCTTGGTAGGGTAAAGGAGGAACAATTCTCTCAATCACACATGAGAACCTAGAATCATGCAGATGCATTTATAATTAAATTAAGTTGACTCTTTAATTGATCATTATTTTATAATATCTAATTAAATTAATTAAATAATGAAATAAAAGTGTAAAGGAATACTAGAATTAATTATAGTTCAATTAAATATTTCATCATGCAATTAAATGATAAGTTTGGTTATTTAGAATAGTCATTTTATTTGTAATTGAATGTTAATTACATACTATTTGTTTCAAATAAATATTTAAATTGTAAGTTAAAATGGCTTATTTATTATTTTTGAGGATAAATACTTCGTTTGTAATTAAAATAGGCATTCTTTATTAATATTTATTGGGATAAAAGTTGTGCATGAAATAAACAAATTTATTTATTATTTTCAAGATTAGGTTTTGGGGGAAAAACTAAAAGAAAAACTTTAAAAGAAGGAAAATTGGGAACAAAGGCATACAATTGTTTTTCAAAATTTTCTTGAATTGCTTTGTAAAAGAAATAACTGAAAATGGTTGCCGGAAAGGAGTTTTTTTGAAGCTCAGTAAACTAAAAACGGTAAGAGAGAAGATTAGAAAAGAATTTAGGGGAAAAGAAGAAAGTCTTTAGCAAGAGTTTCTAGGAATCCAACACAGGGAAAGAAAGGAGACAAGAAGAAATTCAATCGGAAAGCGATTTATAGGTTTTTAAAATTCTTTTCCATTGTAATTTGATTTCCAAGGTGTGAATAATTTACTATATTATGGAAAATAGAATTATCTCTGTTAAAATCCCAATTGTTTGAAATTTTATGCTAGTGCTTAAATGTTGTAATCCCTATTTGATGAAAGCCAAATCATGCATGTATAAGATTGAAAATTCTTTTATCTTATAGATTAATTATAATTTATGTACTTGAATAATATATATATATATATACTACACCGTATATTTATACATATATATTATTATTACTCTATATTTTTTTGGAAGTGGATATTTTACCAAAAATTACATTTTTATTCGAATGGGCCTTTGTATATATATATATATATATATATATATATAAAATGGAAATTTATGCCATGTGGGTGGGGAGGCTTCGACACCCATGGGAGGGTGTTGTGGGGACAATGACCCATCCCACAGGTTGCGACCTATGGGATAGGGTGTTGCCTCCATAGGGAGGTTGTTGACCGTCTACCATGTTGACACCCCCCCTTTCACTGCACATAGAAACTTTGCTTTAACACCTGCAAAATTTTGGGTTCACCGATTTCAATACATGTAAAAATAGGTATAAATTTATATATATATATATATTTATGTATATATTTTGTGTGATGTGTATATTCTTGAATATGAAATAAAACATACCAACATTACATGGCTGTAGATATTTTATTTTATTTTGAAATTGTATAGACATATATAAAAACATATAAATATATATACATAAATATATATATACATATAAATATATGTATATATGTATGTGTATATATGTGGAAAAATAAAAGCTTGCTGAGAAATATATGACTGTGGATGTATACTTTTTCTTTTTCGATTACAAATGCAATTTTCAATAAAGTATGTATAAATACATATATATATATACACACAAATATATATATATATATATATATATACATATTCAAATAAAAATATCATTTCATTTCGTCGAAACAAATTGTGTGTCTGAAGTTGTAATTGAAAAGAACTTATTTCAGCTATAACATAAATTTTATATATCTATATATATTTAAATATATGTATTGAAACAAACTCAAACACATTATATATGAAAGTAAGTTTAAATCTCAAAAAGAATAAATATCAAAATCCATTTGGAATGACTAATATTCTATTTAAGATTGACATATTTCAATATTAGTAGACTTATTTCTGAATATTTGTATATATATGTAAATGAATAAGTGTACATATATATATATATACATACGAGTATTGATGAATGAGAAAATTGTTACTTTTCTCTCTCTCTCTATATATATATGTTGTTGATTGAAAGATCTTCGCTCAATTATATGCAAACCTATTATTTCTTTAGATTGCATCAATTAAGTTACAAATGGTGAATTAAATACTTTGTTAACAATAGAAAAGTACACTGTGCATGAAGTTTCTATATCCATTGAATTGATAGAAGATTGACTAAACCAAACCTTGGGAAATGCAAAACTAGATGTATCATTTATGTCTATTGAATGATTTTCTTATATTGAACTTGGGAATATAAGATGGTTTTCCATAATGAATGTTTGAATGCATAAATGAATGAACTTGTACAACTTGTATGAACTATGCAATATTTTTTTTTTTAATGAGAAACTTCTGAGATAGGATGTGAAATGTGGGCTCCCAGAGACGATAGTTAACCTTTTCTTAATTTCCATTTTTATTTGAATGCTTGGCCAAGCTAATGAAATATTGAAATAGATAGATTAAAAAGCTATAATTTTTATTTTATATGTGTATGTGCCACATCCTGCATGCAAGAAATATTAGTTCTAGTATAGGAATGCATATAGGCATTAGGAATGCATCGAGATTTCCCTCTTGCTTTATTGTTCCAGGTTGCTAGGCTCCTCGTGCAGGGTCGGGGATTTTTTTAAGTTAGGAAGAAACACGAGGAAGTCATGTGCTTCGTGGTTGGGTGGAAAAGGTGCCTTAACTGCACTCTTGGCCTCAACACAAGAAGACCAAAGGTGTCAAGGTGGATGAGGATCAAAGGTTTTATTTGCTATGAATGTACTTCATATATCATTTTTTTATGGCTTGTTTAGCCAATTTGTAAATTGTAATTCAATTTCATGAATGTAATTATTGATGTAAACTGATAATTTATCATTGAAACAGATAATTTGTAACACTCTTTTTGGTGTATGTAATTATAATTTGTAATTCTTTGATGAAATTGCCTTTAAGAACATATGGATATTAATTTTATACATGTTATCACTTTTTCCTTACTTGTGATGTACCATGATCATGGAATTTATTTATTTGGAATGTGTGTGTTTTATCGAGCTTTATATTTTGGCATCAGAGCATCTAGGTTAAACTCTAGGACATGCGCCTAATTACACTTAATGTTGTGTTCCAAAGTAATTTTGATGGATTTTAGAACTTATCACCATAAGAATCATGAAGGTGGATCTTGTGGTGATACAAATGACAGGCTGGATAAGATTCTAGCCCTATTGAATTGATAGGAGACCAGGACTGACAGCCTAGAGTAAGAAAGGTGCATAGGTCCACAAGGGCCGAATTTTGGTGGAAATGAAGAAAATACAAATGTAGAACAACCTGAGACTGAAGGAAACTCAAATAAGCTAGGAAAAGTGGTTGAAGAGTTGGGAAAAGAACTCAGAAAGGTCACCCCACCAAAATTTGATGGTAAAAAAATTGGTGATGGGGAAAAAGCATGGGTGATTGAGATGGAGAATTATTTTTCCCTACAGAATTTGTCCAATGAGACTAAGGTTGAATGAGGATCATATGAACTCATCGGTGAAGTTGCCACTTGGTGGGAGAATGAAAAGGTAGAAAATAAATTTTTCCATGGCAAGATGACTTGGGAACAATTTTTGCAATTTTTCAAGAGAAGGTGGCTACCACAGTCATATTTTGATAAAAAGATGACTGAATTCTAGACTCTCACTTAGGGGGGAATGACAATGACTCAATATTGGGAAATATTTTCCCACTTTCTCAAATATGTACCTCAGTACCAGCTTGATGAGAGGTTTTGGGTTCATATATTCATTATGGGGCTTAGGCCTCAAAATTGGAGCTAAAGTGGATATTCATAATCCTTCCACCATGGATGAGGCTTTCAAGAAAGCTACTAAATAGGAACAAAAGTTAGAACAAGTTGCAAATTACAGGAAACATAGAGATGCCAAATATGGTAACATGAAGTCTTAGGGGAACAATTAGAATAACAGTAATCAAAATTAGTACCATTAGGACAACAATAATAATAGGCAGATTGGGAATCTCAAGGGGGGTAACAATTCTTAGGATTTCCATGAGGGAAATCCGAACAACAATAAGAGGGAAAATTACAATAACAACAACAATAACAGGAGAGATGTTTCTGATAGACCTAGAGCACCTCATGGAGGTTTTTATACATGCGACGGTGATCATTATGCTAGTGTGTGTCCTTAGAGAGTGAATATTCAAAAGAATATGAATCAACATCACATCCATGTAGTGGTTGATAATCACCAAGCAGATTACCAGGCTACACCAATCCAACTTTCAGGTAAACTTTTTGGATGTCCTATTTCTATTCTAATTGATACTAGAGCCACTGAGTTTTTTGTAGATCCTCTTGTTATTTCTAAATTATCTATTAAACTGAGATATATGGCTAATTCATGGAAGGTTCAATATGAAAATTGAGTAGAGAGGATAGTGGAGCAATGCCTAGCCTACAACGAAGTTGAACTTCCTAGTTTTGAAACATAGGTTAATTTGTATGTAGCACCTTTGGGGTTATATGACATAATCTTGGGAATAAATTGGCTTATTGAACATAAGGCCCTCATTGATTCTGAAGAGAAAATAGTGAGGTGTCTTGATGATCAGGGTAACCATGTTGAAATTCATGTTTAGAAAGCCCCCTAGAACTCAGGAAAATCTTTGTCATGCAGCTAAAGAAGGCTCATGGAAAAGGGTGCATTATCTATGCAATAAAAGTCATGGATCTCGATAGTTAAAGTCGTTAGCTAATGACCATCCTATTCTGAAGGAATTTCAAGATTTATTTCCTGATGAACTGAATGAACTTTCACCTAAGTGAGTATTTGATTTCTTAATAGACTTGATACCTAGAGTTGAGCCTCAGTCTAAAGCACCATACAAGATGAATACTATTGAATTGTGGGAATTGAAGGCCCAGTTACAAGAGTTACTTGATTAGGGTTTTATAAGGCCAAGTGTGTCTCCATGGGGAGCACCTGTCATATTTGTGAAGAAGAAGGATGGGACCTTAAGGTTGTGCATTGATTACATGATGCTTAACAAGGTTACCATTAAGAACAAGTATTCGCCTCCTAGGATTGATAATTTATTCAATTGAATGAAAGGGGATAAGGTATTCTCAAAGATGGATATGAGATCAGGATACCATCAACTAAGGATAAAGGATAAGGATATTTTCAAAACTACTTTTAGGATGAGATACGGGCACTATGAATTCATGGTGTTACCATTTGGGCTAACTAATGCCCCTGTGGCCTTTATGAACTTGATGAACATCTTTCGAGATTGCTTGGATGACTTTTCCTTGGTTTTCTTGGATGATATCTTGATATACTCTAAATCAAAGGAGGAGAATGGCAAACATCTAAGGATAGTGTTGCAACAATTGAGGGACCATAAGCTTTATGGAAAAATGTATAAATGCACTTTCTACCAAACTAAGGTGCACTATTTGGGACATGTTATTTCAGATGATGGGATAGAAGTGGACCTAGATAAGATTAAGGCAATCATGGAGTGGCCAACACTACAAAATGTTTCAGAAGTTTGGAGCTTTATGGGACTTTCCAGTTATTATAGGAAGTTTTTCCAGGGGTTCTCAACAATTGCAACACCCATCACTGCACTCCATAAGAAAGGAAATACATTTGAATGGAGTGACAAGTGTGAGAGGGATTTTTAGTTGTTGAAGGAGAAACTTACTTCTTCACCTATCTTGATTGTTCCAGATCCAAATGGGCACTTTACAGTGATAACAAATGCTTCAAGAGAGGGTGTGGGAGCAGTTCTTATGCAGGATGGATAGTTGGCGGCATATGAATCAAGAAAATTGAAACAACATGAGTTGAACTATGCACCACATGATTTGGAGTTGGCTGCCATAGTGAAAAATCTTCAAATGTGGAGGCACTACCTTTTGGGGAAGCCTTTTGAGCTGAAAATAGATCATGCGAGATTGCAATATATCTTTACTCAACCCAACCTGAATGGTCGTCAGAGATGATGGTTGGAGTTTTTGAGAAAATTCCTTAAGTAGGAGGAGATATCTTGTAGCTATGGTCACTATAAGGTCAAGTTCCAGGAAACAGGTGATACAAGCTTTGTCAGGAGATAAGCATCATGAAAGGGTGAAACAAGCCCTAGCGCAAGATCCTTCAGATCATAGATTTGTTGGATATATGTTTGAGACTGATAGACTCTTGAGGTTCCAAGGATGTATGTGTGTTCCTAAGGAAACATGATTGAGGGAGCTAGTGCTAGAAGAATTTCATAATGCACCATACTCAGGGCACCCTGGTGTGACGAAAATGGTAGAGGGACTTAGACCATTATATTTTTGGCCAAGACTTAAGAGAGATGATACTAATTTTGTAGCTTGATGTTTGGAATTCCAATGATTCAAGGCTAAGCATGTGCATCCAACATGACTTCTATACCCACATAGAGTGTTGGAGTATAAATGACAGGTAATCACTATTGATTCTATTCAAGGGTTGCCTATGACCAATAATCGACATGATTTCATACTAGTTGTGGTAGATATTTTGACAAAATTAGCTCACTTCATCCCTGGGAATCTTAAGGATGGATCCTTGGTATTAGCAAAGAAGTTCATGCAAGATATTTTTCAGATGCACAGAGTGCCAAAGATGATTATCTTAGATCATGACACTCAAATGACTTCTAGGTTCTAGACTACATTGAATTCTTCTTTGGGAACCAAGTTGAACTTTAGCTCAACCTATCATCCTCAGACCAATAGTCAGACGGAGAAGGTAAATCAGGTACTTAAGGATCTCCTCTAGATATACTGTAAGGAACAACATAAGTGGGAGGAGTACCTACCTTTAGTGGAGTTCACATATAATAAATCCTATCATGCCTCTTTGGGGATGACACCTTTCGAGGCTTTGTATGGCTGCAAATTTCATACACCTATCAATTGGGACAGGGTGGAAGATAGGATTGTTATTGGGCTTGAGATCAGGGATAACTTTAAGAAACCCCCCCCTCGGCGCAGGTGTAAAATCCTGGTGAATCTTGTATACTTCTCAATGAAAAATATTAATTTTATTGGCGATTTTTTTCATTTTTTGAGAAAAAAAAAATTCCCCATTGGAAAATCTTATATAATTCATGGAAGTCTATGGAAAACTGTGGTGAATTGCAATTTTTTTAAATCGAATAAAATATTTTTCATTGGCAAATAAACTCGTTTTTCAAACCAGAATTTTTTTTCCATTGGCGATTAAAACCTTTTTTCAAAGCAAAAAGTATATTTTCATTGGTGAATTAAATTGAATCTCAAAATAATAAAAAAATCCAATGGCGAAATAAAAATCATATGGGCTATTCGATGGATGACTGTAGTTGCATTCCGGAAGTAAATCTCTAAAGCACTAGACTTGCGATTTGAAACCTCCGGAATATCACTAGAACCGTTAGATTTCTAGAAATCAATAATTGAGATTTTATTACCATACAAATGGTTATAAAGTTCTGTTTCCTAGTGATTGGGTGACCTCGGCGGGATGCACAACTTTTGAAGTACAACTCATTTAATGAATTGTATGATTCCATTAAGGGATGTCTTCTCAAACACCAACTGGATAGATTTAACATAATCTTTTAAATCCTCTTAAAGGATAGATCTTAAATAAGGTACTAAGGAGTTTGGAGAAATGGATTTAGTAGCAGATTATCACTTCCTACTGGTAAAGTTAAGTGAGCCTGCATATGAGGAAAGGTGGCAGCATTTTGAACTCCATATTCAGAGTTTCCTCAAAATGGTACTTCCAGCCGATATTAGGGTATGGGAAGATGAAATTGTGGCCTTCATGCAACCAAATTTGAATTGGCCTGAAGAAGAGCAACTCGACATCATTTCCCAACTACGTTCAGTGGCGTGGAAAGAGAAAACCAACTATGCCGAGTACAATAGGGTAATTTTTGTTTTAGAAGAAGAAGAAGAATGTGCTGAATTTCATAATTTTGTTATGGAAATGTAGTTGGAACTGTATAGAGTCCCAAAAACTCCAGCAGTTTAACAACATACATGAATCCTTTAGTGAATTGTGAATTTGTGACACATAATGATAAAGGGGCGTAGTTTCAGCTTTTGAGCACTTTTTGAATTTTGATTGTACAGGGTGTGGGGTGACAGGTCTATGAAACCACATTTTTGGCATTAGAGAGATAAAATAATATATTTCTAAATCTTTGTATTTATCAATGCTTCCTTTTAATTATGAATGAATTGTGTTTCTTCATGATAATTGTTCAATGTTTATCTGTTAGTGTTAGGTCAAATTCAGAATGCTTATTTTTTCATCTATGAGACTTTGTGTTCAGATTAATTCATCGCTCATTCACTCTTTTCAATGCCTCGAATCTCGATGTTGTACATTTCATTTCATTTAAATTCTCAATCTTTTTGAAGAAAGTGTGGTTGGCAGTGGCAGTGGTGGCAATTAATGCCATATGTGATATGAACATATGAAGCAATTTCTTGGACAACTCATAGCTTTAATGAAACAAGATTTGTAATGATTTCATATCATTTGAATGAGTGATTTTGATAGCTTGTCAGCTTGAGGTAGAGTTCAAGTTGGCACGTAGCAAGACGTCAATCAAATTAGAAATTTTAATTATACAAGTTGGTAGTGGCACTGGTGGCCCATAAATAGGGATAGTGATTCAGTGATTAGTAGATAGTGCCATAAGGATTTTTATTTTCTAGGGTTAATAAGGATTCATGAAGAAGATGATGCAGTATTGGGGATATTGTAAATTCTCCTACCTACAATTATGTAGTTACAGAGTAATCAGTAAAAGATGAATTTCCTTCAAGTTCAGAATGGGTGGAATTGGAAAGAAGTTGATTTGGTTAACCTAAATTTTCAGATGGGTTTTGAACCAAGATGAGGAGCTCTGATGGAGATAAGTGCTATTCGAATGCATAGAGGCTGCAGGTAAAAGAGGGGACTAGATTTTTTTCTCCTTCTGTATTTTGATAGCTCCCATTTCCCCAACATGGTTGGCCAAGCAAGCCCCATGCATTTATTTTCAAAGAGACATTTATTTTTGATCTTCTGTATGACTCTTGTTCTCGAAGGGGATAAGTATATTTTGTATCTTCATGAATCCCATTTCCCCAGGACTGATTGGAACCCCCTTTGCCCAGCATGGTTGGCAAATCTACTAGCAGAAGCTTGGAATCATGAATTTATTTTTAGAGCCACATTTATTTTTAGAGATAGATGTGTATTAGGTTTTCAGCAACAAAGCTTGGAAATTGGAATCAATTGGAATCAATTTGTAATCAATTTATCTATGTAAAGTACTAAAGTGACACACTGACATATGTTATTTATACAAAATAGGAGTTATAGTGCTACTTGTCTGTAAAAAGATATGTAATAATGTGACATTGAAATTCAGTTGTAATAAATTAAATGGTTGTGTTGTGCTATTCTTGAATCTTCGTTATTCATTTACGTTTAAGAGTAAAGAGTTGTTTTCTGAGTTCAGAACTTCAGTGTCACTATCTATTAATAATTTAATATATTCAAATCAGTTTTTTTTCTTTTGAGTTATTAAGTAATATACTTTATGCAATATGCACTTGAGAATTCATGGTTATATCAGGCCATCGGGGGAATGCAATCATTCGTTCCACCAATGTTTATTTGTTACAATGATGTGCTTAATTTTGTTGATTCTATCGGTATATCGGGGACTGGGAGCACACCTTATGAGTTATGACTATGAGTATTCACCTTTGGGCCATCGGCGGGGCTGTGATGGGGTTTCCACCGATAAAGCATTGTTAGGCCGATGCCTATGGTATTGACTTTAAAACACATGTGTTATGTTAATTTTTTTAAGTTAATATCATAAATTAGTAAATTACTCAAGTTTCAAGTTCAACCGTTGGATGAACATTTGATGTATGGTTGTAGTTACATTCCGTAATGAAATGAATAGAGTGATGGGCTTCCCAACTTAAACCTCCGGAATCACCATATAACCGTTAGATTTAGAAAGATCAATGGTTAAGATTAAGAATTTCCAACTTATAGAGTCTAGACCTAAGACATGTCATTCACTTTAATGTTCCAATTTCGAGAAACAAAGCATTTAAAGCACTTTGTAGTTTGTACTGCTAAGTGTCAACTGTCGATTGATTAGTGTTTATTTTTAAACTTTAAAGTTAATATTAAGAGTTACGAGTCTTCACCTTTGGGCCATCAGCGGGGCTGTGATGGGGGTTCCACCGATAAAGCATTGTTAGGCCAATGCCTATGGTATTGACTTTAAAACACTTTTCATGTTAATTTTTTTAAGTTAATATCATAAATTAGTAAATTACTAAAGTGTCAAGTTCAACCGTTGGATGAACATTTGATGTATGGTTGTATTTACATTCTGTAATGAAATGAACAGAGCGGTGGGCTTCCCAACTTAAACCTCCAGAATTACCCTATATCTGTTAGATTCAGAAAGATCAACGGTTAAGATTATGACAATAGCAAACAATCAATATGAAAATTTTATGACGGTTTGGTCATTTAAATGCATATCAAAAAAATTGTTTAATTTACGAATTTTTATATAAAATCTTTTATAAATGGAATATCTTGAAAAATTAGAAAACAATGATAATTATTAGTGATAAATATAAAAATCTACTGTTATAATTAACAATTAACAAAAGTTTCTAAAATCATATTAAAAATAAATCTTGTTAAATATATTCTAAAAATTAAAAATAATTATGTTTTATTTTGAAAAGATTCTAAATTAATATATATTTTCATAATAATATTATAAATCATATATATTAATATAAAAAATGATAGCTATTATAAACAAGTCAAAAGTTTCTAAATTCATATTAAAAATATTCAAAAAAGATATATTCTATTTTCTTTTTATAATAAAAATTATAAAATTATATATATTATAAATTAAAATACTATATAATAATTTTT